>OZ004693.1:18875689-20075689 GCA_963924545.1 Pogonocherus hispidulus
TCTTTTACATTCCTTGAACTTCTTCAATATTATATACAGGGTGTTAGTTAAACATGCGGCAAAAACTCAAGAGGTTATTCCTTGGACTATTCTAATTATATTTTATCCTTTGATGATTTTTGAAAAAGCGCTTTGTGCGAAGATATAAGGCGAAAAAAATTTTCAACAAATAACAATTTATTACTAAAAATTACATGGAACATTTCTGAACCTACAAGAATTGTTCTAAATGGCTACCTCCAGCTCGGATGGAACCATCCAATCTTTTCCTCATAGACTCCCGAACTCTTTCAAAAACACCAGGGTCGTTTCTTATTGAGTTACACCCAGCAATTATCCGATCTCTTAAATCGTCCACATCTTCCACTGGCCTAGTGTAAACTAATGACTTTAGATGGCCTCATAGGAAATAATCCAGGGGGTTTAAGTCCGGGGATCGAGCAGGCCATACGTGAGGTCCACCTCGACCAATTCAGCGATCTCCGTATGTTGCTGTTAAAAACTCTCGAGCAACTACACTAAAATGAGGTGGGGCACCATCATGCATAAACCACATTGCATGTCTTGTAGCCAATGGTAGATCCTCCAAAAACTGAGGTAGCGTTTGTTCCAAAAAGTTGCGGTATACTTCGCCGGTAAGTCTTCCTGGTAGAAATACCGGTCCAATTAGCCAGTCACCCACAATTCCAACCCAAACGTTCAACGGGAACTGATGTTGAAACCGATCTTCCCAAATCTCATGTGGATCTTCGTCAGCCCACACATGGTTATTGTGGAAATTTCTTATTGCATTTCGCGAGAAACTGGCTTCATCAGTAAAAAGAATCAGCGTAAGTAGTTGAGGGATTTCAATCAATGTGTGCAAAAGCCATTGACAAAATGCAATACGTGGAGCAAAATCCGCAGGAAGAAGTGCCTGAACGGGATGTTGGTAAGAAAAATAACTCCTTTTTCTTACATGTCTTTTACTTGATACGTCCAGTGTAGTACGCCATACTTTTATTTCACCTACATTAATAATGTGAAAAATAAATAAAATTGGATTTGTTGAAAATTTTTTTCGCCCTATATCTTCGCAACAAAGCACTTTTTCAAAAATCATCAAAGAATAAAATATCCTTAGAATAGTCCAAGGAATAACCTCTTGAATTTTTTCCGCATGTTTAACTAACACCCTGTATAATGTGACAATATCCATATAAAATACAACAACCGCTATTAAATTTTTTGTTCGTGAAAAATAAAGGAATTCAATTTCATTGATTGAAATTCAACACGAATCATTCTCATTGGTCGATTATTTGGAACAATTGTTCAAAAAAAAAGGAAAACCTTAATATACAGTATACTATTGCTGTTGTTTTTTATAAATATCTATTAGTTGATTATTTCTGTTAGACGTAGCATGTATCTTGGAAGGGATCATTTCTATTCTCTCCAGTTTTCCCGGCTTCAAATCTGATTTCTAATTTCCTAAGTAACGAATGATAAAAAGTAGGTATTTCCACCGCGGGTTGCTTTGAATTGGAATGAAGCTTCCTACAAAAGACAGAAGTTATTTGTAGCACAGTGTAGGTATGTCATATATTCGTCACTTAACAATAAAACTACTGTTTTCATTTTATATAGTGTTATTTGGGAGAAACTGTACAAGTTTGCTTTAGCACCACACTTGTAGTCTTTAGAATAACTTGTTTTCTTGTTCTTATTTTGTCAAAGGATTGTCAAACTGAAGTGTTTATTTTTATATTTAATGCAATAGTGTTTCTTATGTCACATCTGTTGAATCAAAGTCATAAAAATTATAATACATTCAGTCTTACTCTTACGTACCTTCTTGAAACCTTATTTTTACAAAAGGCTTAGAGGTAAAACAATGTCTCGGATGAAGGGAATTGTGTTTGCAGTCTACAGCAAACTTGTGGTTTTCCTTTTAACCGTTGAGTGAGGATCCGAATTCCTCATTCAACATTCTAATATTCTCGATACGCTCACGGAGCCCTATAAAGCAAATACCTACCTACCAGCCAACGAAGATATTTCATGCATGATATAACATATATGAATATACTAATTAATAGTGATTGTTTGTTTTCTAATATGCACTTACTATATTTATATATATGCACTGATTTATTATTTCCAGAAAGAGTTGACAAAAATTAAATAGCGCATTCTGTCACCGATTTTAAGGGGATTTTCCATTTACATCTATTTGTTCAATTCTCCCTTTAAAACTTAAGACGCCATTAATGTGGTGGTTAGAACAAAGTTTTCTAATTTTTAATTTAATTAATTTTCTTAATTAATTGTTCAGACACACAAAATTTTCCATATAGAAGGCAATTTTCCTGTGATTTCAAAAATATTAAAATATTTATAGCAATCCATTTAAAAAATCTGACCTTGAAGGTGCTCCTCTGTAGTGAGTCACCCTGTATATCAAAATATTTTTAAAATGTAGGACTTTTGACACTATATCTCATTCCTATGAAATTTTTTTTCCAGTACCCTTAATAGAACCGATATTGGACTTTACCGCAATAATGAGCGGCCCTGCATAATTATACTATGTCTTACTGCCCTGTTTCTTAGTTCACAGTAAAGGGGTTGTACAAACTATCCCTTTTAATTTTTCATCGGAACTTCATTTTTTATTTTAAAGTAAAAAAAAATATTTTTTGATAGATCCAAAACATTTTCAAGATTCATTGTTTTACTTAAATACTAATAGAGAAGCAAGATTTTTTAACATAAAGAAGTTTCTGATTGGATGACTCTCACAATCAGGTTCAGAATCAAAATCAGGATTTTACTACAATTTTTTTTTAAATAGTAAAGTTCCGATAAGAAAAATAAAGGAATTACATTTTTTAACCCTTTTGCTCTAAAGCACGGGAATATAATATTATAGCGTCACTGTATAGATACTACATCCACACCAAAATTGTTTTTTTCTTTAATTTGAGCAGTTGTTGAAAACATAAGAGGCTGAAACTTTTTAAGGGAGATTTTTAAATTCTATTAAACACCTTTGTTCAATTCCCCAATTCAGTGGCCGCCATTATGTTGTTGACGATTTCCAAAACATCCTGTATATTTATGTTTTGCATCTAAACTGTTTACGCCTAGTTAAACCTAAGTCAAGTGTGATGGTGCGTTATATATCCTTAAATATTTACAAAAGAAAATCCTTTAATCACGATATTCGGTTGTTAGGAGAATGTGGAAAACACCGTGTTATATATTAAACCACACAATTTACGTATTTGTAACAGAGCATCGTCATAAAGCAATTACCCTTTGATTCAGAAGCTTGAGTATATTTTCCTTCCGCTGTTCCGTTTACTTTAACTTTAACTAAGTTGGTAAAGCTCTCATTAAAATCTACTGGATTTGAAAAGATATAAAACTGCAAATATTTAGAACTTGGCGCGACAAAAACGGATTAAAACAAATACACTACATTTAATCTCAGAGTTTTCAACAACTCATCTAAATAAAAATTAAATTAAATGCAAAACTTTGTTAGCGTTGTACGTACTAGCAAACTTAGATTTAAAAATACAATACTAAATCAAGTAGTTCTGGGCCTCCATATCTTTATTATTATTATTTCTTTCTTAGTTCTATAAAATGTCACAAAAATCATCAATGTGCACCATGTGCAAAATCATAAAGGTTTAAAAAACAAACTTGCAAGTACATATAACGTGGCACACCTAAAAGTAAATTCCTTGTATAGTGTTATTCAGAAGCTATCCATAATAAAATTTGGGGATGTTCAACATACATGTAGAAATGTGGTAGTGCAATAAAAATTTTTTTGGCGGGGTCTGAAAACTATTTAAAAATTTTTCATTGCACGCCGCTGGATACTGGTCCACTGTAATGGAGTGACCTTGGAACTGACAATGCAAACTAGCTAGCACGAAAAAAACCGGCGCACCCGGCGCAAAAAAGATTTGCAGCGTTTTTACTTTAAAATAAACTTAAAGATAGATAGGCGTTCCAGGTACAAAAAACTTGTTTACTGTTTTTTGTCGGAATGTGGTATATCCGATGTCGTTGAAGTACAGTTGCCCATCTACGTAGTCCTTTATAATGGTATAACTTTAAACATTGTTTACGGGAAATCCTAATTACTTTTATTAATTTTTTTTTGGTGATATCGATTTCTTATTTAAGGATGCACATATCCTCAAAGTTTTAGAGATGAGTTCTGAATAACCCTGTATAGTTCATAAACTTTTATCAAATTATTATATGTAATCTATACCTTGAATTTAATTATAGTATTGCTTTTCTTATCTGCTCAGAACGTGAAAAAAGTAAGTATGAGTTATTAAATCTATTCTAGGTGTTCTATTATTAAATAGAATGCCTTTATATATATATACAGCGTGTTTCCAATCTGAAATACGAAAGTAGAGTAGATTTCGTCAAATGTTTTCATATTATATTAAAAATCCAAAGGAGCAGTCACTTTACGTCGATTAGTACTGGTACTATTAACTGATAAAAATAGTAATAAATTTCTACCAAGATGTGTAGCTCATATTCCAATCAAATGTGTTGAAATTTAGAAAAGGTTAACTTAACTCAATAAGCTAACCAGTTTCATTGAGAGACTGGACCTTTTGGGTTAAATATCATTAGGTTTGAGACTTCATGGACGAAGTGAGCATGTGGTTCTCTAATAACTCACTTGTAAACCTATCTAAGTGAAAACAACTAGCAGAAATTAAAATGACATTCTCAAAAACACATTACATATATGATTGTTATATTTCACCTAATGTTACAAATGGATTTATCCAAAAATATTATTGTATTGGTGATACAGCGTTCAATATGTAAAAATGTACTATACGTCGCTTTAGTTATGCAGTGTCCCAGGACTAATGGTAAAAGATTATTTTTTTATATAAACATGGATCTTAACAACCGCTCCTTCTGAGCTACAGCCCTTTAAAGTTTTGTTTTCAAAGAACGGATTTGCTTGATGTTCTTTGTTCTTCAGTAAAAAGCTCAGGAATATTATTATGATTGTTGGATTTAAGTTTAAATGATGTTCAACAATAAACACTTACAAATTAAATATAAAAATTCAGTTCAGTTTCATAGCTCTATGACAATCTTCAAAAATTATCATAGATCTTTATTGCAAGCTATAATTTCAGCTATAACAAGCATTCACTTCAGCAAGCAGTTTTAAAATTTCCAAAGACTGAGAATGCAAAGAATAAATCAGCTATAGCTAAGTTAATTTTCGTTTTCATGAATATAGGAGCTGAAACCTGAACTTAACCAGATACATCAATTCCCGTAGGGATATCACCTGCCAAAGCCTGAACTGTTTGTCAAGGGGTTTACGAACCCCTTGTCTTTGGAAAATAAACATTACACTAGAGCGTCATTAAGCAGCTGTGACGTGTATGTCCTAGTTTAGAGGCGCATAATTCGCTGGCTGCCTCCCATATTGTTTGGTGGTTTATCTAGTACGTGCCAATAGTGTGAAAATTTCATGGTAATTCCCAGGTAAATCAGAGAGCTTACCTATTTGCCGAATTAGCAGCACGCATAGTTATTATATTAAATGTAATTTTATAAATTTGCTTACAATATTAATATCACAAAAAATAGCTGAAGTATGATTTGTTGTCAAAACAAAATGAATAAATTATAATTACTTATTTTTAAATTGCTGCCATGACAATATTTACGTTGTACCTCCGTAATGGCTATTGCCTAATTGTGACGTCCACTGGTGTATCTATTCTGCTGCTGTGGTGCTGTGTTAGCTAATTTACGATCAAAAAAGTTTTAAAACTATGTAACATCAATCCAGACAAAATATTAAGTATTCCAAGTACTGTTTAGTGCAGAACGTCGTCAAACCAAACGTGCTTATATACTCTATAAGCATAAATGCATCAGCATTTGGCAAATTATCATTCTAAGCTTTAACAGAATCTTCTTCTTACATTTCCTCATGGGGAACAGATACCAAAAATAATATTATAACACCAAATAATTCATAATATGACAACCAAATGACAATATTAGTACTGGTGAGAACGGTGCCCATTAGGCAATCACGTCGCAACATCGCTCATACAGTCCACTACCTCTGGCACTCTGATGAGCGCATAATAACCGCGAACCCGGTCAGTGTCTGTAGTCGGTCTCGATGAAAGTTGTGGCACACGGCTTAGATTGACGAGAGTGTTAGATACCATCCTGGCAATCCATTATGAATCACTCGGTCTCCGGCTTAAGTCCCGCTGACCTTAAATAAGCAAAAGTCAGCCTTTCGGATAAGCCGTGGTCTTCAAGGCTTTTATAGAAGACACCGTGCAATGGCTTATCCTTATGCAGCTACAGAAAATTGCGGCCTTCAGCAATTATTATTATTAGTATTATTATTATTGTTATTATTATTATTATTAACAGTCTACTACAGCTTTTGTAAAAAGTGGGCAATTACCACCATCAAATGATGGTAGGCGTTCATCTGCCTTCAAACCAAATGACAAATCATTAATTAAATATTAATAGAAGGACGTCACGCAGGAATTAGGTTCTTGTCGCTCTCGACCCCCAATGGTCGAAAATCGGGAAAGAAATTTAATTTAAATGAACAAATACATTAATATAGCATACATTCATGTTGCGATTCCACTACAACTTAACTTTTTGCTTAAAATTACGTAATATAATGTTGGTTTGATTTCTGTATAACATCTTGAATGACAGAGTTGATTGCTCCGATCTTTTGGGTAAAATAAATTTTTTGAAACCTCGCGAAAATGCTAGACAGCAATCTTTATTTTATTGTGTTGCTCCTGGAACGAATATTTTAATAAAGTCTCCAATATCTTTGATGTGTGAACTTTATAATAAAATCGCTTCTACGATATTCATTTTGATAATTTAAGAAGTGTATGTAACTGGGTTAGTCGTTTAACTTAAGTATTATTGGTTGTAGTTGTAGTTTGTAGTAGTTGTTAATTACTTTTTGTTTGTTTTATCTCGTTAATTTTGTTATATATACCTATATATTAGCACGAAATAATTGTATATTTTTTTGTCAATGTTCTTATTCCTGTAATTGGGTTTTTCCTGTTGGAATAATAACTATTATTATTATTATTATTATTATTAAAATAATTCCCGAATTTTTTGTTACAAAGTTTGTTAATGTATATTGTATGAAATTAAAAACTTTAATTTCAGCATACAGTCATGTTATTTTAAGCAATTTTGAAATTGCACCCAGTTTTCACTTATTATCTACAGGACTATATTCCTACACTATATTCCTACTAGCTTCGTAGTTTGGTTTACATTCGGGTGGTGCCCATGTATCGCAAATCTACGAATATTGCCGTTCATAAACCGAATATTCAGTGATCATTTAGTTAATGTAACGTGTTTCCGTTGGCTCTAGGATCGTCGTTAACTCCAACTAATTTTAGTGAGGCTTTGCTAATTGAATTAATTCTAATATTGTGATTAAGTGCGTGTAGATTATTATGAAACAAATAGAGCTTTAACTCTATGAAGCCCCAGATTACAATATACAGAGTGTTTTGTAAGTAGTCACTTAGCTTAAACAAAATATATCCTGTCAACTAAAAACGAAATAAACATTATAGTTGCAATGGTTTTCCTCTTTCAGTATTTTACTCGATACACCGGGAGTTAGACACATGTTAGGTTGTGATTTTAGTCAGTATGCTTGTATGGGTAGGTAGGTGTTAAGTAGGTGGGTATTATATTGCGTATATTCATGGCGATAATGAATGAATGAAAGAGTCATTCTGGGTTCCTCATATAGAAAAGTGAGTTTTCATTTGTGCGTATGTCCTGAGGCATACGCAAACGGTATGTCATCTTGTTTTTCAGCAGTTTTATAACAAAAGTTGTATACGTATCACTGGCATTCTGTTTGGAAAATCGGAAAAATTCTTTATTCAAATATTTTGGACACACGCTAACGGTAGACCGGTGGTTTTCCGAGGAACTTTTTGTATTGACCTTCATTTTGAAAGACATGGTAGCCTGACTAAAATCGTACTAAAATGCATAATTTGCAAACAAAATGAAAACTCACCTTTTTATATGAAGAACCCGTGATGACCTTTTGATTCATTCCTTTTGGTCATGAAAATATACTCATTATAATAACCTCTGAAAGGCATACTGACTAAAATCACAACCAAAAATTTGTCACTAACTACCGGTCTACGAGTATTCTGTCAGGTAAGCCCAGTGCATCGGCGTAAGAAAGAATACTTTATTTTGGTGCAGGCACCTGATACCAAGTAACAATAGACACTTAATACCCTAAGGAGTTCACTGATACAATATCAATAACTAATAATAACGCCAACGCGGTACTTACAAAAATCATGTCTCCCGTATCTGGGCAACACCATAGACAAGGGATTGGCGATTTTATGTTGGTGAGGAATATTCTAGAGAGGTAATTCACTATACAATTTTGGTTCTAGACGCCTTCTAGCGTTTATTCCTACTTACTACCACGGGGTAGAGATATTATTAGTATTATTATTATTAACTTTCATTAACTAAAGTTTAGCTAACGTAAAATTGAACCAAACTTAAGTTATCTATCAGATTATTAGGTTTAGAAAGTAAAAGTACCTAAGAATGTAGGAGATACTTATATAAGTACCTACATATTATACATGATATACTTGAAAAGTATCCTCAAAATTAATTAGTTTTTCTAAACAAGAATTGGATCATTCATAGATAAATACGTTTTTCAAACAGACTATTAAGATATTCATATCCAGTGCAACGAGAAATAAGAGGACTAAGAAAATTAAATAGACCAACTGTTGCGTGAAATTAAAAAATATAAAAAAGCGGATCCTTTTATACCGGACCAATTTATACATCTTGTCATAATCTCGACCGAAAATGAGGCAAGGAACTTCGTAATAAATATTTAGGACCTGGATGCTACAGAAATAATTGGCGAGATCAACTTGGGAGTTGCCATATATTATACTACTTTTGTGACACCTAATACTCCATTAGGACCCCTTTTGTTGGAGATAAATGAATACAGTTTGTATACTTTGTGGTGCGAGGCCTTTTGCTTTTATCAATTTTCTTTTTTAACAAGTTTCGTACAACCAATATGTAGTAAACCTCGGATGTTAGGATCCGCAGTGCTACAACAAAATGACAGGAAATTGTACGAGCACGGATATGCCTTTATTTATTAAAGGTTATATTATTAGTTTGTTCCAACAAAAAATTGGAAACTACTATACTTATCATCATTCTTATCAATAAATATCTGTTGGAAGCTGGGACTGAAATATTATAGTCCGTGACTTTAAACTAATATATTAAAATTGCCATTCTGGGGCATACAAAAGGGTTGGTTGTTATATTTCTTGATAAATATAGAATTTGAAAATATTGAAGTTGGGGACATTCAAAATTACTAATGCCAAATTTTTAGTAAGTAGTAGTAGTAGTAAGTACTTGTAGAAGTTTTAACTTCACGTAATTTTTTTGATAATATACACGTTGTCCCACCGAGAAAGGCCGCGATCGATATATGGAAAAGTACGTACAGGGTGATTTTAAAAATTTGGTTATTTACAAAGGTCAGTGGGGCCTACCTTATTAAAATATTTTCACGTTTCTGACACTTCCGGTATAACCGGTAGTCGACACCAACTTGCTTATTTTAAATAGAACACCCTATACCCGGTGTTCTACATAAAAGTCCTCAGCCTCGTACCTCGGCAACGAAAAGATATATTTTGATTTTGAAAAAACAGATAATAGAGCTCATCTATGGCTTCGTCACGGAGTTCAACTTCATTTTTTCAGAGCAAATTGGAGATGGCGCTGAAGTCGAAAGAAATTTTTAGTTGGCAGGAACTTTGTAACAAGGTTTATCCGATACTTTGTTCAATTTTAAACAACTTTTGTCAAATGAGTATTTTTCAAAAACTTAATAGTTTCAGACCCGACTATTCGAGAGAACCCGAATAGTCGGGTTCTTCATTTGGTGAGGCCCAAACTCAAGCGTATTTTAATGTTTCGAATTACTTTATACAATGAAACAATAATAATTATCCAAGTCAATTAATAGCTCTTTTTAAGGAATAGTGAAATAATATGTATTTCTGTAAAATATGGCAAGAATTTTTTAAATACCTATAATAAATACCTAAATAATTATGAATTATTATAAAAAATGAATTAGGTATTTAAAAAACTCTTGCCATATTTTCTTCAACTGTTTTTGAAATATTGACATGTGAATATTGACATTTTGCAACTTTTGACACCTTGTCTTTGACTATACACCCTGTAAAATCTAAACGGTTCGGGATCAAGCAAAATCGTTTGCACATTTCTATGTTAACTTTTCATTAGCTATTGTTTAACACTAATTTTATATTTAGCAAAAAATAAAAAATTTTCGATTAAATTTAATCTCTTGGTTAAATGTGAAATTAGTTGAGATATATTTGGGGCTAAATTAAATAACAAGTTAATAAACTAGAAGGCCTAATATAACAAGAAATAATTTACAAAAATTGCTAATAGATATTAGGTACCTACTATTTAACAAAAACGACAGTACATAAATCTACTTGATTGAAATGATTTTTTTTACAAATATAAATATTTATAACGAACTTGTATAATCTGTGTCGATTCGATAGGGAAATTACACAATAATAAATTTTTGTAACGTTTTTACAATTTCCTAAAGAGTATAATATAGTACAAGTGTTATTATTTCAAATTAGGTACAACTTGAAAATATATAAATTATCAACGATCTACCAGATTGAAACCACGAATGCTCCATTCGACAGCAGGTCCATTGGCTCTTGAACATATTTTCCTGTGATTCTATTGGTTAATCTTTACGCTGTAGTTTAATTGAACGCTTGGTTTTTAATTAAATACAAACAAGTAGATGATTTATAGTCGCACACTCTTTTCCAAGTTTCCTAAAACTTTCAATCATATCATTAGAGTCCTAATAAATAATCAGTAGGAGTCTTAGTTTGAAGCTGTTATTGCTCTTTCTTCCAGGGAACGGCTAAAATTTAAAAGCTAAATCATTTTTTTTTGCCGCAAGCATAAAGGAGTGTTCTGGAAAAGTTAATGAAGTTTTATGAATATTTTTAGGAGAAATTTATTCGTCTGCGAATAACAGAGAAGGGGCTCTAATTACTTCCAAACTGAAATTAGAAAAAACATCCCGAAAGCTAATTAAATACCGTTTTTCGAACTCGTTTTTCTTGATTAATGTATTTATTTTATTAATTCAATATAACGTGGACTTACATAAAGCCCAAATGAAAATGCATTCGCGCCTTGGGGAGATGAAAGTCAAATTTAATCAGTAGGAAAATAATGAAGCGGCACCTTTTTCAATCAGTACATCTCCTGATTGAAAACAGGGATAAAAAATAATTATTTATTTATATCTCTTTGGGAATTATGAACCACAAACTCTAACTTCTGACTCTAAGAATAATAGAGATGTCAGACTTTAACTTCTAACTCCACGAAAACAGCCGGGTGGGAAGTACTCATGAGGTAGCTCTCCTCAGGGCCGTCTGTGCTTGGTTAAAGAACTATATCCTGCTTAAGGAGGCCTGCTTTCCAATGCAAACTGCGAGTCTAGACAAGGAAAGCCGATAAACTCCTGCAGGCCATGACCTCTTTGCATGATATTATTCCGTATCTAGCGTCGAATTCTTCAAATATGGCTTCAATCCCAAGATTCGAATATAGAATATACCGGGTTTCCCATGTCATCTGACTAATGGCAATTAGCATGGGCGTTTACATTTCATTGAATTTTATATTCCCAAGGCACTCTATGACAAATACTGCTAACATAATCGATAGTACTGATCGCCAAACACTTCTGATTATCAAAATACTGAAGCAAAATGCTTCTTTAATTAAAATATCATTGAAAATTAATTTTAGGTTAACTATAACAGTTTACATAGCCATCGTAGCGCACGAAATTTAGAGCGGCATGTGGCCTAGTGGTACGAGACTCGGGATTCCCAACTGAACTTCAAATATTCGCAGGTTCGAATCACAATCAAGATAACATTTTTTTTATTTTACTTTTTGATTAATAACAATTACAAGTGTTAGCTTGTTCGAATAAATATGAACATATTTTAAAAAACTCATAATTTTAGAATTATAGTTTTTTATAAAAAAAAACTATTACTAATTCACGACAGTTCCTCTGTAACTGATTAACTCAATATCCAGCTTGAGGTATTAATATGTAGTAAATATTAGCAGAGATAAGTACTCTATTAGTAAAAGCACAGTGCATGTAACAAATAAAAAATATGTAACTTGTTGATTACTTATTTTATAAGATAGTAGCTTTAGCTAAAGATAAAGGAAACGAATCAATTAAAAACATGTTTTTTTTAATAAGCAAATATTGTGACTTTAAAGATTAGCTTCAAAATTAATAACTAGGTATTAACAATAAACCATATTTATTCGAATAAGTAAACACTAATAATTTGTAATTAATTAAAAAATAAAATTAAAAAAAGTTGTCTCTGGCGGGATTTGAACCTGCAAAATTCTGAGGTTCAGTTAAAAAGACTGCCGCTATACCAACTAGTCCACCAGACAATTTAAAGCGCGAGCGCTAACACAGTTATGTAAACTACACCTATTAACTTAAAGCGAATTTTTATTGATATTTTAATTAAAAAAGCATTTCGCTTTAGTATTTTGGTGATAAGAAGTGTTTGACAGCCAGTACTATCGATTCCGTTAGCAATATTTTTCATAGCGTGCCCTGGGAATATAAAATTCAATGAAATGTAATAGCCCATGTTAATTGCCATTAGTCAAATGAAATGGGAAACCCGGTGTAGCGTCAAATATATCTTCGATTCTAAACTATTGGAGAACCTATAGAGCTTGGGATCTATCCACATATGTAAAAATACTATATATGCGAATCAACCCTACTCCTATTAAAAACCAAATCTTATTGGAGCAGGAAATGAGTAGGTTATAGTCTCCAACCGAAGCAGAAGATTTACGGAATGAAGTATCTACAGTTTTAGATAACCTCTCCGTTATAAGAAAACAACTAAGAACCGCAAGGAAGCACCTAATTTATTTATCTACGAGTGAAATATCTTATAAAACCTCCTTAACAACGGTACTCGACCAGCAAAAGCTTACTTCCCAACAATAGAGGTGTAACTAAACATCCTATGTACTAAAGAGGTGCGTTCACTTGCGAATAGTAGTTTATCGGAACGAAGAGGTACGAATCAGGTACCAAAAATATCAAACCTGTTATCGAGACTGCAAGAGAGTGAACTAAGATAGAAACTATTCATCCTTCATACCAAGACATCCTTTACAAACAACCAACTTATGCGCCCAAATATGGCTTAAGTAAACTTTTTTCGTAAACGACTTAGTAGGTAAACCATTTTTTAACCATAATAAAGGTCGAGTAAATTAATCTGTGGATCTGCCTATGTTATCAAAAGCTATTTCTCGCTTTATTCTTTATCAAAACACAAACATCTGATGTAATCAATCGATTAATTTAATAACTCTCCCATTTCTTAATTAAGTTTCATATTTACATACTTATATATTATTTCATATTTATTTTTTGCCACATGCAAATGAGAAACTAATGGAAAAATGGAAGCCTATGTCATCAAAAGCTATTTCTCTTTATTCTTTATCAAAACACAATAATAATAATAATAATAATAATAATAATAATAATAATAATAATAATAATAATACTAATAATAGTAATATCTCTATCCCTCATTCTAATTACAAGGATTAGCCTGAAAGCCTAAGACTTGTGTGGGAGAGGGGGCGGTATTTCATTATTTCGCGGGCCGCATTTGCGCCTCAGGAACGACTTACGTTGGTAGGCCCTAACCATCATTCAGTGCTGGAATGAGGGAAACCTGGAAAACCTCATTAGTTAGGGCGACAAGTCAAACATCAACTGATTTTAATCTCTCACATTAACACCAAGTTGGCATTCTTGCCATCCCAGGCCATCGCCAGGATGGTTGCCAAGCCATCCCCGCGAATAAGCCTTGATCTACGAGTAAACAATTTAATTAAAAATTGTTTGGTGGAATGGGAATTAGAACCCACGACCTCTGGGTTGAGCGATCGAGACGCTAAGCCCTGAACCACCGGCTCGCCGAGATAAATATCTGAGGTAATCTATCGATCAATTTAAAAACTCTCCTATTTATTAATTATGTTTCATATTTACATACTTATATATTATATACTATTTCATATTTATTTTTTGACGCATACATATGAAGAAAACAGTAAAAATTGTATTTAAAAATATCAAGACTTTTCATTCATACAATCGCAGATAAGTATATGTTTGTATCATATCTCAAATGCTAGCATTATTTAATCCCCCTGAGATACATGTAGCACTTACCTTCACATGTTTTCGCCAGACTGAGGATCCTCTGGGATTATTAAACATAAGTGTTCTGGGTGCCATCATCTTCGAATTACGATGCCTCCCGTAGGGACCATCTGAGGATCCTCTCCCTTACTATGATGGAATCATACTTTCCTTATATAATTCCCCGATGAATTCCCCGTCTAAATGTATATTAATTATTGGGTGAATCGGAAAGTAACCAAATATAGAAGAATTGCCGCCTAGCTGTAGGCAATTCTGTTTTTGCCATCTCGTTATTTTTCATTACGCTTCTCACCGACCGATTTTTTCAGGGATTCTAGGATTTCCTCTCAGCCCTCGCCAATACCGTAAATTCCTTTGCGTCCATAATTGGTGCTTCCACGTATTTTACATGACAGTTTAGCGCGCTGATCTATTCTTACATACTTTCGTTTATTCTTACGAAGGATGTTATGAAGAAAATCAGTAAAGAGGTGCCCATAAGTACGTACTGATTTGTAAGAGTAAGAGTCGCTACAACAGCTCTTGTGAAATTTGTGTATAGTGTACCCATTTGTTACATTTATTTGTATTTTCTTCTTCATCTTTTTCTTGAACCATCCATTGTAACTGGTGCAAGTGATATATGATTATATAATATACAGGGTGTCACAGAATAACTATTCCTAATTTTCAGAAATGATAGAAGGCACTTAAATAAGCATTTTTTATTAATAAACTAGTGTCCGGAAATTCCTCAGTATCGAGATAAACAAGAAATCTTTAGGAATAACAGTTACATTCTGAATTACAACAAAAAAGAGTAGTTAATTACAAATTAAAGTATGAGATAAAAAATACATTATAAAAATTGTTCGAAGTTACGACCATCATTTTCGATGCACAAGTTGTAACGATGTGCGATCGAGTGCCGAATTCTTCGAAATATTTGTGGACGTTCACGAATATCATCGAAAGTTAAAATAATTCGAGCCACTAACTCTTCCTCTGTATTAATAGGCGTCTCATAAACCAGTGACTTAATATGACCCCAAATACAAAAATCCAGAGGAGTCATATCTGGTGAACGTGCGGGCCAAGAAATCGGCCCCTCTCTTCCGATCCATCGAATTTGAAATTGAGCGTTTAGATAATTGCGACAATTTAATCCAAAGTGTGCTGGTGCACCGTCGTGCTGGAAAACAATATTTCCTCGAATATTTAAGGGGACATTTTCAAGCAATTCTGGTAAAGTATGTTACAGAAATATCCTATTCACATTGCCATCTAACCGTGCAGGTAATAAATATGGGCCCACTACATAATTGTAACCATCCCAGCCCAAATATTAACAGAAAACTTCCATTGGTGATGTAACCTCTGAACGGCGTGAGGATTTTCTTCGCTCCAAATGTAACTGTTGTGTGTATTAAAATAGCCGTCTCTTGTAAAACATGCCTCGTCTGTCCATAATACAGTCCTAGGAAATCTTGGTTCGTCGTTAATTTTATTCAAATACCATTCGGCAAATTGTACTCTGTTGGGATAATCTGCTGCAATTAACGTTTGAATTTTTTGAATGTGAAACGGATGCTTCTGATATTCCTTTAATTAATACCCTCCATACAGATGTGTGGCTTGTATGCATTGCATGGGCAACGGCACGAGTGCTTGTTTTTGGGTTATTTTCAAATTGTTGCAGAACTTGGTCCTCAAAGTCAACATTTCGGACAGTGCGATTAGCTACTGAATCTATTTTCTTTACGTGGACTTTACCAGTATCTCGAATACGTTGGTCTAATCTTGAAAATGATGTATGACAGGGAATGTGACGCTCAGGATGCTGTTTTGCATAAATTCGCCTTGCTTCATTACCATTACCGTGAGCTGCCCAATAGGCAAGATGCATGTCTGCTAATTTAATATTTGTAAAATGATGCATTTTCAATCAAACGCTAACTTTTGTAATAAAGTTTTTTTTTAATGCTTAAAATGACAATTAAACACATTTATTTAATAAGGAATAATTTATGACACACGTAAAATGACATCTACGAAAATGGTTATTGTTTTCCAAAGGTTGGTATGATTCAACTTTTATTTTGGGGTAATAGCCGACTTTTTTCATTTTTTCTCGATTCTGAGGAATTTTCGGACACTAGTTTATTAATAAAAAATGCTTATTTAAGTGCCCTCTATCATTTCTGAAAATTAGGAATAGTTATTCTGTGACACCCTGTATATCTACTACGTTCCTATGTAATAAGCAGGTTTGTTTCCTTCCATTCTTATTTATTCCGCGATAATGTGCTTCCTCCTTAAGATATCTCCGTCTGTGGAGCTAAAATAAATAGTAATGTGAAGACATTCTGCAAATAATGTCTGTTTTAATTATCCTTAAGGCTTGACTTCAAACGTAGTGGATAACAGCAAGAATAAAAACGACGGGCCCCTCGTAAATTGTGCAAAAAGATGTGGAGGCAGCAGAGTCGGCCATTTATTGTTGCTATCAATTACAGGCGCTATGTTCCTCCTACGAAACCAGATGCTTTATTTCTTTGTCAGTTTAATATTTACTCTAATGTTTTCATGAAAGCAAAATGATAAAAACTAATTATTTATTCAGTTGTTTATGACATGACTCATTTGTGGCATACCAGTATGATTTTTCAATAAATGCTTTTGAGAATAGGTACGGTAAATAAAATGTAGGGAACAGAAGTAGGTATTCTAAAGATCCAAGTGCATAAATCAAGGACAATTTTTAAATTTTGCCCAAAAAACAAAGCTGTACTTTAGACATATGATGTAGGTACTTGAAATATTTATGAGTGTAGTTGTTTTTGCCTTTTTTTTTATTTTACAGGTGTATTTCCAAAAAAATTTTTGAAAAATTGCCATAGATATATTGTTAAATTTACAGAAATACATATTTATAAAAACTTTAATATATCTGTGTACATATCTTAATATACATGTTTTGATATCTACTCATTGTTACTTTAAGTTGTCCAATCAAAAAAATGTGTTTACTTTGATGGCTCACAACTTTTAAACGAATGGATCCTTAAAATAATTATTTTCAGCAGTAGAAAGATCGCTTCTTTGGAAATAAGTCTAGTCTAGATTCATCTATTGGTTTAAAAGTTATAAACCCTCAAAGTTGACTAACTCTTTGGGTGGACCACTTGAAATGACGATCAGTATAATTATTGGACATAAGCTAAATTTTGAGAGACAACATAGTACTCATTGAAAAAAAGTACTCCAGTACTATTGAAAAAACATTCATTTAAGGTCACATTATCACCGTCATTTTGTCATTTACAGAAAAACATTGTTCTTAAAACCAAAACGATGAAATTATTATTAGTCTCGCCGTTCTTAATGAAACACATACCGAATATACTGTTAATGTTTCTTCGTCATAAGTTGTCGAATAATATTTTCCAATAATAACGTGCTACGACCGGTTTATTCAACACGTATATCACATTTTACACAATTTTCGAAATTCAATGAAAATTTACATAATAGCTATGTCCCTTCAAAGAAAATTCTTTAAATTACATAACATAAACTAATAAAAAAAATGAGTTTCGTGTGAATTTTTACTTAACAATGCGGAACAGTCATTTAAACATAATTCAGTAATAGTTTCAGTAAGTGACTGCTACGAGTAGGGATATTTTGTGTTGAGTGCGTTACTGTAGAGGACGAACTTAACTATTTTAAGGACAGTAAAAACGTATTGGAAACCGGCCTAACTATTCTTTGGCAATGCACCGACAGTCAGGCAGCTTTACATGCCTTGATCTTCTACAGGATCACCTCTAGGGCGGTCCTAGAATGTATTAATGTGGCCCAATTGGGACAAAACAACCAAGTAAAATTGACCTGGATCATCACAACATAACAGGAAATGAGGAGGCCGATGCACTGGCTACTCGGGCTTCCGCCTAGTTATGTAACAAGGTCTATTGAAAACTGGATCAAGAAAAGATCAGAGGGAGAATGGTCGATTGGGACTGGGCTGCGACAAGCCTGGCTCTTAATTGAAGGGCATTGGTCGGACGCAACTTGATCAATACTTGCGCTAAGTTGTAACAGCATAAGGATTATCACAAGACTGTTGACACGTCACGGACATCTCAACAAGCACCTTAACACTATCGGACTTAGTGACACTAGAAGGTGCAGGTTTTGCAGGCACGGACTCTATTCACACCCTCTGTCGCTGTGCCTGCCTCATGGTCAAGAGACACAAACATCTGGGTGCAGCATTTCTCCTTCCCCAGGACATCAGAGCTTCTACTAGAACGATTGTTGGCCTTTGCGCATAGCACGGCTCTCTTCCAATAGCTCTCGACTAGCGGCAGGCACCATGGGTCGAAAGGCCTGGGTGCTGCGGGTAACCGCGCCGCTTTTCAACAATAACAACAACATTCTTTGGCAATTATAAATTTAATAATGGGCTACACTGACTGTTTCATATTTGCGTTGAGTGAAATATTATGTATTCAGTTAACGATATAAGGCTACTAAATTTATGACGTGGAACATAAATATCCCTAAATTGCAGTCGACCAGGTTTTTATTAGAATGTTACAATTCGTTTGGCCGATTATTTGCAGTGCGACCTCTATGTTTCGGTTGCGTAAGTTCATACTGAATACGTTTAATTCATCTTCTGACTGCTTCTGGGGGTGTAAACGCGTCCTTAATTGTAAATATAGTTGTAAATTCAAATCCATAAATGCTTCTCACCGATATGTCTTTATCTGTCGAAATAATTGTCGTTTTATCAGAAAAGTATTGAGCGTATGTGTTTTCTGCTTCTCGAATATCTAATAAGTAAATAATGACATCTGCAGGCTTTTCGTCAAGACGTACCGTTTTTTGAAAGCCTCTATATGTTACCCCACTCATCCACCTATATTTATTACCATTTATTTCCACTCTATACCTTAAAAGCTGGAGCAGCAGGAAGGAGAATTGATATATTTTTCGGGGCTTATAAAAAATGTATTTTTTTATTATTAACTCGTAAAACTCAGTCTAAAGAAACAGCAGCAGCTCTTCTGACATATTTTTTGATCACAAGCTATTTATTATTTATAACGAGCTTCCTTGTTCCACCTCTTCTTTCTTATTATACGAATATAATTTGGAGCATACCAGCTGCAACTATAATATAATAAATATATAGCTGGTGTTGGCCGTAATGCAATCGTGGTCCATGAAAATTAGTCACAGCCTTTGCACAATTCCGAATTTTATTTATAAGGAGTCCGAAATCTGTAAATACCTTAATTGTTTATTTTTTAATTGGCAATTAACTGTTTATGAATATTTTACAGTTTAGAACAGCATGCAATCGACCTGAATTCCTCATGATTTATTTTAGAGATATTGGACACCCTCTAAGGTTGAACAGTACTTAAATTTCTCTTATTTTGACATCTAAGCATGCAGCATATATAAACTTTTTAATAAGAAAACCCTTAATAAGATTAACTTAAATTCTGCAGGTTTACGGTGCGTTCTTATGTCTCTACTATTTGATATTTTGGGGATAAATACACAGAAATATTAACAATAATATAATAATATTTATATCACTGACGTAGTTTTCCACATAACACCAAAACTCTACTTCATTCGACGCGCATTTCTCCAATCAAGTTGGCATCATCTGGAAATGATTAAAACTGAGTTTTGTTTAAAATATATATGCATTGACATCACGTTAACACTAAACATTTGATCTTCATACTGCTCAAACTGTTATTATTGGTCAAAACTGATTCATCGAGCAATAGTCATTATTTAAACATTAAGAATGCGTGTTGATTTTTTTTTCTGCAGTATGAATACTTTAAAGCGGAAACAAAGATTTTTTCATGTATATATTAATTTTTCTATTTTCATAGTTCAAATAAATATTAAAATAATTATAAGCTATTTTTATATTAATTGGTAATTTATAATTCCTGTTGGATTTTGAAATATTATATAAGTGTGGGTATTGTATTTAAATAAATAAACAATGATTTCTTTTAAGCATATTTTACGCTACATATTTTTTTACACATGTAATACATCTTATAACTTTTAATAAAATTATTAGAGAACATAAAGGTATGGCATAAAAGTGGCATCGAATTTCGTATATGTATGTATATTCTGACGTAAAATAGAAGGGTATGAGTACAATATTGCCATCAATATGTGTTGCTGTAGAACATATTTTGATGATATTAATTAATTCTTATTTGTTTTTTTCCAGATGTTGTTGTGGCCGAACTTTGGAACAACATAAGTACCTGACTGACAGCAATCCGCCACAACCAGCGGAAATATGGTATCCGAGCAAGTGCACAGTCGCATATCCCACAGACGCTTATGGTATATTAGAATTCCAGGGCGGTCCGCATCCATCAAAAGCACAGGTTCTTTTAATTTATTTATTTAAATTACGGGACAGAAATTCTTGTTACAGAATAAGGAAAGAAAAACCAAAAATAAAAAACTGACAACTATATAAAGTACATATGATATCATAATACAGAAATAGGCATACAAATATATAGGAAAGTTAATGTCGACTTCCGGTATAACCGAAAGTGCTAGAAACTGCAAAATATTTTCATCAAGTAGATCATGGCCCACTTTGACTTCACCTCAAATTAATAGCTTAACTGGTTCTCTAGATACTTCTAATGGACCGTCACCGTGGGACACCCTGTATATCTTAAAATCATACAGGGTGGCCAAATAGTTCCATAACTCCTACGCCGTAATAAACAAAAAATATATATTTTAGGATCTAGGATCTTTTAGGATAGGCGAGCCAGTGGCTCAGGGTTTAGTGCCTCGATCGCTCAATCCAGAGGTCGTGGGTTCGAATCCCGTAATTGTGATGTGACAGCCACTTGTCCTTACTTCCATACTATCGTCGGTGACGCTGATATGCATACATCAATATCATGAAAATAGTTGATTCAGAGAAATAGGAAGTTCGTACGTAGTATGTGTTCAAAATTTAGTCTTACACGTCATGAGTGAAGCTATGAAACCCTTGCCGTTGCCAACTTAATTTTAAACTATTCAATGGATTAAAAGTAGACATTATGTACACCAATTTAAATGACAGTGCTTAAAAGTGGATTCGCCTTTATATATTTTCATTATTTTTACAATTTATTTACAAATAGTCTTGACGTGCAGGACTTGAAATCCTGACTCTACTTTATCTTAATAGTTCTTCCAACAAATTCCAGAGACAGGTTGATTTTTATTTCGAGGGGAATACCTTTTCATATTATTGTGATATATACAGGTTGTTTGTTCCAATAAAGAGCAGTTTACTACCTACAACTTGAATTTTTTAAATGGTACATCTTGTATATTTTACAGCTTTGGTGTTATTCGTGAAAGGATCTTTTATCCAAATATCTAAAAATATACAGGGTAGGTATTCTATTTACAAAATAAATGTCAATAATGTGAAAATGTGTCCCTCTTGATATAAAAATTGACCTATTACTGAAATACTACCTATTAGAGTTCACTCCAGGTGCACGGTATATAAATAATTCTTGCGTGACCAAAGACTAAGACCTTATTAAATGGTTAAGAATTTTATAAAAAAAAATATAACAATTTATAACACGTCTTTGATGCAAACTGTTTTCTGACAGTCTAACTAATAGTTAAAAAATATACCAAATAATTGAAACTCATATATGCTCAATGTTCCTATCTCGCTGAATATGCACATAATTCATTAATAATTGTTATATTTGAGGGAATTACCTCGTTTATAAAACTTTCGATGTTAATAAATTGATTGATTAGCGCTATATTAGAACTTTATTAAAGCTTGAATAAATTAACATTTCAAATTTCCCAACTCCATCATACCTCATCATTTTTAGGCCGTAAATGTGGAAGCTATGGCGTTTCTGTGGATATTTATTTTTATATAATTGCTTTCTGGCTCCCCACAGATTTAAACCGAGAGACTATAGTAGTAGTTTGTTTCTGCAGACGCCTTAATCAAGACCAGAGTCAAGTGTTCATCGGAAAGCACTGGAATTACTTCTTTTGAGACTCCTTAGGGATTAGTGAGCTGAAACAGTTTGTTTTCCCTTGTTAACAATCGATTTTAGTTACATGGAAGACATTGTTAACGAATAATCGAAAACAGGAGAATTTAATCATTGCAATTTTCAGATTCATTGTAGCGCTTATTTTCATCAAAAGTATAGAAAACAATTACAATCATACTCAAAAGTTAAACGTACCCTTAGCCATAGACTTATAAAAAATATTTCGATCGACGATCCTGTATTCTGATATACATGATTTGGAATATTCCAATTTGGTTGGTTCCAATTAACCAGAATCCCGGTGAATTCCAGTAAATATGTAATGTATTAGAAAACAGTGTTAAAACATACTTCAAAAGTTTGTCATTCAGATTCATTAAATGAATTACATGAATGATTTACTCAAGAGCAAGAGAAATCTTTACATCTGCTACCAATTACGCCGGAGGAAGTTGGCGATATAATTAAGAAGGTATCAGCTAATGATTCTGCAGGATTTGATGATATTCCTGGTTCTCCACTAAATTATGTAGTGGCTAGTATAGCAGAACACGTTGCCAGACTTATCAATTTTTCTTTTACAGAAGGATCATTTTCAAGTATATTAAAACAGGATGTCCTGGGTGTATACATGGGTACATCCTTGGATGTATTCATTCATACATCATGGATGTATCCACTAGATAATGTTTCAAACGAACTATTTGCTTAAAAGAAACGGTGTCTTACAGAGATCACTGACATCTTTTGAAAAATTAATCGACTATCAAATAAAGGTCCTACATTTTTACCAGAATAGTTTTCCACGGGCAATTATTTATATCTCCATTAAAATCACTCAGTTGTCTAATTCTTTAATAAATGCAAACAATTAGAGTTTTACACTTGGCGGGATTGAGTAGGGAAGCACTTTTACCACGCAACTATTTTATTTTATGCAAATCTGAATTAATTAGTTCGATCGCTTATCGAATATTTTCTATTTGGAAAGCATAAGAAATTTTAAAATCGTCCTCATACATAGGAAGTGGACAATGCATTGCAGGTGACGCAAAATCTGCTTTCAATACAGTCCTCAGGAGATAGCCCTGTGGTATACCAGATTTGTACGCAGGTAGTTGGGCATGCTTAAGAGTTCTCTCAAGCTCAAAGATTATGTACATACAAACTGGTGTGGAACTACCAGGAAGTTTTGGTAGACTTATTATGAAGTAAAATGAAGCTACATCCTTGCCGGAATCTAGGCTTAATCGGTCATTTCTTTTACTGCATTTCCATGCATCTTGTGATGCCGCACAATAAGCCACCATACTTGATGCTTTTAAGCCAGAACCTTCATTAAATAACCAAACAAATGATGTAAAATTATTGTGGGTGCTAGGACAGTCAAAAATCGAACAGATAATGCAGAAGTTGATAACCTAGGAAGAAAGGAATAATCAGCTTCATATATAAACCTAGGAATATAAAACTACAGTTGGATAACTAAAGCTCTATTAAGATCTGTAAACTACAAAAATAAATTATATTTAAATGCAAAACGATCGCCCCATAACTTGAAGATAAACGAGGAATATAAATTGTATAAAAACAACTTAATTAAATTAATAAAGAAATCTAAAATAAATTATTATAAACACAAAATTGAAAGTGAAAAAAATGATAGTAAGGAACTTTGGAATACTGTTAATGAAATACGCAATAAGATAGATAAAAAAAGTAATAATTGTATAAATAAAATTTTTGACAGTGTAAATAACGTCGTTACTGAAAATATAGAAGATATATGCGAAATATTTAATGATACTTTTTCCAACATGGGAAATAAAATGGCTAATTTGATAGAACGGGATATAAATTATGCAGAAAAGGTTACAATATGTAATTCCTCCATGTACTTATTTCCCACTGATCAAGAAGAGGTGAGAAATGTAATTATGAATTTAAAAACTAAGAAAGCGGTTGGAGTTGACGGAAGTAAGGCAGAAACTCTTAAGCAGATAGTAAATTATATAGTAGACCCACTGACATTTTTAATAAACAAGTGCTTAGAGGTTGGAATATGTCCATCTGCATTCAAGGTATCAGTTGTGAAACCTATATTTAAGAAGGGTAATAGAACGGACCCTACCAATTATCGACCAATTTCCCTAATAAGCAGTACGAGTAAGATCTTTGAAAAAATATTGACAGTAAGATTAAACAATTTTGTATCTAAATATAACATCATTTCTGACTCTCAGTTTGGGTTTCAAAGAGAAAAATCAACATCGGATGCTATTGCCTGTCTGACAAAGAAAATTTATATGTCTCTTGATAAAGGGTAACCATCGCTTGGTTTATTTATAGACTTAGCAAAAGCATTCGATACAGTAAGCCATCCGATGTTGATTAATTGTTTAGAAAATATGGGGATTAGACACATACCTTTGCAGTTAATTAAAAGCTATTTGTCCAACAGAAGGCAGTGTGTAAATAATTGAAAGTGTTAAGAGCACATATAGAACTGTTAAGTACGGAGTTCCACAAGGTACTATTCTGGGACCTTTACTTTTTATCTTGTATATAAATAATTTGTTCACCCTAGAGTCAGAGGGATATAGAATAAGTTTTGCAGATGATACTGTAATATATTATGAGGCTGATAACTGGAGTGACTTGAAAAAAAAAGCAGAAAATGAATTTATTAATATTAAGAAATGGCTCGATTATAAATTGCTGTCTATAAATTTCGACAAAACATTATTCGTACCGTTTTCCTCGTATCATCCACAACTGCCAACATATAGAAATCTTAATATAAAATCGAATACAAAACAATTTAACATATCATATGCGAGTTGTACAAAATATCTTGGAATTCACGTGGATCAGCATCTACGATGGGATGTACATGTAAACGAGCTATTAAATAAATTACGTGGAATAGTTCCATTACTTAGAAAATTGAGGGACATGCTAAATGAAACGCAACTTAAAATAATGTACAAGGCGTTTATAGAGTCACACTTGAGGTATGGAATTATAGGGTGGGGTGGTCTGTTGGATATCCATTCAAAAAAACTACATACCTTGCAAAAAAGGATATTAAAAGTTATATATCGTAAAGAGAATACTTACCCTTCTGATTTGTTATATCAAACCGCGAATGTGATGGATTTTAAACAAATATATAGTCATATTGTAGTACTATATCAATTTTCTGAAAATAAAAAACTAACAAATAAAGTTTCTCAGTATTCAACAAGAAATTCTAATGTATTAGACGTTCCCAAGATGCGGAAAACTGTAGGTCAACATTGCTTTATATACATTGGTCCAAAACTATTTAACACTTTTCCGAATGAAATTAGACACATAACTAATAAGGATAAATTCAAATACAAAACTTCCAAATATATATTACAGGTCGAAAGAAAATTTTTTCATGATATAATTGACACGAAAGCTTATTAGATGTAGGTATATAAAATATAATGTCATTTGCACTATTTGCTTACCTATTTTATATTGTTTGTTAATTTAAGCTTTGCATAATTTTACAGTTAATTCATAAGAATGAGAGAAACAAGTTATTGTGTATGTGTGTGTGTATATATGTGTAGATAAATAAAACAGTAAAAAAAGAGAGAGTGAGACGATGACTAATATACCTATATGTGTTTGTGTGTATGTATGTGTGTGTCTATATATGTTCATTGTTGTTTACTTTTAAGGATGTTGCTAATCTTGTTAATTATACTTAGGTAGGTAATTTTTAATTTTTAAATTTTTTGTCATTGATCTTTTTTTTTTGTACACTAACAAGCATCATTATGATGCTTCTGTGATTTTTTACTTTATTTGAAATGCACCGATAATTGTATGATTGTCTTAATATGGATAATAAAGTCAGCTGTAAAATGTCCCATTCACGATGAGACATACCTCGCCACATGCGGTGATACAAGGTCTCAGAGACATATCTCAATATGAATGGTGTTGTATCAGCTAGTATCGTGCATCGCTGAGACGGTATCAATGACACCGACTTCGACGGTTGCAAGACGCATGCGGCGCGACAAGTCTCAACATGTTTCACGTGAGTGGATAAGCGATATACGTTCTTCTTTGTAAGAGTCACTGTTTTGACCATTTCCTTCTTGATTTTTGGTTTTTTATCCTGTTCATCAAAAATTACTAAAACAATTACAACACCAATTGTAACCATTTTTTCCTTACAAAGTGGATAGGAGAAGGTACGCCATGATGAATATTGAATGTAGACTGAAGTCTATCGCAAACATGAGACCGTCTCAGCGTGTGTTCGTTGTTTACTACATGATACCCTTTCAAAAAAATTAAACAAAAACTAAAGACATTTCTTGTGTTTAAAGACAAAAATTATTACTTTTTTTATAGGAGCTAACTAACTAGTAGTCTCCGTCATAAAAAATATATATTTTGTCACTCAACGCTCTAACCTACTGTTACCTCAAAATCCTGGTGGGTAAATATGGAGAATATATGTAGTGCAGTAAAGTTTAGGACTAGAGAAAAGACGAAAAACTTGGGTGAAGTTAGAATTGCATGCATATATCCCCTTTAAGAGCTTCATGTATATGTAAATATTGTACTTTTACTGCCCAAGGTTAAATCGCTTGCTAATATCATGCAAAGGGTAATTTAACCTTTGCCCCATTTTATTACAGTTAACGATTTGTTTAAGGTCGATTGTTTTATTTCCACATCCGACACTACTACCAGCCCCGTCGTTAGGCAAGTTTAATAAGAATAACTTTCGGAAAGTTCGAGATTCGATCTAACTCCTCGGAAACAAAGTTCCTAATCCTGTATACCTACATTCGCGGATTCAGCTCCTCCAAATTTAAACAATTGGAACACATACTGCGATTTCCATACAGTTTGGTAGATATGTTCGTGTGTGTTTCGAAAGTACTTAAAATTGCCTTGTTTTAGAATAGATGGGATTTCCTAGCAGCAACCAAGTAAATACAAACTCTGTCAAAATACAAAGTACCTACTGTAAAGTGGAGTTATTGCTCGAAAATAGTCGTGTTATTGAAAATTATAGAAACACGAAGAGGGCTTTTAATATAATCCTCATAAAGCGAGAAGATGTACACTCCATTTTAGGACTCCACTTTATTACCTCCGGTTTGGGTTTCCATAACATTAGTTATGTGCTGTCATCTTGTTAGTTCGTAATCCTCATGTCTCATGTAATTAGAACAAGCAGTTAAAAACGCAGATGTCAGAATAAAAGTTAAATCTAAAGGCAGCATTTCACCCAGTCGGGTAGCATTCGGTGCGTTGACGCACGGATTGCGTACCTATAAGGTAAACAACTCAACAATATTTCCAACAAGCACGTCAGCATCACCTGAGAAAAGTGACACCCAGTATATCAATTCCTAAATAATATAATACATTGGCCTTTCTTTACTCAAGATTTGTATGAAAATTTAAATTAATATCTCGTTGCCCTCAGAAGATATCAGCAAATAACTAAAAAAATTTAAATTCGGCACCCAGATATCTTTTACAAGGCGAGACACCCTTCCTAGTGGCCAATACAAAACAGGAAACTTTTTTGTAACTCTATTATCAGTGATTCCTCCATAATTATGATATTAACTATTAACGATGCGGCAGGCCGCGCTCAACTTATATACAAATCAGAAGAGGCGTCAACGCACCGCTTGGTCCCGTACTAAGTTTGACGTGACGCACTAGAGGCATTCCATTATTTACATTTTTTAACTTCATACGTTGTCGTACGTCGACGTGCCAGATACCGCCAGATTCAGTGTAGTGTTCTCTTAACTCCGTATTTGTTCTCCGTTTGTATGTTTTTGTGTTTTTTAAAAATCGTATTAAAAATTCCAATACATACAGAGTTGTACAAAAGAAAACTTCAAAGGAGTACCCTGTATATTTTTTTACTGACCTCTACTACCTACTAGCAGATTTCAAAAATATATGGGAATTTACTTTGGCACTTTTTTGTTGTTTGCATTTATCTGTCACAAAATGGCACTTGTTAATAAATACGAAATACTCCGCAATCAAATATTTTATTAAATTATACAATTTAACAAAATATATTAAAATAATCCCAGTAAAGTAACGGAGTTCTGTGGAAGACGCGAAATTTTAATCGTTCCCCACATTCGATTCCAATTCGGATCCAACGGTTCGGATTTCCCCAGTGATCAACTTTTTATAATCGCTCCCATATTACATCTCAGAGCGTTCTTAATAGCAATTACTATTGCACCTCACTGTATAACTGGCCAACAACCTACGGTTCACTTTAATTAATAAGGTTGTTCAGTAACATCATCTCGCGGCCCGCAAAATAATAATATGCCGCTTCCTCTCTCACACAAGTATCCGATTTCCGGTCTCATCATTACGGTGAGAATGAGGAATAGAAACATAAATAACAAAAATTAATTTCACCTAATGATACCTAGTAATTTAAGAAAAAAATCAACGCTCAACAAAGCCATTAAGTTTTTTTTTCTCATCACTAAATTCGGAAAAGGCCATAAAGATACCTAGCATTTTCAAATATATTCACAAATAAGATAAAGGAGGGGGGGGGGGGGACAATTAGAGTTGACACCTACAGCGATCATTCGTTCCAGTTGTCCTCATTCGTTTCCCTGTTCTTAGATGTCAACTCCAGACTATTCAGACTAATGAGTACATTCAATACAGTTGGTTTTCGTTCCACAATTCGGTCATTGCTCCAGGACTCGATCTTCGTATTTCTACTGAAATCGTCGAGTATGAGATTTGTCATACATATTTCGAGTTCGACAATAATTACTTATGTTATCGTTATAAAACATGGCAACAGTATTAAATCCATGGACAAGTCATTTATGGCTATGCATTGAGGTTGATATTTTCAAATCTTTAATTAACCTAAATATTTTCATTTTAATTGCCTTGTCAGTCATAATCGTTTAATTGGGACGGCTGAGTCCTTCATTCAGCTGTTGTGGACAGACCGTTCTTGATTTTTTAATGAATTTGAATCATCCTTGAATTTTATATTGCGACAATAACATTATGCTGTGTTGTTCCAGAATACAGTCATCAAATTTCAATAGACATTATAGGAAAGTAGCATACGGCATGGGCTAAGACTCTATAAAATGATAGCTATTGATATCTTCAGCTAGAAAATAAGTAGTTGTGCAAAACATATAATTCAGGAGAAAGATGCAAGATGGTCGATTTCGTTATTTCTAGTTGCAGAGTTCCTGCCATGATCCATTAGACACCACAAGGTAGGGATGGGTAATGCTGAATGTGCTGAATGCTAATGTATGGCCACAAATTACTGTTACAAAACATTGTGCGGTAATCCGTAAACAGTTCGCAGCAGTTCTCTTCAACGGCATGACGTGTAGGACTTGAAATCTTGACTGAACCATAACAGTTTCGTTTGTTTATAGAAAATTAAGTCTTACATAATCCAAAAATACAATCTGATATTTAAACGATTTTTCTATATTTTTCCGGATCGCCACACTAATCACCCCTGTTGTGAATAAACATTACGATGCATTTTTGTTATTTTATCATAGCGAAAATAAACTGAGATCAGATCGTGAATGTAAAACATTAGTATATTATTATTCCGTGTACATACTTGGAGTCTACCAAGAAAACTTTTATAAAATTGGGAATTGACATAATAGTAGATGAAGACCCTGTAACGTGCAACAAATATCTATCGAACACTCAACTAGTTTCGATTTATGACAATGGGTGTCGCGTTTTCAGTTTGAAAAACATTATAAAAGGAAACTTCATCCTAAATCGTAATAAAGGAACTGTAGGGAGTTGGCATTGTTTATGGGCACACTGATATAAAATAGTCTCCTTTTCTTTTTATTGCAGGATAGAAGCTGTTTTATTACCCTATCCTGATGTCTAAAAGGAAGAATAACTTGCTCCCTAGTTCTGAAAAAGTATTACAAAAAGATCTGCTAGCAAGTATTCGTACATATTTCATTTATGTCGCCGTTGTCTTAAAGAACGAGCATCCTCTTATTTAAACCATCTTAAATAAAATAAAAGAATAATGCTTATGAGAAACTTGACATTCCTTGTAGTTATGGCAGTGAAAATTATACAGTGTTATTCAGAACTTATCCATAATAAAATTTAGGGATGTTCAACATACATGTACAAATGTGGTAGTGCAAAAAAAAATTTTTTGGCGGCTTCTAAAAACTATTTAAAAATTTTTCATTGCACGCCGCTGGATACTGGTCCACTGTAATGGAGTGACCTTGGGACTGACAATGCAAACTGGCTAGCACGAAAAAAACTTCGGAAGATCTGAGAGTATACCGACACCCGGCGCAAAAAAGATTTGCAGCGTTTTTACTTTAAAATAAACTTAAGGCGACGTTACACGGCGTGGGGAGTGCCACGCCTGGAGTGTGGCGTGTTGAGTGACGCGCCGATGCGCATTTTGGTGATCGCGATTACACGACCTGCAGATTGACACGTTTATCGCCACGCCAGACGCCAGACGTGGCTTCATTTTCATTTCAACATGTCCGTTCGTCGAAAACGGATGCTCGGTTGTGCAGCAGCTTGTTATATTAATTCGCTGATTGTGCAAGTGATACTAAACTTTTTTGGATTCGCAAAGTGTGCAAAGTTTACCGCCGATCGACGGGACCCAGCACGCCGCGGCGTGCCGCCTGTTACTCGTCACGTCGACCCAATTACACGGCGTGTGGCGCGACAGTTTACACTCCAGGCGTGGCACTCCTCACGCCGTGTAACGACGCCTTTAAAGATAGATAGATGTGACCAAAGTGACGTGTCTTTAAAATGAATAAAATTTTGTTACACTAATTTTGAAGAATTGCGCTACTTGATTACTAGGTATTATAACATGAAATTTATAAAAAAATTTGCGCATACCTTGTTACAAAAGCTATTCGAAATTTTGTCCCTAAAGCTATCCAATTTTGCCGCACTAAAGCGAATGTTATTCCTGGTTGCTGATCTTGTAAACGCAAATTATTAAGTAAATTGGGGATTTTCAGCATTTTGCTGCAAGAACCACTCACAAAACCTAACTCGTAATTGATAATCCACTGGTAACAGTCCATTAACTCAGCATTACTGTACACATGAGCCATTTTGAAAATTTTACAGTTTAACACTTTTACGATAAATAAAACACCGGCACACAGAGAGTACACACATAGACTGATGACTGAATAGACAATAGAGATATTATCCCCGCTCCAGTTCTATTCGCTCGGTCGTCGTTCGAGGTACAAAAACGTGTTTACTTTTTTTACCTGATGTATATGTACAGATATCAGAGGTATATCAGATGTTGAAGTACAGTTGCCCATCTACGTAGTCCTTTATAATGATATAACTTTAAACATTGTTTACGGGAAATCCTAAGACTTTTATTATACATTTTTTTGGTGATATCGATTTCTTATTTAAGGATGCACATATCCTTAAAGTTTTAGAGATAAGTTCTGAATAACTCTGTATAACAAATATTTTTTTAGAAATTTGAAGACTTTTAACCAATGTCTTAACGGTGCGTTTTTGTATAGATAAGATAGTTTTAATCCTCATATTTTTTTAAGTAAGTAAATAAAGTTAGGGCAGGTCGTGATGGCGACTTGGCGGTCATATTATCTATATGAGCAGCAAGCAACGTTCCCTGCGGTTAGTACTTGGATGGGCAACTATGCTGAGAAGACCCGCGGTGTCTAGCATCTTCTAGTGGCCTGTGGGTCGGTGAATTCACAGAAGCTATGCAAATTTAGGCGAGATTTATATAGAAAGACGTGCCCTCCTTTGGATGGGATGTAAAGCCGGAGATCCCTTGTCTATGAAGTGATAGACAAGTAAAAGATTCCAACCTTGCTACAAAAGTGGGGGTTCGGCAAAATTTTCAGGTGGGGGTTACTCATCTCTTGGTGTCGGTGATTGGCCTTAGTTGGGAAAATAAACAGACGTTAAATAACCGAAAAAAAAAAGTAGGTAACCAAGAACTTGTTGTATACCCTCTCCTCTATACAGGCTGTTACAAATTCGCTTCTCACTACAGGGATCTCGGAAACGATAAGAAATGCGAACTAGCTTAAATGGGGGCAAAGTTGCGTAACCAGGGGACCAACATTATGCCTCTAAAAAATCAAGGCTAACATGATTAGTTTTCGAAATATTTGAAAAAAACCGAAATTTTGGATATCCGTTTTTGTTCCATTTCAGCCTTGTTTGAGGTGATATTGAAAAAAGAAGAACACTTTCTCGTGGCAACTTTTTGCCCTCTATCCAATGGCACAATCAATTTTTATGTAACGTTTAGTCTTTCCAGGACCATCATTATCTTCATTTTTTTTTTTAAATACAGCCCTGGAAATTTTATTACATTTTTTGCAAGCCCCAATGCTATACTGCCTCAGCCCGAACCAGATTCAGACGTTTTTTCTCGAAAAATTCATCTTCAATTATTCGTTAAAAATTTTTCGTTAATTTTTTATTTAGATTTCTATGTTTATTGAATTATCGTACACTTTAAGTGTAGTTAGACTCTGTGAAATCCACCTGGTTATTTAAATTATATTTTAAACCATCGCGCGTTATAATAAAGTATTATTAGAGTTTTCATCTCGTGCCCATATTTATTTCCTTGATTTTTTAGAGGCATAATGTTGGTCCCTTGATTACGCAACTTTGCCCCCATTTAAGCTAGTTCGTATCTCTTACCGTTTCCGAGATCCCTGTAGTGAAAAACGAATTTGCAACAGCCTGTATACGTTTTGGGGACACTCTATTAGTTCATTCAAGTTTTCACTCAGCTTTGAAATAGAGAAAAACACAATAATAAAATTTAATTTATTTGGAATAACTACAAGTTCTTAGAGAAATCCGTACTTAACTCATCTCATGACTGTATCTGGCTAGTCTCTGATAAATATATTGAAACCAAGTGTGCCTACTATATTTGAGTTTGAGACCAGGGGAATAGCAAGATATAGTAATATCCCAGGAGGTATTGGCCACATCATCGGCAATTTCTCTATGAAATAGAAGTCAACTACACGCAACTTCTATACTCTACACTTTTACTGCACATCTATAAAATAGTCGCTCGTACAACTGTACTCTAACTCTCTTGTAACTCTTGTAACCCTCTTGTAACTTTAGATGTGTAGATGATAATCCATAAATATTTTCGGAATTTCATCCTTCTTCATGATTATTTGTATGATGTGACTTTGAAAGCAGCAGTTTAAGTTGAAAGCCGTCTCAACAGAAGTTACTAACATTTGTGCTTCGTGCATGCAACTAGCTAACCGACTTAGTCGTTAGTTCAATATTTATAGCGCTGTTGATATTTACATCAAGCGTATAGATAGCCCGAGCATGTTTTCCCTTCCTCACTAACTCCACATTAACATAACGACAATAGTATCTTCCATCGCATGTACGGCTACTAAAACTCCGGCAAATAGTTCGATAAAGGACTGCCATGGAAATGAACCGCGTTTGACTTCAAATAACGAGAAAGAGACCGTTTTAAAGAGCGATAACGCGATGCCGTTAATTGCGTTCCATTATCCAAAAGGCCGATGCTAATAGCGCGGGAAAAATGACGAAAGGGGAACGCTGCGAGATGGGCAATTATCGGGTTCGTTACTCCTGTCGGGGCGACCCGGTATTGAACCTCGAAGAATCGTCCGGTACCTAACTGACGGGTGTGATAAATAACTTTCAGACGAGTGCTCCGGGTTATTAGCATAAAGGCGAAGATTTTATTTTATGAGATGGAGTTATGGCTGAAAATCAAAGCTAGCTGCCCGTAAATTGCACTTTCTAACTCATTAATAGACAATAATAGAAACCAATTATATCTTTTCCAAGCATAGGTTAAATTAGCTATGAAACTCCTACAGGAGAAATCTAATGAAGGCTGGAGATTTGTCTCCAAGGTCCAATAGCTATTTGAATAAGTTTTAGGAAATGAAACGAAATTTATAAAGTGGATACTCGAAGCGGATGGTTCTTTATGAAGCATCGTAAAAATAATTGTTTTGAAAAAAACATTGATCTCATTTAGTGTTCCAAGAAATATATAGAAAACGCTCTATATACTAGTATTTCGGCTTATTAGGCCTTTTTCAATAGAGTAAATGTATATTACTAAATGTTTCCAAACGCGTTTTCGTTATTTATTTGTTTACGAGCACCTACCCCCGATGGATCCTACCATCTGGTAAAGCCCGAATTTTTAGTACCTTTTCTAAGGGCGAACGTGTAAAATCTATATGATCATTCGTAGTACAAGGATTTATAATTAAAGATTTTTTAATTTCCAATTGCTCCAACAGATCTAAGCGCTTCTCTTCTTTTCACGATGCAGTACCAGAAATCAGAGATCAGAAAAATGTAAAGGTACTGCATCGTGAAAAGAAAAGAAAGCGCTTAGATTTGTTGGAGCAATTGGAAATTAAAAAATCTTTAATTATAAATCCTTGTACTATGAAGGATCAGATAGATTTTACACTTTCGCCCTACTTAGAAAAGGTACTAAAAACTCGGGCTTTACCAGATGGTAGGATCAATCGGGGGTAGGTGCTCGTAAACTAATAAATAACGAAAACGCGCTTACAAACATTTAGTAATAGACATTTACTCTATTGAAAAAGGCCTAATAACCCGAAATACTGGTATATAGAGTGTTTTCTATATATTTCTTGGAACATCTAAATGAGATCAATGTTTTTTTCCAAATAATTATAGCAACGAAATTTCTTGTCGCCTTCCCACCGTACCCCCTCTCCACCATACACTTATACCCTGGTATTGTATAGGGTGAGTCACTTGATATTCCTACTTCCATCCTAAAGATTCAATTTTTCCAAAATGTTTCAAATTTTAAAAGTAATTCCCCTTTTCAAAAAGGTTAAATCCGATAATACGAATTACCGCCCTATATCAATCGTATCTACGTTGCGAAAAACAATAGAAAATGTTCTATGCTTACTGCTTTCTTTAAAGATAATAGGTAATATCTTGACGGATTCTCAGTATGGTTTTCGCCGTGGGAAATCAACTACTAATGCAATTAATGCTATAGTCGAAAGAATCATTTAGGATTTTGAAGCGAAAAATTCTGCTCGCGGTACTTTCTACGATCTGTCGCAAGCCTTCGACTGTGTTCAACACATTCTTATTCATAAACTTATTCAATACATATTCAGCTTAACATATTCAAAACATTAAAAAAATCATCAATATGATATCCACTCTTCGGCTTTTAAATGTTTACAATAATTTCTAACAGAAAGGGAACAAATAACTATATAGCGGTGTAGCATCGACATTGGTTAAAATTAATTCCGAAGTTCTACAAGGTTCCGTTCTCAGACAATTACTGTTTTTAATAATGGTAATGATCTTTCCAACTATGTAAATAATGTCTTTTGGCGATATACTACTATGACAAATTTATATAATAACTCCCAATAATTTGAAAGGAGGTAATATGATAATATCTGAAAGAAGAATAGATAATTTTTCAGACCGTATAAGTCATAAGTTAATATTAATCTCAATTATTTTTGCAGTACATCAGAGTGGCGCACGACACAAAACCCGAACACCTGATTCAGTTGATAACGCGCGAGTGGAATCTGGAATTGCCTAAGCTCCTCATTTCCATTCAGGGCGGAAAGGCAAACTTCGAGCTACAGCCTAAGCTGAAAAAAGTCCTAAGGAAGGGTTTATTGAAAGCTGCTCGATCCACGGGAGCATGGATATTCACTGGAGGAACGAACACAGGTAAAATTCATTATCATAATTCGGCGAAGAGTTGAAATCATGGGAAGTCATAGGTTTGAGACAAATGGGGGGGACAAACGGACAAAAATGGGGTAGGTTATGAAGTACCAAGATGAGGTACTTATGTGTTAACTTAATCGATATAAATTGAGACTAAAGAACTATTCACATTTTTCCATTTGAAATTTACACAATTCTTACAATTCTACACAAGTTTCAGAATACAATGTCTGTAATAATATAATATTTTTTTAACTTCTTAAACAACCAAGGAATTTATATATAAACAAACGCGGTTCTCGAAGAGTATCTCACTCATAGTGTTTCATTTTGTACAGGGTATTGGCGTATATTTTGACCCCTACCTACAGGGGTTATTAAGAAAGTTAGAAAAAAAGTTTAAACACAAAAGTTGTTTCGTTTTTCACGTATTATCTTTTGGTTAGGTCGAAAAAAAAATTGCATGTCGTAAATTTGAGGAAACCAATTGAACCTAATATTTTTATGGGACACCCAGGGGGAAACAATGGGAAAACAATTTTTCTCTGATCTCAAAAATATATATTTTGTTGACATTATTGCACTGACAGTTTTCGAAATATGTCATATTTAATGTTTACAATAAATCGTAAAAAAATATTAAAAAATGAAAATATTGGAAAATGTTTAAATAACTAAGGAGGTTACATCGAAAATCGTTAAATATTTTTTATTACTGTTGGTTTCTACTGTTAAATATTTTTAGTTCTTTGTATTTTTTGTATTTTTTTATGGTACTCGCTGTCGAATATTTCGAAAACTGTCAATGCAAATGTCAACAAAATATATATTTTTGAAATCAGGAAAAGAATGTTTACCCAAACGTGTAAAATTATACAGGGTGTCCCAATTAAAAATATTATGTTTAATTGGTTTTCCTAAGTTTACGACATGCAATTTTTTTTCGACCTAGCTAAAAGATAATACATGAAAAACCAAACAACTTTTGTATTTAAATTTTTTTTCTAACTTTCTTAATAACCCCTGTAGGTAGGGGTCAAAATATACGCGAATACCCTGTACAGTGTACATACCTATATAGTCCTTTATAAGCAATTCAAATTGCACATACTTATATTTACTTACATTATATGTAAAATATTAGGCTAGGCATAATCACACGCGGCGTCGACGTCGTTCATAAATGAATAATATAATAAGTTAGTTGGTTATACCATTAACTGAATAATAGAATATTTCACTCAACGGTTATACAATGACAAACAATAAGCAAAAAGGGCTAGATTCATTGTAGGTTTTTTATTACGTATACGGGATTTAATACTGCTTCCAACTCTGTCGCTGTAAACAACGTTTACAGAGCGAACAGAAAAAGTGAAATTCAACATAAGGTCACTTTTTAAATATTTGTTGGTTTGAGTGTTAATATATCATACACCTTTGTGCAACATAACAAACTTTTTTATACACCAAATATATTATCCGGGAGTCCATATTTGAAATCTGGAAATTCCCATAATAAAAAGTGTCTGTCATGATGAGAAAACAGTCGATTATTAGAAGCTAATTACGATATATTTATACAAACGAACACCGTCAACAGAAAACCCAATATAAAATATCCACACGTCACCTGTCGCTTTACAGCAGCGGTTACATCGGTACCATAATGTAACCCGGTTTCCAATCAATAATTTACTTAGACATACTGACGGCTGATTGACCGCAATCGTTTATTGTCGCTCTCTGATTTACCCTGTTCGGAATTGCAATTCCCCCGCCGCCGACACACATGTAATTTACGGAGAATTACCGGCCTATTAATAAATTTGGAGCCTATCATATATCCTGATATAAACATCCCTCGGTTAGCGCCCTTACTATTTATATTTTTAGGTGTTACGAGACACGTGGGAGATGCTTTGCTGCTGGAAAGATCTCAAAGGACCGGAAGAGTGAATACCCTTGGTATAGCCCCATGGGGGATCGTGGAGAACAATCAAGATCTTATTGGCCACAACACAGAGGTGCCCTATCACTCTATATCATCGCCCAGGTAATTACATTTCTTTTAATTAAAGCGTAGAAAGAAATCAGTGATTTTTCTAGGTTTCCCTTTATTGATGATTGAATTACAGAACTTCTTTGTGAAGGAGTAGAACCCTTAAGAATTCATTTACATTTGAGTTTTATTAGGAAAGATTCAATTAACTACTGGGTAATAGAACACTAACTTTGATCTGCAAAGTTGCAAGACGAATGATACCCAAGTATTATCTATTCTACTATGTGTTATAGTACATTTATAGTAATTGCAGCCTGGTGATAAACAGTGTAAATAATTTAATCCTCTAAAAATTTACAATCTTCCCGCAACTAATTACGGCACGATAATTTACGATATTTGTGTACCGAAAAAACGGTCTGAAATGGAAAATTTTAGGCGGAAAAAACGACCACCTTAAAAGAATATCTATAATACTTATTTAGCGCATTAAGATAATTTTGTGAAACCGGAGTATACTTACGTTTTCGGATTATCTGGAAACGAAGCGAATATAGCTTATGGATAGTTTAGTAATAAAATATATATACAGTGCGAACGTTTAGAATGGAAACCGTAAATGAAATGCGCCCTGTAGATTTTTCGCAAAAACGCTCGGACACGTAAATTTTTAAATTCAATTGCGCTTCTTTTGATATCATTGTTTTGGATATGACGTCATTAGGTAATCTCTGTGACGTCATCATGATATTTTTTCAAATAGGAATGTCCAGTTTTTTCATTAAATTTAAATAGAGAAAATATTCCTGAAAATGACAATATACGATACTATGGCCTTAAAGTGGATAGTTTTTGACGTAAATGGCTTTGAAATTTGAAAAAAGAAGTAGGCAAGTCAAAAAAAAATTTCAATTATTTGATCCTGATCCCCTGACCTCACACCCCTTGATTTCTTTTTGTGGGGTTATCTTAAGTCTAAAGTGTATAATAATAAACCACGGGATATTAACAAATTAAAAACAAAAATTCGAGATGAAATTAGAGCTATACACACACACCCAATCAATAAAGTATTATACAAGAATTTCAACAGAGGCTTGCCTATTGTCAAGAAGCACAAGCATTACAGTTCGAGCCCCTTATTTAACTGGTTTTCATTGCGTTTATTATCCATTTGTTAGTTATGTTGTGATAAACAGTTTTTTTTGGCTAGCCTACTTTTTCGTTTTTCAAACTTCAAAGCTCTTTATCTCAAAAACTATCCACCTTAAGGCCATAGTGTGGTATATTGCCATTTTCAGGAATATTACGTCACAGAGATTACCTAATGACGTCATATCCAAAACAATGGTATCAAAAGAAGCGCAATTGAATTTAAGAATTGACGTATCCGAGCGTTTTTGCGAAAAATCTACAGGGCGCATTTCATTTACGGTTTCCATTCTAAACGTTCGCACTGTATATATATATAATTTATATATATAAATTTATATATATATATATAAATTTAATGTAGGTAGGTCAGATAAGGCAATGAACTAAATTTCTATTAAGTACATTTCCACCTGTCTGATTTTTGTGAAGAAATATCAGTCACATGCCACTATGCTATTTTCTGAAGTCAAATGTATTTTAAGTAGCAGGTATGAATATTTTATTTCATGTTATCTTGGTACAGTCAAATATTGGTAAATATTTTTACGCTTTGGCTAGAACAGTGCATTCCAATACGTCAAATGAACTTATAATCCAGTCTGGTACATTATTAGCGGATGTATAATCTCTCAAAAACTCAGTCTGCAGGGCAACTAGGACCAACCTCAAAGATCCATTCTTCTGTTGTATCCACTTCAGGGCCAGAACTCTCATAGCAATTCTACAATTCTTGTGTTCTCCATCTTTGTTCAAAACTACTGTCATGGGTACTAGGATTTTAATATCCTCCGGTCTAATTTTTATAATCAGTTTTTGCACTTTCGATAGTTTCGTAGACATGTCATCTTTGAGCTTGATGAGAGCTGATGATGTTAAAAGCCCTTGTAACTGTTGAGGGTTGTTTTCGTGAATAATCTCCGTGATCTTGCAAATCGCTCTGCTGGTTCCGTAGATGAAAGACCCTTCAGAGAACTCAGGATCCCAAGTTTTCTGTAACAGTTTAAACCGGAATTTCGTCTTCAGCCATCGCATGATATGAGGGATGTATATAAGATCAGGTGTCTTTGGAACTTTTGTGTGGATACTCCTTCTGGATAAGCTATCACGAACTGGCAAATGATTACCCTGTGTAGTATTTTGTGCTAAATTCCTTTTGAAACTTGCATTGTGATACAAATCATGTGTTCCATCTTTAGATAATATAGAATTATTTATCTTGAATTTACTTAGTTTTAGTACGCTTCTTATATAATATGTGGAAAAAAATCTTGCGTTCATTGCTTGATGGTATTGATTACTAGTATTTTGTGAATATTCATATTGCTTGTTAAACCATTACTGTAATTTGGAAATTTTGGATGATAATGGATTTTTATATCTGTTTTAATGACATTTTGCACAAATGGACACAAATGTCACTTGCTCAACCAACTTCCTTTGTACCAAGACTACAGTTTCGGTTTCCTAGGAAGCGGTGCCGTCTTTTAACGGCCATCAAAATACGGTGGGCGACGTCACAAAAAACGGTGTCGTGTATAATAAGGGAAATGTTTTCCAAGAGAGCGGCGGCGCACACCGTAACGTAACAGAGCGGTGCCGTCTTATTAGAAGCGGTGGACCATACGGTACGAATCAGTTCATCGACGTTTTTTTTTGCGGTGTCGTGTATATAACGGCGAAGTAATTTTATAATTTTAAAACTATTTTCATTATTAAATAAATGACTAAATAAATAAATAATTACTAGTGCGACGGCAAAATCATCCATTGTGACATTTCGTTTTCAGACTTTGCACTACTCACTGCCGTTGCGACGCTCATACTTTTGTTACCGTTTTTGTGACGTCATCCACCGTATTTTGACGGTGCTATTAAAGTTTATAAACAATCAGCAATAAATATTGTTGAAATTTCGTAAAATCTCACCCTTGTTTATACAGGCTGATTCACTTAAGGAGGCTCACCATTGGGATATCAGTAATGGTAAGAGATACAGGGTGGCTCAAATTACAAAAAAGTTGCACAATTTTATGACGAATATTTTGGTAAAAGCAAACCTGAAATATATTTTTTAATTTCTGAAATATTCTGAAAAAACTGAAAATTTAGATTTTTTAATTTTTGCCGTAATTCATTTGTTTTTAAAGATCAGTTCATGAAATTCGGTTCCCAGGCATAAAATGCTCTATTGATTGCATTGGCGAAGTCAGATCACCTCTATCTCTTATTGTTTTTGAGAGACGATAGTCAACTTTTTTTTTTCTTATGGGCGCCATATTGGATTTTTATATTTTCAGATAACTCTTCTCATTCTCTTTACGACGATGTATCATAGTATGGGTAAATTTAAATTATTAGGGTAATAGTCATAAAAAAATATTTTTGATTAGACTGCTATGAAATTAAACTAAAACTTGTCAGTTCATTGATTATCAAAAGTGTTTATTCTAGCATCGTTGCACTAATTCGTTCATATTTGTATTGCTACTGTTACCATTGAAATTTTTTCAAACGACGAAAAATATGTATTCTATTTATATTCAGTGCAGAAGAAATTCTATAGCAGCTGAGCAGATGTATTTAAATATGTATCCCGAAAGAGAACAACCACATAGAACGTTATTAGGTTTAATAAAATTAATAAAAAAAAAAACACAGACACACAACCATTCCCTGGGAGAGGTCCCATTTCTCCCCTGGCGAGATTCGAACTCGCGCAGCAATATTCCATCCATAGGTAATAGAATGGTATAACCATTCTATTAGTCACAAGCTATCACCCAGCATCTAACAGAATGAGCTATCGCCGCGGCTAAATAAAAAAAATATTATGTATTATATTTTCTAAATAACCCTGTAAAGGAAGCCAATTCTAAATAAATTTTATAACATTTTACTATAGATTTTTTCATTTACAAAGTTATAATCACATCAACTTATTTATTTTATTTTGAGTTTAACAGAAAATGCCGAACACTGATCGGGAATACGAAAAAGGTCTTTTCTCAAAAGACCGATGTCATAACAGGCTAATAAAAAAAAATTATGACTATTACCCTAATAATTTAAATTTACCCATACTATGATACATCGTCGTAAAGAGAATGAGAAGAGCTATCTGAAAATATAAAAATTCAATATGGCGCCCATAAGAAAAAAAAAAGTTGACTATCGTCTCTCAAAAACAATAAGAGATAGAGGTGATCTAACTTCGCCAATGCAATCAATAGAGCATTTTATGCCTGGGAACCGAATTTCATGAACTTATCTTGAAAAACAAATGAATTACGGCAAAAATTAAAAAATCTAAGTTTTCAGTTTTTTCAGAATATTTCAGAAATTAAAAAAGATATTTCAGGTTTGCTTTTACCAAAATATTCGTCATAAAATTGCGCAACTTTTTTGTAATTTGAGCCACCCTGTATCTCTTACCATTACTGATATCCCAATGGTGAGCCTCCTTAAGTGAATCAGCCTGTATATTAAAATTATATTTTAGGGGAATTTAAATGTTCAAAACATCAAACTCCAACTTTAGACTTTCGAATTATTAGTATTAATTAATCAAAAGTTTACGATATTTGTGTAGGTATCGAAAAAACGGTCTGAAATGGGCACTTTTATACACCGGGAACGACTACCTTAAGTTTCTGTTGGACATTTTGTTGCATCTTATATGCAGCCACCGTAAACACAATACGTATATATGCAAAATAAAAGCATATACCTACTTCATTAGTTTCTGGAGCTGATGCTAACAGTAACGAGTAAGTCTGCAATGTTATCTAGTACAATAGCTTTAGTAACAATTAAAATATACTTTACAATAAAAGTTCCCCTGAAAGGGAATTTAAAGCTATTCTATGGTTCAAAGTCCAATAGGAAAAATGGTGGTCAGCCAGGTCAGTCTTCCACATAAATTTTCTTTTAATTTAAGACATAAGTATGGCAAGAAATTTAGCTTGCATTATGGCTAAAAGTAAATAATAGAAAAACTAGAATCAAAAGTTAATAGATAGGTATTACATTTCAGATTATTCCTCAGCACTAATTTCAAAAATAAAAAAGTGAGAGGATCGTAAAACGACGCACTTTACCTAAATTATAAATCATTATGGACAAAAAAGTGTCATCATTTCCTGTTTAACCGGACGTTGGTTAGTGTTTGTAAGGCTACTAGATGTAATTTGTAAATAAATGCTTTGAACAATTCAACAAATATCTATAGTTATTGAAAGCAAAAGTACCAAACCGTATATCAATGAAAAGCTAACGACGAACTGTATATAAATCAAAAAAATATATACAGATTACCTCATTTAGAAAAAAAGTTGTCATCATGTTCCGCATAATATGATAAAAGTCTCCCTATATAAATTTTGCATAAATGACATCGTCAATTCTTGGCCTTCTACCAAGGTGTGTAAATGACTGGAATTTAAATAGAAAATGGTAAATTTGTAAAACAATTTAACTTTAATGCCCTGTATCTCAGAAAGTATAGTATACGGCCAAAATTATAGAGAGTGACTCATACTTAAATAATATCAGAGCTGTTACTATTCACCATATAAAATCATTTTTAACCGATACAATGATTGTGTATAGAAATTTAAGTACCGCTCGCTACGCATAGTGATCTAGACTGATCTCATGGACCCCTCTATATGAAATGCAATGAGATTGGTGTATTTTGACCTCAGATTAACCATATACAAGATAAATAACAGCCAGAGAAAAATGTCCACGAAATGAAATATAATTAAATAAACAAATCCCACTGCATGCCATTGGTTCGTTACAGTTTTTGACGGACCGAGATATGCCGAAAATACACGACACAACGACTCGTGACTTCATATTTGTTTTGAAGTTTTGTGAACGTAAATTTATTTAAGTATTTTATGTGATATAGGTAAGTGGTCATCAGTCAATAATCTAGGCTGTTTTATAGATTTTTAGTTTGTGAAAAATCTTTGTGGACAGTGAAATGACTATTAAATGCATAGTTTTCCATAAATCGGGCAAAAAAGGTGATGGGAGATCGTTCCACCGGTAAGTAAACAATGCTGACCATAGACGTATCATTCGTTAGGAATTCAACTTACGTATAATGTTCATGGGTAATATAAGTAATATAGATAATATTGTAGTTTTATATTGTATATTTTCTATGGATAATAGTTTCTGATCCTCATAAAATTATTTGGAGACAATGAAATTTTTATCATTTTTCTTTCATCGTTCAAGGAAAATTTCAAATGTTTACCCCTCTTTGAAAAAAAAATTCGAATAATTTAAAATATAGATAAGAGTATTAGATGTAGTTTTGATTTAGAATGGGAAGTGAATTCCGAATCGAAAAAAATGTATTTTCTTATTTCACTTTCAGGTTTTTAGTAGGTATAAAGTATTATGAATATCTTTATATTATATCGCTACTTTATTTGGGTATTTGGCCACAATTCTGAACAAATTAATAAAATTTTGAGTAAACAATACATACTCCTCGCTAAAAGACCCATTAAAGTTTTTTTTTAATTTGACTAATCAGTTCTCATACTGAAAAATGTATAAATATCATAAAACATAGTACACACTTTAAGTTAAAATAGCACTAACATTTCGGAAACTTCACTGTCAGAAGAATGTATTGTGTTCTATGATATTTATGTATCTATATTTAAGAAAAACTCTAACAGACTCTTCGGTGCAGAGGTTTATTTTCTTACTTTTTTATTAGTTTTTTCTGAATTTTAGGAAAATAGCTAAATAAAGTAAAGTATGCATTGCGTATTATGTTATATACCTAGCTACCTAGTTTTTGTAGATGTTAGGGGTTTTTTTTTTAATCGTGAGGCAATAGGTACTTTACGTTGTTAGAAACACCTTTAAAAACATTAATAAACCCTCTTATTTTGAGAAATACTGGCCGCCACTGGTAGCTATTTACAAACAGTTAAATAAACACTCCCCCCTTTCGTAAATTGTTGTTTATTAAATGGACAGGCATATTAATGCTTTGGGTATTGCTGTTACTTATCTTTTACATGGTTAATCTGAGGTTAGAAACATCTTTAAAAATATCAATAGACCCTTTTCTTATTTTGAGAAATACCGCCGCCACTGGTAGTTGTTTACAAACAGAGTTGAGTAAACATCCCCCCCGCCGCAAATAACTGTTTATTACATGGACAGGCATATTAATGCTGTAGGTATTGTTGTTACTTATCTTGTACATGGTTAATCTGAGATTTTGACAACGTGATTGGCTAATATAACATCTATCATAACATCTAAATTTTCGTAAAACTGGCGTAGACCGCGAAATAAGACCTTTTTTTTTATGAAATTACTTGAGGAAGCATCTCCATGTGTATTTCAGATTATTTTAGGAAACATTTGGTGCATAGGTATCTCGTAAATTTGACGGCACAACAGATGGAGAAAGCTGTCGGTGTGAACAACCCATATATATAATACTACACCGTCCATATGACTAGTACTTTCGCAATTTAACATTCAATGACTAGAAATGGGAGAAAATCGCTATCGCGATTTTCGTTCCCATTTCTAGCCCTACCAGGGGTCCAGGCCTGCGGCCTGGGGTTATCCTTCGGGTGACAAATGCATCTCAAATAATATTATTTTTAAGCAAATACATATTAAAGAAATTTTGTATCTGGAATGATGATGTAATTATACTAAACGATTTTTCTTAATATGTTGATGAATTGTAAGGGTACTCTATTCTTGATGGTAAAACATCATAAATTTTTAACTACTGAAAGTAGAATTTATTTTTAAATCAACATTATCAATTTTATCAATGGGACCAAAAGTATTGTAGATAGGTATTTACTTTTATAAGCTAAAATGATGAATTTAACAGACTGCCAAAATGAACGAATTAATTCCAAACTTTACGTGCAGAAAGAATAAAAACTACTGATAATGAAACAGAATAACTCAATACTAATTCTCATACCTAAATAATTGGAATTATAAAGAAAAAAAGTTTGCCTCGCCAGCGTGACTCGAACTCGCGAAATCAGCATTATGAAGTTTTGAATCCTACGACTTTCCCATTGCGCTACCACTCCTGCTGTCAAATGTTTACCTTGAGACATTCAAGGATGCAAACTGTACGTGTCAACCTGAAAAAATAATTTTTATCGATTTTTTAATTGGAAAAGCATTTCGCTTCAGTATTTTGGTAATCAGAAGTGTTTGGCAGTCAGTCGTACTATTGATTCCGTTAGCAATATTTCTCGTAGAAAAATAACCTATCTAAAGTTTAATTAATTTGACAGTTTTCGTGGGAGGTGCTTGTCTCGTTAGTGCAATCTCACATCGGTAGATAAAATGAGAAAGAAGTTGAGACGGACACGACTCGAGATTTTCGAAGACGAAATAGACGTAGAAGGAGTCGACGTACAGTCTCGAAAAAAAATCTCAAAGGATTAAAGAAAGGACGGAACTTTCGCGTGAAGCGGTTCTCGAAGCCGTAAAATTAGAAAAAGGGTCTATGAAGTTCCGCGAAAAGTCGGGATTTCCGCAGGCGTGACGGGACCATTAGGCGCAAGGACAAACGCCGGTGCTAGCCGTATCTCTCGCCGAACGGCAGATTTTGCTTTTGCGAGGAAAATTTTGCAGAGGTTTTTTGAAAACGTGTTTAAATTGGGAAAACGCGTAGGAAACGGGACGAAAATACCCCTACGCATTGGAGAAAGGCCGGGGGCGACCTCCGCGATCTCCCCTCGAAGGAGATAGCTTTGAAACTTTGTGGATTCGGTGACGGAATTTAGAGCGAGATAGAATCGACGCCTTTTAATATATAAATGGATGAATGGATGAATAAACTGGAACTTCAAGAAATTCTTTTTGTTCCATCGCACATAAGCATCGTAAAAATATTATTGTGATTTTTAATTTAAAATATATGACTATTGTTTGTGTCAGCTCTTTGTGTCTATTGAAATGGATCTCTTATACAAATAAAAAACTCGGTTAATCAAGAGACGCAATTTTCTTATATCTGATAAGTAATTCGTCTCTATTTTCATCTTAGTTGTAGCTATATTTTATCGAGCTGATCTGTCGCAAGAAGTTTGTAAATTCATTAATTATTGTAGATAAACTTTTTAAGAAGAGCTGTAGTTACTTTTATGTTTGGCGTCTGTGGCGTCCCATACAAAGTGTCTCTTCACTGGACAAGATAAATTGTCAGGATAGCTATTGCCCCACGCCATGGTTAATTAATTAGAGGAATAGTTTTGTACTACAGTTATTATTCATTTTCACGAAAATAAGCTGAGAAAATTAGCGCTCAAATTTCACGAATTGAAAACTAGGAAAGATAGTGGAATTGGCAATTCCAAATAACAGTGAGGAGTGCGATTGTAAACAAATATGTAAATAACTAACTTTTTAACTAAAGGTTTTTGTGCATATAACAATATCGTTTTCAATTGAATTTACGTTGCAATTATACCAGTACCTTCTCAGCTTTCTTCTTATCCATGCAGGCTCTCCTCCAGACACCACACCCCAGTAAAAAGTACTATACTAAATCTCGTTATTACAGCAGAGTAGTGTGTTATTGCTAAGTTGTGAATGTAATTAAATATTTTAAATATGTATCTGCAACAGAGGACTATAAGATCGAATTTGCTAGACTTGGGGCGAGTTATTCGGTGGCGCATTCATTGTGTAGTAAGTATAGCATCTATTGGGAACTGAAAGTTTGCCTAGTAATTCCTCTGATCATACTATAACTTTTTGCGTTATTGTGTGTAAGTATTTACAGTTTAATTGGATATTTATGTACATTTCTACACGGAACAGAGAAGTCCACCAAATATTGTAGAAAATAAACCTCAGAGAAAATAACGTAATTGTAAATGTAACACGTTATTTTAATTGGCATTACATTGAAGAAATGTACAAATGGCTGTACATTTTCATATTTGAAAAAAGGACACTGAGACGAATTTTAAATTTATATAGTGTACCACTACTAATTCATTTTTATCAATTTGGAAGTGTTAAATTACCTTTAAATGAAAAAGAGTCATGTTAGTGTCCCAAATTTTGAGCAAGTCAGTTGCTTTAAATATTTAAAAATTCTGTGTTACTTTATCAGAGTATATATTTTTTTCAGATCAAAGAATGCAGCTTTAAACAACCGTCATGCATATTTCCTTCTGGTGGATAATGGAACTGTGGGAAAATATGGTGCAGAGATTATACTTAGACGAAGACTAGAAAAATACATATCAAAACAGAGATTATATCCATGTAAGTAATTAATGGTGAAATTTAAGAAAAGTAATTTTTAAATAAATTTACTTCATAATTATTTTTGTTTAACAAATATACAGAGGGATCCACACACCTAAGGTAGTCAGTCGCAGTGCAGTGTGCTTTCTTACTTTTTTTTAATGAGCTAAAGAAGACAATGTAAAAAATGTCCTATAGATTTATCAGAATCTGATCAAATAAAGGAAATACAACCTCAAATATACGAAGTGTACTAAAAAACATTTTTCAATTGGCTCTATAATTAATTAGTGGTGGAAATAACAGTGATATAACAAAACAATAAATATAGGATAACAGTGTCAGAGTGCTTTTATTATTCACCATAATCTTTAACTGATACCTACCTACAATGATTGTGTATAGAAATTTAATGTGCCACTTGCTATGCGAAGATGCATTATTTATTATATAGTAGGTACTTATTATTTAATTTTTGTATGGAAACAGCTCATTCTACTAATTGTAAATGGTAGGTAGGTACCTACCTACCGCAAGACTTTTGTAAGGATAAATAAAGATAAACAATTATTATAGTTTCAATGCCTTACACCTATTTCAAGTAATAGGGGATAAGTCTATCATCAATTTATGAATATAAATATTAAACTACTAAAATACTAAATAATTCTTATAATTTTTGTGTGTGTGTGTGTTTATTTCCAATTCTAAGAAATAAAGATTGTGTCCATCATAACCTGTGAATTCATGAAAAATAAGTTTAATGTTTTTTCTACTCTTGAAACTTAGTGTTTGTTTCATTTGTTAAATAAATAGAAAAGTTCTAATTTTTTTAATTCCAAATTAGTATGAGCCCACAATTAAAATTATTATCAATGTCTTTTCTCTCCTTTTACTTCTGTGTTCTACTATTGTGATTATAATACCTATAAACGATATATAATATAACATAATTTAATTTTAGTTACCCAAAGTCCGATACCAATAGTTTGTTTAGTAATAGAAGGTGGTACAAACACAATTAGAGCCGTGTTAGAATATGTGACTGATGAACCTCCAGTTCCTGTAGTTGTCTGTGATGGCTCTGGCCGGGCTGCTGATCTCATCGCCTTTATGTGCAAGTATGTCCTTTGAAATTTATTTTTGTAGTTATTTTAACATTTATACTACCATTTTCAGATATGATTGTACAGTACTTAAAACGATGAAAGAATACATAATTGCGACAATTCAAAGAGCATTCGAAGTAGCCGCAGAATTAGCAGATGGACTCTTTGCAGAACTGATGCAATGTGTAGAAAATAAACATCTAGTAAGTTCTATTGTTCCATTGAGATCACATCATTTTTATATCAAATGAAATGTTTTCTGTTGTATTTTGAACACTATTTTTCAGTGATAGTATTGGTTTTTCATCTATTAAACCATGTACTTGTAAAACTCGTTATTTTTTAACATATATCTGAACGACTTATTTAGAATACATACTGAGGGAAGCATAATTAGTTTCGCAGATGATACGGCTATTATCTATCAAGATGATAGTTGGTGTGGTCTAAAACAAATGGCTGAACGGGACTTCAAAAATATAACTGACTGGTTTAGCTACAGGCTTCTTACAGTAAATTTTAAAAAAACTTATTATGTTCCGTTCACCTCATATATATGCAATTTACCAAATTTTGACAGCCTATCTCTTACTGTGAATAATGAACAAGTGCAAATTAAATCGGTTAACTCTGTAAAATATCTTGGTATTTATGTTGATTCACATTTAAGATGGGATGTGCAAGTACATAATGTAACTACAAAAATCAGAAGTCTTTTATACAAATTTAAACATTTAACAAAAATACTTACCCTTGAACAACTTATAGTATTGTATCACGCTCTAGTTGTGTCTCATTTAACCTACGGGATTATAGCATGGGGAGGAGCTACTAGCAATTATATAGGAAAGCTAGAGATAATACAAAAATATATAATAAAAATAATTTATAAAAAGAATTATACTTACCCTACAGATTTACTTTTTGCAGAAACCAACTTGTTTGATATAAGACAATTGTTTTGTTGCTCTCTCTTGGTTAGGCAGCATAAAAATAAACATGAATTAATAAATATTCAATACGAATATAGTACACGCTATAAATGCAGCGGTGCATCAAGAATTCCAAAGGCAGCGAAAACAATATTTCAGAGGTCATTTGTTTATTTAGGACAAAAAATGTATAACATAATACCAAATGAGTTAAAAGCACTTAATAATTTGAATCAATATAAAAATAAATTAAAGAATTGGTTAAGAGAGACATCTAGGTTACACATTCATGAATTAATAAGCAATGACAGTATATAATAAAATCAACGTTGTGCCTGCTAAATTATCTTGAGAGTTTTGTCCTTGAAGGTTATTGTGCATAGTGTGCGAGTGCATATTGTATTGTATTTACCTACCTGCCTACCTACCACCCTATAGTTTCATTTTATATCATGCATTTTCAAAAATATAAGTATGTAATAATCCGTGGTATATCCATACATTTTATATTATGGGTTTTATTATTATATATTAGTAATTGTAACCATATTTATATACTTATTGATATGTTATGTGTATAGTTCTATACGTGTGTGTGTACTTATATGAATATGGATATGTGTGTGATATATGCGTATATATGTGTATATATACGTGTGTACGAGTATATATGTGTGTGGATATATGTGTGCTTATGTATTTTAATTTTTCTTGTTTCAAAATTATCGTGTATTGTATTGGATGTTAAAATGAATTATATGTAGATATAGTTTTTCATTTGATGTTCAATGTTTTAATATTTTTGCTTGTACTTACACCCATACTCAAGGTTTTACCTTTTTTGGGGTTGTCCTATTTATTCGCATATTCCGAACTGTACATGTGTTCTATAATTGTACATGTATTATTTGGTAAATAAATAAATTTATAATTATTATTATTAACCCAGTAAATACTTAACGATTTCAAAAATTATTTTTGCAAGAAAAATGTTTTACGACTAGAAAGAAATCCAGAAATTAACACGTGTAAAACTAGATTAATCACTTAATCTGAACTTGTACCCTAAAGTTCACTATTATTGAGACACATGATATTAAATATTTAATTGATTTACTTTCATTCTACAATTTGTTTCTTAAAAAAGTGACTACTCTATATTTCTCGATTTCTAAATGGGTGTTGTTTAGGCACTCTCTTCACCTCAACCTATAAGATCTTTTCTGAATACTTGCTCTATGCTGAGATTTAATACAGCCTAAGGCAGCCCGGGGAACTATATATTGGTCACTTGAGCAGGAGTTTTAAATACTTGTCCTAAGTGTTTTAAGCCATTGGCAGATGAGCAAAATACATGTTCCGCCCTGTGCATTCGTCCCTCAACGTCATCTGTTTGTTTGAAATATCTCAACGAGCAATGCCATATTTTAAGAACCTATTGTAGCCTTAATTTCAAGTTTACTTATTATGAATAGCTCTTTGGTTATTTTAAGTGAATAATTAATTAATGCTTTTCACTTGCTTTTGCCCTATAGTTAACATCCAGATTTTTTGCTATTCCACATAATGGTTCTGGTATGCCCTAGTACCCATATAACAATGATCCTGTTGCTTTTTGCCACTTGTGTTAGTGGCTTCAGCCATTCTTCAGCCCATTTGAAACTCAAAAGTGAATACATTTAGAGCCTTCAATGCTTTTTAATGACCTTAGATGCCGTCTCGAGATATAACCTAACTTGCACAGTTATATCTTCAAAAGGAATACCTCTTTCCATGATGGCAATTTAGCATTTATATAGCATTTATACAGAATAGTGAATACTGCATTCAGAATACTATTTTCACTATTTCAAATTGGATAATCGACAATCCTGTTAATTTATTCTATTTGGTTTCAGATAACAATTTTTAGAATAGCAGATAAATATGACCAAAAACCCCAAGAACTGGACCAAACAATTTTAACAGCTTTGTTTAAATCTCAGCATCTCTCACCAACAGAACAGCTTAGCCTGGCCCTAACATGGAACCGAGCAGACATAGCGAGATCAGAAATATTTGTTTACGGTCAAGAATGGCCTCATGGAGCTTTAGAAGATGCGATGATAAAGGCTTTAGAGCATGACAGATGTGATTTTGTAAAACTCTTATTAGAAAATGGTGTGAGCATGAGAAAATTTTTAACAATACCAAGACTGGAAAATTTGTACAATTCCAAACAAGGGCCTAGCAACACTTTACGTTACATATTAAGAGATGTAAGACCACATATCCCTTCTGGCTACGTTTACACTTTACATGATATCGGATTAGTGATTAACAAATTGATGGGTGGAGCTTATAGGTAAAATTCTTTTATGCAAATCAGTGTTGAACCGAGTGAGATAAATTGAAACCTGTTGAATGAATAAAGTTAAAATGTCGCTTTTCAAAACTGAAATTTGGAAAAGTTATAATTTTACAACAAAGGCGTGCAAAATAGGAAATTTTGGAAAAACAATTTTACTTTTGTATTGACCAGCCAAAATGACCACCCTGTATAATAAAATATTTTAGCCTGTAGAAAGGCATAATAGAATAAACTTTTTGTCTTAAAATTTTCATCTAATATCCATGGTACTTTATTAAAAAAATATGAAAGAATGAATTAAAGTAACTTACATAATGTAACAGACTAACGCAGCTGGTCCATAAAGTGTATACACATTTTTACCTGAAAATATATTGTGCTTTCTATCGATTGACTAGAAAATATTTACTTTGATCTACAGTTTTCTTAAAAAAAAGTCATAACAGCAGTGGCGGCTCCTCCTTAAGGCCGCATGGCCGCGCGACCCTCCTCCAAAAATACCAAAGAAATCCTTATTATTATCATTACTGTAAATTAAATGCAAATGTTAAAACATGTATTGTGGTACAAAACTATTATTAGGAAAGGCTCGAGCGCTTGAGCTATCGTACTCATAATGCCAGAGTCCACATTACTGGATCACCACAGCACACCACTGCACAGTGAGCAAAGCATCACAACTTCGTGGCCGCACTTTGAGTCGCGGTCCAGGTAACTATGGCAACCGACCCGATCTCCTTTTCGACTAAACTCGTTAGATACTTTCCGTATGCTTATATTATGCAGATTTGGCGGCAATTATTTCGCGACCCTACGCCAACATTATTAAACATTATAACATATTTTTAACACATTACATATTTTTAACATTATTAAATTACTTATTCAATTTTTGTGAAAAGACAATTTTATATATATTTCTTAACATGAATACTGTTAGTAGTATAATTAGAGCTAAATTTGCAAATCTTCCACTGGGAAATAAAGTAGGTATAAATAAAAGAATTGGGCGTTTGCCTGCCCAATAAATAATTTCGATGAAAAAGTTATGGAAAAATTTATTTCTATGAAAGACCGTAGAGCTGATTTCAATTTTAGAAAGTGAGTGCACCCGTGTATAAATAACTGTATGAAGTTTTGCTTACCTACGTAATAATTTAATATGTCGTTTGATAACTATAAATTGAATAACTAAAATACTTTTGAGTTTGTGATTGTGCCATATCGTTTTTAATATCTAAAAACTAAAAATAGTTATGTTCCTTCTTCCTGAGATCTCGTTTTCAGATTTTTGAAGGTAACGTTGTATATGTAAATTTTTGATATCTAAATATTAATTACCTACTACCTACCTATTTAAATATTATTTTAAACAATTTTTGTCGAGATTTCCGTCAATCGTATTGAAAAGGAGGATATTTGTGTAACGAAAGTTATTTTTTCAAGCAAATATTTTTCCTCTGCGAATTTCTAATTTATAATTTTAAGGGGTTTGACCTTGAAATATGTAAAATTTTCCCCATATCCAAATGTCACCAGCCGCCACTGCATAACAGCCTAACCACAGCCTATTTAAATGTGCATAACTTCGGTTAGAGAAAGACTCTAAAAAATGTTTTATATCCTTCCTAAAAGAAAAATGTTTATAATTAAGCACACCCAATTTAACTGTTTTGTTTTTGTAATAAATATAACAACTACAACTGATATTATGAAACCAGTGTTTGAAAGCAAATGATTGAGAGACCGAGTGCTTTTGAAGTGTCTGGCATCATTTATACCTATACCTCTGCCTCCCGTAGTCTTAATTGTTTTTCATTCTATGTGAAGAAATAGGAATATCTATTAATTGTTAATGGTATCGGAAAGATAAATGAAAATAATTTGAAAAGTTTATTTTTTTAGAGCATTTTATACGAGAAGGAAATTTCGGCCTATCTATGCAAAGGTGATGAATAAAGGCCAAGGCATGGCAAATCAGTCTGCTCGGCAGTTTGGAGCTATGAGTTTATTAGCAGGAGCCCTTCCTGGAAATGCCAACCCCTGTTTATTCGATTACCCCTTCAACGAGCTTCTGGTAAGGACAACTTTTTGTTCATCTCCCATTTATTAATCATTAACTGAGATGTCATCTGAAAGACCTCTGTCAGTGGTTAGTAAAAAAATGAAAACATAATTTCTTCAGATATGGGCAGTCCTAATGAAAAGGCACAAAATGGCGCTGCTCATGTGGCAACATGGAGAAGAAGCTTTAGCTAAAGCCCTTGTAGCATGTAAACTCTACAAAGCAATGGCACATGAAGCTGCTGAGGATGACATGGAAACTGAAGTTTATGAAGAACTGAGGGCCTATGGGAAAGAATTTGAAAACATTGGTAACTAACAAATAAAATTATAAGTACAGACGTACGGTCATCTTATGTAATACCGAATTACCATCTTTTTGTTTTTATTTAAATTTTAGCCTTGGAGGTGCTGGATTATTGTTATCGACAAGATGACGATCAAACGCAACAACTATTAACTTGTGAGCTACAAAATTGGTCTGGCCAAACGTGTCTCAGTCTTGCTGTGGCTGCAAACCACAGAGCTCTATTAGCTCACCCTTGCTCACAAATTATCCTTGCTGATTTATGGATGGGAGGATTGCGCACAAGGAAGAATACAAACATGAAAGTACATAAGTAATAAGTAGTAGAAATTATGTACAAATTACTATTGTTGGTTGATTTGTAGGTTATTATGGGACTTATTTTCATGCCATATATTTTAAAATTAGAATTCAAGTCCAAAGAAGAACTGCAGCTGATGCCTCAAACCACTGAAGAGCACATGGAATTAGAAAATGAGGATGATGATAAATCCGATTCAGAAAAGAACCCAGACGGTGAAGTAAGTTGAATAAATAATTACATGATATGCTTTGTTTAAAAAATATATTCCAACATCTATACTGCCTAATTAATATTTTTTGCATATTTTATAGCGCAAAGTGGTTCTAAAACATTATATTGAATTTTACCCAAAAGTAAGCAACAATAATTAAAAAGTTTAAATTGCACTAAACTTGTAAACACACTGGTAAAATATAATTGCACTAAAATTCACTTATTTTAAATGTAATGTTATATTATTTTAAATGTAAATATGCCTAAATAATTATTAATTGTAAAGTGTTTTGAGTCTGGTTTATAACATTGCATTTACTGTATTCTTTTTGTTTAAATGAAATGTGAATACACTACTTTTCACACATTTTTACCGAAGCATGTATGAGGATTACATTTTTATTTTCAAGCTACTGTAGATAAATCTTATAAATGAATTAGAATTAGAGATCATCTATAACTTATTCTTATTATTTATTTATTTGTATTTAAATTGGTTTGTTGATCCACAAATTCTAGTGCCTGTCTATAATAGAATTCTAAATAATTAGGCAATGTCCACAAACCTTAGAAATAAGTTCATTACACACAACTCAATTATCAAAATGTCATAAATTTTTGTCACCAATAGATGTTATAATTTAAGTTTTGAACACTTTTTTTTTTCAGTTAATGTACCAAAGCTGTCTTATACAACATTCATAGACAGAAAAAGACAGTTACTGTTGTCTTTGGTTTTTAACTGTAATTTATTACAACTATTCCACAAAAAAATTAAACAAATTAAACATTACTCTCTGATGCTCCCAGATGCCTTTGCTAATATTATGTAGTACAAGATAACAGAGATACTCTCGGAGTGCTCTTAGATCAACAAAGAGCAATAAACCGAAAACAGTATTAGACCATAAAACACATCATAAGGAAATAAATTCTTGGGACATTGCATTTACCAAGGACATATTTAAATGTCCTTGGCATTTACCAATTATTTCTTTTTCTAAATATTAATAATATGGATAGAATTAATTTAGAATTTATTGTCTGTATATGAATAAAATTATAAAGAATAAATGACCATATATGAAAATATGAAAGTTTCAAAAAAATTTACTCTATGTCAGAGGGCATTTGAATACCCAGTACATCTTCTACGTATGGCCTTGGTGCGCAGCTTTGACGATTATAATATTAATATAAGTATATATTATTTCTAGTAGCACTAATTAAATTTAGTAGTAGTACCTATATAATTTTTATATTTGATTAATTTTTAATGTTCTTATTGGGCTTATGTATGTTATTAATTTTGTTATTACTCTTCTTTTCTTTTACCTTTTAGTGTTATATTTTAGTGCTTAGAATAATGAATATATTATAGTTATTGCTTCTTTCTTTTTAGCATTTCCTACTTGAGCATTTTGTGTTTTGCTTATTCACAGTAGTAGCTTCACTCTAAACAAACCTGCCTTTTAATATCTCAATCGGAAATAAAAAACTATATCTTAAAAAATATTTGTAAAACCGTAACCTTAATTCTTATATGAAAACACATATAGCACTTTTAGTTTTTTAATTTTTCTCTACATTCTTGTAAATTGCATAAAACTATTTGGTTTCGACTTAAGAATTAGCTACTTTTAATTTATTTTCTATTTTGTGTTAGTTGTTTTACTAGGGTTAAAATTATTTCCTTGTTTTTTTAAGGCATTTCGGATCTGTTCTAAAACACTTCTCAGTTTGGCATGTTAATATATTCACATAAATAAAATAACTTATTATTAAAATGTGTTATCAACCGACTATTTTTTATTCCTAATATGGCTTGGTCTGTTATTCGTTTTAGAAACGTACTAGAAGTTTGAGTATTCGGAGCAGATCTTCCAACCCACAAGGTGTAAAGGTAGCAAAAGCTTGACAAAAATGTATAGGTGTTGTCCAATTTCATCTCTCCACATTCTATTAACTTTCAATACCATTATCTGTTACACTTCGCCCTTTAACCCTATTGCATTTTATAGACTATTAGCTAGCACACAAAATTTATTACTAAAATTAACTAAACCAGGTTTGTTCAAAAAATTATTATTATTCCCTTGCTAAGGTTTGTATCTCTGAGTAGGCTGATAGCAGCCTACAAAGCCTTCTTAAAGATATTAAAGAGGAAACATTCTGTACATTGTTAGTTGAAATTTTAGAAAGATGTGATGCAAAACACAGATCAACTTTGAACTTTTTATTCACAGGGCTTACATCTTAAAACCCCAAACTTGGAGCTACATGCTTTATTGCACTTGCTTGACCTGTTTTCTAGCTGTATTGTGTATTATTATTATAGTGGAGAAAATATAATACAGAGCAACATAGCACAAAAAAACAAATTTAACAAGTTCCAAGAATGTGTTAGTTGCTCTACAACTTTCTTGCAACAATAAAAAAATCCATGTATGATATTAATAATATAAAAATAATAGTTAGACATTGAAAATTTTCCGCTGAAGATGTCACATAGGTCAACAGAGGAGGTATTATGTAAAAAAATATATTTTATGATTTTATGTAGATATCAATCATGTCACCACATTTAAGATTAATTATTAATTTTCAAAATATATTTTATTATTTTAAAGAGAAAAATGTATTAGCTGATAGTCTACATTATAATAAATAAAGCTTTTGCTTTCTCTAGCTTCCATGTTCTGTTTATATTTGCTAATGATAACTTGTTACCTGTTATGTATATCTCTTACCTTTTTAAAAGTGAGTATGGAACATATTTTCACATTTTATTTCATATAGGCACTTCTCACTGAAAATTTCATAACCAGAGACACCATTGTGCAAGAAAATGGAAAAGTCTTACCAGAACTGGATGAAAGTAAATTCCACATTTTCTTTACCGATTCTTCTTATGCTGATAAGATGCCAAAGAATCGGGAATTGAAAATTAAGAAAAAACTCTATGAATTTTATACTGCTCCCATCACCAAATTTTGGGCAAATGCAGTAAGTAGTTACACAACAGTAAATCAGGAAGTTTTAATTTAACATTTCTATGATGTTTTCAGATCGCTTACATAATATTTTTAGTGATATTCAGTCTTACTGTCCTGGTAAAAATGGAATCGATGCCTTCATGGGAAGAATGGATGGCTATAGCTTTCGTTTGCTCCTTAGGCTGTGAGAAACTACGTGAACTTTTTTCTTCCGAGCCTGTAGGGCTATCACAAAAATTAGCTGTGTGGTCGTGGAATATGTGGAACCCATGTGATATGGCAGCAGTGCTAACTTTTCTCGTAGGGATGACCCTGAGACTTAGAGAAGATACACATAAAGTGGGTCGTGTGATATACTGTGTGAATAGTATTTATTGGTACCTTCGTATTTTGAATATTTTAAGTGTAAATAAATATTTGGGTATGTCATTCATAAAAGTTATTATTATAGTTTATTAACTAGGCTTTGGTTGCAGGACCACTGGTAACAATGATGGGTAAAATGGTTAAAAATATGATATATTTCGTTGTACTCTTATTAATAGTGCTCATGAGTTTTGGTGTGGCGAGACAGGCCATTTTAGCCCCTGATAGGGAAGCAAGCTGGACTATAGTTAGAGATGTAAGTGTAATAATGGTATAAAAATTAGTATTCAATGCAGTTATTACTTAACATGTAAAAAAAAGCACAATCTTTGAATCAACTGAAGGTTTTACCATATAGTAGAGTGCTCGTGCGCCCGAAAGTGCCTTAAAAAGTGAAGTGGTAGGGGTTTCAATACTAAAAGCTAATACCTAGCTATATCGATAGCTTATATATACGTAAACTTCAAAAAAAAGTTGTCCAAAAATTGTCCTGTACAGAAGGGCGTTATTCAAAATTTTCGAGTTATGTAGTACGTCAGATAGCCGAAATCCAGTTCTTTCTTTGGTAAAAATTGTATAATATTCTCTGTAGCCGTGTAGCTGTAAAAAAATAAGTTATTTAAAAAAAAGCATTGCAATTTATGGGAAACGCAGACTTTAAGCGTCGATATCTCCGTTCGATGCTTGCTAAAAATTAATTCATTTTGCCGTGTTTTTACATTTCTCACTCCATTGCTCGGAAACTAGGTCTCAAATCAAAAAAAAGTATTCTTTAGAAATTGAAACCCAATGCTTTCAGACTACGACAGTATCATTAGAAAATTTTTTACGCAAATAATAACCGAGTTATGATTTAAAAACCAACGCAGCTACAAAATTTCCAGGTGGTTGGAACTGCAAACCTCGATCGCCCGCCTGCACCGCACCATTCCCCGCGCTCGAACGTTGCCTAAGATCTGTGATGATCTGTCTCTCGTGAATTGTTTTGACTAGCGAGTGTTTGCAAGCAGTATTTTTGTGATTAATATTAGCTAGTGTGAATTATTTTTTCTATATTTCTATCTATTACCTGCATAAATCTGGAAGTGGTAAGTGTGTATTAAATTAATTTTAATGATTTCATACATAGGGTGAATGGTAATAACATAACCATTAATGCAAACCTAATTCTCAAAGATAAGAATTGAAGTTCACGAAAACCTCGATCTATTATACCTATTGTATAAAGCGGAGGAAATTTAAATTAATTATGTTAATTAATTATGTTAGGAAATTATGTTATACAGCGCATGTAAAATCCAATACTAATTATTAACTGCTAACTATATATCTTCGATATTGACGCATAAATTGATAATTTACAGGGTTAAAGCTATGATGATGAATCAATGCAATAATGAAGACAGTGGAAGTAGTACTACTTCGGATAGCGATATCGAATCGATGCTGAAAATTAAATGTAAAAAGGATACTAAAAAATGCATGTTTTGCCACAATTTGTCTGGACCGATGATCACAGGCTCTGAAAAAACATTGGACACCATAAAAAAAACTCAAAAGCTTCGACAACAAGTTAGCCAAACTGTGCATGATAATTTACAAATAATAATTAAAAGAATCGAAGAAGGTGAAGTAGAGTTACTTAGGTTTCATAAATCCTGTTATTGTTCCTACATAAGTAAGAGAAACATCGATTTGTTGAGACAAAAATATCAGAAGTACATAACGGAATCGGAAAAAAATGTTGGTAAGTTTGCTGCTGATAGTCCTAGAGCATCAGGTGATACAGAATCCAGCTCATCGATCCTGCGAAAAGGTGTTTTTGGCATAAAAAAATGCGTCTTTTGCCAAAAAAGGTCTCATAAGAAAAGACTATCGCAAGTTCTAACTTTAAATATTGAGAAAAACATCAAATTAATTGCCCAAAATAACTCAACTATTTTAAAACGAATAGGTTCAAATGATTTGATCGCCATGGAGGTAAAATACCATCCACAATGTTTTTTGGCAAGGTGGTCAAAATACAGAGCAGTAACAAAATCTCCAGACGTACAAAGTGTCTCAGGGGCTAACCGTGAGAATATTGTGGAAAACGCCCTGTATCTTTTTTAGTATCTGCCCTTGGACTAAGGTAAGTTTGGTTGAATAGCAATATTTTGACTTAAAGAATCTGCTTATGAATTTTCGCCCAGTATCTCGCGACCACCCTGTATATTGGGAATAATATAATAACCGGCAGATCACAGATCTTGGGCAACGTCCGAGCGCGGGGAATAGTGCGGTGCAGGCGGGCGATCGAGGTTTGCAGTTCCAACCACCTGGAAATTTTGTAGCTGCGTTGGTTTTTAAATCATAACTCGGTTATTATTTGCGTAAAAAATTTTCTAATGATACTGTCGTAGTCTGAAAGCATTGGGTTTCAATTTCTAAAGAATACTTTTTTTTGATTTGAGACCTAGTTTCCGAGCAATGGAGTGAGAAATGTAAAAACACGGCAAAATGAATTAATTTTTAGCAAGCATCGAACGGAGATATCGACGCTTAAAGTCTGCGTTTCCCATAAGATGCAATGCTTTTTTTTAAATAACTTATTTTTTTACAGCTAAACGGCTACAGAGAATATTATACAATTTTTACCAAAGAAAGAACTGGATTTCGGCTATCTGACGTACTACATAACTCGAAAATTTTGAATAACGCCGTTCTGTACAGGACAATTTTTGGACAACTTTTTTTTGAAGTTTACTTATATATAAGCTACCGATATAGCTAGTTTTCAGCTTTTAGCTTTTAATGCCCTACAGAATGAACATTTTCAGCCTCCGCGCTCTCTACTAATAGGGACTTTTTAGATTATGCAAACAACTAATCCAAATAATGATCTAGTTTACAATTTGCAAATCATCTCATCTAAAGTGTATCGCATAATACTATAATGACATATTTTACCGGGATATCAAAAATTATCTTGGTCAAGGGTGGTTGTGGAATGTAAAACGTGTGTCTTACTTTAAATTTTTGAATATGTTTTGTTGTGTCAGAATCTGTCAAGTCATTGTGCTAAAATTTTCTAATCCAGTTTTTGAATAATGCCTCTTACCACACAGCACAAAATTTTCATGATTGAAGCCTATATTCGAACGGGTGCGCTAGTTAATGGAAATTGGCAATACAGTCAACGTTTGTGTTTGGACAATTTTCGAGAGCACTTCCCAAACGTGGCAATATTACCGGACAATTTTTATGCGTGCCTTACAAATTGTGTTGAAGTGTTTCGCGAAACTGGTTGTGTGACTCATAAAAAAGGTGCTGGTAGACCAAGAGTTCGACAGAAGAAGTTGTCAATGACGTTCGTCAACGTATGGAAGAGGAGCCTGCAAAACCTTTGAAACGTCTTTCTCAGGAAATTGGACTTTCTTATGGAACATGTCATAAGATTTTAAAGAAAGACTTGAACATGCATCCATATAAGATGCAAGCACATCAAGCTCTTCTGCCTGCAGACCACCCCAGATGCCTTGCTTACTGCCATTGGTTTGTCAATAATTTAATTAATGACGATCTTCTGGACTTAACTTTTTTTCTGACGAAGCGTGGTTCCACCTTTCGGGATACATCAATTCTCAAAATATGCGAACGTGGAGCAATGATAACCCTCATATTTTTACTGAATCGCCACTACATGCTCAAAAAATTGGTGTTTGGATGGCAGTTTCTCGCAGAAGAATAATTGGGCCAATTTTTTTCGATTTCACCGTCAACGCAGAAAGGTACAGACACAACTTTTTGGCTGAATTTGTGCAACAGTTAAACGATGATGAACTTCGGTACGGTTATTTCCAGCATGACGGTGCAACAGCACATACTACACGAGAAAATATTGCTTTCCTCGGCGAGTTTTTTGATGACCGGCTGATAAGTTTGCATACAGAAGTTGAGTTTCCTCCGAGATCACCTTGTTTGACAATTATGGACTATTTTATATTTCCTTACTTAAAAAACAAGATTTTCGCAACTCCGGTAAATAATTTGCAAGAACTGCAACAAAGAATTGTTCAGCAGTGTGCAACCATAACGCCAGAAATGCTGCAAAACGCTTTTCACAGCATGAGGAGGCGCGTCAACTTGTGCATCAAACAAAATGGAGGACATTTCCAACAATTACTGTAATTTAGTTTTTCTTGTTACTAAAACCGTTATTTCATAATTTGTAGTTCATTATTGTTTTACAACTGAAATAAATAGGTATGAAATTTGTAGGTTATTGATGATGTCAGTGTGACAGTGACATAATTATTTCAAATTTAAAGTAAGACACACGTTTTACATTCCACAACCACCCTTGACCAAGGTAATTTTTGATATCCCGGTATAGTCACTTTATATTATGTTATACTTTAATAGTATCATAATAAATTAATTGTGGTACTGAATACTATAATCAAATTGAGTAGATAATTAAAAACAAGACAATAGAAAAATCCAAATTTCCATTTCCAAAATAGAAAAATCTTGGAAAAAATGTATCTACCTATTTGGCGTATGATATGCATACAATACTAAATGGCAAATCTTTTGTAACACTAAGGAGAATTAATAACGCTGCAATTGCACAAAGTATTGGTAATAATTAAAGATTTTAATTGGAACCTTTTAGGTATTCTTGGAACCATACTTCATGCTGTACGGTGAAGTATATGCAGACAAAATAGATCCACCTTGTGGAAATGACGGAGAGGAGGAGTGTTTAACAGGCAGATGGGTTTTTCCCGTAATCATGTCTATTTATTTGTTAGTGGCAAATATCCTACTTATCAACCTGCTGATAGCTGTGTTCAACAATATATTTAATGAAGTTAACGCTATCGCACATCAAGTTTGGATGTTTCAGCGGTTCACGGTGGTAATGGAATATGAACAAAAACCAATATTGCCACCACCATTTATAGTCTTCTGCCACATTTTCTTACTATTCAAGTATGTCAAAAGGAAAATGGATGGTATAGAAGAGAGCTATGATAATGGTTTAAAATTGTTTTTGGACAGGGATGAAATGGAACGACTGTATGACTTTGAAGAGGATTGTGTTGAAGGATATTTTGCTGAACAAGAAAATAAATTACAACAATCGACAGAAGAAAGAATTAAGGTTACTACTGAAAGAATTGAACATCTCACTCAGGTAATGAATGCATTACAATCCATAAACAATTATATATTTTAGTAGTAAAGGTTTGAAAAAAAATACTTAATCGATGTTAAATTTTCCAGAAAGTAGAAGACATTCACACTAAAGAGAATATGCAGACAACAGTTCTCCAAAATTTAGAAGTTCGCTGTCGCAAGTTTACAGAACAACTACAGGATATGGCAACTGAGCTTGACGAGATGCGTCAACATTTTCAAAAACAACCTTATGGCATTGTTGTGCCCTCTACTTCTGCTACTGAAGGATTGCGTGAGAGGTCCATAAGCGAACAAACTGAGGCACCCTCAGAAGATGAATCTGTTATTGCTCAGTTGATAGTGCAACCTAATAGGAAAAAACCAATTGTAAGATCTCTAACAGAAGTGAGGCCAGATGCATATATTTTTGATAATGGTCAACATATTGAGTACCGATATGACGAGGATGATAACGAATGTGACAAGGAGCATCTGGACACTATTTCAACGAGTGGTAAGATAATCGTTTTTTAAATTGGTATAATATGTTACACTTGTGTGATTAATTCCATTATTGAATTATATTGTTAATATAAAATAAAAATCTATGACAGGAAGCAAGCAACGGTTAGATTTTGTGCGTCAGAGAACTAAAAGTACGGAATCAAAGACATCCAACGACAGTGACGATGTACATGTAGATGATGTAGCAGGGCTCAGTATGGACATATTAAGAAATAGAGCACTGCAAAGGAGACGGGACTCAACCGGAACGACTAGAAGAGGTTCAGAAAGTGGAGGAAATGGTAAAAATATTTATATTTCTCCTGATAATTTAATTATGAGTATATTAATTTAACTGTTAATTTGAATCTTTTACTTGTTAAAATGAGCTTAACTTACATATAAATTTAAAATTATCTTCTTTCCATCATATTGAGCTATTATTGCTTATATACACTTCAATTTCTTTTATTTTTTCTGTGCAAAATTAGTATATTCCGTACCTATTTACAAATTATATATTTAATAAAAATACTAAAACCATTATGCTATCTAATTTTGTTGTCTAACGCTTGTGTTTATTATTTTTCTACTAGCATGTGAACTGCGGGCACCCTTTCTCACACCAAAAAGTATATCTTTGTGTATCATTAGGAAATTGGGTATGTAGAGTGAATAAAATATTTGTTTATAAATTTGTTTATAAATGTATGTATAGAATTCAAAGACTTGAAAAGTTACATCTTTTGAATCTGCCTGAGCATGTTCACAAGTCATTCATAATATAAGTGTATTCATCTTCATGATCAAAATAAATGTATAATTATCTTATTGTTCATGCTTGTCCGTTCTGTGATTCAGGTGTTGAATTCCCAGAATGTAGTCAAGGTTCAGTAAAGTTAGTACCTACAGTAGTACAAATTAGATATATAAAGTTATGTACAAGTGTGGTCATTTATGTTGGATGTAATTTTCAGTTAAGTGTTTCCCTGTCTGTTCAAAAATTATATTTTTTTTTCATATAGATTAACGGAGCAGGTTATGGTATGAGACAAGGTACCTACATTAATGCTCACACCAGCACACAAGTAGATATTCGGCTAGGTATACAATATCTTAATGCTGGTAAACAGACTTTCAGAAACCGATTTAGATGCAGTATCTGTCAGGAGCTTTATAAAATGCAGCATATGTAAAGCATGTAGTATTAGGTACTTACTAGAGATTAGTTCAAAAGCAATAGCTGTTGCAAGCAAAGCTACCGATGTTTTTAATATAATTAATTATTCATAAATCCAATCCGCAGGTATTTTTTAGATGGTAATATAGTTCTTCAAATTCTGAAAACAAAGTTTTTTCTATTCCATATTTGAAAGCTCAAAGTTTACAATAATTTACCGAAACTAGAATAATATTCTCAAAAAGCAATACATGTTTTCCTTTTTTTTTTTTTTAGATACACTTATAAACCCAAAATTTAATTTTTCACATAACATACATGTCTCCCTATAGTCTAGTATTTTTACATAAGTATGAAAAATATAGGTAACATAAACTAATATGTTTTTAATAACTTAAATTTTGTATCAATCGCTGAAAAAATTCATATATGTTGTCTCTTCCCCTTGTCTCCTTGTCTCTAATTAGCAAATATGGGTAGTGTACTTTTTTAATTTCCACAATAAATATTACCTTTTGAAGGTACATTTTTTAAGTGAGAAATTCATACAAGATAAATGTCCTAAACTAAAATCCTGGGACCTGAACTACAATACATTTTTTGTTGTTTACTTCTATTTGTTCAAAAAAAAATTAGGATGAAAATATTTACCTACTTACCTTTTTTCCGAAAAAAATTCTTTTGTACTGCTTGGTAGGCACAGCTTCGCACAGGTAAAAGGTATAAAAATGCTTAAATGCTTGTTCTTACTTCACTCAATATTGAATGTCTTCTATGCCTGCTATCTCAAGTGTCAATAGATGCTAAATTCGTTCTCCAAATAAAAACAAAATGTTTCTCAGGAGAGGAGCCCTCTTTGCTCAACAATAAAGCAGCTTTACCTAAAAGGCAATTTTCTCAAACTCAGTCAGAGCCTGAGACTTCTGACCCTCCAGCGACAGCTAATATTCCATCAAGTACAATATCTTTGGAACGAAGCGTGACATTTACTGAACCTAAAATTAAAGTTATACCACCTACCAGTACAACAGGCAGTAGTCGAGCTGGCTTACTTATGCATATGCATACAGAATATACTAGTATTACTGATGAACTGGAGTCTGTGTGTGGACTATTAAGTCCCCCAAGGTCACCTGGGCTTTTGTCGCCACCTAGACCAGAACAATCGCCCCCAAGTAAGTTTAGATGTCGTCTAAATATTCTGCACACACAACTCACACCAGGAGATTTTTATTTATTGGATCAAAAATTAAAATCAAAGGAACAAATCTAAGACATTAATTACTGATTTTATAATCCGTCTATCTACAATGAGGAAAAAACATTTGTAAATAAAAAAAATTGTATTAAATAACCTTTCAGTAAAAATTCGATATAATAGATTTTAATTCATATAGTTAATATGTTTTGCATGATACACTGGTGCAATTTTTAACACATTAACATTGTGAAAAAACATTTCCTTGCTTTAATTTATAGAGTATTGGTCTATATTTTGGTATGTAACCATTTTTTTTATAAATCTCTATACTGTACTAACATTAGTTTAAAACCAAGGAAAACCTATTATGAGGACTTAATATTTATATTATAATTTTATAGCAATAGCATTTAATTGGGTGCTAATACTAACAAGGGGTACTGAAAGCTCAACTTTTTATAACTCGTGTGTAATGTATATATTGTTCATATAATGATAATGTAATATAACAAGCATTTTATAAAATTTATATTTTAGATCGTCAATAACTTTGCAATACTTTTGAGAATCTGAACCTAATTTGACGTCACGTTAATTTTGCTTAGAAATTTGTAACAAATTTAGGTCTGAAAAATAGAAACTGTCCAAGAGTTCTGTACAAAATCTGATTATAGAACATGCCTACAACATGAAATATATAATTTATTGGATAAAAGATGGGTTTTGCTGGGATGGATTTTGCTGGGTTTTATAAATTGGTATAAAACTTGGTACAAATAGTAAATGTTTAAGTAATTTGGTAACTTTCCATCATTATTATCAAATATGCATTATATAGAACCTTTCTTCTATTGTATATTTTTCCTTGTAATGAATGTTATTCATTATACTTATTTAAAAGAATATGATTCATCTTTGAGCCTTAGAATACTCCCTTCAAAGTAGATACTTACATACATAATAAGCCTCAAATCCTCTCAAAAATTAATATAAGCTCTGAATTATAAATTGATGTAGGTGGCAGAAAACGTAACCACTCCGATATGTCCAATCCTGAAATAGCAATTAACTTTGAAAAAGAGCACCTACGTAGTGCCGAGGAATGTGATTATATGGTGATGGAAAATCTCATACAACGAAGGTATGAAGAAGATGAAGATGAAGAAGATGAAGACATTCATCGGCAGCTTGAGAATCCAGCCCTACTTAGTGTGGTAACTGAAACTCGTGAATATAGAGTTAACTCGTGGCCTATTCGTAATACCCTTCAAAGATCAAGTGCAGTCGAAGGTGATATACCAACTGTACAGGGTCCATTAGTCGGTAAGAATAAATTTTACTAATTGGTGTCCTGTTCGGTGAATATAATTGTAGGGATAGTTTTTAGAACATATTATATACCACATTAAAATGCATAAAACAAATGTTCAAAAAACTTTGTAATTGAGAAATAAATGAGGTTCCATCAAGGATAACTCTATGGTTCTAAAAACTATCCTCAAAGAAACTTTAAAGTTATAACTTTGATATTTTAGAGAACTAATTTCTAGTTTTGCTTTCATTTTACAAGCATATAAAATATGAATACATTGACATATAAGTTTATTTTTACACTAATATCGCAACAACTCGTCTAGCTGTCATGCTCATGGCACTACATCTTATACTCTATACAAACTATTACTCACTATATAAGCATTCCCAATAAAACAGTTCTGTTTTATAATGGATCTATCATGTCACAAGCAAATGTGGAACTTTGCAATTAATACCGATTGTTGTTACTGTGACAGTAGAGCCAAAATAAACCACAAGGGTTGGCGGGTCTGGTTTTTGGCCTGCTCACTTTTCAACGTACTGTGGGGTATAAAATAAGTAACAAAGTTTTATATATATATATATAATTAAATAAACTAATGGCTGTTTTATTGTACCAAAAGTATAAACTGAAGAATTTAATAAGACGAAGATATACAAACCAAATGTAGTATTAGATTTATCACCACTTTATAAAGTAACTGATTTTTTTTTCTCCAAAACTAAAGTCATCTTGAAAGGGGTTGGAACCTTTGGTGTGAAGATAACATTGATATAGTTGTCCGCATAAGGCCAAAACACTATACTGTACTCGACACGCGTTTCGCAGTATAGTATTTTGGTGTTATGTGGAAAACTACATCAGTGTTAAAGATAAAGTATATAAAAAAATTCGATTATATTCCGTTGGGCATCTTATTATTCCCCTCAACATCGAGTAAATCTAATTATATTTAACTCTGTTAATTATTTCATACCCCCCCACAAGAATTAATCCCACAGTTCCATGTCAAATCATAAAGTTTTGCTGAAATATGGCTTTCTAAATAACCTAACCAGATCATAAAATTTCAGCACAAATGTTTTTGCTTAGAGTGGTGCTGAACTGTATCAAACAAGATGATGGAATTTTACAAATAAGAATAAAATAAACTTGAGTAACGTAGGTAACACATGGGTAACACAATCAAAGTACAAATGTCAAAATTGCTAAGTTATTTTTTATTTTCCAGTCCAGCCTCTATTTGTTATTGACCACTCATAAGTAAATAAAGCCCTATTTATATTTATATAGGTACCATTGCAAAAGCCTTTACCGAATCAATACCATACAAAATAGCAACAACTATGCATTCAATGTAAAGATTGATAATAAATAAGCACAAGTCTAAAAAACTGCAAGATATTAAAATGTTATTACAAGTTCCAATGTCGAAATCTGATATTTATTTACCGTAGTTTGTCTATAGTTTAATTTTTTCAGGATTCGTAGTCTATAAGTATTAAAATAACACAGTAAATGAAATGAACTAACCTTAATCACCACTTGATATTTAGATTCTAGCAGTTCGTCTACCGACCGTCAAGATTCCACAGAATCTAGTGATATTCAGTCTGCCATTAATCAGCCACCTCTGCCACAACGACCCTCTATTGTTATTGACTCATCACAACTACCAATTCAACAAGAGGTCCTAACAAAGGCTAATTCTAAGGGTAGTCTTCATATGCAATCAGAAACCATGTGTTAGACAATTTGTCTGAAATAACAATACCAATTTGTTGGTATTGTAGAATTCCTAGCAGGTCATAGAGTACTGCAAGTTTGTCAATGTATATGTGATATGCATTATTATACTCAGAGGAAGAAAGAGAATCATAGGAAAACTACAAAAATAAATGCCTAATTTTAAATGTATCTCCTCACAATGTAAATTTTTTCGACTCTATTTGTAATCTAATATCTATATCACCAACAATTTTTTAACATAATTTTTTTTAATTCTTATTTATTTTTAGTTGTTCTATATTAAATAAATGTGAACTTGCAAACTAAGTATCATTGGTTCTACGCAATAAATATTTTGTCTTATTACTCAAAACAGAGTAGATATATTAATAGGTAATCGTTTAATGGTAAGTCAATAGGGAGACTTTGAACTAGTGTTGGCAGACACTTATATACCTAAAAGTCCTTAAATGTCCGGACATGTGTCCAAAAGTATCTGGACAGAATTAAAATATCTAGACATTTATCGTATCTGTCCAGCTTCCTTCAGATTTATATTACCGCCATTTTCAGCTAACTGAGATAACCTAAAAATCCAATTAAAAATTGTCACAATCTCTTGAAATTGTTTTCTATAGTCTTTTTGTGGTTCTTACTCCAATTATTTCGGCTTAAGGATGGTTAAATCAGAAACTATGACTTGGAGATAGTATAATAAAAAATTAAAAAATGGCAAGAAACTGTATAGAAAATTATAGACCTAACAACTAATTATAAACCTTAATTACATTCAAAACCCTAAGTATTACACATTGTCGAATTCCTTGATTTTTTATCTATCTAACCATGTCAAATTCCACTAGGCGTCCATAAGAAAAACAAAAGATGATATTTATATATCAGAATCTAGTAGATGAACAAAAATTCTGGTTACATTAAAACAAAGATAATTATGCATGTATGTACGAAATAAATTTTTATTTGAAAATTTCTATAAATAACGGAGCCAGAGCTAATTTAGGTTTTTTGAAAATTTATTGTTTTGTTAAATATCTTGAGAACCGCTGGTTTTTTGAACAATTTTCTGGTGCCACTATTTAGTGCTAGTAATTGCTCAACTGTTCTCTACTTTAACCAACTTCGTATCTCTTCAAATAACAAAGATTGTACTTGTTACTCCAAATAACAATTTATTATTATTTTTTTAGTTTTCTTTTTCCTATAATTTATTTATTTCATTTCAACATGTACACAGTAGAAACTTAAACTTCAAATTAAATCATAATTTCTAATTAACACTATTCATTTTTTACTATGTTAACCTTAAGCTGGTAAAAGGTAGACGAAAATTGAACATTGTTACGAAAATATTGATTTTTCACCTAATGCTTGTATTTCAGAGAATATATTCTTATTATAAGAATATATAAGTATTTGGTATCATCTTGAAGCTTATGACATGTGCTGTACAGTAAACCTGTTATATCTAATTTTCTAAAATGTCCGTATAAGTGTCTAAAATGTCCAGACAGTTGTCTGGACATTTGTCCAATTTTTAAATGTTCGGACATTTGCCAACACTACTTTGAACCCTTTAATTTTTACCTTATCATTATCCTAATCGTTATACTGAGCATGCCTTGTGGCAAAAATGATACTCTTGTGGCACTGCACATGCTCAAATTCATGACCGATTGAGTGCTAAACATATTAGCACTTAATCGATAGCTTACTGTGACATTTAAAACCAACATTTACTATAGAACAACATCATTGTATATACTTTACATTATAATCCTCGATAAAATTTCCTCTTAATCTAAATATCTTAAAATGTAATAAATAAAAAATCTTTTCTGCAACTATTTCTGTTAGGATTCAAGACCTACATTTATTACACTTCATTTGTCACAAATTTCATTTCATAACTATTTGCAGACTTATCCTCTTGTCTGAGGCGATCGGCATCCCTGCTGATGTAAGGCCCAGAGATGTGTCAGCACTTGCCTTCTCTCTCTCTCTCTTTCTCTCTGGGCCTCACATCTGTCGGGATGCCGGCTGCCACTGCTTCTTATATACTCAAATTTACAATATACTCATTTGAGAAGTACAAATGTAGAGAAACTTATTCAAATTCTTGATAATAATTTGGGATACTTTTTCTTAATTTTGTGTTAATACTCTATAATAATGCTTCGTATAGATGGACAGCAACATTTAAAATTTCGGCTAGCATTTTAGCAAACTCATTAAACTCTTTAAGAAATTTTAAATACAAACTTTTACTCGACAAAAAAAATCTATTATGTCCAATTAAACATCTATTATGTCTAATAAGACTAAGATTATTTTTATCTGTGTACACTCATTGTAGGGACTTCATAATCATTGTGCAATTTGCAGTAAGTTTACCTATCATTTTATTAGTTGTTTATTTAACTAGTACAAAAAATACACGTTTCCGGGACGAGAGAAAGGGTTGCCGGAGGACGCGTAGCGGAGTCCGGCAATTTTCCGAGTGTCAAAAACGTATTTTCTGTACAAGTTTAACATAATATTTTTTTCCCAACTGCTTCTAATTAGCACCTCCAGTTTACTGATTCATCGAAGTCACTATCTGTTTCTATTTAATTAAACTTCAATAAATTATGTGACATACAATGTCAATGTCAAATTACTTTTCGGTACTGTACAACTGTACAATAATCTCTTTTATGTACAGTTGCTATGGTGATGTCAAACACTTCCGAAATGGCCCTCTGTTTAGAAAAATAATTTAATGTTGTAGTGTCTTATTCGTATGGTTGGAAAAAATAGTTATTTGTTTAACTAGTACAAAAAATACGTTTTCGGGACGAGGGAAAGGGTTGCCGGACGAATATGCTGCAGACTCTGCCATGGGCGTCGCCTGCAGACTCTGTAGGGGGGGGGGGCGAACAATTTTTTTTTTTTTGGAATTTGCCTTTAAACAACAATATAATTTTTCTATTCACTTCGGAGTAATTATTTGAATTTGGCAAATTTGCCATTATGCTTAATGTAGTATTGATCAATTCACTATTGCCTTTGATTTAATGTGTCTGTCTATATGAATCAATCACAATAAGTTTGAAGATAATCATCTATGAAATAAAATTATTAAAATGGTATTCCATTAAAACGTTTCTTTTTGAAACTTGCAGTATTCGTGATTTCAATCTTACTCCATCCATATTAATTTTATAATTAAATTTGTTATTCTTATTTATTTTGTAGTTAATTGTATATTTATAACTATTTAAATAATTATGTCTGCATTATTTTGTATTACTAAACAAATTTTACATATTTTTCGCACCTTTTTAACTATGTCTTGTGTATACATATATTTTGAAAATATATATCAGTTTTATATAAAATGAAAACTAGTTTATTTTAAAACTAACATATGTTTAATAATATAATAAAATAAATTATATTATGATTTATTAAAATAATTTTTGAAGGCAAACTATTGCAAGTTTATGCATTATTTATATTGATGTGATATTTAAAATTATCAATATTTTACATTTATATACATTATTTTAAATTTAGCGTTAATACATTTGACAATATGGTGTGTACTCATTGTATAGAATAAATGAATTAATTAAACCTGATATAATTTCCGTTTTATAAAAAGGCAAAAGGAATTAGCAAAGCTTTTAAAACTCATTTCAATAGAAAAAAAAACGGAGAATTTAACTTTTTTTTAATGCATAAAAATTTTGATTTAATAAAATAATAAAACTAAATAGTTCTTACTGGTAGTAGTAATGGTAATAGTTTGGTAATATCAGTAATTTAAAAATTCTAATAGGAGTCTGTAAAAGATGAGTAAAAACGAAAGATGATTGATCTCCTGAAAAATTTTGTAAAAAAACTGCCTTGTACATACAAAAAACTGCATATCTTAGTTTTTTTATAACCATATACAATGATTTTTAAAGTACATAAACCGTAAAAAATCCCTTTTGATGTTAGATATTATTAAAGCTACATAAACACCCCAGTTAATAAAATATTTATTTGGTTTTGGAAACTCTGCTAATCATCCTTGTCAGAATTTAAATAAACCCAATGTAAATATTAATGGGGGATACTCCAAAATGTTAAAAACAATCATCCCAAGCCTTACCTTTTTTATTTATAGTGTATATAAATATAGTAGCTCAAAAAGTAGTGCTCAAACAATAGGAATTTTAGCAATATAGTTTACTAATAATTAGAATATATAGCAATTCAACAATAATTATTAAATACTTGTAATTTGATATTTGTAACAAATCTGATGTCCCAATAGTAGTGCAAGTGCATATTTATTATATTATCATCATACTTATTAATATTTCTTGGTTTATGCTTTTCAAATTTTTAATAATATTGACAATATGTACATCATATTTTGGATAAAGATTTAAACAGTCATGCCTGAGCAGAATAATTGTTATTATGGTATGTCATTCCGATTAATTTAATTTTCTTAATATTGCTCAATAGCCTATGCTACACGGTTTCTGGCAGCGGCGGCCGGCATCCCGGGATACGAAACACGGTGATATCAGTGTGTCCCTTCTATTTTTTCTTTTCGTGAAAATAAGAGTGTGAACACATGCTGACATGACCTTGTGTGCCCCGTACATCAGGCACATACCGTTTCTCTTATTTTTATAAGCGCCGACGCGTTTGCCTGAAATCGGTAGGAATGCCAGCCGCCACTGGTTTCTGGATATATTTTGTATTTTATGCCAAGCCTCTACTTTTATTTTAGTATCTATACCATGTATTAAATGTTGACAGTTCCATGATTTTTTTCTGTTCAATTAATTGACATTTATGTACAGAGCAGTCCATTTTTAATGGGAATCCAGGGTATCTCGAAAACTACAAGATGCGCAACAAAACCGCTTGCACATCCTCGAGCTACTTTTTTTAGTTTGACTTAATGGTGAAATCAGATCGGGTCTACTTTGTTTAGGTTTTGAGATACAGGGCATTTCTCAAATTTTGCCATTTTCGTCAGTGCCCTGTAACTTTTTTATTTTCAGACCTACCAAAAAAGTTTAAAGAGGAAAGTTTTAGATATTTTTAAGTGGAATCCATTGGCGTAGCAAATTATTTTTTATTGCGTCCCGTTTTTTAGATACAGACCAAACTTGTGTTTTTTTAAATGCAACACCCTGTATATTTCTGGTTAATTTGAAAGAACTTTTAATTCTGGTTACAGTAATATATATTATATAGGGGTTTATTTGAATTTAAGTCCCTTTATTAAACATTTTTATGGTTAAATGGAGGGAAACGCGTATTTCCATTGATTTATTTCCTTATAAACTATATTAAACTCTTGATTTAATTAAACACACTATTTTATATAAAGATTTAAATATTTCCGAATACTAGATAATAATTAATTATGGAAACATAAAAATGTCGGATATTTTTACAAATATAAATTATATATAACCGTATTTGGTTATATTACTATTAAGATATTAAGTATAACATTAAACAGGAGTTCAATGTAGTTTATAAGGAAATAAATCAATGGAAATACGCGTTTCCCCCCCCCATTTAACCATAAAAATGTTTAATAAAGGTACTTAAATTCAAATAAACCCCTATTTATTATATATTACTGTAACCAGACAGAATTGAAAGTTCTTTCGAATTAACTAGAAATATACAGGGTGTTGCATTTAAAAAAACACAAGTTTGGTCTGTATCTAAAAAACGGGACGCAATAAAAAAAAATTTGCTACGCCAATGGATTCCACTTAAAAATATCTAAAACTTTCCCCTTTAAACTTTTTTTGTAGGTCTGAGAAAATAAAAAAGTTACAGGGCCCTGACGAAAAAGGCAAAATTTCAGAAATGCCCTGTATCTCAAAACCTTTTGTTATGCATCTTGTAGTTTCCGAGATACCCTGGATTCCCATCAACAATGGACTGCTCTGTACAATGTTTTTGACCTGTATATCTTTAATAGTAGGGCGATAGGTCTTAACAGTTCACCATAAGAGTACCATGTAAGATAAAAACAACCTAGAGTATCTAATTCTTTTGAACATATTTTTTATAATATTCATAATAGAATAATAAAAACCAATATATTTCGTAAGGTGGTCTATTAGAAGTAATAAATTTTGTATTACTTTTGTTAACTTCTTATTACTATTGATATTCAATTTAAAATATAATCAGGAACTGTGTATTTTTAAAGCGTTGCTATATACAGTATGTACAGATTTGATCCGGAACACCAGTGTAGAATTATACAGGGTGGGTGGATTTTAATGTAAATTTTATTCAGAGTAGGGAGTCTATAGACACATATGGAACATATTGCTAAGGAGATAATGTGTTGTGTCATCGCTTGCGTTGACTTTTTTATTGGTGCCTTTATAAGTGAATAAAAACAATTAAATACAATTTAAAAAAGTTGAAAATTGTTTTTACTCATTTCTAAAGGCCCCAATAGTTTCAAACTAAAATAAGTTTTTCAGTTTTTGCGATTTTAAGACGCTATTAAAAAAAAAAATGCTACAACATAAATTAATGATACTTTGGATATTTGGGTTTTTAAATGGAGCTGAATAACGCAGTGTTGTCAAATTTCTAATAAAAAAATCCTCAATACGATTTTCCAAAAAAATCCTCAATACGATTTTCCAAAAAAATCATAGCAACCTACGAGATAACATCTCCTTAGCAATTATGTTCCATACGTGTCTATCTCCGATCAAATATGTATAGATAAGTCAGATAGTGTATAGATATTTGTCAGTATATAAAATAATCGTGTTCAAGAATAACAAAAAACACAACCTCAATTTAAAGAAATTTCCTGTCACAGTGCCCAACAGCATGGGCGGCTATATTTTAAGGGGTGAAAATAATAATTATAAAACTAAAAGTACAAATTAGAATATTTTATTTTAGTAAATACAAAGTTTAAGATTTACATATTCAACAACAACAATTTATACACATATGTGTATAATATTTACTACACTATTTATAATAGTATTTAATATTTACTATTAAAAAACAATTGTAAAATCATTGACGATCCCTCTCGCGATCGCCGATTCTATGTTTATGCATGGCTACTTACCTGTGTAAACCACGCCCATTGGTGACAGTCACAAAATCCCTAACAATTTAGGCGGTAAATTCAAATGTCATTTTTTGATTGGACCAAATGCTTGGGCACTAATGTAAACAAAAAGCTTTTGTTTTAAATATTGTTGGTCACAAAACTGTGTAACCAACTTGCTATAATTTGTCTATATAATATTTGGTCGGATGTGTCTATAGACTCCCTACTCTGAAAAAAATTGACAATAAAATCGACCCACCCTGTAAAATTCTATACTGGTGTCCCGGATCAAATCTGTACACACTGTTAACACATAGGTTTGGGAAAAATTAACTTGAAAAATGAGCAAAATAATAGATAAGCAAGATTGTTTGTACCAGGCAAAATTGCAAAATTTAAACATTAAAATAACATGTACAAAATCATAAACATGCCATCCTGATATCACTAAAAGTGACTGCTCTTTATATTATTCAATTAGTTTTATATATATGGTATAAATTGAATACAATAATGATTTTCAAAAGCAATACCTAAATATATTTTATGAGAGAATGAGAATAAAATCTTTATCTAAATAAATATCAACAATGCGATTAAACATATATTTTAGTGATAAAATTAAGTAAAACCTAAGCATATCATTTAAGCAGTATATCAAAGAATACCTCTGATCAAAATAAACGGCCGTATATACACAGATAATCAGATAATACAAAATAATTTTAATAATTATTGTCACCTAGTACGTGTATGATATTATTTGTTACCAAATTGTAAATGTATAGTTTTCTGGATCAATAAAATTAAAACAAACCATCTTTTGTGCTTTTTATTTCTCCTACAAACCCAAAAAGAAATTCATCCAAATATTTGCTCAACTAATGATGTAGGTGCCTGCTCCAAATTTAAGTATATAGAAACTATTATAATTGTGTAATTATTATAGCATATACTAAAATGAATACTTACTTATACAGGTTTTAGGTACATTTAGGTGAACATAATTTTAAAACCACAATCATTAATTCGATCAGTTTTATTTAAAATTCATTAACATGTTTACAACAAGTAAAATTTGAAAATTCTTTAAATATTCCAAACTAAATTTAATTTTAAATTAAATTTTTATATAAGAAATGCAAGTAAATAAAGCAATGCTACTAAAATTCTGCTAATTGGAAGAATATCCGCATATAAATACCTATGCATCCTAATTTCATAATCAGTAGACTAGTACTTTTTTCCTGATATACTGTTTTTACATTTAAAAGTATGCAAATGCTTCTGTTGTATTCTTCTATTTCAGTTTACATTAAGCGTGTTAATGTTTAAACTGTAGTGTAATGTAAAATTACTTTATCTATACTGTATCTAACTCTACAGAGTTTGAAATTATTAATATTTTCATTTAATTTATCACTGTAATTAACATTACCCATAATAGATTTGTAATCTTATTCTACAGTAGAACCAGGAAGTAAGAAACATGTGTTCATAAATTTCAAGAAAAGTGTTAATGTTCATATAAGCCTGATTTATAGCATTAAACAATCATAATTTTTTATGTATAAGTGATTATATACGGATATTCTGCCCATTGAATGTCTTTTCAATAAGTAAATATATCTAATAAATTGTTATTGTTTATTTTAGTAAAATCAGTTCCAATCCAAATAAATATAATATTATTAACACTTCGCTAGTAATATCCGACTCCCAGGCGGCTTACAAAATTTACGATCATGCCGAATTTACCTGAATTATTCTACGAACTGGTCCAATCAGATATGTTTCAGTCTAGGTGCAGTGTATTAGCAGCAAGAATAGCGAGAGGTCATGTTAACGAATATCTAATACTGCACGTCTATGAGCGGGTGTTACTAGCAATAGTGTATTTAAACCCGTCTGTCAGTCGGCTGTTACTGAAAACTGTGTACATTTTAATTCCATCTCAAAATTGCCTGTTATCAAAATTGTCAAAATTTAAGAACCCTCATTGAAAATATAAAAACATAAAACAGGTGTAATACGCATAATCATGTAATAACTTCATAAAATTAACTAGTTTAGATTATAGGTCGCAAAAATGGCAGTGCCTTTCTCTACACGTAAAATTATTTCTCCTGTGCCTCCACCGTTTGAAAATAACGCCAGTGACGCAGAATATTTTTCTGATGAGTGTCAAACGAGGAGCTGACCTTGTAGAATTCAAACAGAATTCTGATTTCCCCGATATTGATGATAACAACTTACTAGATGATGAAACAACGCAATATGAAATACATAATAGAGACTATAGTGTAGACGAAGAAGAAAATCAGTCACAAACTCAAAAAATCTGTTAAAATGAACAGAAACAATGACGAGAACAAGTGAAGACAATGAAGAAATATTGTCCTCCTAAAAAGAAGAGAATAACTGCCTATAAATGCCTAGTATGCAACACTTCAACATGTTAGGAATACTCAAAAAAGGCGTGCAATGCATGAATTTGTTAAAATCTTATTCATTTTCTAAACTATATATTCAATCTTTCTAATAAAATAGACTAGTGCTCATATATAAACATTTTTCATATGAAACTTTAGTTTTTATTGTAAATAAAAAAAACATATTTTTAGTGTATTATTGCAAACTTAGTCATTATAATATTAACATTTACAAAAAGGAAGTATTTTTCGACTGAGAGACGGATGTTACCTATAATGTTAGAAATAACATGTTACTATCTAAGGGTTAAACTCCATTGGGAGTTAAAATGCCTTAGAACCAAGGAAGAAAAGTGGCACTTTAGTCCCTGAAATGAGGGAGTGAAGTGCAAGTTTAATTTTAGCTGCTGTGGTGCAAAAATGTACATTATCCTTCATAAAATCATAGTAATTCTAGGAAGTGTTTACAAGTTTATCTAGACAAGCCTAATAAATTTTTAAGAGGTCCATCTAAGCAACTCTATTTTTCCTAATTTTATGCTACACAGATTATGAGATCATTAGATAAACTTGTTAACTTTGATTAACAAACTGTAAATTTCCATAATGTTAAAAATGTAGAGGGAATTACTACAAATTAAAAATAATAAAAAGTTCAAATAATGTACAAAATTGAATCTTTTATTGTCTACCTAATTGGTATCGGTAATTACAGATATACTAACTTTTTGTAAATAGGACCAGATTACCATGATGTCACTGGAGCGGATTGAAATAATTTTAAAATTGTAGCATTTGATGGAATTTAAGGCTAGTACATAGGAACATGAGAACTTTTATTGTCCTACAAGTAACGCAATTAAGGTAATAATGTATTTGTTGACAATATATTTGCCATTTTTGTTTAAACAAAATGCAAGCCATATATTTTTCATTCATTGTACAATTCCAAACATAATATTCAAAAATCAACAAATAAAATATTACAATGAAAAAAAATGTTAGTTGGTTGATTGTTATGTGCCGGTACAAGTTAGGAATTCTAAATGTTGTAGTTATATTTCTAAATATAAACATTCATTCATTACTCAACAGTAAATCCTATACTACTGGAAGATTAAAAAAATATACATTTTGATCAAAACATCACGGATTGTTAAAAAAACTGAAAATAAGGTATACTATATAAATGGCATGTCACTTATGCAATAAAAACTGTATTTCAATCCAACTCTATTGTTGCTGCTAAATAATAAATATACCTATAAATATCACAGAAGCTTATAGAGATATTGAGATATTGTCCACATAAAGAAAAATGTTTTTACAAGCCATTTTTATAAAAAGAAAACAATGTTATTTTGAAAAATTGAAAGAAGCTAAAAATCATCAACAAAATGTATTCTAAGTAGGTATAAATTATTATTTCAAATTATAACATACATAATTATACTTGTATATAAATTTATAAGGTATATTATGATCATAATTTGAAAAAAAACATATTTATTTTGTCCGATATAAACAGCTTCAATACATTTTCTCATCAATAACATTTTTAAAAATTACATATTAAAAATATTCCAGTCTTCATATAAAAATTAATGTATGTACAACCACCGTGACTGAACTTCAGAAATTTAACCAAAACTAGAAATTGGTTGGTGATTGAAAAGAAAGTAAGGAATTTTAACAATTTTCTAATCATTAAATATTAAAAAAATTATCACATTACGCAAATACAACCAATATATTAAAATATCAAAATAGATGGTGCACCGTTCAAATAATATTCTGTAAATGGGACATTAGCTTGGAAAATATTTAAACGTATTCAAGATTATCACTCGTCTTTAGGATGCAATGGTATAACAAATTTTGGACCGAAAGGTGACTTGTATTTGATACCTACCTCATTAAAAACATCAACAGGGAAGCCTAAATTACATAAATACAATTTGCCATTATCTGAACAATGAGGTAAGGGTAAGACTGGTAACAGTGAAAACTTAGGGGTGATACCCGGTATACCCACTGTCGGGGGGTCAATTGCTAACAATGGTGCCTTGTTTTTATTTACCCAATCGGACAATAAAGGGTAATGTTTAGGAGTTTCCGTGTCTTCACATAGAGCAACTATTATTAAGTCTCCTACATTTGGAAGGTCAGCCACATTATTAAGAACTCTGTTTTTTGTTAACATATAAAGAGAAAGTTCTTTCTTGATTACAGGTGCATCCATTGAAACAGTAAAGACAATTGTTCTAACCCCATGACTAGCTAATTGTCTGGCAGCATTTATGCCAGCAGCTCCTTGTCTAAAAATAATTAACTTCATTAATTTTAAATAGCACCTACAAATATTCTCAATAGCAAACTCTATAATTAAAATATCTGACAGCAGGTCATTTAAAGCAGAATATTGAAAAGTCTTTCAGCCTTATTAATAATAAAACTTTTAATGTTCTAAGACCTGACTAGAATGACATTAGTGAAAACTGTATTAATAATGTCATTTAAATGCATGTTAACGCTAGAATGATGTTAAATCACTAGTTATCAGTTTGGGTATGTTTTACAATAAGTTAAAGTTAACCTAAAAGTTTGACAAAAATGGCAGCAGTTTTTCTTTTCCCTCCCAATTAACAAATCAAGAACGTTTTTCTGAAATATTAAATAATTTAATGCGAAATTTTCCGTATTTATATGTCAGTAACCTCAATAATCATTATAAAATTTTATTATGGTATGGTTACTTATCGAATTCATTAGGGAGTTTTTGAACCCCTTAAATTTTAGCACGTCGTTATCGTTATTCTGAGCATGTGCAATTCCAAAAAGAGTATCATTTTTGGCACTGCGCGTGCTCAGTATAACGATTGCGAATTGCGATAAAGATAAGGTAAAAATTTAAGGTGTTCAAAATCTCCCTATTATAAAAGCAAAGTTAATGCTTATCAAGGGCGGATTTACCATGAATTAAAATTTTACATTAGCAAAAAGCAAAAACGTAATTAGGTAAAAAAAATATAAGCGTACTTCACTTAAGGATATTTTATTAAACACTTCTATTTGCTATTTCATGTTTGTCCAAAGAAAAACGTACCTATCTAAATACACAGATAATTTCTAATTTCACAACATTTTTTAAAAATGTGGTTTTTTTGAGATACTCCCCCACGTTGAAAAGGTAAATCCGCCCTTGATTGCGTATTAACACAAAACAGTATTGACACAAGACACTTGTCAGTCTTGTCACTTTGCGTAAATGTTTGTAAATGCAGGTTAGATTTATTGCAGTGAAATTAGCTCTATGTATAAAATGAGATGTTGTCACATTAACTTCTTATTTAGCATGCTGTTAGTTATTTGTCTATAAATATTTAATTATTAATATGAACTACTTAGATTGATTTAAGAATGCAGTTAGTTGTCATTAGTTAACTTGATGTTATTGTGATTATTATTAATATGGGTGTTTATCTTTTATATAAAAATAGTATGTTAATTTTCCGTAAAATATAATTTGGAATATGTTCTAGATTGTGAAAAATTTTCCCGATTATATTTCAAGGTTGCGTTTGTTTTCGGTAATGAATGTGAACATTCGGTGCTGTCAACATATTTACCCTTCTTAATCATTTCACAGATTTTTGCACCTATTGTGGCGGCCACATTAATGTAGGGATATAAGTTAATTTTCTCCTATCTATTATTATAGTTAAGGAGAGCCTATAAAAACATCGAAATATGCAGAGCCTGTACAGTAGCATTCACAAAGTATTTCATATATGTATATAAATAAAACTGCAAAATTCTCGACTCATATGAATTAGTTAAAAACGATGTAAAAGTATTAAAATGGCATCATTTGATATGTGAGACTAACTATTTTATCAAGGTGACAAAATTATATTATTATATTATATGCAGAAAATGCTAACAGCGGTACAAATCTCATTAATAAACACTCGTATACAGATTTTTCCACAGAAAAAGTTAGTTAGTAGTATTCCTCGAAGTTAGTATTTCTATAACATAGTCAAAGCACTGAAACACCTACAAAAGCACTGTACTTTGCACTTTCATAGGTTACAGTTCACCTCAGAGCACGATCCAGAAGATTTAATCATCTGGGAAGATGGAGGTTGCAGCGAAGTTTTCTTTCCGCCACCAGAAACTTATTTAATGGAAGTAGCGCAGCCGAGTCGGGCTTTTTATAGTTTGTGATTCTGCCGCGTGCTTCCCCAACATATTGTTGATGGAAATCACCAAGCGTCTTTACTGCCAATGGTGTCATTATGCTTATTTCATACTAACGAACACTAGCAGCCAGAAACCACGTGGTCTGCGAATAGCAAGATGGATCACCAGGAGCAGCTCTAGTGTTCAGTGGTAGAGTGGCAAACTACAGTGCTTTTGCAGGTGGCAGTTCACTTCAGAAGATGGAGGTTGTGGCGAAGTTTTTATATTTATATATATATATATATATAAACTTGAAACTTGAAAAGACGGAAAAAAATTGTATGTATATATGGAGAATACTTACTTGTGCGGACCACTTAACACTACAACAGTAGGCCACTGATGTGTATTATGAGGGTTCAATCTGTGTCCCCCTCCTAACAACTGTATAGAAATTTCTGTAGCAGCTCTACCTATAAGTTCTATTCTTCTCTCCCACGTAAGTCCCACCCTTTCCGCAGCTTCCCACAGCTTTTTTCGTAAGGATCTTGATATACTAGGAATTATCAATCCATCATCGGTTACATATTCACAAAAATCTTGTTTGGGAACAGTAATTTGTCGATAACTTGTGGGTAAGGTTGCAATGACATTTTCGTCATGTCTATAAAAGATAAAGAATATATAGGTAGTGTATATTATTTATTAAGATCTGGCTAAAGAAATATAGGATGGATATGTTATTATAATGATAATCTTCATTTAAATGGACCTAAAATTAAATGGATTTGATAAAAAAAAAGTTACATCTGAAAATCATATTTAGGTATCTTACTATGGAAGAAAATTGGACGTAGGATTATACAATTTTTTACATAGTAATATATCCTCACCTGTACTTAGAAGGTTTTTTATCAGTCTGTTTTATCACATCAGGTTTCTGTGCATTAAGTTCATCCCAAATTGCTTGCTTATTGAACAAGGCCAAGTTCTTTTCAAAGTCAAAATCCTTGCTAATTTTATGATCTAATGGAGATCCAAAACATTCTTCATCTCTCCAACCTTTCACCCACTTTCCTTTATTTTTTTCTCTTCTGTTTGGGGTATTATTTTTGCATGACGTAGAACTTCCATCATTGGCATTATTTTTTACCTCAATATCAATAGGTTTCGATTTAGCATGAGAAACATTTGAACTATAAAATTTAGTTGTATTTGCATTTCCTGATTCGGACATACTTCTTCCAGCTCTTTTTGCTATTGGCTTAGCTATTGTAACAGTACTATGTTGTTCAATATTGTCACATTGTTTGTCTATTAGTTTTAAGTCCACAATAGTATCACCTCTAAAAAAATAACTAAATTGTACTTGAGGAATATGCAGTGTTTAATAAGTCTACGGTAAAACCTTCCAAATTTTGATGTTCGTTAGTAACATATCTAATTTGAGAACTTCTAGAAGGGTTTACATTAGGCTACTAAAATCATCCGACATATGTTATGATCGTACCTAATTTTTACCTCACCATCAGCACACGGAAAACCATTGCAAAATGCCTTTGTCAAAGTAATTTCTGTATTAGCTGCCGCTAAAATTTCCCCTTGATATGTGCCAATGTCATCTACACATTTAATGGATACCATATATCCTATCCACTGTGCCATTTTTCATTAAATATCAAGCACAGTATTACTAAATATATAAAAAATAAATTTCAGTACCTATAGGTAGCCTATTAAGTATTTAAATATACATGTACAATAATTATATTAGTTGTCCTCTACAACCTATTCTACTGCTTTTAGAATAGAGTGCTTTAAACAAAGGGGCACAAAATATATACAAATATGTATATATGACTATTAGGGTTAGGGGTTGAAAAGTCTATTTTTATTATTGGTCTATTTACTACACTCCTACACTCCACTACTCCACTATTTTGTCTTTGCTTCTGCTTACTGCTACCTGTTACTCATTTATCAAGATCAAACACAAACTATAAAATAGCGCAAACAAGGTTCCATTTCTACCTAGTTTCACTTCTTTAAATATTTGTATACGTATATGGAAAACTAAATTTTTGATATTTCCCTGCCCCTATGCTTTTTAGAAATTTTAGAAATTACCACAGGCCACAGAATATCTAAGAAATTAGGTTACGTTAGAAACACAGAATATCTATAACAAGAATAACTATCTAATATCTGTTCTGTTGGATAGAGATGTGTCAGTGATTAGTGAATGATTCGATCTCGGAGATTCTATCACTTCCATGGGCCCGATTCTTGAGTCGAGAGAAAAACTAAAACTTCTCTCGATATAAGATTATAAGAAAATGAGGTCAATATAACGAAGTTTAACAGTTTTCTTGCTATAAAGAAATATACGCTCGCTACGTCATTTTCGCATACGAATGTATTCTCACGCATCGAGAATCGGGTCCCAGATGTAATATGTATAATCCAATCCACAGAACAGTGATATCACTTATTCGCACATGTTCCTTGGTTTTGATGCAAACGATACAATATCGGAACATAACCTAAATGTTGGCGTCCGTATGAATCGATTCTTGGGATCCGTGATCCGTATCATTTATAGCACAGCGACAGATCACAAATTATGCACGTCAATTGTCATAATAATTGTCGTTATTGGATCAAAATAAAGTACTCTGATGTTATTGGTCCAATTCTAATATCACCGGGGAGATGTACCGGGAACCTGGGAACTTATATAAGTTAAAAATCCTTGCCGGGAACCGGGATTTGTTGGAGGTTGGAGAACATTGATCCAGCGTTGACAAACATTATCGAGAATAATGAGAATTATCTCGGAAGACCGGTTGATATTCCAACAGGATGGAGCTCCCCACACTATGCCCTACCTGTTCCTGTTCGGCAATATCGTTTGGGAATCAGTGGATTATTGGGAGAAGAGAAGAGGTGTCATAGAATGCCTGCTCGATCGCCGGATTTATCTCCTTTGGACTTTTTTTGTGGGGTCATTGCACTCCACCTACTTCCCTTCAAAATTACGCCAACCGCCAACGCATTGTCAAGGAATGCCACCGATAGTTACTCCGGAAGTGTTACAAAATGTGTGCATGAATGCTTTTTACAAAACTTATATTATATAGTACGGAGTAATACAATGCTCAGTGTACGTATATATTGTATGGCTGACGTAGTAATTTGCAAATAAATTTGTAAAAAGTAGGTTTTTTTTAATAACCACCTGTATCTCCGAAACTAATCGGTCAAATTCAAAAAATAAAACGCGGTTATATAGAGCTGTACGAAAATTAAGAGTACGATGTGTCACTTCCCTATTAAGACTTTTGGGGGGCTGCCCCCTTTGTGGAGATTTGTGAAAAGATGTCCCCCTTCGATCAAAAATCGGTCAGTCTCAACGTTTTTTGCAAAAATAATTTTCCTGGGAGTTATTCGCTGTTTCATTTTCAAGAGCCCACCCTAATTGGTTGGTATTAATGGTCTGTACCTTTTTCAGTAGGTAGTTATTAAATGTACCTAAATTATTGCCAATAGCAACGTCTGCAGTTAAAGAAGGACTGCCTCGATCTCAAATAGGTATTTAGTTGAGAGAACACATATCCGGATCTGTTAAGAAAAATATGAAACATAATTTTGTTAATGTTAACATCAGAACAATATATACATATTTTTTGTTAGAATAAAACAAAAATCTTAATCAGGCACTTTAATCTTGCACTTCAAACAAAAATAACTGCGGATGACTAGTCCTCGAGAAAAAATAATAGATATATTTATTTTGATCTCAAAATAAACATTTTATTTAAACCAAATAATATAATGGCATACAAAGTGTGGCATTAGTGCGTCTTTCTTCCATAGTGTCATCTGTGAAGATTTTGATACCAAAGTTATTTTGGCTCCTGCATTATCTAAAAATATTGGACAATATACAGGGTGTTCAAATTACTCGGTACGGCAACTAACTAACTTTTAAATGAACCCCTGTTTGTTTTTACATTTTTTGGAAGACTGTGATATTTTAGGTTGAAAACATGTCAGCATACCCTATACCTAAACCCAGCCCTTTCGGAGATATTTGACATTTTATGTAAGGATATGTAAGACACTGTAACTTTTTTCGTATAGGAGATTTTCATTCGACCTTTGCCATGCTAAAAAAACATAAGGTGCAGTACCTTCCACAATTAAAATTAATACAAAGATAATATACCTATTAAGTGATCCATTTTTCACGATACATTTTGAGACTTTCAAACCTGAAAACTTTTTTAATTCAAATAGAACACCCTGTACTTTTTCACTTCAAGTTACGTAAAATTAAATTCTCTTTTTTCTGATGTAGGTATTGTAAGAGTTTAACATAATATTTAACTATTTATTTTTGAGATATTAAGAGATTTTGTCACATTTTCAAAAATTTTTTGAAAATTATTACTTTGATAAACATTTAAAGATGATTAATAAGGCATTAACAATAACTCAAAAATAATTCATGTATGACATATTCTACATCAAATAAGACATTTTAATTCTCCATAGCTGACAAGTTTTTAAGTTGACTATGTTCATTCACGGCTAATTTGATAGTCAACTTTTTCAAAAATTCTTTAATTCGCAATTTAAAAAATAGATTTCTTTCAAATATAATTAAATCAATATATCCTTTACAATGAACAATAACCAAATAGAGCTTTTCCATTTTTTCTAAAGTTTCAACCATTCTTGTAAGTCTTATCCATATCGAATTAGTTTACCAAGAACCCGCACTGACTTAATCTAATCATATGTGGTATATTATGCATACATTTGAGGTAGTAACTACTTCAATGATATAATGTATATTTTTGGTCATCTATGTAACTTCTAAATATCTAATTCCCATCCTCATTATAATTTTGGGTGGGTGGTGTGGTATTATTAACTCCTAAGCATCTAGATACCGATGATCATTTAATGACTGCTAAGTCATGATCAACTTGTCAACACACAAAAAAATTGTTTGGGATTTTGATGCAGTCATTCATTTTGGCATAGAATAAACATACACACCCCTACATTATTAACTCATAGTTTCAACCATTTCATTAGTAAATTTTAAGTATTATATTAAAAAATGCCAAGAAAAACCGTAGGTAAAGTAACAAATAATAATCTTTATAATTTCATAGGTATCTAATTGTTTTTCTTTTTAGGGCCTGGACCAGGCAAATATGTATTACCACCTCTAATTGGATACAAAGACCATGATATATCAAAATACAGAAACCCTCAGTACTCCATGGGGGAGAAATTATTTTTTGGAAAGAAACCATTTGGGCCTGGTCCATGTTATGACGTTAAAAATATGACTTCTTACGGAAAACCTAGTCCACCTGCTTATTCCATGAAATCCAGACCAAAAGGGCTAAGTTAATACTTTTTTAAGACAAGCTTAATATTATTGGTTTAAAGATTCTACAGAAGCATATATCTTATAGTTTAAATAGGGAATTGCGGGTTTACATTTAAAAAACAACAAATTCAGCTTACAGATTTCATGTTAAGTACTTAAATAAATTATCAGAGGAACACAATTTACAAACATACAAAAGACATAATAATAAATTAAAATTAATTATCTTTTAGCGAGTTTTCAAGCACCAGGTCCTGGAACATATCAACCTGAAAAGGGGCCAAGAATGATGGAACCAAGACCTCCCGTGTATTCAATGTCATTTAGATACCCTGCATTAAAAAAATTTGAGACACCTGGACCTAATCAGTACGAAGTGCCCTCAACACTAGGACCTAAAGTGCCGGACAAGAATGCGAATGCTGCTTACAGTATGTAAGTATAATATAAAGAATTTATTTATAAATTTAAATAGTACCTATACATCTTTAATAACTTAAAACCTTGAAACTTCGAAAATAAACATTTGACAAAAAGGATTTTGGGAACTTTGGTAACCCATAATAGTAGCCACGGGGTGGGGCACTTTCTTGGTTCTTAGTTCAGAGGTGTAGCTAAGGGAGTTCTTGTTTAGTTTCTGAAGCTTTTATATCTGTATGTAGGCATTATTGACCCCTAATTTAATATTTGTAGCTTATTATGGTTGGATGAAAAATTGATATCTTTCATCAGATTCTATTCACCAAATTTGATAAAACTTGCATATTATTTTTTTATATCTTGTCAAACAAAGGCGATCTGCAAGACTTTAGAAATATAAAAAAAATTGTTATAACACAATAGGTGGGTTTATTTGAAAATATTGACAAATTAACGTGCAACTAAAAAAGAAATTACATTTTTTTTTTAATTAGACAGTCCCCATTTTTTATACAGTCTTATTATTTATTATCATTATTTTTTTAGGTCATACAGACATCATCTCTCCTCCGCAGAACACTCACCTGGACCTGCGAAGTATAGTGGAATTGACACAGATGTTTATAAAAATAAGCTACCTAATTATACGATATCACCACGTGTATTTCCTCCAGCTGGTGCTAATGCTTCTCCTGGACCTATTTATTTGCCAAAATTACCTAAGAAGGAAGGATATTCATTTGGTTTAAGAACTGATAATGATCCATATATATCAGCAGCTGATGAACTACCATGTATCGAACGAAAAAAGAACTGTTAAATCTCAAACAAATAACAAATAAATAATAAATAAGTGCTTATTGGTTGTTGATTTACCCATATCAATGACAATTGACAATAATAATTAAAACGAATAATAGTAGTTACTATAGGAAAGGATCGATAGGATCCGTTTTAGGCAATATCTCACATGCAGAAATAAAAGTAGGAAGTCATTCAAAATATATTTGAAAAGTACAGTTTTAATGATTCATTTGAAATGTATTAAGGAAAGGAACAAATTCGGTATGGTCATACCAATTTTGTTTTATACAAATTTTTGGACCCTTCAATGTTTATTTTCATACAACAATCATAATTTGAATTTTTTATAATATAATGATCTGCAGAATAGGTTATATTGGAGGTAGGTTGGAAACGTGATGTTTCTGGTTCTTTTATATATCTTTATTTACATATGGTGCAAAATTTATCACGAATACTATAATTTTATTTGATGGGTCTTAAAGTTGACTCGAATCGACATACTCTAGAACAAAAATATTCTACTCTGTGCAATCAGAGTAATATTGATATAAATAAAATATATGCTGTATCTTATTTTGAACAGTGTCCATGGAGCATATTTATATATTATATTCAATTGAAAAAATAACTGACTTTTTTTTGTTAAGGACGGCAGTTTTCAGGGGATGTAGATGATACTAGAGATATGGTTTCATAGTGGAGTTATAATGTGGTTATAAGTTTTTGTTCAAAGAATCCAGGAATCAAAGCAAACAAGAATGTTTCTTCTTCACACTTTTACATATCATAATCGAGGAATAATTAGGGATTTAAAAAAATAATTTGATCACTAAGATTACTTAGATATCAGATACTTAGTAATATACAAGACTAAATCGATCACAAATATATATTTCGTTCGCAAATTTAATTTCATTATGTTTTGACAATTTTTGTTTAACATTTTTTCTATTTTTTTATGTGAAAAATGTTGTAAACATTTTTTTAAATCACTTGAAGTAACTTTGGTTAAACTCCCTTGAATGCCTCTTGCAATTTTCACTCTCTAAAATATTAGGGATGATGTATTACTACAGAATACTATAGTAACATCACAGTTATCTGATTAATATGTCAAGGATAAAGTGAGATCACATAGGTGCACGTTTTTTCCGAAATGCCACACTAGCATTGGTCTGTCTACTGGCCAGCTCAGATGGATGGAGATTGATTCATTTGTAATATACGCAACATAATGTATAATCATATGCATCAAAAAACAGTCAAGAAAAATATTTTGGCATATGCTTCAGTGCAACTTTGATGGAAAATATCTGTTGATAGCAATAAGTCATATAGTATGCTTTCTTTATTTCTGTAGAGCAAATAACACATTGATTTTTGTTAAATTGATAATAATTGACGAGTGAGCTTCTAATTTTCAGCGTTGTCCATAGAAGAACTGATGTTATCTTCACACAACAGAATTGCTTCTGATTGTGGATTGTGTTTAGACAATTAGATAACCACAAGGTGACCTAATTTATTAAGATGCCGCAAACTAAATCTTCAAGAGATATATAAAATTAAAATTTAATTTCAGTCATCTTTAATTAAAAAAACTGATCCAAAAAATGAAAAAAACTCTGTTGAATGGGCTTTTTAGGTCCCTAGATGTGTGTGTAAAATGATATATATTTCATGACCGCAAAGGGGAAAACATTTTTTACGTGTTTAAAACTATCAGCAGCACGTCCTTTATTATGTTCTATATATTTTTCAGAGTGGAAGTAAAACGTCTATTTATTTGAGGTAAACTTTACCTTTACCTTCTTGAGGTACCTTTTTATTTAATTGTAATAAATTAAAATAAATAAATAAATAACTTGATGTATGTTAATATAACATTTAATAAAATAAGTACATGCAAGCTTGTAATTTGTAATACAAAACAATACCTGTATAATTTAGTTTAATAGTTTTCTCCTAACTACAGTATGAAGTAAATTTTAAAGCTCATTAGTAGTCAAATGTAATGTGTTTTTTTTTATATATTTTTTTTATATAAAATGGTATAAAAAGTTACTAAAGAGAAATAGGTTAGCAAATTCACGTTAAAATATTCAATTAAACTATGAAAATACTATTTCCTAGCAGAATGATTGAGAGCTCCTCCCTTACCAGTCCATTCTTCAGAAAGCTGAACTTTACAACCTAAATCTCGTAAAGCTGCCTTTGTATCATATTCTATATCTTTGTATTTTTTCAAGTTACTTTGAAGCACGTCCTCTATGCCCAGACTTAAGAATGTCCCACACTGATATTTGCTACGAGAAACCATATTTCTTACTGCCCAACTTGCCATTTTCTATAATACCAGTATAGTTAGTACATTTTAAAACAAATTAACGTTTCCTATGATTATAATATAAAGCAAACTTTTATGATAGAAAATAGACCTACTTAACCCTAAAGATTGACCTATACCAATTATTGAATCACTAACGTTGACATATGTTGGAGAAATCAAAATTACTGAAATTATGGTGGAACTACTAAATCCTATGTAAAAAAGTTTGTTGAATTTCTGTGTTTTTGAAATATAAATATATTATATCTAAATTATAATAAATAGAAAATAAATTTGTAACATTTGTTCTTAAGAACGTATAACCTAAAACTACTGTCAAATGGTGCAACTGTCTACAGATGTACGTACATATAGGGTGTATTTTTAAGTGGAGGCCATATTTATAGGGGTTGTTTATACCTTTAAACCACAGGGACACATCCGAATTATTTTGCAAAATTCCATTCTGAAAATAATTAACTTTTTTTAAACCCTTTTTTTCCCCTAATTTTGGTACCCCGCTATGCCCACTCTTTCTACAATTATGGCAACTATAAAATGCACAGTTGTCAAATGTCGAAATTTGAGTAAAACTTGAGCAATTTTTTTAGAACAAATTTCCCAGCACTCATGAAATATTCATTTTTGAAGAGTTACTTTTTTTAATGGGTGGTCATTAGTAGTTATATTATCCCATACCGCATAAAAAAACAAACTTTCTTAGACTGAAACAAATCATAAACCATTATCCATAAAAATCCTGAATCAAGAACAACAGATAAAAAGGTATTTTAAAAGTAACATATATTTTCGCTAACAATAATGATAAATAAAAGATTTTGATAAATTAATAAAATAATTTATTAATCTTACCTCTTCCAGTTTTTCCAATTAAGTTCAGTTCATCTTTTAATTATTATACTAAGAAATGGGAGAAAATCACTGTTGCGATTTTCGTTCCCGTTTCTAGCCCTACCGGGGGTCCAGGCCTGCGGCCTGGGATCACCCTTTGGGTGACAAAAGTATCTAGAATAATATTATTTTTAATAAAACGCATATTAAAGAAATTTATATGTGTATATGTATTAAAAAATTTATATTAAAGATATTTTTCTTAATATTTTGATGAATTGTAAGGCTACTCTATTCTTGACGGTAAAACATCTTAATTTTTTAAGTGCTGAAAGTAGAATTTATTTTTCAGTAAACATTTTTATCAATTTTATCAATGGGACCAAAAAATATTGTAGATATTTACTTTTGTAAGCTAAAATGATTTAACAGACTGCCAAAATGAACGAATTAATTCCAAACTTTACGTGCAGAAAGAATAAAAGCTACGGATAATGAAACAGAATAACTAAACACTAATACTAATAAATAATTGAAATTAAAAAGTAAAAATAAAGTGCCTCCAGCGTGATTGGAACTCGCGAAATCAGCATCATCATGTTTTGAATCCTACGACTTTCCCATTGCGCTCCAGCGCCTGTTGTCAAAAAGTTTACCCTTACACGTTAAAGTATGTAAACTGTACGTGTCAACCGGAAAAAATAATTTTTACCGATTTTCTAACTGGAAAAGCATTTAGCTTCAAATCGATTCCGTTAGCAATATTTCTCGTAGGAAAATAACCTATCTGAAGTTTAATTAATTTGACAGCACAAGTATATATGTTATTATTAGACACAAAAGAAACATTTACCTTCAATGTTGCTAAACACACTAAAAACTAAATTTAACCATTAGATAATATCAAGATACTGAATGGAACGCTTTTTTAAATTCCACTAGAAAAATTTATTATTACTTGGAGCATTCCACTGTTAGAGGCTGCAAAAATCCACCAATAATGTATCTCCTTATTTTACAATAGGTTTTTTTGGACTTCAAGTGATAAACTATTTTAAATTTCAGATTCGTATTCTACGGGGAAAACATATTCAAAAGTCCTACACTTACTTCTGTCACAGAAAAAAATTCTTGTTTTCTAGAGACATGTGAAACTTTGAGAGCTCTTTTATGAAATACCAGTTTGACAATAAATTAGTATTGGCTGTTATGTTATTATTATTTATATTATTATATGTTAAGTTGAATTATATGAACTGTAAACTTTTACTAAACATTTCATATGTTTTAGTAAAATAAAAAATCAGGACGTAGTTTAGATAATTAAATAAAAGTGGCCTGGTTTTTTTATTACATGACTGATTTTTTACATTTTTGTAATGGGATGGTTTAATAATATATATTATTTAAAAGGTAAAATGGCAACAATGCCAAGCGTGCAAGCAATGTTGATCTCAGCTATTATCCGGTGGCGCCAAGATGAAATTTTGACAGCAAAATTGTTAAAAAGCTATAACCCAGTCATTTTTCAGGATTTAAAAAAAAAATATTCCAGATTAATATTCTTGGCGACTAGTTCTATTCCCTACCCCTCTAAATCTGATCCTCACTTAAAAAATACACCCTGTATTTTATTATGGTGTTGTTCGACTTCAAAAAGGAGTCAAACAAACTCTTCTCTCATGAAGGACGTACTGTGGAAAGTCATACATTATCAACAAAAAAAAAAAAAAAAGAATTCTGCATATGTCCTCATTTAATAGGTACATTATCTATAAAAATGAAAAGAAAAATGCCAATATTTACGCCAATGTAACATATAAACAAAATCCATCTATAATAAATATGTTGCGATTTTGGTTCTGTTTTTCAAAATGGCTAGAAGAAAAAATCTGAACGAATGACTGCAATAAATTAGTACCAAAAAGAACTAAAGTTCGAAATATGTAACTGAAAATAATAAATTACACAAACAAAAATGTAGCTATTCAGTTAACTTTAAAGATTACCTACACTCAACGGATAAAATAATAGGCAGTGACGTATTACCCGGTGACGTATTAAATTGTGGTGGGGACTGTAATTCCATAGGCGTACGCAAAAAATCATTGGAAAGGTGCTCAATGTCAAATAAATATAAAAAATATCAGAAGATGAACGGTATTATGGAAATTGTGAATTGTTTTTTAAACTCACCTTACAGATTAGCTGTACATCGGACGAAATTGATGAATATTGCCACAAATCTTAAAATAACGCTCTTTTATGCGTTGATGGCCCACCACCAACCCACAGCCTCCACCAAAAACGCAATTAATCACATTCCGGTGAAGTTTACTATTTAACTTACTTACACTTCACTTCCTTATTTACACTTCACTACACAACACAACACAACACTTCACTCCACTTCACTTCGGTTCACTATACTACACTACACTACACTTCACTTCACTACACTATACTACACGATATAATCCCCAGTTTTTCGCGACTCAAACATATGTAGACCAGTTACCAAAAATCCCGAATCACTTCCAATATGAGTTATTATTAGTCTTCGTCCTTTTCCGGAAGGTGCTTTTAAACCTGTAGAAAATCCGTCCATAAACGCTTGCCTTCTGTCCTGTACGTTGCAATCTTGCCATACTTTTAGCACAGTATGACCTTCATTTAACCATGTCTCATCCATATAATATATTTTTCTATTTAAAGCGCAAAATTCTCTTATTTTCTCCAAATATTCTCGTCTCCATGTCACAACCTCATTTTTCTCTATAAGCATACTCTTTCATGCATTGTCCTTATAAGCAATTTATACGAGAGTTTGGGCAAATCGTTGTCTTCTGCCAGGGCAGCCTGAACTTTACTTACTGTTGGGATTTCATTTTTGAAAAAGAAACCATGAATTTTTCGCCGAATAGCATATTTCACATTTTCTTTCACAGTAATTTTTTTCTTCCCCGTGTTTCCATTTTCTTCTTCTTTGCGTCTGTGTCTCCACATTGTATTGCACGAAATACACTACGAACGGAGACTTTTGTTAATTCACTACGCAGTTCCGCCGCATCCACTACACCTAAATTTTTATCGCGGGCCTTTAATCCCTCGTAGACATTTTTGATCATACGAATTTCTTTGCTTGTCAGATGAGATTGTTTACGCGTTTGTAATCCACTACTCCCCGTGATCGCTTCCATAATAAAATCCTTTTCTTCGAACACTATATAAACTATAACACATCACTTCTTCACTTCACGGTAGACACCTAGAAAAACAAGTTCACCAATTAATATATGCAGTCCAGACACAAATTACACCATTTCCCGCGTACTACACTTATGTAAGGCTGTGATGAACTACTTGGATATGTGTGAAATGCGCATGTCCGATCTTCTAGACACTCTTGACTTTTGTTGCATAGGTTGCATATCTCGCTCTTCGTTTTTTAACCCGTTAAACAAAGACGGAACTATATCCGACGTAAAGAATTGTGGTGGTATGGAATAGAGAAGCATGGAACCACCATGGAGCAGACAATTTATAGTTCTGTTCAATAGTAATGCGTAAGCGGCATCACTTTTCTATGTGCAAACGTTTGTGCCGCTATGTATTAAGTATTTACACTTCGTCCCTATTCTGTATCGAATTAGATCATGAGTCACTGCCTATTATTTTAGCCGACTGGTATAGATCATTTTTACTTTAAATATAAGACAATATGAAAGATATTACCTGTATTAGTTTTTCATTTGGATGTGTTTTCATAATCTCAACGATAATTTCAGGTACATTTGCCTTAAAAAGTGCAGTGCTGTTATCTGGACAGCGTAAGCAGATAGCAGCAACACAAGCTAGCCCTGATGCAGCTATTTGAATATTTGACTGAAAAAAATTAAAAAAAGGAAACATACATAAGTGGGTTGTCCCTGTTGGACTAATAAAACATTTCTAATATTATGCACTGAATGTGATACTTTTTTGCTTTATAGTCATACAACTTTTATTTTTCTTATGAGCGGCATATTTTTCGCATTTTTAAAAACTTCGTACCAAGTCTTTTTCAACCATGTATAATATGTATGTTCAAAAAACCAAGAATCAATAAAATGGCCTGCTAGATCACCACACCTCAGTCCATTGAACTTTTTTATGTGAAGTTATATAAAAAACAAATTGTATGTAAGATCATATGAAACTGCATAGGAATTACTTCGAGCAGTTAAAGACGGGGTAATTGGAATTATAAGGTGAATTGATGCTAGGTCGGGTGACCTCAGTCCATTGAACTTTTTTATGTGAAGTTATATGAAAAACAAATTGTATGTAAGATCATATGAAACTGCAGAGGAATTACGTCGAGCAGGTAAAGACGGGGTACTTGGAATTACTCCAAACTTGTTTCATATTTTTTCGTTTTTGAACATATGCATATTATACAGGATGAAAAGCACATCGAGTTTTCAAAAATACGAAAATCCAATATGGCGCCTATAATAAAAATAAAAGTTGAGTAAAACAAAATAAAATAAATAATTATTTCAAACAAACAAAAATTACCTTATTTTCCTGTAACGATGTAGCAATAACTGGACCTAACTTATTTTGTATTATAAGAACTTTACATTCATCATTTCCTGCTAAAGCTTTAAGGAGCTTGAAGCACTGCTTATTGACTTTCTGGAAAATTAATGGTTTCATATTTAATATAATTTCTTTATATTAAAAATACAAAATACTGTTTCAACATTTTTAACTATTTCTAACTTTTCACTTTGAATAAAATGTCTATTGTAGATTAATGTATTAGCCTTTACCTTTAGTTTAGTCCAAACTTTACAAAGTATTATTATTAAGGTATTAACCTAGTGGGTGTAAGGCACATAGTAAAAGTACATTTGCAAAATAAAACATATGTACTAGAAATAAAAACATATGGCTTATACAACTAATTATATGGTATTAAATTTATTTATAAAAGTACATATAATTTATACAATCCTCAATAATTAAATAAAAAAAATAACCTACTAACGTAGATTAGTAACTGTGTTCGTGTAATCCATTGGTTAAAAATTGATATGAATGGCTTTTGTATATTATTTTTGGATAGAGCATTCTCTCTCGAACACATTGATGTAAGGGGTCTATGGGTCTACCAATACTAAGCTATGCTTAAAAGAGCTGTAACAGCATGTATCTGTAACATAACAGTCCTCTAACTCAATACTACTCTAGTCTACTCACTTTATGGCACTCTTTTCAGACATGTTTCTTTTATTATTAGAGATAATTTGATCGAAGAAGATTTCAATATATTCGTCAGAGTGCCTATCCAGAAATAAAATAATATCCATTGTAGTCCGTACCTATACAGGGTTATTCAGAACTCATCTCTAAAACTTTGAGGATATGTGCATCCTTAAATAAGAAATCGATATCACCAAAAAAATTTATAATAAAAGGCTTAGGATTTCCCGTAAACAATGTTTAAAGTTATACCATTATAAAGGACTACGTAGCTGGGCAACTGTACTTCAACACATCTGATTTATCACATTCCTTCAAAAAACAGTAAACAACAGTTTTTGTACCTGGCGAACGCCTGGTGAATACAGTTGGAGTGGGGATAATATCTCTTATTTGCAGTTTTTCTGTGTCGCTGTCTCTGTGCGGGTGTTTTACTTATCGAGTGTTAAACTGTTAAATTTTCAAAATGGCTCATGTGTACAGTAATGCTGAGTTAATGGACATGATTCTTATTTATGGCGAAGTTGCACAAAGTTCATTGGCAGCTTCGCGCTTGTATGCGGAACGATTTCCCAATCGACACACCGACACATCGACAGTTAGGTTTTGTGAGTGGTTGTTGCAGCAAAGTGCTGAAAATCCCCAATTCACTTAATAATTTGCGTTTACAAGATCAGCAACCAGGAGGAACATTCGGTTTAGTGCGGCAAAATTGGATAAGGGCGTGCCCAAAATTGTGTACAAGTCGAGGAATATTATTTCGAAAAGCTTTTGTAACAAGGTATGTGCAAATTTTTTATACCTAAATTTCACGTTTCTAATACCTAGCAATCAAGTAGCGCAATTCTTCAAAATTAGTGTAACAAAATTTTATTCATTTTAAAGACACGTCACTTTGGTCAGATCTATCTATCTTTAAGTTTATTTTAAAGTAAAAACGCTGTAAATCTTTTTTGCGCCGGGTGTCGGTATACTCTCAGATCTTCCGAAGTTTTTTTGTGCTAGCCTGTTTGCATTGTCAGTCCCAAGGTCACTCCGTTACAGTGGACCAGTTTCCAGCGGCGTGCAATGAAAAATTTTTAAATAGTTTTAAGACCCCGCCAAAAATTTTTTTTTTACACTACCACATTTGTACATGTATGTTGAACATCCCCAAATTTTATTATGGATAAGTTCTGAATAACCCTGTATAACATTTAATATATTTAAGAAACTTATTAAATTTAAAAGCATTTAAGAAATTTAACATCAACATTACTAAAAATATCAAGGTGTCAATTGTCGAACTCTTAGATAAAATGGTTACTAAACTAATTAAAAGGGGGGACATTCTAAATATAATAAGTGCCGGGATATCAAAAATTACCTTGGTCAAGGGTGGTTGTGGAATGTAAAACGTGTGTCTTACTTTAAATTTGAAATAATTATGTCACTGTCACACTGACATCATCAATAACCTACAAATTTCATACCTATTTATTTCAGTTGTAAAACAATAATGAACTACAAATTATGAAATAACAGTTTTAGTAACAAGAAAAACTAAATTACAGTAATTGTTGGAAATGTCCCCCGTTTTGTTCGATGCACAAGTTGACGCGCCTCCTCATGCTGTGAAAAGCGTTTTGCAGCATTTCTGGCGTTATGGTTGCACATTGCTGAACAATTCTTTGTTGCAGTTCTTGCAAATTATTTACCGGAGTTGCGAAAATCTTGTTTTTTAAGTAAGGAAATATAAAATAGTCCATAATTGTCAAACAAGGTGATCTCGGAGGAAACTCAACTTCTGTATGCAAACTTATCAGCCGGTCATCAAAAAACTCGCGGAGGAAAGCAATATTTTCTCGTGTAGTATGTGCTGTTGCACCGTCATGCTGGAAATAACCGTACCGAAGTTCATCATCGTTTAACTCTTGCACAAATTCAGCCAAAAAGTTGTGTCTGTACCTTCCTGTGTTGACGGTGAAATCGAAAAAAATTGGCCCAATTATTCTGCGAGAAACTGCCATCCAAATACCAATTTTTTGAGCATGTAGTGGCGATTCAGTAAAAACATGAGGGTTATCATTGCTCCACATTCGCATATTTTGAGAATTGATGTATCCCGAAAGGTGGAACCACGCTTCGTCAGAAAAAAATTTAAGTCCAGAAGATCGTCATTCATTAAATTATTGACAAACCAATGGCAGCAGTAAGCAAGGCGTCTGGGGTGGTCTGCGGGCAGAAGAGCTTGATGTGCTTGCATCTTATATGGATGCATGTTCAAGTCTTTCTTTAAAATCTTATGACATGTTCCATAAGAAAGTCCAATTTCCTGAGAAAGACGTTTCAAAGGTTTTGCAGGCTCCTCTTCCATACGTTGATGAACGTCATTGACAACTTCTTCTGTACGAACTCTTGGTCTACCAGCACCTTTTTTATGAGTCACACAACCAGTTTTGCGAAACACTTCAACACAATTTGTAAGGCACGCATAAAAATTGTCCGGTAATATTGCCACGTTTGGGAAGTGCTCTCGAAAATTGTCCAAACATAAACGTTGACTGTATTGCCAATTTCCATTAACTAGCGCACCCGTTCGAAAATAGGCTTCAATCATGAAAATTGTGTGCTGTGTGGTAAGAGGCCTGATTCAAAAACTGGATTAGAAAATTTCAGCACAATGACTTGACAGATTTTGACACAACAAAACATATTCAAAAATTTTAAGTAAAACACACGTTTTACATTCCACAACCACCCTTGACCAAGATAATTTTTGATATCCCTGTATATGTACCTAAAACACCAAAAATACACATTTAAACAATACTTTATTATCATTTACAACCGAGAACATATTTTGCTACATTGTATGTTTCCATTTTCAACAATTTCTAGCGCTTGGATCTCTAAAATTATCGCAGAAAAGCATATTTTTTTATATTAGTAGGACTATTATTATAGATCTCGATTATAATGATGTGGCAAGAAACTAAAAAGTTAAAAGTAATAGTGACTAGCACTAAAACAATGTTTTGTATTTTTTAAAAGAACTGAATTTTTATAAGCATCCTAAAATGACGATATATCTGAGAAAACTTACTTGACTATTTGGAAAGCCTTCCATAACCTCCTTAGTTAACTCAAGAACTCCAGCATCAGTTACCTTTTTACAGAATTCAGTTCTGACCATAAATACACACAAAGTTTGCATTAGTTCACTAACGAACTGTTCATCATGTCTAAAACCTATAATTAGAATAAATTTAAAAACAAATAATTGGGCATTTCAATTCTTTCTTTTAGTATGTATACTTTGCAGTAATTTATACCAACTCCATCTTTTATTTAATCGTGTTTGTATTTGTTCTTAATATTTGTCTATTTGATGTAGCACGTATTAGGGGTGTCAATCCCAAAGGGTTTTGTAATCCCAGGATTTTCGAGATTCGGTGTACCTAAGCTCGGGATCCCGGGAAAATCCCGAAAAAATAACACTGACATACCTAATTTTCCAGCAACACCAAAACACTATACTGCACTCGACGCGCGTTTCGCCAACCAAGTGCCGAGTGCAGTACCGAAAAAATAACTACATCTAAAAATACACTTTTATTTCTCAAGAAAAAATAAATAAAAACATTTCTATATAAAAAATATAAATTAACTAAAAGAACATCTAAAAGAACTAAAATAGCTGATAATAAAAAATAAAGTATAACTTGTTACAATAAAACCTCAAAAATATGAGTTCCTTCAAGGTTTCGCCTTTTAGGCTTGAACGAATTTTTCTAATTCTTCTTAACTTATTTTCAACTAAGTTTCATATATCATACTTTTGATGACATACCATTTGGTGAGTTGGGGGTTGGGACCATAAGACTGCTTAAATTAAACTGTTTACCATTACCAATATGAATAAATATCAGTAATTCATGCTAAATCTCTTGGGGTTTAAAGAATATATAGCTACTAACTAATAAATACTTAAGTATTGAAAGTATGCCCTACCTTTATCTTTATCATCATCACCATCCAGATTTGTAAGGTCCATTTTCATAATAATTATGGCACAGACACAGATATAACCTCTGGTTATGTTTTCACAAAAACTAATAGCGCCAGCGGTGAACCACCGGGAACCGTATGTCGTTCAATTCCAGACTTTTGCGACCTTACACTTGGAATAGAATATTTTTACAAAATTATGTACTAAATGAAAATTTCGGGACTAGTATCGAAATTATTAAACCAATCCTGGGATTTTCGGGACATGTTTTTGGCCGGGATCCCGAGATCCCGGGATTCCGGGATTAACACCCCTAGTACGTATCCTGTAACTTTTCAGTAAAATATAATATCTTATTATATTTCCAATATTAAACCCCCTAATCATGATGAGACCTATCTCGCCGCATGTGGCGATACCAGGTCTCAGACACATCTTAATGTGAAAGGTGTTGTGTAAGCTAGTATCATGCATCGCTGAGACGGTATCATTGAAACCGACTTTGGCGGTTGCAAGATGCATGCGGCGTGACAGGTCTCGGCATGTTTTTCATCGTGAGTGAACAGGTATCCCTGCATAACACATTTTGTTTAGTTTTCTAATGCATTGAGTGATTAGAGAGGAAAATACAAAGGTACTTTGTAAGCATTTGTCCATTTGCAAATAATTTAGGAAGTCCCTTTCTCATTTTGTCGCAGTTTGCGTATTAGATTCATGTGCGAAAGAGTCCTTTTAAAAAACAGAATTTGTACTTTATAGAGCCCTTGTGGCGAGATAGGACTTAACATGATAGGACGTTTAACTCATCTTATTAAAATAAATTAAAGAGAAAATGGAAAATTTTAGTAATAAAAACCCCTTTAAATTATAATGTATATTAAAAAAATTACCGAAGTTTTAATCCAATTCATTTTACTTTATATTTTGTTGTAATATTTTTTTTTTTTAACGTGACACTATTTTATATTAATATTCAGATTTTTGCCATATAATAAAACAATTTAAATTCAAGTGGTTATGTTTATGAAAGTCATCAATTAGGGATTTTGTACTTACGATTAAGGAGACTTGTTAGTACACAAAGGCATTCGCTTGCTATAATACGTGCATGTTCATGAGCTTTGCCAAATTCAACCCGAACATCATCATCAAGTATTAATGCTCTACAAACTGCCATCGTTTCTCTCAATATATCCGGCGTACCTTCATGTAGTAAATCCTTTATTATCTCCACAATGTTAGTATTGAAAATATTTTGCCTAAAAAAAAACCAACACCAAGGTAATACCATGATACAACTACACTGATATGCGCATAACTTTTGTTTTTTCTGCGCATGACGTATTTCGGGATGCAAAAATGGCGATGCGATGCGAAAATTCAAATACCTTAAAAGCAGTGATATAATAATTTTCGTGTTTATCAATTGTTTTTGCTCATGACTGACGTCACGATAAATCGATAGACCACGCTCCCATGCGCATTGGCATATCTGTGTAGTTGTATCATGGGTAATACATACACTGTGTAGTGTAAACCCAAAAGTAAGGGATGAAACTCATATTTTTGTATTACTTCTCAGAAAAACACTGGCTCAATTAGTATACAAAATTAGTCAACAGTATAAGAGGCCATAAGTTATTAAAGTCATTAAAAATATTTGAAGAAAATGAATTTTTTCTCTTATACAGGTCATATGGTACATGACCTGTATAAGAGAAAAAATTAATTTTCTCTATGTACCATTTGAGTGATAATACAAAGCTGTTTCTTAAATATGTCATAACTTGCATATTTTACATTTCTGAGTTCCTCTTACAATTCAAGGGCCATTTTGTGTAGCATTTCCTAAACCTAATCCGTTTACAAAATCATGCATGACCGATAAATGTTCAAAAAGGCCTAAATATTAGATGCTCATATCACCTGCTTCATCAAATGTAATTTTTTTTATTATCCTATTTCAATGTCCTTATGTATCAGCTTCATTCAATTCCTATCCTAAAACTCTTCATTTTATACAGTTTTGTATATACACTAAAATTGCTCGCAGTACAATTCAGCGTTTATTGTCTACGTGTTTACATAGAGGTTATCACTTTTGGATGAAGTCAAAACCTTTACGCTTTACCACCGGTCCCAACTGGCTCTGATTTAACTATTAATTTGATCTGTTGCATTTGAGAGATGCATACACTGCCTACTTCTTGGTCAATTCATGAGATATTTCTATGCATCACCTATTTATTTGCTCTAACGGTAATGTGATTGGTACGGACGGTAAGCTCTTGTAATAATGTCGCCTTGTGACAGACGGATTTACCCTTAACACTGTGTTTCATGGTCTTCTGGAACATCGTTGATGTTGAAGGTTAGCTTGTCTGTCCCTGGCATAATATCACCATAACATCCTGCTCTTCACCTCACACAATATAGCTTAGACAACACTTCGTCCCAACTTCTAAATTTTGGTTGATACTCTTGATACTCAAAATACATTTTATATCCAAACAAAATACACTAGGAACTACGGCCCCATCATTAATGTCAGTTTAAAATAATGTCTAATTTACTATGCAAATAATGTTAAGAAATAAGAAATTTGATAAAATATTTACCTATTCTTCTCGTGCATAGTACAACATTCCTTTGTCCATTTCAAAGTTAGTCGTTTTATATCTGCATTTTCCTTTTTATCAAGTTGAGAAATAATAAGTTCAATACCTCTCTCATCCAATAGGTCGGGCTGTTTAGTCATCAGAGATATCAGTGTTCTCATACAATTTTTTCTAACTTCGATATCATCATTATAATTTAGCTGAGTATCTAGTAACGTATTATAAGCCCCATTTTGTGCTAAAACAATCCATAAAAATAATATAAGAACTGAAAGTCTACAAAACTATTTACCAGCTAGTACTTTGTGTTGGATGCCCTTATCACATTCTGTCTTTAAAAATTCTAGCTGCTCTAGGATTTCCTCGCTGGGAGATTTAGATTTAATTAAATTATTTAATTTTTCAATGCTTTCCTCAATTGCTCCAGATGTTTTGGGCTCAACCATGAGTTCTTTTACGACAGAACTTAAATCTACACCCTAAAAATAAATGGCTGTCTGACACTGTCAAAATTTTTCAGTGGTTCTCTGATTACTGATGAGTTTAAAATTAGAATGTTTCTTAAACATAAATTTCTTATTTTAAGGAGTAGGTAGATACCTACCTAAATATTTAGAATATTTAGAACGCTAAGTGGACTATTTGTGCAAATGCAGCTGAATGTCCATTGTTTGCAAAAAAGGTTTTAACTTTAATCTAAGCTAATAAGTACCGTATAACAGTGACACTCCGGATAGGTCTACCGAATCTGGTCAATCAAACCCTAATATCTTTTCACTCTACTCGTAGAAGCCTAAACGGTATAAACAAAATACAAATTATGCTCAGACACTTTTTTAAAAAATGGTGGATATAATTTCTTGTGTGGCATTAAACACTTTACATTATTTAATAACTGACTCAAGATTTTCTTTTAATAAAAATATGAAAGCATATTTAAGCTCATTAATGAATATTCCAAAAATCTCAACATAGCTTACTAAATGAATGCATGAAGTTTTACCTATATGTCACTAAATTTGCATTACTTTATCTCACTCATTATTGTCCTAAATCATCTCGTTCTAAGATATTTTTTTATTCGGGTTGAATTTTATTGATGTTTGCATCTGCAACCAGAGATAATAAGCCTTTTAGACTTTTGCACTGAGGAGTTTTAATATAATTTCAAAATCTGTCCAATCAATTGCATTCATACAGTGTCTTATACCTCTCAATATTAACCATATCTATAATTTACATTAAGGGAAATGATTGTCTTTCCAATTTATCCTGTATTATACTTCAAAAAAGTCTTATTATACAGGTAAAAGCCAAAATATTTACTGAATGGTAAGTCCTATATTTTGTAAATATAAGTTGAGTATTTCATTTCATTTAGCTGCTAAAATTAAATTTAGGTAGGTATAACAAGAATTGATAATTATTACTACAAACCTGTGATTCAAACTGCACAACAGCCTCACTCAAAGCCTCTTCTGGGGATAAACCTAAATCGTCAATATTTTCTTGAACAGCATCATTAAAAGTTTCTTGACTAATTACCAAAACCATTTTAATAAAATGATGAAATGGAACTGGCACTTTCCTTATTTGTTTAAATTACTTAATGACACCTATACTTTTCTTACCTTTGTTATTAATTACGGTTACAAGGATTATGAACTTTAAAATTAAGCATTTAACAATATTTAACTATATTAACTTTAAACTAAAACCTTTACTAATATTATACAAGATAAAAATAAATAAAATGATACAGATGCCAGCTCAGCTGATATTTCTTTACAAAGAAAAGAACCTTCTTTAAAAAAAAATACGTATGCGTATGATCTATGATCTGGGATAATCTGTGGATCTGTGATTCTATGAAAGAATATAGTATGGATAAACAGTAGATATTGGGACAGACTTAGTCACAATATTATAAATACAATTACCAAAACCGGTGCTTCTGAATATTATTAATTATTCTACATATAATCCCACACTCCCACACATTTGTGACTCATATAGTACAAGAACCTTAATAATATGTCAGAGTTTAACGTAGTTTAAATATTTTGTAGTTCAAATGCATCGGTTTGTGGATTACGTCATTATGAGTCATTCTGAATTCTCATCTGTTCCTACAAGAATCTGCAAATTGTTTTTAACCAATCATAATCGTTTTAACTAGTTGGGGATTGCTGCAGGAACAGGCCTTATTCAAATTTTCAATACTAGCAACAGAAAAAAAAATATCCTTTTTCTATGAATTTGTCTAGGGGCATTTAGCATTGAAGCATTGGTGGTTTTTTAGTGCTTGCTTGAAATTAGGTTAAAATCGTTAAAATACCACATAGAGTAATCAACAATTTCAGTGTGGATTCGGTATATCTCCGACTTTTTTTAATTTAAAATTAATTTTCATAGGAGAATGGAATCTTTGAATCCAGAAGAAGTTTTAAAATTTTTAGACTTGGTTAATAACCTCAAACACAGCTCTCGAAGAGGATGGGAGCTATGTGAAGTAAAAAATCATGAGAATATAGCTGGTCACATGTATTCAATGGCCATGATGACATTCCTTCTGGGAAACAATTCTAAATTAGATAGATTTAAGTGTATGCAATTAGCTTTAGTACACGACTTGGCTGAATCCATTGTTGGTGATATTACACCTAAGGATAACATTCCAGAAGATAAGAAACATGCCATGGAAAACCAAGCGATGAAAGAGTTGACGTCTCATTTAGGAAGTGAAATTGGCTCTTTAATCTATAATTTATACAAGGAATATGAAGCCAAAGAATCTCCGGAAGCAAAATTTGTAAAAGATTTGGACAGATTTGATATGCTATTGACTGCTACACATTATGAACTTCGAGATGAAACACCAAGAAAGTTACAAGAATTTTTTGATGGCACAGAAGGTAAATTCCAACATCCTTATATTCGAAACCTTGTAAACGTATTGGAACAAAGAAGAACAAATCAAAAAGTATCAGAACTAAAAAGTGAAGTAAATAACACATAGGTTGAATTGTATCCGCATGTTTTATTAAATATCTGTTACTATTAAAAACTTTATACATAGTTAATTTTTTTTTAAATCCTCATAAATTCCATTTTTTTAAAGTAAAAAATGCACTAGAATTTAAAAATGCGAAAATCGAAAAGTATAGCCAAATGTGATTCCTTAAACTTACCTTTTTCTGTTGTATTTAATTTAAGGGGTTTAACATAAAAAGACAAAACATTTATTTAAATTCATGTATTCACTTTTGTGATGATACAGCATAGCCTATAAAAAGGCTATTAGAATAATTAAACAATCTATTAAAATATATTTCTTCCTTTACATATAAAGACTATATAGCAAAGTACCTATAAATAATAATATATACATAATAAACATATAACGAAACTAACATTTTTAAATATAAGTAACTGGAATGATACAAATGAAAGCTGCTATTAGAAAAAATTTGCTAGAACCTAATAACTTAATACAAATTTAGTCTCGTTTCTAAATTCTCTATAATCTAAATATATTTTGGACCAGGAAGTTTTGAGAAATTAATAAATTGGTATGTACAAATTAATTATATAAAAATATATTTTACTGTAAGTACTTCAATAAAAAACGTGTTTTTTTCCAATATAACCTATTTTTATTACTGATTGAAAATCCAGATGTGTAAAACACAGCCTTAATATATATTGCGAAATGGTTCTAAAATTTAATTATTGGTTCTCTTCTTTGAAATGTGTTGGTAGAAGCTCTTCGAAGCATGTGCATGTTAAAACATCTTTAAATTCTTCAATCAGTAATTTTCATTTAATTATAAGAAAAGAATCGTTACGTCTTGTTAGTTACAACTAGAAAATACATAAACAAAGATGTTTATGATTATTAATATTATGATCTATTTCTCATTTTACTTTTGAGATGACCCAAAAATTTTTAATTACAAATAATGATTACATTAAATATGGGAAATTCATATTAAATTATTTGATATAGATTCCTTTTAAACTGAATATTTAATAGTGACTATAAAATGTTAAAAGTCACAGGTACATTGTGTAATTTTTGGCTTTTTAGAAATAATCAAAGAATATTCTATAATTTCTCCAATACACCACTTTTTAATTCCTCAACTGATAATTTAAAGAACAAATATTCAAATTTAAAGAAAAGCTAACTTTGTCTAATACCACATTGAAATTGAAAGTTAACAAAAAGTTAATAGTTTACGTGAAACACATATTTATTTCAGTACAAATATAACAATAGGGCTGTTATCCTCAAATGAATATTGTTTTATATTGCTTACTTTTAAACAATATCTAAGTAATACATTTTTAAACAAGTAAATTTTAGATATTCAGAGAAATGGCAAAATTCTTGCTTTTATTTACACACAACAATTTTCATTAGAATCTATAAAAACTGGACTACAGTAAAAGTTTTAAAACATGTATATTATTTACAAAGTATACAGAATAAAAATAACAACTTACAGAGATATAAAATATATATATATACTATGAAATAGATTTTAAAGAAGCTTAGATTCTTAATAAGTAATGGACAGAATTCTTTGAAAAGATTTTTAAGGTGTAGACTATTCAATATACTAATCAACACCAGCAAATCCCTGTGAACCTTCGATTGCCTTTACTAGCTTGTCCTTTAAGTGTTGATAGCTTTCATATGAAGGTAAGTCCAGACGATTGAAACTATAACAAATACAATATGTTATGAGAAGGCTTGGCAAGTTGCGTCGGAGTTGAGTGCAGGCATACAAGTGTTTCAGGTGGGCAAACAACGGAAATACGCGAGGCGCGGCTGCTAGTCTGCTTTTCATGTTAGTCCATTGTTGTCTGTAGTGTCGTGCTAATATTAATTAATTATTCCTCTCCGTTGTAGTCTATGTTGTATTCTTGTTAATTTATTTATTGTATTTTATTGCTAATATTAATTATATATATAGAATATAATATAAGTATGTCAGACGTATCCAAGAGTAGAAAACGGACATATGGTGACAAAGTGAATAAATTACACGATAAGTTACACGTAATTTTCATGACCTTTATATTTTAGTTCTATACATTCCTCCCAATTTAAGTAATGAATCTTACTCTGATATTTTTGAGCTTATTTTAAACCTTGATTTTATTGATACTGATGATGACTTACTGATTCTTGGCGATTTCAACATTCCCGAATATATTACTCATTTTAATAATCCGTTATTCATCAATAACCACCTTAGAGCCTTATGTAATTTTTGTAATTTTCTTAATATTAATCAATACAATAATGTACCTAATTCATATAATCGTCTCTTAGATCTTGTTCTAAGTCGTAGTACCGTATCAGTAACTGCAGCCAATGATGTCTTGACCAATGCAGATTTATATCACCCACCACTCCTTATTAAATTGCTTAATACTAAAATCCCAAAAAAATTCAAAAATAATGTTAAGTACAGTTATAATTTCAGACTTGTTGATTACACTATATTGTATGACAAACTCTGTCAGGTTGATTGGAGCATTTTGGATGGGTGCAGTGACGTTAATCGTGCCTGTGATATGTTTTATAACACATTGTATACAGTATTTGATAGCTGTGTACCAAAAACTAAGCCTAAATCTCACAAGTATCCTCCGTGGTTCAGTAAAACCACGATTCAAGATATAAAGATAAAGAACTCAATACACAAAAAACTTAAACGGAATTGTAGTCATGAGCTGCTTGAAGACTTTAAGAGTTTACGAATTAAAATAAAACGAGACATTTTCATCTCACATAAGAGATACATCGCTGATATGGAGAAAAATATAATTTCAGATCCTAAGAAATTTTGGTCCTTTATTAATAATGTTAAAAATACTACAGCAATTCCCAATACATTGAAGCTAAATGACCACATACTAAATGACCCGCAAGAAATTGTTAATGCTTTTGCACAATTCTTTCAATCAGCTTATAAACCGTCGCAATGTAATCAAACCTTTGGAGTACAGGTCCCAGTTAATACTCCACTTATCAATATTAATCACTTTAGCGAATCTGACGTTCTCATAGCACTTAAAAAGACTAAACCAAAATTAACTGCAGGTCCAGATAATATCCCAGCATTCATTCTGAAAGATTGTGCAACACTGTTTGCTCATCCACTATGTACTCTTTTCAATTTGTGCATTAACACCTATAACTATCCTCACATTTGGAAACACTCTAAAATATGTCCGATTTATAAAAAAAATTACAAACAAGATATAAGTAACTACCGTCCGATTGTGATTTTAAATAATTTTAGCAAAGTTCTGGAGAGGCTTATCTACGATTCTATTATCGCCCATGTTAACTCACAGTTGAGCTTCCACCAGCACGGTTTTGTGCCAGGGCGTTCTACAGTAACAAATCTATGTTATTTTACACAACGTGTTTCTGAAGTACTAGACTCGGGCGGACAAGTAGACGTCGTATATACAGACTTCTCTAAAGCCTTCGATCACGTTAATCACAATATTTTACTGAATAAATTAAATCATTTTGGCTTTGCGCTTCCTTTACTTAGCCTGCTTAGTTCATATCTAAAAAATAGATACCAATTTGTCCACTATCGGGGCTTTACTTCAGACAGATTTGTGGTTACTTCGGGTGTGCCGCAAGGGTCAGTTTTGGGACCATTGCTGTTCAACCTTTATATTAACGATATTACTTCAAAATTAACTTGTGAGACTCTGCTGTATGCAGACGACTTAAAAATATTTTGTTCGATAGGTAACAGCAACGACTCGGATATTCTCCAAAATGATTTAAACCAATTAGAGTATTGGTGCTTTGAAAATCAGCTTTCGCTTAATGTAGGCAAATGTAACAGTCTAACTTTCACTAGACAACACAACCCTTTAGTAATTGATTATATCCTCAACAATGAAGTTATTAAAAAATGTGACAAACTGAAAGATCTGGGTGTTATCTTCGACTCTAAGCTATCTTTTACTGATCATGTTTCTGAGTTGGCCACATCCGGCTATAAAAAACTAGGTTTTATTTTAAGAAATTCGAAAAGCTTTACCAACGTGGAAACTTTGCACTTATTGTTTAATACTTTTGTAAGATCAAAACTGGAATATGCTTGCATTATTTGGAACCCATTATACAGCGTGCATAATGTTGAAGTTGAGGGTATTCAGAGAAGGTTTCTAAAATATTTGTTTTTCAAGGAAATGGATGTTTATCCACCGAGAGGTTATCCTCATGAACAACTACTTGAAAAATTTAAAGTCTCAAACTTGGCTAGCAGGAGAAAATATCACACATGTGTTTTTTTATTTAAACTTATGAACAGCCATATTGACTGTCCATTGTTATTAAACATGATACAATTGCATGCTCCATCACAACGTACGCGATCTACAAACTTATTTTACCTTAACACTCCACGAACTAATTTACTTAAGCATTCTCCTCTCCATGTAATGTGTACACATTTTGACTCTGTTAATCTGGATATCTTTAATTGTAAGCTTAGTGAACTTAAATCCACCTTGTGTTAGTTTTCAACTTTTTTTATTTTAATATGTTGTTGTTTTTGTTTGTTTTGTAGCTTTTAAAATTTTATGTTGTAGCTTTTAAAATTATACTCAAGTATATAACTCTTACTTAAATGTTCTTTCCTGACCTATAATTGGGTTTCCTGTTGGGCAGTGTATCAAATAAATAAATAAATAAATAAATAAATAAATAAATTCATCGGCGAATTCCCAGATTTATTCTATAATGGTGTTACAATAATTTGTAAAGTGTGCGAGAGGGACCTGATGTACTGAGACAAACGTGATTGTACATGTCGCATATAAGTACACCCGTGGGACAAAATAATAGGCAGTGACGTATTACCGCGTGACGTAATAAATTGTGGTGGGGACTGTAATTCCATAGGCGTACGCAAAAATCATTGGAAAGGTGCTAATAATGTCAAATAAATATAAAAAATATCAGAAAATGAACGGTGTTATAGAAATTGTGAATTGTTTTTCAGACTCACCTTACAGATTAGTTGTACATCGAACGAAATTGATGAATATTGCCACAGATATTAAAAGAACGCTTTTAAGTGTTGATGGCCCACCACCAACCCACAGCCGCCACCGAAAACGCGATTAATCACATTCCGGAGCAAGTTTACTATTTAACACTTCACTTCAATTCACTTCACTTCACTTCACTTCACTTCACTTCACTTCACTTCACTTCACTTCACTTCACTTCACTTCATTTCACTACACAACACAACACATGTCTACCCATCCTTCATTTAACCATATCTCATCCATATAATATATTTTTCTATTTAAAGCGCGAAATTCTCTTATTTTCTCCAAATATTCTCGTCTCCATGTCACAATCTCATTTTGCTCTATAAGCATACATACTCTTCCGATTCCGTTTGCAATATTTGAAATTCATTTCATGCATTGTCCTTGTAAGCAATTTATACGAGAATTTGGGCAAATCGCTGTCTTCTGCCAGAGCAATGGAGTCTGTGTCTCCATATTTTATTGCACGAAATACCCTACGAACGGAGACTTTTGTTAATTCACTACACAGTTCCGCCGCATCCACTACACTTAAATTTTTATCACGCGCTTTTAATCGCTCATAGAAATTTTGTATCATACGAATTTCCTCGCTTGTCAGATGAGATCGTTTACGCGTTTCTAATCCACTGCTCCCCGCGATCGCTTCCATAATAAAATCCTTTTCTTCGAACACTAAATAAACTAAGTAACACATTACCAAGTTCACCAATTAATATATGCAGTCCAGACATAAATTACAGCATTTCCCGCGTACTACGCTAATGTCAGGCTGCGAAGAACTACTTGGATGTGTGTGAAATGCGCATGTCCGATCTTCTAGACACTCTTGACTTTTGTTGCATAGGTTGCATATCTCGCTCTTCGTTTTTTAACCCGTTAAACAAAGACGGAACTATATCCGACGTAAAGAATTGTGGTGGCATCGAATAGAGAAGCATGGAACCACCATGGAACAGACAATTTATAGTTCTGTTCAATAGTAATGCGTAAGCGGCATCACTTTTCTATGTGCAAACGTTTGTGCCGCTATGTATTAAGTATTTACACTTCGTCCCTATTCTGTATCGAATTAGACCATGAGTCACTGCCTATTATTTTAGCCAGGGTTATGCAAGTGTAATAGGTGCTTTAGCAGCATGGATCTTTTGCCCCTGCAACCGAAGTATGAGGTAAGGGGAAGGAAAATTTCTAGTTCTTTTTCATCTTAAAAGTTGGTTTAAATTTTTACACTAAGCCTTCCGGTCTACCCCCACCCTGGATTTTGTGTTTAAATAAAATGGAGGATATTATTATAAATAAAATTAAATTAAAATAAAACATTCTTATTACAATGTAAGTAAAGAAGCTTATGATTCAATTTGTAGATTTTCAATATCTTAGAACCTGTCTAAAATTATTCTAAATGCTTCCGCTGGATTTATGCAGCTTTCCATAAGAATAACTGAGTAAAATTAAGAAAATTAAAATTAGTACCTAGGCTTCTCTTCATTCTTGTTACTTTTATTCCATTGATAAAATTAGGCACATCAAAATGTTTTGGTATTGATTTTTTTGCTATTTCTATTATTCTTATAGCAAGTTTCACGATCCAATCTAATGTATCTTTAATTTTAATTCAATAAATAACTGAAAATATAATTGCATCATTTTGTTTTAACATTTTTTAATGTAATTATAGGTAAATCAAAGGATTGCTAGCTGTTTGAGGGACTCATATAATACGAAAGGAATAGTATAGTTCCAGAAATAATTTACAATTATGAGTTGATGCAACATATCGAACAAAATGTTGGAAAAGTAAAAAGAAGTCTTTATGAATATCATTGCATCAGTGTAACAGTAGCAAAAATGTATTCTTGAATGATGTTGAAAACTGTACTAACCTATCGAAGTAAGATATGATTTGATGTGATTTATTTTAATCTACACTGCAATTTACACCTGAAAGAGTGTAACTAATCTTAAGCCGCAAGGACAAAATAAAATATTTTCAGTGTATTGTGTAAAAAGTGTTTCGTTTACTTTCATTGTTTGGAGTTTGTTAGTAGTGTCGTTATTCATTACATATTGGTTATTGGTAATGACAAAGTGAAATTAGTGGCGTGAAAGTAACAATACTTAAAACGTGCCTTTATTGCACACACACGTATAAGAAAATATAGACACGTAAGTTCTTATCACTGTTAATAAGTAGGAACCTTATTTGTGTATAGAATAGTAGTTTTTTAAATGGTTTTATAATGCTAATGTGTTAAAAAATGTTTTGTTTGTAATACCAATTAATATTCTGCAATGGTATATAGGAAGGTATTTGAAACAATCACTTTTACCTGCTTTCAACTTTTTAACAGGTTAATATGTGTTGTGTATGTTACATATTGCATAGTAACATAAGGCAAACCGTAAACACACACATTAGTACATTTTTCTAGTCTAAATAATTCTACAATGTCTTTATTATTTGATTGAGAAATCACTACTTAACTATCTAAATCTGTTAGTAGAGAGTTATCGAGCAACGAAAACAATGTAATGTTGAAGAAATACAGTAATATTAGTTCTATACTATGCAAGCAGATAATGTATTTTCATTGAAAATCCATATCCATAAATGTCTGTTTAAGACTAACTGGATGTTGAGAGCAGCGAAGTTTCAAAACTTGCTATTAATGTAATACTGGTAGTTAAAGCAAAAGATGTAAAACATAATATGTTTATACTATTTCAGATAGCTTTTAAATTTTTGTGACCCATCATAATCGCCTATATTTTTCACTACCTCTCCTCTCCATTATAAAATATCACGTACCTACTTGGCAGATTGCAAAAGATTCCAAGCAATATATGTTTGAGTCTAATCTGCCAAATAGTAACTAGACACTAAATACTTAATGGTAGATGAAAGAAATAGAGGCAGAGTTAGAAAAACAAAAACTTGTCGATGTACTTTTTATAATTAAATAAAAAATTTAAATACGTTTGTGATTTTTTTTACTTTTACGTTGATTTACATTGATATTTAAAAGAACAGACACGGTTTTACTTATTAGTAAATTTGTGTTTGTAATTTTAAATATTTTTGTAAATAAATGTAAATACAAGTATTATAAACAATTTTAAGGTCAATTAAGGTCACCTTTAAATTAACTCACTGTATTATCTACCGAGTTAGACACCATGGAACAAAATATTAATTTTAGTTCCAATTCTTCCATGGCCCCTGCAACTAGATGGCGCTTTTTAAAAGTCATTGCTGTTTCGATGTTGGTACAAGGAGAATGACCTTCTTCTTATAGATATTCTGTGATTTTAGCCGACTGGTATAGTGTGCAATATAAAATAAAAAAAGTGGTGCGCATTCAACACAGTTTATGTTTGATTTACTGTTAATACTGATTGCCTATGATGTTCCCTTGCACCTACTGTAAACACCCATATCAAGAGTTCTGGAATAAATACAATCCCTGGTGACGTTACCAAGTTGCGCACCGTTACATTATATTATTATCAGGGCCTGGGCACTCCCACGGAAAAGGCAAACCTCAATATTAGTTCAACTACGCATCACGAGCGGCGCTAGCATCTGCACTTAATAATGTTCCGTGATTGTTCTCGTTATCTCCCTCGTTTAGTCGTTATTGTTGAACAACACAACCTCACACCAATCTGTTCTTGAATAATTTTTGTGTCCTTTTGAAAGATTTTTTATTTAATAGTTCTTGTTAAATAAGTTAATAGTTTAAGCCTTATACTGTGATTTAAGTTTGTAGTGTTCCTGGATTTACCAATGTACAAGGTGAATGTTAGTTTTGCTTAAAAATCTTGAGGTAAGTTTCATGTACTTTTTAATTGTTCGTCAATTCCAAATTCTATATGAATTTGCATCTGTAGCACGAGATTTTTTCTAATGCTTCTTATTACATTGCATGCAAGTCTTTTTAGAGAAAAGTGAAAAACAGTATTTAGTTTTCTTACTTCAATTCCAACGTGTTGAATACTTAAGTTTTATATGTATTATACAAGTATTTATTTTTAACAACCGTTAATTCTTTTGACTGAACTCAGATAAATGCATAAAAAATTAAAAAATTGCAATATGAAATAGGTTGTTCTCCTTCATTTCTACCAGACTTATGTTGAGATACTAATAAAAGCATTTTGAATTATAAAAAAGATCTTTTAGAAAATTTTATGCACCAAAGTTAAAGTACATGATTGTACCATCGCTTAATGAGTATAAACTTTTTGTTTATGTAGTTATATGAATACTGTTTAACAAACAATATCAGAAATAAGCATTGTAACAAATGTACTGCAGTGTCTATTATTAGTTCACAAGAAAGAAAAACTTCAATTATAGTCAGATATATATAAAATCAATCAAGAAATATACCTGTCATCCTAACATTTATTAAAACTTATATTTAATAGGTTTTGTTATCAAGGTAATCACACTGCTTACCACGTAATATTTTAATTTTCAGATGCGTAGGAAATGGTGTGTGAACATCCAACAACTCTATACAACTCTCCGACAAACATATTTGAGATCTATCGAAAGCAAACTTACAGGTTGCATTAATTGCTGTTTAAACATTTTATGTGTCTCGTAAGTTTGTGTTATATAATTTAACAATTATTTGGTCATATGTTTAAATGTTCTTTTTATTAATAAATTTTATTTTACATTGAATTATTTTTTTAAATACATTACTTCACGTCAGAACACCTTCACAATATTATTAATCACATTTTGAAAACAGTTTGGTAAAATATATTCATTATTATACACATCTTTTTATAATAAAACTTGATGTGTAAAGTAGTGAATATATTTTATTAAATTGTTTTCAAAACGTGAAATTTGAATAAATAATTAAAAAGTATCTAGGGTAGGCAACCAGCGCAGCTCCGGTAGTTCAACTACGCATCACGAGCGGCGCTATTAACGGTTTTGGCGGGAGAGGGAGAGTGGCCCATCTATAGCTATCTATAATCTGTGATTATTATGTACCAACTGTACGCGAAGACATTGTAAATAAGATCAAAGGTGTATTAAAATATACATGGCTGTGGTTATCTGTTAACGAGACAACAGATTGTAAAAAAAATTATTGTAAATGTTATAGTACGTGTCCTGGACCTTCTCAAACCAACATTTCCACTGTTACTAACTAGCAAAAGAGTAACTGAATGTACTGGCAAAACCCGTACTGGAGACATTAGAAAATTTGATCTGTCAACAAGTCAAGTGTTAATGCTTCTGACCGATGGCGCCGTGACAATCCGTTTGGTAGGTCGTTCTCTTCAAGAAAACGGTTGTAAATTGGTACATGTTACGTGTAAAATGTAAGTTTTACATATTGCGGCAGAAACTATTCAAAAAGGTTTTTCAGATGTAGATGCATTAATCAGAAGTATAAAATAAGTATTTCTTAAATCTCCTAAACGTCTTCACGGATATCACATTAAGTGCCTCGGTAAGCCAATTCTTCAGATTACTGCTTTTGTTACCACTTAATATTTCTTTGATTACATTTATTATGATTCGTACGCCTATGTCCCATGGCACATTTCTGCTAACCATAATTATGAGGGTCAAGATCAATTTTTTTTTTCAAATATAAGATTGAACAGTGCATTAGAAACTGTAATAGCTATTTGTACAAAAATGGCGTTTTTTGCGCAGAAATTATTAATTAATATTTTAAATTTGAAGCGACTGGATAAGTCAACAATCAAACCTTATAACAGCAAGAACTTATGCTATATATTGGTAGGTCTATTATTCAACAGAAGTTAACATTTTGCTTTACCAAAGTGATAAGTTGGCTAAAAATACATCCAGAATATTAGCCACAATTCGTCTTAATAATTCTTCAGCCAATAACTGATGACCAATCTGAATCTCTAATTGTGACATTTTTGTTTTATTCAGTAATCCTTTCTAAACAAAAAAACCCGAAAAAATATTTTGTAATGTGGGAGTACTTAGATAAGATAAAAAGCCCAAATACGGGATATTTTAAGGGATATATGCAAATTCTATGGGCAGGTGTTCTTAAATGTTATTGACTGTGACTTGAAACTTTATGTCATATGAAAGGTCAGAGCTTACAATGTTCAATACAACATAGTAAGACGATATTTCAGACGAGACTGCACTGCACATTCTGGGTGAATGTGAGGGCTATGCTTGTATGGGGCTACTGCTCCTGAGTAAACCATTTTTGAGACCTTATAAGCTGAGGAAAATTTCAGCGAGTAGACTTTTGAGCTTTATGCAAAGAATAAAAAAGCTGACGGAAGAGGAAGTCTGTAGGATGCACAATAGGCCCAGCTGTGGCGGCAGTGTTTTGGAACTCACTCAGAGAAACCAACTCAATTGAAGATGTTCAATAGAATAGAGGAAAACCACTTAAAACTCGTAACATTAAATATAAATGAAAATATTGCAAAAACTAGAAGAGTTAAGTACGCCCTCTCACTGATTACGTATTTACAGGATGTCCCATTTTAAAAAAATTTGTTTCTTTGACTCACCACATTGATAAAATATGTAGAGGACGACCTGTATAATAAAAGTCAAATATAAGAAGTGCTATTATAGACAGCTGATACATTGGTGTGTCAATAACTGAGAAATAACAGTTCCGACATATTCCATAGAAACAGTTTTAAAGTTGACATTGTTTTCCCCCAAAAAAATACAAAATTACTATTTTCTCACAGACCCGGCATTAGGTGTAGTACTTTTTAATGAAAGTGGGCCTAAAATTGAACATACAATTCAAAAATGTAACTGTATACATTGTCCCATTTGAAATAAGAAAGTTAGTATTCATTTCTGATAGAACCGAAAGTGTGGCACAGTTGAAAATATTTTCCTTGAATTCAACAATTCTTAACATACAAATTTTCACGAATAATGTGTAAGTAGGTTCCGAGATTAGGTTAACTGACGGTCCTCCTGTAACAGCCTGTATACATTAGAACATGTACCATTTCTCGGATAGGATGTAAAACTGGAAATCCCTTGTCTATATTATGATGACCAAGTGGAAGATGCCTATTCTATGACGAGGTGGTGAGGGTTGGCCCAATTTTTCAGTTGTGGTTGCTCGTCTCCTAACTCGAAAATTAGATGTGCACAAAACAGGCAGACAATAAATAAACAAATTACAAAATATTATATGTGATATTGTGAAAATATTATCACATAGAATATTTTTATATGTGATATTGTACAGGGAGTCTTACTTATTTTAAGTCTAAATCTGTACAATCTGTATGTATTATTAAATTTGTACAATCTAATATAGTTTTGGATTTATATGACCTGCACACTGGCAAATTATTTTGGCATAAATTTACAATCAACTTGCATGGTTTAATTATTTTGATTATATATCAAACAGGTATTTACTGTCAAGTTAATACCTGTTTCGGCAGACTGAGACACGACGTCTGGGGGGCCGGGAAGTTGCAAGGGGAAGAGGTTAGTTCCCTTGAATGGACCGATATTCTGACCTACATTAGAAGGTCGGGTAGGTTCAATGAGGGAAGAGGTGATGAAGCTAGGTAGGGACGACAGGGGTAGGTAAAAAGGGCCCGCTTGTGGCCTACTTGCCAGGTCTTGGCCGCCACACTGCTACTACTACTACTACTACTACTGTCAAGTTAGAAAAATGTTATCTGCTCTCCATTGCTGTTCCAACCTCACTACGTTACATTCAGTAAAAGATTTAAATATTTTATAAATGTTGAATGTCTTTTGGTGCCTTTTGATTGGACTTTTAGCGAGAATAAAAGCTAATGTGTGTTCAGTTAATACCCTGATCACCCTAATTCTAATTGGTATACTTTGTAAGTTAAGCCATTAGGTCAAGGGATTCAATTTTTGCAAAAAGCTTACCATGTGTGGGCCCTTGGAAAATTATCTGGGGTTCCCCATTTTTCAATAGTAAACAACTGAGGTCCATTGCTGCCATATAATTCTTTAAAACCATTCATAGGAACCCTTGAAGTGCCAGTTACAAATTGCAACAGTCTTGCTCGCATTTCATTACTAAATGACAGAACGACCTAGAATTTCAAGCAAGTCAATAGTAGATGATATATACTGTAAAATAAAATTATATTTACAATGAAAATTTGTTCATTTCTACTTTTCTAAAATATCAATATACAAGGTGTCCCAGAATAAGGTAAAAAGAAAAGTAAGTACGTGAGTAATCACCAAAATAAGACAAAAAGCTTATATAAATATACCATCAAAAATGATTTTCTGTCATAACAGCCCTTAAAAGATTCAAACAAAGTTGTTACAAGTAAAAAATTATGAATTTCTGAAATGTTTGTGTTGAGAAATTATTTTTTTAGTAATGCATGTTTTTTAATAAGAATTTATAAATATTTAGTACAGGTTAGTACTAAGTAAATATATTTTTGTTCATTAATTGCACCTATTTTCATTCATGGTTATTCGAAACGCATGGTTAACAAAGTAAGACAATAGCAGATTTTAACATTGGAAATGTTTATGTTCCTATACGGGAACCAAGTTACGAATTTTCGTTTAATGTCAAAAGATTGCGGTGTCGTGATCGAGTGACGCAATACATATAGTGGAGCAAATGAAACCTACACCATCTCGCAGAGCATGTTTTGGGTCATATGTGGCGTGATCTACAAGTTTTTTTAGTGGGCTAATTTTTTTTAAATAGCCTTATCTAGTGTGCGTGTCTGAGTGAGTTATCTGCACAATTTAAAAACATGTTTCCGAGTATATACATCGCCATTAAAAAAAAACGGATGCACTTACCACCCTGAAATTTTAACCACTTATGCACAAAAGATAAGCGCTTCGAATGGTATAAACCTTTTTTGGTAATACACCTATATATTACCAAAAAAACTACATAACAAAAAAAATTCTATAATTATGCATGACAAACTTTCGATATGCGGTTAGGTATGTGAAATATTCAAAACTTTTATATACACGCAGCGATTGAAATGTAGACTAGATATTGAAAAAAGTTTTTTTAAAAAGTTTGGGTTGATATCTGCAATAATTTTCGAATTATCGAATTTTTAAAAAGCATACATGTTTATCAGAGTGAAGTATTACGGCATGCTCAGGCTTATAGCGTGAATACTAATGCCTCTATAGATGTCTACCACTAGAAAGACGGCGGTTAAACCGGCGCTTTTACTCCACTAACATAGCGCAGAGTTCGACCAGCGGAGAATGTTGTTATAATACCGTACTCGCTTAATGGAGTAGTGTCTCATTTGGTAGGATGATCGGCACACTTATAATTATGTTTCATATATTGTGTTATCATTTCCGATGTATTCGATGGTTGCAAGGATAGCGTAATCTGTGAATTTTTTATGTAAAAAATACCAAGTAATTTTATCCTTGTAGGCAACTGTAAAAACAGCTAATAAAAATAAATTCAGGAAAGTGCTCACCTCTTAAGATATGTCAAATGTTAATATTCAAATCATGTTTCCATGATTTTCATGAAACCACTAATTTGTCGATCTAAAACAGTTTCCTTTTAAGTTTAATGAGGAAACTGTTGTATTTTCTAAGGTATGGAGTTTCGTAGAAAAGCATTTTTAACAATAAGGTTAAGTAAACTTTTTGCCTTATTTTGGCGAGTACCTACTATATCTTTATTATATTTATTTTGTTTACTCTTATTCTAGGACATCCTATATTATATAGATAGAAAAAATCAGTTTAACCAAATCTATCATTTTTTATTTCAAACTACAAAATAGATCTTACTACCAAATACTAACAAAAACTTACTCTCCAAAACCACTGTACAATAATGTGGTTTGCATGATAGTCGCCTTTATATAAAGTATTCAGTTTCCAATCCTTCACGTCAATATGTTGAATACCACACATTAAAAGTTCTAGTTCATTCTCATCAAATATTTTAACTAAATTTAATGGTATTAGGTCACTGAAACCATCTAAGAATGCATTCATTTGTTCTTGCACACGTCCAACAAAGCGCCACTGAATTATACACCTAAAAAATAAAAGGAATGAATAATAATAAAACATAATCAAAAGCAATAGTAAAAGAAAATAAAAAAAAAATCTGCTTTTCTTTTATTTCGAGCTTAGTTCGTTATAGGCACTTACTTTATGTATTCATCTTTATTTGAGTTATCCAGAGGTATGTCAGCACCTCCTTCGATCAATTCATGCACTGACGTGTGCCCGAAGGACTCCTCGTCTACAGAAAACGTTAATCCTAGGTCAGATGGATCATTTTCCTTGATCCATAAAAGAGATTTGTAATATTCTGAATCAACCGATTCCATATCTTTTAAGTCAATTGGTTTTGATAACATCATTTTATAGAACGGCCTGATGAAGAATGCTAAAATATAATTATTAATAGTTTGAAACTTTAATTATTAACTTTCAAAATATGTTTTAGTTTAACTTAAACCACTTTCTAAAATATTAAATAATTTCTTTCCAGCAACTGAAAGTTCATAAAGATTGCAAATATAATATGATATTAATATATTTTCATTTTATATTACTAAAAATTCAAAAATGCTAATGATTTTTTATAAATTTTGAGTTGATTGTTATGGAAAATTGGAAAATTCTTATATTTGGCCAAGCTTTTTAATCTCGAAAGTTACCTCAACGATACCAAGAACACTGAAACATAATATATACTACGGTACTGGCAATGTCGGGTGAATGAGAAATTTATCTGTTTTTTCAATGTGTACCCGGAGAACCTTTGGCTTTGAATTTGGAGGGATTTAGATGGTGTTTTAGATACAAATAATTAGTTACATAGTTTTCTGATTTTGATTTAGATATTTTTCATGTAAATTTTGTTACTGGCTCACTTTAGTGCCGTTTTCTTTAAAAAATCATGTGTGAAATACATACAGAACTACAATAACTTACAAAACAAATAAAACATAACAGAACACACTAATTATAATTAATAAAAAAAAACTCAAAGAATAAGAAAAAAATTAATTAAGACCAAAACACGCAAAGTCTTTGACAGAATGTTAACTGTAAACACATTTGACAGTTGTTACTTGTCAGGACAGTCAAAAACAAACAATTGATTTATTGGTTCAGTAAGGTTGCCGGATGTTCAATGAAGTGTCAAAAAATATCAAAACCTAATTTTACTTTACTACAAAAAATGCATATGTTGTGGTAAATAGAATTTTAAATTATGCCGTGTGTGATTATAATATATTTTCGCACAAATTTTGGTGTAGAGAAAACTCCAAAGCAACTAATAAACAAATAAATACTTAACTAATCACAAGATTCTAACGGGTAAAGTTACCCGACTACAAAAACGTTACCAGATAATCTGTTTACCCTGCAAACAGATAAGACTAATAATATTTATTGAATATAACTATTTTTTGCACTAGATAGAACAAAAGATGAAGCAAAAGATAATACAAGTAATATTCAAAATAACAATAAAATTAAGGTCTACATGTAAATAAACCCATCAGTATACCAAATTACGCTAGTCAGGCAACTTTCTTCTTTAGTAACCTTGTAGGTAATAATTCCACTGATTTTTTAAATTTATGTAGCACCATGACTAGACTACAGGAAGTAAGCAGCATGTCACATTACCGTCAGCACCCAGCAAATTATTTGCCGCAAAGATACTCATTGATGTAACCTAAGAAATATCAAAAGGCCTTGTATATTATTTAGTAGGTATTGTTAGTTATGAGATATGAAACTATTCATTAAAAATCAATATTAACTACTGATTTAGGTATATGTAATATGTAATGTGGTTTATAAAAATTATAGAATAATTCAAGTGACATCTTTATACTTTACCATCTAGTAATTTTCCGTGATACACAGCCATTCCTGCCACTCTGCCTATAAATTTAAAATAACTTAGATGTTCTTCATTGCATACTCCTGAGAATGGATTTATTTGTAATGTATAATTGTCCCTAAAAATGTGTTATTGTTATTGTAAATTTGAACTAAGTTTATAATCTTGTTTATTTTAACGATCAAACATAATATTATGTGATTTAGCATGAGTCAAATTTTTAAACTTGTGAAAATAAATATTTGGCAAAACATGTAAATGTAAATGACAAAAAATATAAACCAAATTAATAATTTTTAATTATGGAACTACCACCGCTCACATTTAGTACTGTAACCAGCTGCTAATAATTTAAGTTCAACAAATCTGCTTTCTACATAATTCTTGTACTTACATTGCAGAATATTCAAATAGTCCATAATAAGGGTTAAACATCTCCTTCGAAAGCAAGTAGAACCACTCTCTTGCAAGTCCTCCATAATCTAATCCAACTTCGCCTTCAAATTCAACCCAAAGTTTGGTTTTCAGTAACTCTATTCTTGGAACAGTTGTTATTACCCTGTAGGAATCTTCAAGAATGCTTCGCCGTCGAACTTTAATTTCAAATTTATTTGGAACGTTAGTCTGTAATAGAATATTATATATTTTTTATTTCATTCAATGTCACTTTCTGTTTTTCGTAATAATTATATGAATTTTAAAGAAAATTGTGTAGCCACATATCCAGAAACATTACGTAGTATTAAATGTACGTACCGGTTTTCTCAGTTGTGTTTTCATATATTCATACTTCCGTTTATAATCTCTAGAATATGGAATTGCAGGTCCAGCTATTCGTGGATTGGATAGTCTAGGATCTTCCCACTGTGTTGTTCGTGTATCTAAAAAAAAAAATAATGCAAAATACAATTTAACTAAGGAATTAAAACTGGGAAAATATTTGAGGTATTTCATAGTAATAAAAAAAAATATATAGAAAGTGAAGTTATTGAACATTAAAAATGAATGCAGCAAGGAGGATATATTTTATAATTTAATTTAAATATTTCATATTTCTTGTAAAAATGTGTAAAAACTTTTCGTGGAAGTAGCTATTTCCATCCCATTTCCATATGGAAATATTTCAAAAATTTTCATTAAACTTCACATTTTTATTTTTCCCCGTAAAATTTTGACAGTCCATCGTCTAACCTAGTAAGTACCTCAGAAAGTTTTGTATCATCTGATACAGATTATTAGTTTGTAAAACACTATTTGATTTAAAGTTAAAATGAAGACAAAAATTGGAGATTTGGAAAGATTTTCATAATGTTAACAACCAGCTTATTTGAAAATACTGCCATCTACTTTGTAATTTTCTTCCACTGTCTACAAGCTTAATGTGAATCAAATCAAAATTTAGTTTGACAAAGTAATACTGCATAATAGAATTAAAAATTTTAGAAACTCACAAAAATAATTCAGTTGTATCAAAATATTTGAACTCTTCGAAACTTCCTCACATTTTTAGAAGCTTTCAAAAATTTCAGATACTTTTATAACAAATTAATACATTTCTAATATTTGTAAAGTTCTTACAAGAAAAAAAAAATTTAAAAAATTCTAAAAAAATATTTTAAAAATACAATTTTATAATTTTAATGAAATTTAACCACACTAGTTGTTGAACATGTATTCACTAGTTCAAGAAAAATATATTTATCCTCACCTCACTATTCATTGTTAAATGCAAGTTTCTTGTACTGTAATTATCTCAAAATTTCTTTGATATAATTACAATTAAATATTGAAGCTTAATGAAGTAATGGATGTACCGGGATATCAAAAATTATCTTGGTCAAGGGTGGTTGTGGAATGTAAAACGTGTGTCTTATTACTTTAAATGTTTGAATATGTTTTGTTGTGTCAGAATCTGTCAAGTCATTGTGCTGAAATTTTCTAATCCAGTTTTTGAATCATGCCTCTTACCACACAGCACAAAATTTTCATGATTGAAGCCTATTTTCGAACGGGTGCGCTAGTTAATGGAAATTGGCAATACAATCAACGTTTGTGTTTGGACAATTTTCGAGAGCACTTCCCAAACGTGGCAATATTACCGGACAATTTTTATGCGTGCCTTACAAATTGTGTTGAAGTGTTTCGCGAAACTGGTTGTGTGACTCATAAAAAAGGTGCTGGTAGACCAAGAGTTCGTACAGAAGAAGTTGTCAATGACGTTCGTCAACGACAACGAATGTTGTTTTTGCAACTCCGATAAATAATTTGCAAGAACTGCAACAAAGAATTGTTCAGCAATGTGCAACCATAATGCCAGAAATGCTGCAAAACACTTTTCACAGCATGAGGAGGCGCGTCAACTTGTGCATCGAACAAAACGGGGGACATTTGCAACAATTACTGTAATTTAGTTTTTCTTGTTACTAAAACCGTTATTTCATAATTTGTAGTTCATTATTGTTTTACAACTGAAATAAATAGGTATGAAATTTGTAGGCTATTGATGATGTCAGTGTGACAGTGACATAATTATTTCAAATTTAAAGTAAGACACACGTTTTACATTCCACAACCACCCTTGACCAAGATAATTTTTGATATCCCGGTACATTTTATAATAATAATGTAATGAAATAATAAACTATAATCAAGTAATATTATTTGTAAAAACAATATGATAAACACAACTATTTAACCACCCTTCCACCACTCCGTGCTAACGTGATAATACATCGTAGAGACTACTCTCAAACTAAAGTAGCGAATGCGTATCCAGTTCAGGTTGCATGATAGAATGACTTAGTCCACCTCTACAAAGCCCCTGGAAAACAGGCAACGCTAACATATATACAATTATTCCAAAGTAATGATATTTCTCTGCTAAAATTGAAGGTTATTGGAAAGGAGAAATCCGTAATAATAGGTTGTTATCAACCGAACATTAAATATAAAAAGTTGACCACCATTGCTCATTGGTAGTATGTACTTAGATGGGTGATCAATAAAATAAAAGGAAAGTGGATCTTCCTACATATGTAAGACCCGTTTTTAGGGTAAGGTTTGTCTAGAAGTGTACAATCCTTGAGACTAGCCGTAAAACTGGAAGGTTCTTTAAGATGATAGGCTAGTAAAAAATTCATAGCCCCAAATCAAAGTGGGAGTCCAGAAAAAAAATTCCAGATTGAGGTTACTAATCCTAATGTCAATGATTGGTCTTAGTGACATTAAGAAATAAACCAACATTAAATAAAGAAAATAGAAAAACATAGTATTTGTGTATTATATAATTTATTAAATATTTAATTTTCAAGTAAATTAAAGGAATAAAAAGTAATGTTAGTATTGTATATTCTATTTGAATAAGAAGCGGACATACCTTGATTAGGTAGTGCATAATATTAGAATTGTATTATACAGCACATATGAAAAAATTACACTACAATGCAAGAAAAAATATAAATAATACATTTTTGATATTCATAAATATGCATTGCAATTATTTTTTAAACTGTTAAATTTTTTGCAGTATATGGGTAATATGCCAGGATATCAAAAAGTATCTCGGTCAAGGGTGGTTGTGGAATGTAAAACGTGTGTCTTACTTTAAATTTGAGATAATTATGTCACTGTCACACTGACATCATCAATAACCTACAAATTTCATATCTATTTATTTCAGTTGTAAAACAATAATGAACTACAAATTATAAAATAACGGTTTTAGTAACAAGAAATACTAAATTACAGTAATTGTTGGAAATGTCCCACGTTGAGTTCGATGCACAAGTTGACGCGCCTCCTCATGCTGTGAAAAGCGTTTTGCAGCATTTCTGGCGTTATAGTTGCACATTGCTGAACAATTCTTTGTTGCAGTTCTTGCAAATTATTTACCGGAGTTGCGAAAATCTTGTTTTTTAAGTAAGGAAATATAAAATAGTCCATAATTGTCAAACAAGGTGATCTCGGAGGAAACTCAACTTCTGTATGCAAACTTATCAGCCGGTCATCAAAAAACTCACGGAGGAAAGCAATATTTTCTCGTGTAGTATGTGCTGTTGCACCGTCATGCTGGAAATAACCGTACCGAAGTTCATCATCGTTTAACTGTTGCACAAATTCAGCCAAAAAGTTGTGTCTGTACCTTTCTGCGTTGACGGTGAAATTGAAAAAAATTGGCCCAATTATTCTTCTGCGAGAAACTGCCATCCAAACATCAATCTTTTGAGCATGTAGTGGCGATTCAGTAAAAACATGAGGGTTATCATTGCTCCACATTCGCATATTTTGAGAATTGATGTATCCCGAAAGGTGGAACGAGGCTTCGTCAGAAAAAAAAAGTTAAGTCCAAAAGATCGTCATTCATTAAATTATTGACAAACCAATGGCAGTAAGCAAGGCGTCTGGGGTGGTCTGCGGGCAGAAGAGCTTGATGTGCTTGCATCTTATATGGATGCATGTTCAAGTCTTTCTTTAAAATCTTATGACATATTCCATAAGAAAGTCCAATTTCCTGAGAAAGACGTTTCAAAGGTTTTGCAGGCTCCTCTTCCATAGGTTGACGAACGTCATTGACAACTTCTTCTGCACGAACTCTTGGTCTACCAGCACCTTTTTTATGAGTCACACAACCAGTTTCGCGAAACACTTCAACACAATTTGTAAGGCATGCATAAAAATTGTCCGGTAATATTGCCACGTTTGGGAAGTGCTCTCGAAAATTGTCCAAACACAAACGTCGACTGTATTGCCAATTTCCATTAACTAGTGCACCCGTTCGAAAATAGGCTTGAATCATGAAAATTTTGTGCTGTGTGATAATGATTCAAAAACTGGATTAAAAAATTTCAGCACAATGACTTGACAGATTCTGACACAACAAAACATATTCAAAAATTTAAAGTAAGACACACGTTTTACATTCCACAACCACCCTTGACCAAGATAATTTTTGATATCCCGGTACTATAAAGTACTTACTATGATCAATAAAGAAAATTCTTCCATCTGAATGCACTCTTTCCTCCCATCCCTCAGGTAACGGTCCCAGGTCATCATCAGGCTTCTTATTCACCACAGGAGTAGCTGCTTGGTTAGGCATAGAACTAGCTCTACCTGTCCGGGGGTCAACCCAAGATGTCGTCCTTTCATTGTGATCGATGAAGAACAATCTACCATTGGGTGCTCTTTGGATGCTCCAACCAGCGGGCAGGCCATCAGCCAGTCCATCCAAGTTATTTTGTGAATTGCTATTGCTGGTTGCTGAAGACACCGTGGAGTTCCTTCTGGATGAATTATCAGATAAGCTGTCCACATGGTCGTCGCTCTGAAATAAGTACAATTTTAAGAAAAATGAATGGTTGTATAAGAATGTTTTATGCAAACAAACATCAAAGGTGAATAAAAAGTATATGCTGATTTATTAACAGTATCCACCATCTGCTTAAAACTACCTTTTATATTTTAAAACCAATATAACCAGTTTAATTTATTAAGGGTAGTATAAAAAAAAATCTGTATCAGACAAGGATTAACAAAAGATTTTAGAAATTTACCTGATGTGCTGTTACAAAAGCTGATGCTAAAAATGATTTATTCATTTTGAACAATTTAGGTTGGGAATTTTCTAGTTTGCACTTACTTTGTAGAAATATAGCATGTTACAATATACTGAGGTAATGTAATTACGCCAACAATATATTGTAAACATTACAATAAATCACATTGACTTCTTTTATTATAAACTAATTTCAAAGTGTTACAATGTTGTTAATAAAATTTATTAAAATGTAATTGAAAAAAATAGTAAAAATGAATATGTTAATCTTGTTATTAACCATTGTCCATATATCATCAACTTTTACATTTACATAATCAGAAGAGCATATTTTTAAAGGTATTGTAAACTGGAACATATATATTTTCAAATCAAATTTTATTGCAGTTTCTATTTCACATAGAACTAAAATTCAATGCAATGATCCCGAATATTCTATTTTATTTAAAGAGATGGTGAATGTATTATTGAATATAAACTAAAAAACCAAATTTTAAAATCACAATACTATACTACATTTCCATACAATTAAAATTTGATGTGAATTTAGTATTTGGAGAAGTTTTAATATCATTTCCTTTTTAAAGCACAGCAGGTAGTGAATTTATTAACATTTACAAATTTAGATTGATTCTCTACCAATTTAACTTATATTTTTTTTTATTTTTTATCAGAAAACGACAAGGTTCATAGCATTATCGATTATATCACGCAGCCAGCAAAAATTCACGTTTATGTCTTTACACTGTTTCAGCACTTCACCACAATGATAGGTATTAGCAGCACATAAGTACAAGTTAGTCAGTTGTTCGTTCTCGAGGTAAATTGATTTTTATAAAAATAGTGACATTTTAAATTGCAATTTGTAATTTATAGTTCTCAATTACAAAATATGATGGCACCACTGAAATAATTAGTTAAGATAAACCGTTACATGCTCTTGTATGAAAATTTGCTCAATTCAACATACTATTTATATACAGTATCACACTGGACTGTGATCCGCCAGATTATAGTTCGTTCATACATGGATATGATAAAATTTACTGAATATCTGCTAATATTTTAAGCTGAGTCTCCTGAAAATACTTTGACTTGTGGGTTATTTAAGTGTTCGTTTTAATTATAGTCATTATTATTTAATTATATTCACATTAATCATATCCATTATGTTAATAGTTTTATGTGATGTATTGTGATGTAAAATATTCTTAGACAACTGGGCTTCAATATAAAACCAACCATGTAATTTGCTATTTTAAATAGTTTTTAAACATATTATATTTATGAATCATATATCTGTATTGGCTTCTGATACTTTATTTTTTAGTGAGTTTTCACTTTTAAACATCATATAAATAAAGAAAATTGGTAAAAAATCAAACTTATAAATAAAAATTAGGTACTGTTTTTAATATTTCAATTTTATACTGTTTGGAAAGATACAATCTTTAAATTTCTTCAAATATTAAATCACAAAAAAGCACTCTTGAGTCTTATTGTTTATGCTAATAAGCTTTGTAAAAGTATGTGTACAAGGGCATATTATATTTACAATTTTAATAAGAGATAAGCTAATGTGGTTTCAGATTAAGAATTATAAGTTAAATATCTATTATAATACATACTTCTGAATTATCTACCTTATCATACAGATGAGATTTATGATGACGAAAAGTAACCTTTAAAATATTAACAAATTATGAATATTTTTTCAGTCAATTGAGTTGGTGAAAGGTATTTTTTTTTATTTTTAATAAAACAGGAGTAGGTACTACATTTTGAATTTGTACTAATTTCTTTTACTCGTTTTGTCCGTTATTTGTAATCATTTTCAATATACAGAGTTCGGACTCTTTATCTTTATAGTTCTCGGTGGCACCACTGAAAGAACCTTTAAAGGAAGATAGAAACAATTACACAGCCTTATAAGCAAATTGGGCCAATTTGACCATAATCGGCTAGATCACGTCGCCTGCTCCTATTTTTAGTCTGTCGATTCAGGCCAATTTGGGTACAGGGATCTGCAATTCATTTCCTGGTTGTCATCGAGATTTCCTAGCTATCACCACCACATTGTGCCACTGGGAACTACAAATGTCAATTTGTCATACCCCATCTGTCGAAAGTTGACGTTGACAGTGACACTGATGACAGCAATTGCACTTTGCAGTTCACGTTTTTGATTACCGTTCTGTAATTTCACTAATTTCTTAAAGCAATAATTATTTGTCAGGTGCTCTAAAATAATGGAAATAACACACCGATTTTCACGGCAATTGATTTTGAAAATTTACATTAGCAGATAGGTCTGACAACTGTCATTATACTTCATGGTTGACATAAGTCTCATTTCTAAACAAACAATTAACTAACGTACACTTACACTTAGCCCTACGTGCTGCCAATGGCAGTAATTGCGGAGAAGCAGTGAGTCAATGAAACAGACTAGTATAAGGTGCAGGGACCAGGCGACGTGATCTATCTGATTATGATTTGACAAACAAGTATTACACAGCCAACTGGACTAGCAGCACTGTAATATTATGCATGCTATATAACTATTGAATTATAGAGGATCAAATAACCTTTGACAATTATTCTTTAGTGTGGTTATAATTTGCTTATGTAATTCACCCATGTGGTACGCATTTATACAACCAATTTTTTTTTTGTTTCAAGCCATACTTAATTGTGTGCCATTGTTTGAACATGGGATACATCACTGAATAGGAAATTTATACCTAAATATTATAACCTGAAAAAAGATGTGGGTTGGCTCTTAAAAAAAGAAAGGTGTTATCACTTTCAGTTATAAAAGAAGTTATATATTTTATGTAATAACCATGTTTGGAAGGTAAACATTTGTTTCAAGAGTGCTTTTTGTAAAGTTGATTAGTAAAAGAAAGATAAAAACACAGAATATCTAGACAACACATCAAGCACAACAAACTGAAATGAATCTAAACCCGAAACTCAAGCATAAGCGTACGAACCTCTGAATTGCTATCAATAGCACCATTCTCATTACGATCTTCATGATTTCTATTTATATTTTGGGAGTTCAATTGATAATGTGGCACATCTACTGAACTTCTGCGACTGCTATCGTTACTTTCAGCGGATGCATTATATTCGGTATCAGATATTTCAGATCGTAAACTATTCCTGTTTGTTAGGTTATGTTCGTCATTGGTATCTCGGTCAATTCGAATTTCAGGTATGTTTGTAGTCTCGACATCGAGCTCGACAGCGTCTGTATCATGAGTATCTGCCTGATGAGCATGCAAACAAAATGCCCATGCAAGTCTACTTAGTTAATAGGGTTAGTGGTATGTATAATGGTGATGAATATGTTTCCCTACGTGGCACCAATTTACGTAGCAGAAAATTAAAAGATGTTTTATGTACTAGTAATAAAGGCGTTTTTTGTAATGTTTCTGATTGTCGTTTAATAGGTTTTTTTTAAATCAATTTTGCATAGAATTCTTTGCATTTACTATTTTCTAACCACAAAAATAACTTTATTTATGGTCAAAAAATGTTTAGAAAATATGGGAGTTTGACCACTTGTAAACATAACCATAAATGGAACACTAAATATAACGATATAGTTAGTATTACCAAGGATCATAAATAGAATATATTTTCTTGCTCATAAATAGGACCCAAAACTTGAAGGTACATAAACATTTCAACGCATATTGGCGATTCCAAAAATGAATGCGCCCTCTGCATGAAAATATTTGAACCTACCTAAAGGGTCATTTTTGGAGGCTTATTGCTGATATAATGATAAATAACACGTATTTGGGTTTGTTTAACGTAATAATTTAGTGGTGCTTGTGATTTTTTTGGTATTACAAAGTTAAAAACGAAGTGGTTGGTATTTGTACATCTTTATTTTTTACATTTTAAAATGGGATTCAAAAAAAATCAGCACAACACAAACTGCCGTGTTTATAGGTGTCATCCCACAAAATGTGTCAATAGAAGTGTTTAAGATTCAAGATAGGTAGAAGTTTGGCCCTAGTATAAGAAACTGTTTCTCATTCATTTCTCCAAAAGGCATGTAACAATTTAATAACAGAGAATACGTTTATTTACACAACATAACCACTTTATTGCCGTTTGTCTATACTTTTCTATCATTAGTCTTATAAAAGCAGAATATATTTTAATTTAAACATTATTTAACAAAAAACAAGCACTAATATGGTATCACCATACAGTTTATCACACTTATTTTAGTCCAAAATGTAAGTAAACAAAAACTAGGGTACCTGTTTCAACCCAAAAAAATTCATATAATTCGCAATGAAGCACTTATGGGACGTTTGATTACTTTTACCACTCTTTATCCTTTATTTCACCCTAACTAACACATGAAACTATATTTACGGCAGCTGAATGCTAAATTGCTAGATGATGTGATATGAAATGCAAAATTTTTACTCGTCTTCATCCATATTTGTTTACAATTTGCAGGGCCCTCATCGGTAATTTGAATCGCCAATAATAAAACTTTTTTTGTAAATAAGTTAATTCCAGCTCCTCTTTCAATGTTATGTACCTTATTTCAGTTTTACTACCATAATTTCCAATGATTAAGGTTTAGGTCTAATGTTGATGAGAGGAAATATGTACCATTTGTATTGACTATCTATGGTAGTAAAATTCAAATAGCTTATTCTATACTAAATTGCTTATTTGATATGTGTGTAAATAAACAAAAATAAATGGAAGAATTGTAAATAAACATCTATGAATCACATCTATGTTAGTACATTGCAAATTTTTAACATTTATGGAAACATGTATCCTCAATCATTAAGCTTTCATTCATATATTTTATTTCAAACGTTTAAATGTAGAAAAATTGTGTTTAATGAAGTAGGAAGATGTACCAGCCACCAAATTTACCATAATATTATTAAATACGTGCTTATTCTAGTGATATCTGAAAATTTACCTGGCTTATGTTATTAGAATTATCACCTCGACCATTACTTGTTGAATCCTCATCAGCGCTGATATGGTATCTTCTCTCGAATACCTCTCTTTGTTCCTCTCGTTCGACTGCTCGAGTTTCAGAAGTACTGTTGCTAAAAATGTTAAAGTCATGATGATAAATTATTGATAAACTTTATTTTGTATCTTTAGTTCATCAAATATTGAGATAATACAAAAGAGAATTTAAGATATTCTGTCATATTAACAACAAAGGGGTGTAATTTATTAAGTATCCTTTTATGTACTATATTACTTTTACTTACTATAAAAAAATTGTTTGCAAAAAAATACAAGTTCTAGATGCCTCTGATAGGTATATAAACAGTCAATCCTGAAGCAGTTGATGTATCAGACAGAGCAGAGTCAAACTTTTGTAATAAAGTATTGCAAATCGACAAAAAATGTATTACTATAGTTATAGTTAGTGTAAATAAATAGTATTATTAATAAATTCTATATAGATTAGCAAGGATCTTATTATTATTGAGGAAAAAATCTAATATATATTTTCTTATTATAATTATACCAGATGCTTGTAATATTTATTCACATGTAATTAAAATATGTAAAAAGGTATGTATGATTGAAAATTCTTTTTTATATTCCTTTTATTGACTTTGTGAGATAGTATTATTTGTCACGGTTTCCCATATTTCCTTCAATTTTAAACAAAGGACACATTTACTATAACTTCAAAAAATGTAATTGCAAACAAAAACTACCTTAATGTTGGCCTCTCCCACTGAGTGGTTCTAGCAATATGATTAACATAGTACGTCCTACCATTCGCATCTTGCCTCTCCTCCCATCCTTGAGGCAATGGTGTCTGAGAATCTGTAGTTATGAACAGAGGCTGCAAAAAATAATTAATAACGGTAGAGTTAGAGATGGGCAACATGTAACTTTCCATTTATAAAAATTTTCAAAATGGAAGTTTTACGTATTTTAGGAAAAAATAATCAAATCGGGATAAACTTTCTCTGGAAGTTTTCAGGAAAATTCATATCAGATATTTCTGGGAACATGATTACTGAAAAAAAAATTAATATGACAACTTTGCAAGTACTGTATATAAGACAATTTAGAAGTATACTTTAGTAAAAACATAAAAAAAACATTTTAGGTTATGATGTCAGTAAAGTTGGTGACAAATTTGAAATATTTGGAAATACCTCTTTCTAGAAATTTACTTCTATAAATTTTTTCCCTTAAACTTTCCACTAAAAATTTCTAAATTTCCCTATAAATGCCAACAAAATGATAAAATTTCACTGAACACACCTGAGCAGGAGATTCCTCCCTACTTTCACTAATTATTTCCCATTCTCTGTCATCTACTGGTGGTTCCTCAGGAGCGGCTATAGGTGGCAATCTAGTATCGTGAAGGAAAGCATGATAAAGTTCCAGGTGACCGCGGACTCTTGAGCGGGCACTAAAATCGCTACGTTGAGTAAGTTTCGAAGCGCCAGCATGCAACAATTAAGTATCAATCTTATGCCAAAATTTATATGTGATAAAAAGATTGCACCATGAGAAAAACTTAATTTTGACAGAGAACTGGTAGTTCTTCACCAACATATTAATTAAATTTATCACATATACATACATATATTTATCAAAAAAGCAGAACATTCCTTTCACAACATAAAAAATGTAAATATATAATTTCATTTACATGCAACAAATGTGACGTATATTTATAATGTTATGTACCCATAACCCACAACCATATTCTCTAATAAAGCTTGCACAGATAAGAAATGGTAATATATGACCAACATTAGAATCTCATTATTCTAAAGGTACTCTTTTGGGTATATCTGCTATTTTACTAATAAGAGATTCATCTAACTCTATATCAATGTAGAAAACTGTAATTGTGAAAGCTAATAAAGAAGACAATACCATTTTTAGTAAAAACGGTCCAAAACTGATATAGATATACTGATCTGCGAAGATATACTGATCTGAAAAAGTTTTAACTAACAAATAAAAGTTTATAAAACACAAGGGAAGAGGAATATACTTTTTGAACTAGTTTACATTAAATTTTAATATTGCTTTCAAACACGACCAATAAAAAAATTACCACCACCTATAAAAAAAAAATTAAAGCAATAAATGTGTAGTCTATCAGTTCGCACAAATAATTGTCTCAATTCAGTTCACAAGCTATTACTGATTACCTTAAATGTTAATTAAATAACTTTTTATCTGAAGTAAAATGAAATGAATATTAAAGAATATATTCATACAACTTTTTTCTATACTAGATATCTGCAACTACAAAAATAAACATATCATACACTTGCCTCTGCAATGTGAATAGATTAAACACATTAATAGCATGCCTAATGGTATATTTACATCTGACACTTTCACATATTTGTATCAAGCACCAAATAGTGTAGTAAACGTTTTCAAAATAGGACCAATAAAAAATTGATATTGGTCGTATAAGGCATAAAACATAAGACCTATTCAAGCTGTCCAAAAGTATTTACCAAAGCAGAATGGTAATTACCAAACTCATTCAAGCGCTGTGGTTACACAGAAGTTACAAGAGAGTAACGTCATCAAGAAGGGCAACTACGTCATCATATATGACATTTGTAATATTTGTATAACCCGAGTAATAACCTGGGTGAAGGAGGTAGTTATACGGCGGTTATCCCCTCTCTTTTCACATACATAACCATACTTCTTCTGACTTCTTCGCATAGATAAGAAACTCTATAACGCAACCCCAACGTCAAAAGTGAGGTTACGGTTATGAAGTAATTACCGACATCTGTCAAAAGGGACAAAAGGGTATAACTTTTCTATAACCAAAGGGATAACTGTGGTAAATACTTTTGGACCGCTTGAATAGGTATATTGTCAATATTACAAAAGTAATTAGAAATGATCACTGACAAATAAAAACAATGGATGAGCAAAAAATGATTCATGATGAAAACAGTCCATTAGCTTAAACAAATACTAATCTGATTAACTTATATGTTAATTATAGGATATTTTTGTACAACACCTACTATAAAATCTAAGTGGCAAGTGAAATAAAAATAAAAGGATCTGTTCATATTACTTTTTCTTCTATACTACATAACGAAAACTCGAGCGAAAACTGTAAAAAATAACACATCATTCACTTGCCTCTTCGATGTGGATGGATTAAACACATTTTTTTATTACTCAATACTATAGCATGCCTAAAGGTACATGAAACACGAACGATTGCATGAAATTTATATCAATCACCGCTACTAAGAAATTACAACAATCCACTATTTTCACAAATGTATCGGAATATCATTTATATTGGAAATCTACTCAGTCTACTAGAGGAATACAGCTCGAAGTATAATAAAGCACACAATAAACAACTTTCAAAAAACTTATAATATACCTTCTAGGACGTAGTAAATACTTCGACGGTTGTATAGCTCTACCCTCCTGCTCTTTAGGCAGGTTAATCAGAGACAGCTCTACCATTCCAAGAAAGTCATCGCGGGTGAGTCTATTCTCATCAAAAACTTGAAGAACTAGCTTCTGTTCTGCGGGTTTTACCTGTACACACCACATATTTATTTTTATAATTCATAATTAACCCCTTAATTAATACTTCTTACCCTGAATATAAATTCTTCATTCCATTCTGGATTAAGCGTCTAAAAAATAAAAACAATCATATAGATAGCAGATACCTTGAAAAGTACAGGTTAAACAGAATATAATTTACACAACTACTTATAGACTTACAAAGTTTTTTCCTGTCATTGAAATATTATTATTACAAGCAAATGTTTGTAAAACCCTAAACTGATACTTAGTAGGTATACCTACTCAGTTTTTAATTGCAAAATATTTTCCATAGAATATTGTAATACAATTAACTTACCTTCTTCTTTGTTTTTGTAAGAACAGAATCAATTGTTTCATCCCCATTAATTGTATTCAAATCAATTTTTACATATGGATCGCTAAATCAAAATAAACAGAGCAATGTGTTATTAATAACATAGAAATATTAGCTATCTAATTGGTATTAAGAAATAATTAACTCACCTAGCTCCAAATATATCTTTTTTCATAAGATTTTTACCACGAATAACTTTAAGTCGAATTTTACTAGTTGGCTCCTCAGTCTAAAAATGAAAAAGAATAATTTTTAAGCCAAGTTTAATATACCAAGTTTAAACATATACTATTAATATACAAATAACCAATATATTTATATATTTAGGATAATAGTTTAACACTTAATTTAGACACTTAATTTTTAAAAATAGGCAAATGAAAAAAATTTCTGTATCTAAGAATATATTGAGCGCGAGAACTAAAATAATTCACCACATGGTATCATTTATCCCCAAATATAAGACCATTGAAAGAAAATATCCCTTACAAAATACCTACTGGAGATACCGTAGGACAGTATATGTTTGACACTAATTTGACAGGCTTGATGGGTGACCAGAATTTTTGGATAAATTTATGTATTTAGGTTCAGAATTTCATACTAATAATTTTTATGTTGTAAATAACTAGAAGTGAATTTCTTTGTTAAAATATCACTATATTTTATAACTTTGCTACTGAAGTTTTTTAATGACTAAACTATGTTTTCAAGCAGTGAATAAAAAATTTAATTATATAAGATTTTATAAGTCAGATCTTTGTGTACAAATAGAAGAGTAGGTACGTACATTGATTATAACAGGGCAGAAAATAAATTGGAGAATCCTACATCTAATTAATTGATCCTTAAGTAGGATACAATGTGGGTTTTTACAATGTTTACAAATTTTTAGCTTCTAATGTGTTTAATTTCTTGGATTTTGTGGCATAATGCAAGAAATTAAGTAAAAAGCTACAGACATTTCTAACATTCGAAAAACCAAACTGTACCATACTTAATAATCAATTAAATGTAGGATGTTCCAATCTAGTGTATAATCTACACAGGGAACTTGATTGAATATTGGAAAATCAATAAAACCGTAAAATATAACAGTATAAACAATTTAACATCTTACTATGTGATTTTTTATCTTATTCTGCATTTTATTGGTTTTTTCAGTATTCTATATAATTAATTGATTATAACAGAGTTAGTTAACTTGGTAAATTTTTATGTTTTTCAATTCAAATGTCAGAAAAGATTCAAAGATATGTAGGTATACTTATCAATGAATTCAGAAGAAATAGATTTTATTTTTAGCAACATTTACTGGATATTCCATTTAAAAAAGAAAATTCTATAGATGCTGATCCTTCACTTCTAAACCCCCTGTTCAGTTAATGAGACATTTTTAAAATCAAGGGCAAATAAATCCATTGGGAAATCATTTTAATTTTTTTTTTCCACAAGGTTTAGAGGGGATACATTTTACATCAATCACCCTTACACTACCTAGACCTTCTTGCATTTTTTAAGGTTAGTCACAACCAAGGACATTATTTAAATGTCCTTGGTCACAACATATTAATAACCTATTATAAACTTATCAAATATAAACAATTAAATTTTATTCTACAAATAGCAAGTTTTTGGGCCATGGACAGAGACAATTGTTGATAAGGGATTAAGGGAGGTGGAAGGGAATGGTTACCAATGTTATTAAATTTAAAAAAAATTAATTAAAACAGGAAAGTCATGAAAGATACTGAATTCATGAAATATGAAACCAGCTAAAATAAAGTATTCTTGTTGACTAAATTTAGAAGTTCAAGGGTTGTATCCTGAATGCATAAAGTTTAATCGGTTAAAATGTGTGTGATCTACGATTTTCAAAATTTGACTTAACAATTAACTTGAGTGCATATGTTTTTGCTCCAGCTTGAAAAAATCTGGAGACTGTAGGTCCAAGAATTTTACCTAAAAATAGGTACCTAAGTAGGTACCTACCTATTATATATACACAAAAGCATTTCCTCAAAAACAGAATTTTTTAAATTGTAGACTGAACACATTTTAGCTGAATAAGCTTGGTAAATGAATCGGCTTATAAAAATTTAGGTTTAATTATAAGAGAATCGAAAAATTTACATAACTTTAATTCAAATATTCCTTTTATAATAGTATGACCGAAGCTGGAATATGGTTAACTGTTATGGCATTCGCAGCCCGAGATATATACAAAAATTGTAGATATTTTTATATTTTAAAAAATATAACAGACCGCCTGATTTTAATATTATTCGAAGTATTCATTTGTGTAAAGAATTTAAAATTAATTAACTACACAACCGACGTGTTATTACTGTTGTTGTTTGGATTTAAAGTGCTAAACTCTCTTGTTGACGATTCGTACTTGTTGCCTTTGATTCACTTAAATACTCCTCCTAGGAATATTAGAACGTATGAATTTCTTTATATCCCCATGCGTAGAATAACTTATTTTGCTCCTCTTTTATCTGTATTCCGTTTAATCAACCAAGTTTTTTGTAAAAATAGTGTAGCGACCTCTTCAGTCCATTTAATGTGTTTTTAAAAACTATTAAAAACATATATTCCATTGATAATATTCAATAGTTAGCTTGAATTATACGTAGGTATACATTATTTGTTTTTTGTTTTTTTAACTGCTCCATTTGGATAGATATGTATATATACCTAACTTGTCTAGTTATCTATTATGAAATTATCTATTCTGCTTAGTGTTAATTATTTTTATATAATTTTGTTAGCATATGTACTTTTGCTTAATTGTATGTAAAACTAAATTTCCTTGTAATTAGGCATTCATGCCTGTTTACAAGGATACAATCCTTGCAATCTCCCGAGTGGTCCTGGTTCAAACCCTGCCGATGCTATATGTACTGTTTTTATTACCTATTAAGGTACCTATTAAGGTTATTTCCCGAATAATTATTTTAAAATTATTCCTTCCATGATTCCTGCTATATAAATAATTAAATATCAAAAATTAGGGAAACTCAGCAATAATAATTTTTATTTTATGAACAAGAAGACCTATACTTTAGATACAAATATAATTATCAACTCCAAGTCAATGTAAAAGTTAGATTCCGTTTTCATAAATAAGTCACATGATAGTCTACAAATGAAATCTGATATATCGCTTTTATAATGAAGAAAATAATCTATAAAATACAGTAGGACAATTTGTTGACTTGACTAAAATCCTAGCTACATTCAGGCTTTTGGCACAGTTTAGGTTTTTTGATATGAGACTAATAAGTTAGGTACCTATAACAACATATTTGATTGGAGGTTATTTATATCAATCTTTGTTGTCAACATAAGAATTAATCTTTACAAAATATTTTAATTATTTTATCCTATGTATTTTACCACTTCTGAAGTTTGAACAGTATTAGAAAATATACCCTTGTGACAAATGGAACAGCTAGTGTAACCCTCGCTCTAACAAAAAATAAAAAATCTCAGACAGCAAATATCTATTTACTGATAGGTAATAAATACACTTAACATGTCAAATAAATATTTTATGAACAGAGTGAGAGTAAGAACTACCCACTAACCTAAACTATGTACTAAAGTGCAATAATTATTATGATTATTATTATTCAACATTCAACCCACAAGCTATGCTCAAATACTTAGATCCCTATTTGTCAATTTTGTTCCCAGTACCTACTTAACTACTTATATTAATTATTTAAATTGTATGTATTTTAGCCTTGCTTTGGGTACATTAGACTGATTTAACAGCTCATATTTAGATGAAGAGGAAATTATGTAAAATATGTACCTAGTTAGTGTTTAAAAAAATTGACTATTTTAACAGGATCAGGGAGTTTTAATCGGGGAGTTTAAACTAATGTTTGAATAAAATAGACAATTTACCGTATACCTACTGAAATATGAAAACCAGTTCAGTCTAAGAACTCGATTAATGTTTAGAAAATAAAATTTTCGTTGTCCAACTTTTGCATTCTGCGTTAGAAACGTAATCCCGTCTAATGCAGGGCGCAAAAGTCTCGTTTAGTATAACTATGTATTTATTTATTTTTCTTTTTCATGAAATTGAAAAATTCACATAATAGTGTAGGTAAAAGAAGTCCAGCCAGATGATGCTACAAAACATCTTTTTTCCAGGCGATTTGAATTTCAATACCATTCTTTGATCTCAATACAGATACACAAAAACTAGCAACATATTTAATAAAATTAACACATTTATTTTTATAAATGATGAGATGACAGTAAAGTGCATAATGACGGAATTAACAAGGTATAGGAGTTACTTACAAATCCATCTATTCCTACTTGTGGAACATATCCAAATATATTATCAGAAGCCATTAAAAGAACAAACTACAAGTCTTGATCACATTTAACATAGAATTTTGTCACAGCCACGAAAATAGTTTAATAATTACCACACACCCCAATAGAAACGACACAGTAAACAAGAAATGTCAAAATAGTGCACAACGAAGCTACGTTTACGTTTACGCTAATTAATGAATCAGAAATCATATGAGATAGATAGATATGTATATATTTCAAATTATCATGGGATCAAATGGGAATAATCCATAATAGGAATTAAATTCATAATAACCATTGACCCGAATATTTTAGAGTGTGTAACGGATATAACTATTTTTTATTTCTAAATAATAGGTTTGTTCTAACAAGAATCCCAAATCGTCGGTGACTGTCGGGAGCATGCGCATTGCAATTTTTCCGTTCCATCAAAGCCAAAAGGAAATCGGTGATTGATTCCTGATTGACAGTACACTGTTCTATCATAGCTTATGATTGGTTTGTGGACAATCAGAAAAATTTGCGGATTTATTAGGAACTCTGAATCAGAATCATGCGCAGTAAATTAAATGAAATTACATCTCTACTAAGCCTTACCCATATGAGTAACTATATAAGAGACTTCGTTTCCTTGTCTTTCATTGGAAGCACGCACTGAACTAGCGCCATCTTACGTCGGGCTGGCGCAAAAAGTAGCAAGTGCACTGCGCGTCTTTGGTTTGAGACAAATATAACTCAGAAATGAATAGAGTCTGATACAATAGATGTCGCTGAATAATAAGTTTGGCGGTAAATTTAAATATACCATAATATACAGTGTAAGGTACACATGGAATAAAATTCATAATCATCGAGTACAAGATTTCGTAAAAAATTACATGTTCAAATATCAAAATTCACCTAATTTTTTCAAAATTATGTAGTCAATGATTTATGAATTTTATTTCATGTAAGTTACACACTATATACCTAATAATTGTATAAGGGCCAAATAAATATTTTAGAATATCCATTAAAAAAGGTATAATTATTTTCACATTTTAAGCGATGACTTAAAATTGTAAAAGCAGTAGTGTTCTTTTAAATGCATGTACTTATATTTATTCTGTTATAAATAGAGAAAGAAAAAATAATTACTAGTAATTAATAGCGATTAATATGATAAAAAATAGGCATACTTACCTTTATCTGTCTTTATGCAAAATATTATTGTTAGATACATTTGTTTCGAACTACATTGGTTCTCATCAGATTTTTTTTCTGTGAAAATTGAAATTTTCACAGTATAAGTAACAAAAATCAGTAGAATCGTAGACATATGTATGTACCATTGTTAAAAACACTCTTAATATTCATTACAAAATTAAAACAACTGCTCCAGTAAATAAACATACATTTGGCATAAAAATGGAATAAATACATATACCAAGTAATGCAGATTCTGCCATTACTTAAAAACAAGCAAAAACAGTAAGACAATTCAAATAATAAGATGATCGATTCACTAATTATAATTAACTACTCGCGTTTCATTACATTTTAGACTAAAACAGAAAACAATTATCAGAAAGCACTACATACCTGTTCCGCGTTGTGATACAAATACAACTATAATCTAAAATCTAACCTGATTTCTCATTTCCCTAATTTTTAATTTTTATTTTGCTGTTTCTCAAATTTAAATTTTATTTCGCTGATGTCATCATTTGCACTTATTCCAATATGTAGTTGATCTCATAGATAAAGTTGATCTGGTGACTGGACCAATAGAACAGTTTCAGAGCTGCTCGTAGTAGTAAACGAGGGGGTTAACCGACCTGAGGATGCGCTGGATTTCTGTGGACTACCATCCAACGTTCCTGAGGTTGACGGCACAGGTTCCTTAATGCTTTCAGCAGCTTGGGTTAGGTTAGGAAACAAAGTAGGTACAGCATTTAGTTTCAGTTTCCTTTTACCATCTTCTCGGGTTTTTTCCCACATCTCGGGAGCAAAATGAACCTTAAAAGTAATATGAGAATATGTGACAACTTAAAATAATTTAACACCACCTAAGTACCTCACAAATACCAGTACGATCTGTTGGGATCCAACAACCTTTATTGTTTCATATTCATTGTCCACTCTTTACGTTGTTTTTCATTTTTTGGGAAGTATTTCATTACGAAACCATGTTCACTTCTATTTGAATAACCTTTTACCGAACAACCCACCATGCTATGATCTGTGACCATTCTGGACAGTTTGATCTAAAAAAAATTAAATAGGTATTAAATGTGATGTTATATGACATATGACACATGATTTGAAATTCTATAGAATACAAGAAAATTCCTACCTCGCAAGTAATAAGTAATCAATAAATGTTTTCGAATTTCGAATAACAATTTTAATAATCTCTGAAATAAAATTACAGGAAAAAAACACAGAATTCACACAAAGCGTCACTAACTACGTTTGTCTCGTAAAAAGTCAAGCCATTTTATAGTTTTATACAGTCAACAGCCAACTAGCCAACTCCAAAGGTTGTACCCATAGACTTAGTATCCATAGACGGCAGGCATGAATCAATTGTTGACCGAGCAAAGGTAAGAGATAGACATGTCTAAAGGTAATTCCATCGCAGTTTTTTGAGAGAACAGTGGGAGCTATTCCCCTTAACGTTTATCTTCCCCTTTTGGTCTCTATGGCAACGAGATATGACATTTTGAGGTTAATGCCATGTCAAAAAATAAAATATTTAACACGGTAATATAATTAGTTTTATGAAAACTGGGACCTTTTTACTAAATTAAAGTGGATGGATTGTAAATCAGGTAATTTATTTTTGAGTAAGTATTATATTGATATTAAATTATAAAATTAAACAAAAATGTTTATATACTCTTCCGTACTTTTTATTATACTTGTTTTGTAGGATTTTTAGTGACTATCTACCTACCAGTATGGTATTGCAATACAAAGCAGTTGCATATACTACTGGGGGATGCTAAAAGTTAAAATATATTCTCCTATATCGCATCAACTATGAACTAAATAAATTGTAAATTAACACCAATGAACCCAAAGTCCATATACCAAATTTCTGATTGCTTTACTATGGATACTAGAAATATCCTAAAGCCTCAAGATAGTCATGATCCACCTGAATAATCTTGTGAGCAAATCTAACAAAAACTTTTCCTCTAGGTACCCCAAGTATCAAAGACAATTACTAATTTTTGGTAGTATATTCTATATGAATATAGGTGTATTAAAAAATTAATATTTGACCTCAGTCTTGTCAGGTAGGTTACCTTTCTAATTTAGTAATTTATAAAAGTTGCACATGGATCAACTTCAGACAATATAACTACATTTTTATTACCCCTATAATAGCACTAGTATGACAGTATAGAGCTAGTTGTTTATTATTTTATACTTTTTTTTTATAGAAATAGTGATGTTAATAAGTATTTTCTATTACTGCAAAATTCCAATTCCAAATTCCTGCAAATTCAATAATTGCTTATGTAATATTATTTTTTTTTTATAAGCGATTCTCTGTTTTAACTCTGTATATCAGAAATTTTAAATAAGGAAGAAGCAAAAATGATTATAATTAAAATGACTTGCTCAGTTTAAAATCATAAAGAATAGGTAATTAAATATTATTTTGTTTCTTGTTTTAGTTTACCTATCTAGTGAATTGTTCGTAAATTAATTGGAGATCACAGAACAAGAACCACCAGAGAATCCTGTATTAAAGAAAGTGGAAAAGGGCACCTACAAAGTAACGAATAATTCCCTTTAATGATTGATAAGATTAGAAATTAAACAAAAACTTGTTATAGAAAAAAAAAAAAAGAATAAACTGTTAGAAACCAATCTCTTATTAAATATTTATTTTATATTTTAATATTACTAAGCATTAACCATCAGTCAAAGAAAATGTTTGAAGCTGTGATAGATTGTGACGCTCATTGCTACTGAAAACATAATGTTACAGTAGATATTTAAACATTTTTTATTAAAAATGTATGTCCATTAAGTTTTTTTTTAGTAATTTGAGATTTAACAGTACACCCATCAACTGTTTATCTGCAAATTAATGTTATCACATATTACAAAGACTTAGATTTACCCACAAAGCTTATAGGATTTGTTTTCCGGTTTTTTATTATATTCCAAATTATTCTTAAATTTTGGCCAGTTCGGATTACAAGTAAAAGTTATGAGCAAATCAGATTTGCTTATAAAGTGCAATGCTAAAATTTATAGACAATCTTAAAAATTCCATAACTATAACTAAACATTCTTAGACAATTACATTTAAAATCTGACAATCTCAGTTACAAATTGAGTAGGTATAATATGACATATTATGTAATTATAGAACTCTCAGAATTCAGAGCATTATAGTTTGAGAATTTCTCGTTTGGACTGTATAGCCGAAAAAGTTTGTCGTCCATATAGTTTAATACTGTAATATTGCACTAGTGTAGTGAATAACTAACAAATATACGTAAACTTTGTTGTTACTAAAGCAGAGAATAAAAGAAATTTTATATTTGGCTCTATTACCTACAGTATTATGTTGGGTAATTTTATAAATTAAAATGATAACACTAAATTGTTATTCACATAAAATTTTCTTATATAAGTAGGTGTAATATTCATCTTCTATTAACAGCGTTGAACGTTGTAAAAATTTGTATTTCAATTAATTGCTGCGGTGTTATTACAGTAAATTAATCACATTTACAGATTCTTTAAACCTTGAGACTGGTTCGGTAGATGGAGATCAACTAGGTACTATTTAAAAGTACTTGGCATTTTAAAAGCTTTAAATAAAATAATTAAGGGTTTTGTGCTTTAAGCGCTTGTGTATGGTACGTAAAAATAATTTATAAAAGTTTAATTCTTAATACATTTAAAAAATGTGGCAGCATAAAAATAGCCAAAAGCTAAAATGGTTCATTGTAGTATTTTTTTTTTTTTTTTGGGATTACACCACCTGTAAAATAATAAAAAACAGGAAACTAGAAGTATTCAAATTAAATAAATATTCAAAGTGTAGTATCAAGGCTAAATTCTAAAGTTTGCCCAAAAAAAAATCACTGTAATATGCAATAAAATATATGTTTGAAAAATTAACTAAATGGCATCAGTGGTTTTTTGTTAAATATTTATTTTATTGCATATTATACAGTGTTTTTTTGGGGCAAACTTTAGAAGTTTGGTTTGCTACTGCACTTTGAATATTTAATTTGTATGATTCTGGTTTCCTGTTTTTTATTATTTTACAGGTGGTGTAATCCCAAAAAAACCTAATATGATGTTTTGCTGAAACAGCCTTAATTAATGTAAGAAAATGAGATCTCATTACTTACTGTTATTAGTTTTCTTATTTAACTTAATAAGATTTATTAATACTTCCACTTGTTTGTTCAACAAATGTTTGAATGTCTGTATTGGTATTCAACTTTTATCACAAATGCATTTAGATATTATAAATCATGTTTTTGTTCATATCATAAATTATGCTTTAGAGGCATATTTTTACTTAAAAAGTGAAGTTACTTTTAGCATTTACATTGTATATTAGACATACAGGTTAGTACATATAGATTATTATATGCATACATAAGAGTATATAAAAATACATATATCTGAACAGTTTCGAATTAAGCCAAAAAGTTAACTAAGAGATAAATTATTAATGAAATTATCAAATATTATGTTACAATAATGTTTTATATTTCCTCGTTACCTAGTATCCTAGGTATGAAAAGGAATAACCTTATTATTTTTAAGATATGTCACAAACAATTACTTTGCATGCAACATGCACCAACCAACATTGAAGTACAACGGCATATCTTCGTATAACCTTTACAACTTTCACAAAAATCAATCAAATCAGTTTTCACTTAGGTACAGTGTCTATCCAGCTTTCATTCAAAGTAGTCTGATTTTTTACTGTTTTGCTCTAAAAGGACAATGGACACATCACAAGATAGTTTTTTTTATTTGAGCTTATAATTGTTCTTAAATGTGGGGTTAAAATAACAGAATGATCACTATTAAAAAGCCTTAGATATTAAGTTGGACGTAAAATAAATTGTATGTGGTAATTAATCCCATTCATCATAATTTATTTGGTTTTTCCACAGTTCAACACAATTTCATGCTTTGCACTATACTGTAGGCATCGAAAAGAATAACTTTGTACCCAAAGATTATACGTAAACAGTCATATTCTTTCTTTGCAACCTTCTTGAACTGATGCTGTTTCGTTTTGTCTTGACCACTAACATCCCTTCATTGATTGGCAACATCACATCACAGATTACAGAATGCAAATCAATATAAGTAACACATTTTTTATATACAAGCCTTATAACTCAAGAGATAATTCTGATAAGTAGATATATCCGAATTCCTAGTATTTTGCTAACAGGCAGATTTTGAAATTATAGGTGAACTGTTGAATAATCTAAAAATAATTCCATTTTTAATTGTACTATAATAATTTTGATGTTTATACACCATAATCAATAGGATCTACACAATTACATTTTGTCCAGTAAAGGTACAAAAACTATTTTAAGTATTTTAAATAATAATTATAGGTTGTGTTCCGATTAATGAATCATTGAAAATTATTCCAATGACAATAAACTGAACAAACGTCAATTTGAGACGGCGCCATATTGTCGAGAGAGAAGAGAATAAGTAAAAACAAAAACAGAAACACCCTTCTCCTTATTATGTGAGAGAAAGAGGGAATTACCTTTAGATCGGGATTCTCTTTCTACTGCTCGGACCGATCGACATAATGGAGTTAATAGGATAAACGGGGTCTATAGTTACTAAGTCTATGGTTGTACCACAGTATAATGCTTTCTGCTTTCTTTAGCATTTTATACTGTGGTTGTACTATCAACTTTTGATCTTCTTTTAAATGATGTGTCCGATGTGTTACAGTTTTCTGTAGCCATTTTCTACCGAAAGCAGGATTTGCGCCAGCCCCACGTTAGGTGGCGCTCATGCACGTGATCCTTGCCGCCCTATGCTATCAACGCGTCTTGTTTAGTTAGTCATATGGCCTTACCTGCATTATTATTCATGCTGATTGTGATTAGGTACTGAAGTATTTTTATGTTAGAAGCCTATGTGAAGTTTTCAAAACAACTACAAATCATAAAACACTCTTTTCTTATGGTTTTTTGCTTTTTGTTATTTTACAGGTGGTGAATCCCAAAAGAACAAGAAAAGAAGAGAAAATATGAATCACGAAAATGCACCACAAATAAGTTACAGACATTATGTTTTCGTTTTGTGTCAAAAAATGAGGTTAAGTCACAATAAGTCCAGCCATCAGAGTAATAAATAAAGGGGAGACCGCATTCCCTATTTCAAAGCATAATGTAAACATGTAACCTCAACCTACTGGATGTTGATAAACAAACAATACATAATGAACACACGATGGTCCCTGATCGTATCAGCGTAGTGGCGTATCAAGCTATATCACGGAAATGCTTACAATATACATAATTATATACAAAAGTTAAGTTCAAAAACACAGTTTAAGAACACATAAAACACTCGGCTTCACCAATTTTTGATTTCAAAATAATGGCGTTACTTGCTATATTAGGTTAATACCAGGCAATGTTGCCACTTCCGGCGCTTAATATCGCTAGAAATTTCAATAATGTATTGATGGATATGGAGAGCCTATAATTATAACACAAGTCACAAAAAAATAGTGGGTAGCCTTAAACATATTACAATGTAACTAATTTGTAAATTGATTGAGGTCAAGAATGTGGTAGATCTTTACATGTTAATCAATGAAAATGATGACGGCTGTACCTAGCTATAAAAATAAAAAAGTTACTTCGGCATCAATGTCAAGGACGTTGCAGGGACCGATGTTTGTAAATACATTTACCTCAAGGCTTCACTTTAGAATGTAAATAACGGTCTCCCCTTTATTTATTACTCTGATGTCCAGCCCACAGACTGACACTCTTCACTCTTTGTCAGATTTGTCAGTTGTTCCATCACAAACTTCTGATTAGTTGCAAATTTGTCTCTACTAACGCATGCGCAGATATTGTGGTTACAATCAATTGGGGATTGATCAGAGTTTTCTTGTTAGAACAAACGTAATATTAAGTAAGTTACATACAGTAGGTATGTATTTTAAAAATATTTTCATTAAATATCAGAATTCAGAAATAAAATTATGAATAGAACTCCCAATACTATTTATAATTAATGAACGGTTTCAATCAATCACCCTATAGATAAACTAAAACTTTTATAAAAAATATTTATTATTTAAATATTTCACCCCTGCAATTTAGGTGATGCGCGACGATTTTTTTCTGTAGGTAGGTAAATATGCAGGCTGTTACAACAACGATGTCATAAACACGTGGGTTTGTTACCTAAACAGGTAATTTTTGGCAGCTGTAACAATATTTTCATTAAATGGATTGAGAACCCATCTTTTTGATAAATCATCGTTATCACCTGAAAAATATTCCAGTAGCTGAATTTTCATTTCATGCGTAAATGCGTGATAATATATAAAGTATATATACTTATATAGTGAGGGGGTCGTAATTAAAAGGATTTTTCCTTTATTTTTTTGCCTTTTTAGGGGGTCGCGGCTCTAAAAAGGTTGAGAAATGATGCAATTAATTATATAGCATCGCCACCCAAACAAATAAATAACGCATAAACGCATAAATAACGCATCAATACGCATGTACTTTTTTCAGTAACGTATTTTATCATGCAGGGAGGTCCTATTAAGGTTCTCTTTAAGTACTTCATGATTTCATTCTTAGCAAATCATGATACAATTGTATCTTTCATCTTTTTTGTAACTTTATATAAGAATATTTTAAGATTCAAATTAAAATACCTATACTCATAGAAGGCTGTTGATTCGTGCACACAGTACATACAGGGTGTCCACCTAGTGCGCGTAAGTCCAATATCTGGGTTAATAAAAGAGATAACTTAATTTTTTTTTCTACAGGGTTGTCTAATATCCCGAGCTGCACAAAATGAAAATATATTTACATATTCAGGGTGTTCAGTTTTTCCTGGACAGGTACCAACTTCGTTTTTCTAAATGGAAATATATATTTTTTATTGCTTTTTGGAACTAAACCCTTGATTTTAGTAGGACTTTCATCAGCCTTCCCTATACCTAACTTAAACTGTTTTTGAAATATTGACGGGTGAATATTGACATTTTTGCAACTTTGACACCCTGTAAAATCTAAACGGTTTGAGATCAAGCAAAACGGTTTGCACATTCCTATCTTAACTTTTCATAAGCTATCGTTTGGTACTAATTTCAAATTTATCCAGGAATTAAAAATTTTCAAAATTTTCAGAAAATTTTAAATTTTTGGATAATTCTGAAATTAGTACCAAACGATAGCTTATGAAAAGTTAAGATAGGAATGTGCAAACCGTTTTGCTTGATCTCAAACCGTTTAGATTTTACAGGGTGTCAAAGTTGCAAAAATGTCAATATTCACCCGTCAATATTTCAAAAACAGTTTAAGTTAGGTATAGGGAAGGCTGATGAAAGTCCTACTAAAATCAAGGGTTTAGTTCGAAAAAGCAATAAAAAATATATATTTCCATTTAGAAAAACGAAGTTGGTACCTGTCCAGGAAAAACTGAACACCCTGAATATGTAAATATATTTTCATTTTGTGCAGCTCGGGATATTAGACAACCCTGTAGAAAAAAAAATTAAGTTATCTCTTTTATTAACCCAGATATTGGACTTACGCGCACTAGGTGGACACCCTGTATACATAAACATTTTGCGAATAAGCGAATTATAAATATGTTCAGGCGCACAACAATGAATACATTTCAGTCCGGTAAAGCCATGAAAACAAAATCCAAGTTATTAAACATGCAGTCGTCGCAGTTATAAAATAAAATCTTTCTTTCCCGAAAAATTTTAAACCTCCATAACTCGAAAACAAATCAAGCTAGGACAAAAGTGCAAAGAACTTTTTTGTTGTTTTTTCTTCGTAGAACAGGCCCACGAGTTTGTATGACATACAATGTTGTAACACCCTGTAAACATAATATATATACATATATATATAGGTATATATAAAAAGCTCTAGGTACACTGCTCTGTGATCTGGCCCGTAACTAGAGTGTGTGTAAGCACATAAGTACATTATAGATAGAGCAGTGTACCTAATACATGCTATAGATGTATATTTCTGCTATAATGTATACATTGGTTATACCAGAGAGTAGTATTCACAATCTCGCTGGTTATCAAATCGAATAAAGATATATAAAAAATTTTTAGAATACCAGCACAACTACGGGTATTAAATATTAAATATAGTCTACTACTAAGTGCCTACTGAAGTCAAAAAGTTTTAGTGAAATAAGTATGTAAATTTTGACCTTTCATGCGGGTCTATTTTCCCGAAGTAATAAGTTAACTTACTTATTCTAATTTGTACCTTTACAGGATGATAGTTATACTTTACTGACCTTGTAGTCTATTTCGAAACGCAAATACAAATTGCATTAAAACTTATTCTCGCGTCAGTTTCACTCGAACTCAAAAAAAATAAATAAATAAATAAAGTGTATAATTCATACCAAAGTCCAAAGGGATCTCCTGGGAACTCGAACTACTTGATCCAAGTTGGAATTTGAATTATTTGCTGTATTGCTGCTCCATGTATTGCTACGTCCTCGAGTAATATATCCAGAGGATTCAGTAGGTGTGTTACTGCGATTATTTTCTTGTACAGACATTAGCACATCTTTTTATTCAGATGAAGTAATTTCAGGCATTGCGCATATTAACTAAATGTATTTTTCTCAAAAATAATATATCATATCTTTCGTGATAAATATGGGTTTGCTTCGAAAGTGGTTGGAGAAAGAGCCTATTTGCACCTGATCGTACTTATTTCTTATCATCCTGACTTCAGATTAAAATTGTAAATAAAAGATAATAAGAAAAAACAAGCACTATCATTAATTATGTAGGTACCCTAATTATATCTAACCACTTATATATATACAGATAGTGACGCATTTGAAAGAAGGCACCTCTTTAAAATTTTTATTTGTTGCCGATTTAAACGATTTTTTTAAAATGATGAGCTTCAATAACTCCACTATGGTGCCAAATTTCAGAATAAAATTTAAAATTTCAATGCCTTTTTCGAATTTTTTTCAAGGCTAAGAAACCAAAAAAAGTTAGCAATTTTTTTATTTCCAATCTGACTGCGTCACTGAATTTAGGATACTCTCAAATGGGCGCGTGACCAGAATTTCAAAAAGATATAGGTATGTTATTGCATGGTTTAGAACTTAGAACATAGAAATGCCAAAATATACTTAGAGCATAATTAAAACGGTTAGCGGTTTTTTAATTTCTAATCTGACTGCGCTACTGTATTTATGATATACTTTCAAATAGATGCGTGACCGAAATTTGAAAAAAATAAATTATGGTTTCTAATAGAAATATAACAAAATGTGATTTACATATTATATGATGATGACTATTCGATTGATATATACCTAATATAATATAAATTTTAATTATATATGCTATATTATTCTTAATAGAAATCAATATATTTTTTTGTATCATAATTAAATACAGTGGATCGAGCAGTCGTCAGATTAAAAATAAAACATTGCTAACCTTTTTGTGTTTTTGATCTTGAAAAAAATTTGAAGTCAAATAAGCTTATTTAAATTTTGCATTATATATAGTGGAGTAAATGAAGCTCTATAATTTAATAAAAAATCGTTTAAATCGGCCAACAAATAAAAGTTTTACAGGTGTCCCGTTTTCAAATGGGTCACTTCTGTATATACCATGGAGATATTCGTTGGTAGATGTGTGATCTCGTACAAATTTAGGTAGGAGAACATTCCTAGTGACGTCACAAAATACCGTAATTCCCACTATTGTAACTTTTATAATTATTGTTGTTTTATTGTTAGCCGTTTCTTTTCAAAAAACTTGAAAAAATTTAAATCTTTATATTATTTTATGTTGTGTATTATTGGTGATTGCGTTTATCAGTGAAAAATTACACATAACGCCGTCGTAATAAGAGAATTCTAATTGAGTGAAAGTAAGTATAATTATCAAAGAACTAAACATAATAAGAAGAGGCAAGTTCTATTTAAAGGAATTGTCATTTTATTTGTTGGGCATTTTTATTACTTAACAAACTCAAAAAGAGAAATGTAAAAAATGATTTCCGAATTAATAAATTCTCTGTTAATTAAATTCTCAATTTGATATTGCAAGAAAGTTTTACATTTCTTAATCTGTAATAGTAATAAATAAACCAGGTAATGACTAGCCAGCAAACACAATTACATCTCAGTATGGTACATTGAATATTGAATTGAGAGGAGAGCACGGATTTCTTAAATAATTAAGAAATCCGTGGAGGAGAGCCTTCGAGAGCTTTACTGCGATCCAGAGCTGCGATTTACAATTCTGTAGTCATCCGTTATGTAGTGTTCTGTGGTTGATATGGTCCTTCTATAGAAATTCTGTGGTCCTTGTTTATTATTATCAAAACAAAACATATGTAATACATTTTGTGATAATTATTATGAGACGTTTAAATTAATTTATTATTTAATGTAATTTTTTGAAATGGAAGAGCTTGTACCGGATTTGGAACAGCTAAAAATTTCTGCATTTAATAAGTTAAAAAAAATTAACCACTGTGTTCACGAAGTTACAATAGGTCCTAATTGCAATAGAAATCATGATCGTTTTAAGCAGGATTTACCTATAAAAATAAAGAAAAATGAAGAAAGGAAAGAATTTCAGTATACATCTGGAGATGAATTACCTATTAGGCATATTTTAAAAGAATTAGAAATTCAAAGACAAGAGGAAGTTAATGATGCTATCCGGGCTCGTTTAAACACATTAGAAAATTTTTCTAGGCAACAAGAGTCTAATAAAAAACAACAGTGGTTGAAGCAACAACAAGCATTTATAGAAGATATGCAACATAAGGAGTCCTGTATTTTTGAGGCTTTAAATGAATATGATAAAAATACATCTGACCAGCATGCAAGGTTAATACAGCATTATCAGAATTTAGCAGAACGTCGAAAAATTCATGAGAAGGAATTAGCAGCAAGAGAAAAACAAAGGCAGCTGATTAATGATTGTATAGATAATGTTAAAAAATGCCAGCAAGAATTTCGGTCAATATATCAACAAATAATAGTTATTATTAGGACATGTGCAAATAATGAGGAATTAAAAATGTTATTAGGCGATGATTTTAAACAACTAAAAACTTTACCAGAGCAGTTAGATGAAGTTATTACAAGTTGTAAAAATGGACAGGTATCTGAAACTGAGGTACAGAGGGCAGTAGAGCTTGTTCGTCAAATTAATATTTTACAAACTAAAATTGAAAAATGTGTTGCTAAAATAAATGAGAAAAAACAAGAACCACAAGGTAAGCCTGAAGTTAGTACTGTATTGCAGGCCCCAGTTGCTAATTCTGAGAGTAAAGAAAAAGTTGCCGAGGATAAATCTGGGGATCCTGTTGAAAAAATATCATCAACGCTTAGTTCCAGTCTTACACAGTATGTCAGTTTGACAAATCTAAAAATGTATACCGAAATAATGGATTTTTTAGAAAAGCACACTGAAAGCTTCAAAAATTTAGATGTTGATAGTTCTCAAAAACAGTTTAAATTTGAATGTAAAAAAGCTATAAACACACCAGTGAACTCACTTTCAGGTATAAATTCAAGTCATATATTAGACAAATATAACAAGCTTCATATGTTATTGAGTGGTCAGAATGTGATAGTGGGTGAAAAACAGATTAATGCATCTAGTCATTCCCAAGGTGTTGCTTTTTGCATGGATCTGCTGGCAAAGAAATTTGTCTTACAAGGTGATTTGATGGTTTCCAGTAATCCTGAATCTGCTTTTTGTTATGCTACTGTAATAGTTTCATTATGGAATGATTTTCCCACATTTGGACAACTGGTACTGGCATATTTTTACAAATTTTGTCCTTACTTGGTGCCTTATTATATACCTCGGCAGGTGGGGGAATCAGATGAGGAATTTTATACAAGACAAGGATATCAATATGTTGATGGACAAATCGAAAAACAGGACAAATTTTTAAAAAGAATGACGGGTATTTACATTTTTTGTATGATAATTAATTTACTATAGTATATAGTCTTTATAATCTCAATTGAAACTGCATAAAAAATTCCGACAAACGACACACGTGTGTAAACAAAGAGGCCGCCATCGAGGGGCAGGTGTTTCTTTTGTCAGAATTTTTTTTTACAGTTTCAATTACCATTATATAGACTATACATACACCATTCTTCTTTAGTATTAGAATAAAAAAAATGTTCTCTAATCTAAATATTATGATACTTTGAAGTAATTGATTTTTTAATTGTCATGCATATAGAGAAAAATAAAAATTATATTTCTCTATGATCATGCATAAGAAAATATAATAAAATTTATGTAAAGATTGTGAAAGGTCTTAGAAAAAAAACATATTTATTACTCAGGAGCAGTGCCATTTCCTCCCTTGCATTTTGACGCAATTATCGAACTATCCGTGGGAGGAAATGATGCACTTTGCTCCCTTGTAAAACAAATAGCTATTTAATCTTGATCTTAGAGAATATAAAAAAAAAATAACCAGTTATATCAAATATGGACGCTTGCGTAATTTTCAAAATTTTGTTGCAGTAGACAGGTTTGAATTTGGCATCAGTTCTAGAAACCAATTATGAGATTATATTAAATGTGTGCTCTGCTTTGAATCTGTCATTTATACTTTATTTACCAGTTCCAGATTTATTTAAAAGTTTTACTATAGGTAAAGTCGAAAAGCCAATGTCATTATAGCTTGTTGGCAGTGAATATTTAACATAGAGATAGAGAGACAAGTTCTGTTTGTCCTTGATGTACTGTTGGACACTGGTTCTAATGGGTGATAAAAGTATTTTCATCATGGGCATAAATTAGAAAATATTTCATTAGGTACTTAATTTCACAATAATTATCAACTGTTTAATAGAAAATATCATACTAATAGTATATCTTTTGTTCTTGCGTAAACACCCCAGAAATATTGTGATTTTTAACTGCCTTCTTATTTTTTAGGTTTTTTTTATTTTAGCTTTATAGAAAACTGAGACATACACAAACTATTTATAGTTATTAGAATCAGAGACAGATAATATGAAGTGGGTTTTATATTTAAATTTATGTTATTTTGCTTGTCACAATCAATATTAGTTAAGGTACCTACATCATATTAAAACTTTGTTGAGACTGTATTCAATTCTACATTTTTCACATAAAAATAATTAACTACTTTCCCTTCATAGTGAGATAGTAAATTTCATTGTACCTACTATTGTTATAAGATTTTAAGTGTTAAAAATCATACAAAGAAAATATAAATACTTCAGTAATCCACTGCCATCAACTTTTTCTCTCGTCACTCTTTCTTAAGATAGAGTAAAGCTCTTAGATAGACTTAATAGATAGACGTAAAGATAGACTTAAGCTCTTAAATAGAGTATTCAACTTTTATTCTAGATTAACTTTTATAAATTTTGTTGGGATTCGGTTTTGTTCGATTATTTTATAGTTCTGTCAATAAGGACTTAAAATTAAGAAACAAGATATTTAGGTAATCTTACAAAAGTTTGACAATTTAATATTGCAGCTATCTGTACCAATGGTTAATTTGAAGGTTTTTTTTATTAAGTTAAAAGCTCATTTGCACCCCACATGGCCAATAATGTGACTTGGATTGGCATAGGTATTTGGCATGGATTTTTTTTTTTTCATTTTAATAATTTAATAATTTTTTAATAATTTTTTCCATGTATAAATCCGTGTTTCCCATATTCAGATGTATAAAAATAGACGACTGACATAAACAGAATTAAAAATGTAAATCAATTTTTGTTCTTCAATAAAGAAAAAGTTATCCTAAATTTACTAACCATATTTTGCAAATATGTTCCTAAAGCTCCAAATAAAGTATTTCAGATAAGAAAATAATAAAAAAAATATGACGGCTCAAAACCTCCCCTTGCGCCTATTATTTATGTGACCCGGATTGGACGCGCCTAACTAAGGGTTAAGTAAAGGGACACATCACATTTAAAAATTCACAATAGCGACCATAAGATACGATTCATTTAGATTCCTCATAAAAAACATTTTTCTGCAATGAGTATGTATATATACAGGGCGTTCCTTAATGTCATATCCATACTGTAGTAGCTAATTCCTTGTCCAATTTTATGACAAAGGCCTGGTTTTTCAATGCTCGGTTAATGTAATTTAACCTACTAACTACAAGTTTAGAATCTGAATAGTTATGTATTCATAAGATGTTCGGGGTAAATCACATTCTAAACTTATAGCTAGCTTAACTACTGGTTAAACCGTGTTAACCAATCATTGAAAAACCGACTCCAAGAGTCCAAATAAACACGTGTCTTAAGATGCCTGGTTTTTGAGATACAGGGTGTGTCAAGGTTTGTAGTCATATGTAGTTATTGTTTAGGTTAATATCTTGCATTTTTTCTAGTGTTTGTAGATATTAAATTCTAGCTATAAAAATGGGGACATCCCTGTATTTTTTACTTTTAACATAATAAACATTTAGACATGCACTGTAACAGTTTTAAGTTTGTTTTTCTCTAAAACGAAGCAAAGTACGAAAAAATACAAGACACAAAAAAGTTGTATTTGAAATTGTTTCAGCTAACAATAACCCAAAACTTATAAAAAACTAGTGGTGTCCAATATTTCTTCCCATAAATTTCAAATAGGTTACCCTCGTGGACGCCACTGGAGCTAATAATTTTAATCTTTTCACGTTAAAATAAGCCCTTTACTACTTCAAACCAATGTACCAAGTTTTATCCAAATCGGCGAGAGTTTTAAAGATATTAATAAAACAAAAGATTTTTTATAAAAACCTTGACACTCTGTATCTCAAAACAAGATAATTTAGGACACACGTTTATTTGGACTCGAGGTCATAAAATTGGACAAGGAATTAGCTAACAGTATGAACATGACATTAAGGAACACCCTGTATATATGTGTATGTGCATGTACATATGTTTATTTTTTTATTATTTTTATAAATGAACTTGTGTCCGATGTCCAAATGTGTTTTGGAAACAATATCAACATTTTTATTTAATAAACAATATTTCGCTATTTTATACAAAATTTATCACATACTTAATAAACCTAATAATGCATTTATTATTAGAATCAAGATAATATTTCTGCTTCCACATGAGAAATTGTAGCAGAGTTCAACATATCACATTAATGTATCTCCCTTATGCATTACATCGACAACATAGGTCTGAACCACTTGAATAACGGCATAACTGGTTCCAGCAAGAAGGTGTGCTACCACATGTTTCCCAATAAAGTTATTTCAAATAATGGAAATGTACTTTCTCCATTAGATTGTTTATAGGAAACTATGAAAAATCTTATTTACAAAACGATACCTGCTGATATTGGTCAGCTCTGAAGAAATGTAAATCAGCATTCAGAGGATTAAAATAAGAAGAAGGGACATTTCCCAAGCTTTATAAAAGTTAGAAAACGAGCAGAACTATGTTTAGAAGTAGAAGGTGAACTATTCGAGCTTATCTTATAATTTTTTGTGTTTCTTTTCATTATTTTTAATTCTATTCCAAGCCGAAAAATAAATAAATAATAAATAAAATTTGTGACATATCCTACTGTTTCTTATTTATATCTTAAATCACTAGGTACATTTGGGGAAAATCTGTACAAGGGATAAGCTAAAAAAAATAATAACAAAATTAATATTTCAATAATTTCATTAATAATATATCACTTAGTAGAAACAAACATTTTATTAAAAAATGACGAAATCCGATATGGCGGTCATAAGAAAAAACAAAGGTGATTGTTGTCATTCCTGGATCTACATTCCTTTTAACGGTTACAAAATTAGAATATTTAAATTTTCTTGTATAATTCAAAAACTAAAAATTACCACACACTTAATTGATCACTTGTTCAGAATGAAAATGCACAACTTTGCTCCGATTTAATCGACCTTGTATCTGTTGTAGTAACAGATCCATATGCTTGAGATTGAAAAATGGACTGTATATACGCATATCCATATAAATAAATAAATATATGTTCACTAGTAATACTAGAAGTACTTCGATATTATCAGGTTAATGTCAATAACTTGTTGCACAGTAACAAAAGAGTGCCAGTTTTACAGTTTCAATAATTCAAAAACGTAGAGGGAGGGTTGTTATGTCAAACTGGCACAATTTGTTATTGTGTATAATGTTTGAGATGTATAAGTCCAATTCTCAAAGTATTAGATTAGATTATGTTTTGAGTAAATTTAAAAAATAGAAACAAATATTTTAAACTCTTACATTTCACTGTCAAGTTAGTAACACAGAACTGTGTTCATTGTTGTGTCACGTAGTAAAGCTACTACACTATATACTCGATTTTGTATTATCGATTATTTTATTATACAAATTTATTTATTAATTTAGTTTTATTATTTTTATTTAAACATATGTAATTCCAAATATTATTTGTAATTATACATAATTTTGTGACAAACTAAAAAACCCCGAAGAAATTTAGTTTGTATTTTTATTGTATGTTTTTTTGTGCAAACTTTAAAAGTTTGCCTTGATACTACACTTTATTTATCTTTATTTTCTTTATCTTGAATACTTCTGGTTCCGTTTTTATATTTACAGGTGGTGTAACCCCCAAAAGAAATTACAATGAATCATTTTAGTTAGTAAGTTTAACAGCAATAGAAAATAATTATATCTATTTCTTAGTAGACCCGGTAACAATTCTAACATATGACATGACATTAAGACTTTGAATCATTTTTGAATCAGACCTTTCTTTTAGGCATAGCTAGACTTTACTCGGCTATACTGATAGTGAAACCCAAGAGAGGCCAAAATACTACACCGCATAATATAAAACATGGATGGAGATGGCTGACATCAATTTTGAAGCTTGAACCTCGTATAGATATTTCTGCGACAATGGTCCATATCTTCCTTGAAACTGTTGGTTTTGAAATGGAAGCAAGATATGGTAGATTTTTTAAAAAGCTGATACGAGTAATATTTGAGAAATTTCTGCCCAGCTGTAGGGAAAAATGTACGGGGGGAGCAGTTACTAGATTAGAGTTATTATTGAGTGAATATGTGAGAAACCTGAGATTTGAACAACCTAATGGCTACTTAAATTATCCTTATTGGTAGAATCATATAACTGTTTATCGATGTCGAAATCCTAATTATTTAAATTATACAGAATAATTCATTCAATTTTCTGGTAATATTGATAGCTTTTTATTTATTTTATTGACAACTGTACTCTTTAGGAGTGTCAGCAGTGTAATTAAATTGTCATTTATTGTACACATTGTAATAAAGGGATGTTTTATAAATTAATAAGGTTAATTCAAATAAAGACGATTTCACAGAACTATAGTTTAATTTTTAATATTCATATCATGTCATATAATAAAAAAAGTTAAGTGCTTAAGGATCAATAATATTCATGTTTCATTTAATGAGAAGTAATAAAACTCTTATACTTAGGTATAATTCTCTATTTAATTGCTGTGTTGATCAATAAGGTGTAAAACTAATCGACACATTGATTGTATGATTCTGGATAGACGAACGACGTACAAACACATTAAGTATATTGATGCTTATCTGTAGAAGTAACTTTCAATATGAAAATGCCACAGTGGTGTGTATTTCTGAATTGTGAGGGTAATTATCAACCTTTTCATACCAGATAAGTTAATTTGTAATCAAAATCTACTCAATTTTAATTTTCCTAGTAAATAATCCTTTCTAGTTGCTTTACATTAGGTACACCTTACTTCGAATTAGGTAAAGGGGAAATTGAGTTTTTCACTTTAGTAACTTTTATTTTATTATAAGAGTAAACTAATATTTAAAAATAACTAGTCAGGGGTGGCTGATTTTACAAGTAGTCTTTTAGAGGTATCATTTGCCAATTCCAATTCTATTCTATGTACATTCCAACTGCTTTCTGGATTCTCTCGTTTAGCCCATAAATATAAAATGCCTTTCTGCTTTGACCCCTTCACAGGTACTTCATATATGGCAACATTTTCTTTAACATAATTTTTCTTCTCATTCCCTACATCAATCATTTTGTCTTTTATAGGTTCACCAAGCAAATAGACTGCACCTTCATGACATCTCAGAGTCTTCATGGCATCTTTAAAAAAATCTGTAGCTTTAATGTTAGAATTTATTTTACCCTGTAGTAACAGTCCCATTGTAATTGTTGCTACTCCTCCTATTGCGGCAATTTTAACCAGGGTCATGTTGCTAATGACCATTTTGGTTAAACATTAGAACTAGAACACACTGGTTTGTTCAAAATAATAATAGGTATGTTGAATATTGAAATGTTAAAGCCAAGCCAATAGGCATTAGCAAAGGGAATGGATCTAAAAAATATTCATACTTTGTATCCCAGGGCACTCAGTGCAGTGAATCAAGTAATTTATATTACCCTTGTCTATAAGAATATTTACGGATGGTCACAGAATGTACCCCCTACGGTATTTATGCTTGTGGTTTTATAGTTACTGGGAGTGTTATCCTCGGTTTTAAATTTTATAGAAAATATATGACCTAAAATATGTACTTAATACATAACTACTCATGCATTTCCAGTTTATATAGGTATTTTTAAAATTTTAAATGCACTGGCTCTCGCTAGCGTAAATGAAAACGAGGTTATGTAATATGTTGTCTAGGTTCTAGGTTATGTATTTTCCTCTTCTTCTTCTTGGTTTTTTTTTATCGCGCCAATTTAACATTTAGCCAGCTTCACTCTTATTTCAACTTTTCTATGGTTATTTTAGTTAGTTAATCCAAGGCTTTTTAATATACAGGATTGCTCGATTAGCCGTATCACGTGATTGGGTCTTGCGGCTACGTCTTTGGAAAAATAGATGAGTTAGATAGGGACAGTAACTTGTCAACGCGTCATAGATAAGGAATCGCCATAGATTTAATACAGAGAGAGAAAGAGTATCAGGTCTCGCAGTGACGTCACCAAATCGGGCAACATTGAGGAATAGGGTTCGAGCAATAAAAATCTTTGAGTTAATCACCATAGAAATTAAATATTATATTTTCTATGGTTAATCAGTACATTTAATAATCATAATTTATACCACAGATTATAGATACTAATTTATACAATGCGAGCCTAAAGTCCGAGTCCAGTCCGCACCCAAGATTTAACTTAAATTAGTTAAAAGAATTTTACTAGCGAATTCGACTGACCGCCCTCGTACGCACCGCAAAATAAATATTATAAGGGTGCTCGCGCACTAAAACTAAATGCAAACTGTCGCATAATCTTTTATTATACTGTAACGTTTGTCTAACCTCCAAACAGATTAAACCAGCTTGTTCGACAAAACAACACAAATCTTTATTGTCACTAGATACAAACTTCAACTATTTTTCACAACTGTCAACACAAATTCCTTAGTTTGACGTTTCGGTTGAACGCGCTCACGCTTTTTCCTAAAAACCCCCCGGCCTCTTGAAATCACGAGTATTTATATATTTTTCAAGCTTCTGGAATATTCGGGAGCCTCTTTTTGGATTCCGGAACATAATGGAATGATTCTATGACTTAAACGAAAATTCTAGATTAGAAACGTCAACCTAAAGATTTTACAAATGTTAATTTATAAACAATAAGAAATGAATTAACAAAACAGGCAGATTCACTAGCAAGGTAGGTGAGCTTCCGTAACACTGCTCCCCTCTCAGAACTGATCGTCTCGATCAGGTTACTCCATTGTCCGCATGGTGTTCTTGATAAGGCGTCAGTCGATCTATGTGAACAATCTTCATTTTGGATTGAGGATTTCTTTGGATCCTATACACGACATCGTTTAACCTGGTCACAATCGAATAAGGGCCTTCCCAAGATCTCTGTAATTTAGGTGATTTGCCCTTAGTCCTCTTTGGGTTGTACAGCCAAACTTTATCATTTTCATGAAACCCACTACTGTTGGCACGTAAGTCGTAACGGGTCTTCATTCTGTCACTTTCTATTCTCAGCTTTTCTCGTACCTCCTCATGTACCAACTTTATTCGATCTTTCAGGTGGCGGAGATAGTCACTGATATTTTCCTGATGTTCTGGTCTATTTGCAATGAGGTCTATCGGTAGACGTAATTCGTTGCCAAAAATCACACTGGCTGGTGTTTTACCAGTGGTTTCGTGAACTGCCGCTCTATATGCTAAGAGAAATGGAGGAAGGCAGGTGTCCCAGTTGGTCTGCTTTTCATTCACGGCAGTTTTCAGGAAATTTTCAATGGTTCGATTGAATCTCTCGACCATTCCATCTGATTGTGGATGAAGAGGTGTTGTTCTAGTTTTCGAGATACCTAGTAGTTGGCAAACATTCTGAAATACCTCAGATTCGAAGTTCCGTCCTTGGTCAGAATGGATTTCCCTCGGAACTCCATAACGGCATATCCAGTTTTCAAATAGAACCTCTGCTACGGTGATTGCTTCCTGATTAGGTATAGGATATATTTCTGGCCACTTGCTGAAGTAGTCCATAGCTACCAAGATATAACGATTGCCAGAGTCACTTCGAGGAAATGGGCCAGCTATGTCAATAGCTATTCTTTCAAATGGAGCACCGACATTGTACTGCTTCATCTGTCCGCGACTTCGAGTCATTGGTCCCTTACTAGAGGCGCAGGTTTCACAATGCCGGCACCACTCTTCCACATCGGAACGACTCCCAAGCCAGTAGAATCGCTCTCTGACTTTGTTCAAAGTCTTATTGATTCCAAAATGTCCACCACCAACACCACTATGAACCGCTTGGAGAACTTCTGGAACTCTTGTCCTGGGTAATACAGTCTGGTAGTTCCTTTCTTTACCGTCCGGACTCTCCCATACTCTTTTTAGTAGGCCATTTTCTACAACTAGGGAGTCCCATAATGCCCAGTAACTTTTCAGAGATGGAGATTTATTGGAAATATCCTGCCAATCAGGTCTATCCATTTTATTTATTTTCCATTGGAAAATTGGGCCAAACTCTGGATCTTCACTCTGTTCTTTAGCAAGGCTTCTACTATCCCAATGTTCTGGGCCTTGGATGCTAATTCTTCGGCAATGAAAATCGTCCTGTTCCCTTGCTTCCTGTCGCAAGCAATATCTACAATCAGGAAGGCATGGCCTTCTGGATAAAGCGTCAGCGTTGCGATGGCTCTGTCCTCTTCGGTGTTCAATTTTGAAGTCGTACTCTTGCAAACGTTGAAGCCATCTTGCCACTTGGCCTTCCGGGTTCTTGAATTGCAGGAGCCACTTCAATGAAGCATGGTCGGTTCTCAAAATGAACGGCTGACCATAGAGATACTTGTGAAAATGCTCCACTGTTTTGACAATGGCAAGTAATTCTCTCCTAGTCACACAGTAGTTCATCTCTTGCTTGGAAAGGACTTTGCTAAAGTAGGCAATCACTTTCTCTTGTCCTTCCTCTACTTGCGATAGTACCCCTCCAATTCCAGTATTACTGGCGTCAGTGTCTACGATGAACTTCTTCCCAGGAATTGGATATGACAGGATCGGGGGAGAACACAGGGCGCCTTTAAGCTTCTGAAAAGCTTCCTGACACTGTTCCGTCCACATAAATGGTTGGCTATTTTCGGTAAGTCGATGCAGAGGTTTGGCGATATCGGCAAAATTTTTCACAAACTTCCGATAGTATGTGCAGAGTCCCAGAAAACTCCTTAATTCATGTTTGTCTCTCGGCACTGGCCATTTCCAAATGGTTTCAGTTTTCTCCGGATCAGTCTTGACTCCATCTGTAGAAATAATGTGTCCTAAATACCTGACTTCTTTTTGGAAGAGCATGCATTTCTTGGGACTTAGCTTCAGTTGGGCTTCTCTTAACTTTTGCAAGACTTCCTGTACATTCTTTAAATGATCTTCAAAGTTCTTGCCAAGTATTATCACATCGTCAAGATAGACTAGACAGGTTTTCCACGTCATTCCACGGAGAATTGTTTCCATCAGTCTTTCAAACGTGGCTGGCGCGTTACAAAGCCCAAACGGCATAACGTTGAATTGCCACAAACCTGTCCCAATGGAAAAAGCTGTCTTTTCTTTGTCGTCCGCATGAATTTGGACTTGCCAGTAGCCACTTTTCAGGTCTAAAGTAGAAAACCATTGAGATCCAGATAGTGTGTCCAGAGTGTCGTCTATTCTTGGCAACGGATAACTGTCCTTCTTGGTGACATCATTTAATCTTCGGTAGTCAACACAAAATCTAGTAGAGCCGTCTTTCTTCTTCACCAAAACTACTGGAGAGGTCCATGGACTTTGTGATGGTTCAATGACTCCCTGTTGTTGCATCTCGCTCAACAATTTCGATACTTCTTCTTGTTTGGCCAATGGAATTCTTCGTGGGGCTTGCTTAATTGGAGCGGTGCCGCTGGTATTTATGCGGTGTTGAACTAGGTCAGTTCTTCCTACATCGTTCTCAGTTAGTGAGAATACATCTTGGTACTGTCTTAATAATTCTTCTACTTTATGAACGTCATCCGATGGCAATGATGACGTGGATCGGTTAACCAGGTTTTGCAGAATTTCCGGCAGTATTCGAGGATCACAGCGTGCTGTTGATGATTCTACATTCTTGAAAACTACATCGACTATCTGACAAACTCCCAAGGATTCTCCTTTCTTCACTTTTTGTGGGTAGTCTTTCAGATTTAACATTCTCACCAACACTGAGTTGTTCTTCTTTTGTGTTAGAGTTTTTCCTATTAAAATTCCTCTTTTGGAAAGATTGCTCTCCGGTTCTGGTTCCACAATTACTGTTTCTTCAAAAGCCAGCGAACTGTTACAAATTGCCTCAATAGTTACTTCTGATGCCGCGGGTAGAATAATGTCTTCTAATGCTTTAACGGTTTTAATCGGTAGATTTCTCACTTCAGGATAATGCATTAAAATTTCTTCACCTTTGGTCTTTAGTAGTCTCTGGGGAAGATCCAGGATAAAATTTTGCTCAGTCATGATATTCAGACCAAGAATGACGTCATCGGTGATGTCGGCTACAAGGATGTCTTGTTGGAATGTATTTGTTCCTAAACAGATGTTTGCAACATGGATGCCTTTTACTGGTATGACTTCCCCATTTGCTGTTTCCAAAATGAAGTTTCTGTCTGGCTTCTGAATTCTACAATGGGCTACGATGTCTGGCCTTACTATGGTGTGACTTGAGCCAGTATCAAGGACCATTTCGCATTCCCGGCCGCATATTCGCCCTGGTACTACCAAGCTGTTGCCGTTGTTGTGCAGCCGGGTAACCTTGATCTTCATGGTTGGTGGGGCTTGGTAGCACCTCACCAGCTTTCGCCCCTCAAAGCTGGCTAGTTGGCGTTTCCCTGGTCCTGTTCCGATGTGTTTTTAGGGCATCGATTCCTGAGATGCCCTTCCTCCCCGCAATTCCAGCATCGTATGGGTCTACGTCTGCTAAATGTAGCAGAGTCGGTATGATTCCGTTCGGTTTGGAAATTGTTCAAAAAATCTTGAAAATTTTTCAGCAATACCTCCACATTTTTGTCATTACTTCTATAGTCGGCTGGCTGATATTTAATTAGCCTTGCTCTGCCTTGACCCCGTCTGGATGCTTGTTGAGCAGCTTCAATTTCTAACGCCTGCGCCAAGGCTTCGGAAATGGTTTTGTTTCTGGCTAACCTCAACGCCTGACTAATTTCAGGGTCTCGCAGTCCATCTATGAAGCTACTTACAGCTAATTGCTCTTGGAACTCTACAGGGGCAGTGGGGTAAGCTAGCTTCACCATCCGGGCTATATCGGCCTCATATTGCTGAATATTTTCTTCGAATCGTTGTCTTCTACCCTTTAATTGAGCCTGGTAAACATGTTGCATGTGGGCTTCACCATACCTCATTTCGAGAGCACTTTTCAGCATTTCATAATCGGTTTTGTTCTGCTCAGGCATCGTTCTTAAGATTTCCATAGCCTCACCTCTTAAAGCTACAGTTAACGATATCGCCTTTTCACCTTCGGACCAGTTATTTGCCATGGCAGCCGCCTCAAATTGCTTTAAGTATGTGCTCCATGGTACCTTTCCATCAAATGTTGGTGGCTTGACCCTCGAAGATGCAGAATTACCTTCAACTTTAATAACTCCTGTCGTGGACAGCTGTGTGAATTTTCGGTTGACTTCTTTCTGCATCTCTTCGACTTCACACTTCAACGTACTGTTGACTTTCTGCATTTCGTTGACTCTCTCTTCGACTTCACACCTCAGCGTACTCACACTTTCTTTTACAATTTGGACTTCGTCTTGCATACTATTCCTCAATTGATTTATTTCTTCTTCTACAGTTTCTTCAAAATCTTTGAATTTTTCTTTCATTAGCTCTTCTAACTTTTTATTACTTTCTTCTAAACTGTTCTTTAGTTCTTCTTGGCTGTTCTTCAGTTCTTCTTGGTTATTCTTCATTTCGTTTTTTAATTCATCTTGACTGTTCTTCAGTTCTTCTTGACTGTTCTTCAGTTCTTCTTGACTGTTCTTCAGTTCTTCTTGGTTGTTCTTCATTTCAATTTTTAATTCTTCTTGGCTGTTCTTCACTTCAACTTTTAATTCTTCTTGGTTATTCTTGATTTCCTTCATCATTTCCATTAATTGTGTCAAGGTCTCATCCATTTTTATCGATTTCGATCTGGTAACTGGCATACACTTACTATTTGATCCCTTTTTTTTTTTTTTTTAATCTTCGAACGTTTCACGTCGTGGAACGTCGCACTTCTGACACCAAATGTAACGTTTGTCTAACCTCCAAACAGATTAAACCAGCTTGTTCGACAAAACAACACAAATCTTTATTGTCACTAGATACAAACTTCAACTATTTTTCACAACTGTCAACACAAATTCCTTAGTTTGACGTTTCGGTTGAACGCGCTCACGCTTTTTCCTAAAAACCCCCCGGCCTCTTGAAATCACGAGTATTTATATATTTTTCAAGCTTCTGGAATATTCGGGAGCCTCTTTTTGGATTCCGGAACATAATGGAATGATTCTATGACTTAAACGAAAATTCTAGATTAGAAACGTCAACCTAAAGATTTTACAAATGTTAATTTATAAACAATAAGAAATGAATTAACAAAACAGGCAGATTCACTAGCAAGGTAGGTGAGCTTCCGTAACAATACATAGATTTTTTTTAACTTGAACAAATTCTACAAGCTAAAGTGAAATAATCACTTATGTTTGTCTCTTCAAAACACTAAGTTTGTGGTTGTGGTTGAGGTTGATTATCCGATAATCGCCTGGTTGGGCTCAGTTGGGGCTAAAAACTTGGAAACCTGAAATCCAACCTGTCATCTTACAATAATAGTACCACCAAGAACAACACTGCACTACACAACTTGGTCAAATATATATTATGCGCTTGCACTCAAATATCGCATAACATTTCATAATTCTTTCCGTTTTGTGCATTACATCACATCTTGTAATCCAATTCTGTTTATATCGCAGTATTCACAGTCAGAAGCAGCTTGGGCCAAGCCAATCATATATTTTAGGATTGACTTGAACAGTCTAAGCAGTTTCTAAGCAATCTCAGTTCTAAACGTTTCGTTGAAGTAATCATTTTGTCATTTTTTCCAAGCCTCCTTGAAAGTGCCCAAATAAACGTAATCAATTTCAGTGTGCACCTTCGTTTACTTAATCCCTGTGAATGGATATTTTTGAACAAACGGGCATTTAGAACCAGAGTTCAGAACACATTGTACATTAACAAGGGATTGGTGATGTTAGGTTGGTTAGGCGTGAACATTGTACTCATATTTTTTATTATTATACGATTGAATAGTTTTAGTGATATTATCCAGTTATCACCAACAGTATATGAGATGAGATACCATTTCTTTAAAATTCTTACAATCTGTACATTTCTCAGTCCAACCTTGTTATTTACATATCATGAAATCCGAATCCATGGGTATACTTATGAGGTTGCACTCATGATAAAAATTGAGATAAAAATAAAAATCTGATTTTATTTTACAGAATCTTTTATGAGTTTCATCTTATGATAAACAAAATACTTTCTAATACATTGAGCAGTTGGATTAATATATAGAAATATAAATAGAATATTAAAAGTAAAATTGTCCCTAAACATTTCTATCACAGACTTCAACTGTATCTAAAAGTTATAAAATATCTAGAAACCTAAAGATACTAGCATTTAACTAAATCATGAACCTGTAAAGATTAAAATTATTATTTTCCCATATATGATAAAAAGGGAACTCGATACATACCGCTGTTATCTTTTTATAATGGTAGATAAGACATGAGCTAATAATTAGATTAATAAATCATTTAATAACTAATTATGAAATGGTTATGGATTAATAACTCCTAATAAAAACAAAGAAATAAAATAAAAATAAAACTATTAACCAAAGTTTAGATACAAAATTACTTGCAAATAGTTCTGAATTGTATAGTCTAAAAATTAGTTTCATGACTATATTTCTATACCCTGATCTATCAGTCCTTGTAAATAATTGGATTTATGAAGTACAGCATCAATTTTCATATTTCCACATTTTCTGTATTACAATAAAAAATTTCAATCAATTTATAAGGCAAAATTTCCTATATTTTTTCTACTTGGGACGGATAACAATAATTAGTACCTATTTATTAAATGTCAATTAAATATACTGGGTCATAACTGTAAAAAGTATTATGTCATACCTATAGTGTTTGGCTAAAATTATAGGGACTCTGTAGTATCGGAGCGTTATTACTATGTATAGAAATTTAATGTCCCACTTCCTACGCACATTGACTATAACTAATAATTTCATCGAATCTATAAGGTGCAATATTATTGGTGTATTTTAATAAATAAGCAAGGTCGAAGACTGGAGCACTTCCATGTTGACAACATTAAAGTTTTCGAGCAAAGTGGCATAGAGCTCGAGTTTTTTGTAGGCAACTTCTGTTTGACCATTAATTGCGAGGTCAGTAATTATATTTTTTTACGATGGCTCTTAGAAGTGTGGAAGCTATTGGACTTTCTATTATTCGTAAAATACCTAATTTAATATATTGAAATAAAAATTTTACTTTTTTATATTTTTTTAAATTCGGCCGTATTGCGATCCCTTATCACTTCACCAGTCGAAAGGCTCTATATGTTGGCAATGAGTCATCCTCTATAATTTTGTCTATTAATTATATATAGTTCACATTATATATCTCATTTTAAGATTAAAATTGATTCATTATTATTTCTTCCATACTTTACCAATACACTTTATATCTGATTCAGCGCAACATTTATATAATATACATAATTAAGAATACATAAAATATATAAATAGATTGTTGTAAACACATAAATAAATCTCTTCAGTCATAGTAAATAAATCTCTTAAAAATAAACAATAAAAAAAAGTTAAACAAAAAAAAATCTTGAGAACACAAGCTCAAGTCAAAATATTGCTAAATCTCCCACAGTCTGCTCTTTTTTAAATACATTTATGGCAGTACAAAATTATCAAGTGGCTACTATACTAGTTTTTCTGTAGTCTTTCTTGAAATTCAACCATACTGCTAAGCCTATAATCATATAAATGATAGCTACCACAACATGAAAACAACCGTAAACAAAATACTGGTCTCTAGGCTTTAATGCAAAACCTATACCACCTCTCACCACGATGGCCGTCAACAGAGACTGAAAGGCGACAGCTACAAACGTATTGATACCAAAAACTAAACCATAACTCTCATCTCTGATATGTTTAGCAATTTCGCTGCTAGTTATAGTGATCATAAAATGAAACAGTGTACCGAATGCAATGTAACAAATGTAACTTAAGATAATATAATTGGTCCTAGAACTATATAAAAGGATAAAACCCTGTAATAAAGAGCATATTGTCAGGGTTAATTCCCCTTTCATTTTCCAATCTACTTTTAGAACACCTGCTAAAAGAGCACCTAAAAATCCTAATACAGTTAAAACTGCTTCAACCGCACCATTATAAATCGGTTTATTGGGATCGTCTACTATAGATGTCCATAACGGTTGCATGTAGGTTTGTGCTTGGGTGTATCCACAAGTGGACAAGGCAAACCAAATTGACCATTTTAGGACGTATTTGTTTGAGAAAGAGTTGGTAAAGTGGATACCCATAAGTACAAAGGCATGCCTGACTTTCATGCAGAATGGGAGGGAGGTTATTTCTTCCCGGTGGAAGTAGATGCTTTTTTTGACAGGTGGTAGGAAGAGTGCCCATAAAGTTGCTGCTATCATCGCTATAATTATCAAAAAACATTTTTATATTAAAATCTTTAATAATAGTATATAATAATGAATTAAGCATGTAAAATTTTAAGTTTTTGTACAATACATTTTTGTTATTATTTGTAATGTATTTGTTTTGATCATTATTTGGAGATTAAAATGCTTTCTGAAAACCAAAGTTTTTGCAAGAGCCCTAGTAATGCAACGACAAAAATACTATCATTAAAATGAGGTAGGTAGTGCTTTTTATTGTGGAGTTCTGAAGTCATAGGCCATATATATTATGCAATTGAATGATTTTTTAATATGATTAGAAGAACAGGACATGTATGACATTTCTTATTTTAAAAAGAAATCAGGGACCACAATTGAAGTTTCAACAGTATAATTATTATAATTATTACATTATAACTGTCTTTTGTTTAAAAAAAAGTTGACCAAAAAATTAAACTGCTAACTGATTGATTATAACTCCTTTTGATAACTGAGATACTTCATAATAATGAAATAAATGTATAAAAGTACCTCTTCATTTCATTTAACTTTTAAAATTAAAGATCCAGTCAGGTTTTTGAAAACATAAAAAGAAAAATGGTAACATCCTAATTAGATATAAATTGCGCTAACACTTTATTTACTATTTTGAGTTCATGTTGAAAGATTAAAATTAAGAGTAAAATTTTAGATTTAATTTAATCTGATCACAGGTGTCGCAATAAAATTTCGAAAATTTAGGAGGGATGTACTTACTAACCCTAACTTGTTAATAGTGAAATTTTCTAATTCTCTGACATGCACCTACCTGAAAAGGTTATGTAATTTAGATCTCTATAGTTCATCACATACAGAGATATTAGAAGCTGAGCCATTATTCCTGAAATGGCACGACCTGCCAAAATAGCAGCCCTAGTGTGAGAGCTGACTTGCTGGAAGTACTCCGTGTCGACTTTTGCATAGATGTAGGTGTAATAGGCTACTTCTGCCGCACAGAAAGTACCATAGAATACCTGTAATATTATAATTCAATATATAAATGAAAAAAAAAGTATGAATGTATTATGTAAATATTAATAATCAATAAAGAATATTTCTATGGCCCTTGAATTTACAAAAACCGAGTAATTAACTATATATTACGTACTAGATTTGTTACTAATTTTTAACGAGTAAAACAATTTTTTACCACTCTACGGATATTTTGTTAGATATATATGGATTTTTGACTTTCTGATCTGGCAACACTGATCATTTGTTACTTTTGATACCCTAAAAATGCTATTGTTCTTCATCTTTTAACCAGAGAATAATGCCAGGAAAAATTATTTATATTCACATTAAAATGCCAAATACAAAGTTCCAATTAATTTAGATTTTTGCTTTTTGATTTTTTTTTTTAATTTATAGCTTATTACTAGTTTTTGTAGGATTTTTAAGATACATGTATGTTTTTTGTAATTTTTTTTTATTCTACTAGAGGAAAATACTGCATTAATGTGACTTACAATAAAAACACTTTCACTGAAAAATTGCAGGACAATCTTAAACATTTTCAACATTCTGTATTTTTGCCATGGAACATTTGAGGTACATTGCTCACAAATTGTACAAAAACAGCAAAAATGGAAATAAAACGAAAAAACAAAAAAATATATTTACCATCTTAATTTGAATAAAATTTTCCATATAACATTTTTCTATACTTTGAAAAGGATTGACATTTTTGGAGAATGAAAAATAAAAAAGGATCAATATCTTTGAATCAATCTATGCAGACACTTTCGCAGAAATATATTTTTGAAAAAATTTCCCATAAGGTGCAAACGTTTTGACGGACATTGTATATATATATAATAAAATTGTCCAGATACTGGTATGTCTTCAAATCTTCTTTTGGTCTTGCTATTAACATAATTATTAGCTACTAATATGTATATTGTTATTTTTTATTGTTTGATTAATCTGTAACTACAAATAAGTATGAATATCAATAAAGAGCATAAGTTTAATATAAATGTTTATTGCAAAACCATTGGATATACAGTGTGACACAGAATTATGGTATACCTCTATTTCCCCTTTAATTTTTTAGATGATTTTCAAATTTGGCATTGGGGAAGTATTTATTAATCGTCACTTTTCGGCACAATGATTAGGTACCTTTTTGTCACCTCCAGTTTAACCGGAAGTAATAGCAACTCTCAATTTTTAGATGGAACACCCTGTCATTATTACATTTTTGGAATCTACATCATTTTCTGAATCTAACAATATAACATAAGTTACTCTATTTTGCTTTTGAATTTAGAGTGCCCTCTCTCAACTGTTTTCAGTTCTGTTGGTCTCACAAATAAAATAAGCGTATGGGTAGATAGCTTATTAATTGTACTTTCTAATCGTACCGTGGTATCATTATGGTACTATTTAAAAAAAAACTAGTTTCAGCTCTATAATCACTTTGAAGAATTTTAAAGCCCTGTAAGTACAGAAATTGAAAGTTTTTGACACCAACTCTATTTTTTTAGGGTGTCCATTAGAATTAATCGAGGATGGTCAAGGCACTCTAAATTCAAAAGTATAATAAGAGTCCGAAAACTAATTTGACACCTGGAATGTCACTTATATTATTAAAGTGGATACTCGAAGCGGATGGTTCTTTATGAAACATCGTGAAATAATTGTTTTGAAAAAACATTGATCTCATTTATATGTTCCAAGAAATATATAGAAAACACTCTACGAGCCCTAACAACTAAATGTTGGACAACATAATATTTTGGAAATAATACAATGGCTTATCAAAACGACTGAATTATTTTGTTTATTTTTTTAAATACAACCATAACAATATATTCTAGACTATTTGAAAACATTTTCGTGCCATGGTAAAGGAATAGGCATTAATCATAGCGTACTTTGTCATTGGAAGGTCAAATTTGGTGACAACTTGGGACAAACAAGAAGCAACTTTAATTTAATACGGGGTCACATCGCCCTTAGCTTTAACGACTGCTTGAACTCTTGCAGGCATTGTATTAACCAAGGACTGACACGTTTGAGGAGAAAAATTATCACAAATCTCTTGTAGTTTTGTCCGCAAATCAGAAATAGTGCGTTGAGGATGGTTTCTTAAATACTGCTTCATTTTATGCCACACAGTTTCTATCACATATAGATCCGGAGTGCTGGCTGGATGAGATAAAACCTTTATATTATTATCACCAAACCATTTTTTGGTAGATTTTGCTGAATGACATGATGCTCCATCTTGTTGGAAGATGAAATCCTCATTAGGAAACAATTATGCGCGCTAGGTAAAAGTGAGGTCTGAAGTATCTCTTGTTATTTTTAAGCATTTACAGTACCATCTATAAATTTTAAAATGCATAAGCCCCTTGCCGACATGCAGCCCCAAACCATAATTCCCTTTGGAAACTTCACAACCCTTTTTAAGCAGTCTTTATGAAAAGTTTCTGCTTTATTACGTATTTTCCGTTTACGGTGATCTCCAACGCAAACATCAAATTTCGCCTCATCACTAAATATTATTTTATTCCAGTCATTTTCTGTCCACAGAAGTTTAGATTTTGCCCAATTGTAACGGTTCTTATGTTCTTATTTTGAATCTTTGTCAATAGCGGTTTTTCTTCGGCCTAAATACGAATTTGTATCAATTTTTTGCTAATGGATGAACCATACAAAACTGAACTTACCTTGTAAAATCCCAAACCGCATTTATGAATGTATTTTCAGCAACATTCTCTAGATATATTTAATCCACTTGCCCTGTTCCATTGAGCAGTTATGTCTCGAACGGTACTTCTTCTCGTTGATTTGCATAATTTAACTAAATTTCGTAAATCTCTTTGTGAAACAACTTTTGGTCTCCCCAAACTTTTACCTCGAACATCCACATTGGCAGACTCACCATATTTTTTCACTATATTATAGACTGTGGTCTTTAGAATAGGTAAATTACTAGAAATTTTACGCATTGTCTTGCCCGAACTGTATTGGTGAATGATAATTTCACGTAATTTCTGTTCGGTAGCTTTTCCACGACCCATTATTCCAATTTAAATTAAGAAAATTTAAACATTTCAACAAATACTACTACTTATAACTATTTACGTCACTTACAAACTGTCAATGAATAAATAAAACGTTTTTTTGATGTTTATATAGTGTTTTTTAAACTTTTTAAATGTGAGATTTGTGCTTGTCCCAACATTTAGTTGTCAGCCAATTTGGTCTTCCAATGACTAAATACGCTATGATTACTACCGATTGCTTCACCATGGCACGAAAATGTGTTCAAATAGTCTAGGGTATATTGTTATGTTTGTATTTAAAAAAATAAACAAAATAATTCAGTAGTTTTGATGAGCCATTGTATTATATCCAAAATAATACCTTGTCCCAACATTTAGTTGTTAGGGCTCGTATATACTAGTATTTCGGATTATTAGAATTTTTTCAATAGAGTAAATGTCTAGAGTAATAGACATTTACTCTATTGAAAAAGGCCTAATAAGCCGAAATACTAGTATATAGAGTGTTTTCTATATATAGACATTTACTCTATTGAAAAAGGCCTAATATGCTGAAATACCATTTATATAGAGTGTTTTTTATATATTTCTTGGAACATCTAAATGAGATCAATGTTTTTTTTTCAAAACAATTAATTAGTTATATTATATTATTGAATTCTGAAAATGACGTATATTTCTTACTACCGATAAAACCAGAAGTGGCAAAAAGGTCATTTTTATTTCAAAAAGTTACCTTTAATAAGTATTTCCGCGTTGCCAAATTTGAAAATGGTATCTAAAAAAATATTGAGGGAATGAGGGACATACCATGAATTGTGTCACACTGTAGGTTTTATTGTCGAATAAAATAAACGTTTTTTATTGTGCCTCACTGAAGCAAAATTATTTAGGATCAATTACACCCTATTATAGAATTATTATATGTCTGTTTGAATAACTTAAGGTTATTCATCCATTCATTCCTAATTCAGGCAATTTATATTAACATTATTGCAATTGAAAAATAAATTGCATTTTTTCGTAACACTTATTCACATCAGTGAATATGAGGAGGTACCTACTTTAATTGACGTAAAATACATCATGCTTGTAACACTTGCATCAAAACACTCAACTGCTAACATGCTCAAAATACTTTCATTGTACAATTTAAAATTAAGTGTTCATTAATAATTTATTTATAGAAAGATCACTATCGATACATTACATTTTACAAATATAATTATAATTTACAAATAATATAATGATAATTTTTACAAAATAGTAATCCTTGCCTCTAATAAAACAAGTACCTACCTACTTTATTCTAATTACTAATCGAAGAATAAGGCTAAAATGGGTATATGTTAACACAAATTTGTTTATTTCAAACTATCAGGAATAGGCAGAGTTATTTATTTATTTATTGTTTTTTCATTTTACTGATTAATTTATTAGTGATATTGTCTCACTATTTTTTTTTAAATTTTATGCACGGAAATGTGGTAATAAAATAATACAGTTACCTCTGAATTATTTTCTGAAATAAAAAAAAAATCAGTCAGTCTTTTTTGAAACAATTCCATCTTATTAAGAATTTTTATTGCAAAATGTGTTGCAATATCTCCTTAAAGGGGTCTGGATAGTGTAGATAAGATGTAATGATGAGATAAAATATATTTTTACGAATCAACGAGTTAATGTCTAGATTTTAGATATTAAAGCACACATCACAATATTATATCATACGATTATTACTTTCATTTAAATATTTATTGGAGCAACTCTTATTAAATTCAAATCTTTAATCATAAATCATTTAATTTTTAATCCTAAAAAACATAATTTCATAAAAAAATAATATGGTTAAACACAAGGTGTCACTCAACTATTTAATCAAATACAGGTTCTCGAATACAAATTTAAGCTATTTCATAGGAATGGTATTAAAAAAACGTAGTCTTTGTATCCGTTTTATGCAAATTCACTATATACTCAAATTTATAAATATATATCCAGACCTCTATGTAAAATAATTATTACTAATGACAGGGTAGTCGCTCATAAAAAATACTAAAAAAAATTCAGTTTAGTCAATTTTGCTTGTAATGTATATTTAATATAAATGTAAAATACTGTATAATTGCATATTTGCTTTCACAATCTTTATTGAGCAATTTACTTATTAAAAATCACCTATTGTTTGTATAATATTTGGAATAGGTTTACCAAGTATGTATTAACATTATTGCTGGAGTTGTTATTTTTATAGGCATAAATATTTGACATACCTAATACCTTTCAATTTTACCTAATGCTATAGAATTTGCTTACTACTCATAATAAGAAAACAAAAAAATTGCAAACAGCATATTTCCTTAGTAATTACATAATATGTAGACAAATATTTTATGTGTATCCTAACTAGTTTCTATCTATAATAAAGTATAAGTTTTGACTCGTAAGGTGGATTATATTATACATTATACAGGGTGTCCACCTAGTGCGCGTAAGTCCAATATCTGGGTTAATAAAAGAGATAACTTAATTTTTTTTTCTACAGGGTTGTCTAATATCCCGAGCTGCACAAAATGAAAATATATTTACATATTCAGGATGTTCAGTTTTTCCTGGACAGGTACCAACTTCGTTTTTCTAAATGGAAATATATATTTTTTATTGCTTTTTCGAACTAAACCCTTGATTTTAGTAGGACTTTCATCAGCCTTCCCTATACCTAACTTAAACTGTTTTTGAAATATTGACGGGTGAATATTGACATTTTTGCAACTTTGACACCCTGTAAAATCTAAACGGTTTGAGATCAAGCAAAACGGTTTGCACATTCCTATCTTAACTTTTCATAAGCTATCGTTTGGTACTAATTTCAAATTTATCCAGGAATTAAAAATTTTCAAAATTTTCAGAAAATTTTAAATTTTTGGATAATTCTGAAATTAGTACCAAACGTATTTATCCAGGAATTAAAAATTTTCAAAATTTTCAGAAAATTTTAAATTTTTGGATAATTCTGAAATTAGTACCAAACGATAGCTTATGAAAAGTTAAGATAGGAATGTGCAAACCGTTTTGCTTGATCTCAAACCGTTTAGATTTTACAGGGTGTCAAAGTTGCAAAAATATCAATATTCACCCGTCAATATTTCAAAAACAGTTTAAGTTAGGTATAGGGAAGGCTGATGAAAGTCCTACTAAAATCAAGGGTTTAGTTCGAAAAAGCAATAAAAAATATATATTTCCATTTAGAAAAACGAAGTTGGTACCTGTCCAGGAAAAACTGAACACCCTGAATATGTAAATATATTTTCATTTTGTGCAGCTCGGGATATTAGACAACCCTGTAGAAAAAAAAATTAAGTTATCTCTTTTATTAACCCAGATATTGGACTTACGCGCACTAGGTGGACACCCTGTATAATAGGTACGATTATATGTGCTTTTATTGCACATAATCTGAATTTTACTGTAAGTTATATAAGGATCATTACTAAAACACTAAATATGAAAGATTAATCAAACAAAATAAATAGTCATAAAAACAAAAACACAAAACTATTAAACTACAGTAAAACCTCTAAATAGCGCCAATGCCCGTTATATGAAGGTGGCCATTACTGAGAGAAGGTCAAAAATAAATACAAATGCTGGTTATTTTTGTGCTTTCTTTATTAAATTAAATTATACACATTGAAGAAACTAGCTACAAATATATCTACAACTTAGGTGTGCTTATACCTATGTATAAAAAAAATGAGGTCAAACAATAAAAACTCTCAAGATACTCAGAATATATAAAAACTCAAAATTTGGACAATTTTTACAGCTAGTTCATTTTCATCATTACAAAATAGGAAACTTTGCACATCTCTTAGTTACACACTTCACTCATATCTTTAATATTTGACGTTCCAGATTCTTCCACATCACTTTCATTATTTAATTCACAATCTTTATCATCAATTAATTCATTGATTACTTCTTTAATGATAAAATTAGGATTTTCTGTCAAAACATTGCTTTCAATACATGCATAATTTTCTAGGCTTACATCATGTAATTCAGGAAAAAGCTGGACCACGGAAATCCTCGTCTTGCTGGAAATTTTCCAGGAATCTTGCTTTTGCAAAACATTTTGAAATTTTAGTTGATGAAACGTTTTTCCAAGCTGTTGATTAAATTAATGCATTTTTTTTTGGATCTCAAATACTTTCGCTGTTTGTGAATGTTAGAAGCCTTTTAAATTTCTTTTGCCGCGGCGATAGCTCAGTCTGTTAGGTGCTGGGTGGTAGCTTGTGACTAACAGAATGGTATATCGCGCCGCGAGTTCGAATCTCGCCAGGGGAGAAATGGCACCTCTCCCAGGGAATGGTTGTGTGTCTGCGTTTTTTTCATGTGTATCCTCCCTCTACACAAGCCTGAGGCTTTCAGAAGGGAGGTTGTCCATTTCTGTGGTGTGTTTTATGTTTTATGTTTTTTTTGATTAAACATTTTCTATAAGCCATCTTAAAGTTATGAATAATCCCTTGATCCAATAGCTGACAGTAGGAAGTGGTGTTTGAGGACAGAAAAACGATGTTCACGTTATCTATAGTGTCACTTTTTTTTAGCCATGAAGTGACAAAATTTCTGTTGTCAACCAAGGTTTTTTATTTTATACTCAATCTAAAAGGCAATCTATACTCTAAAGGCAGTTTGTTGATACGAGATCCTTTAAAGCATCGACATCCTTTAAAGCATCCTTGTCACCTTCCATATTTGCGCCAAATAACACGGTCAGTCTTTGTTTTGCAGTTTTTTTACTGGCACACTTATAACTTTTTAGTTTATAGTTTTGTTAGGAATTACAAGGTAAAAAAAGTCCTGTTTTGTCAGCATTGTACACATTTTTTGGTGAATAGTCGTTTAATATTACTTACTTGTAGCTTTATTTTCCAGGCTTCAACAGTATTCAGGTCAACATCGGCTGACTCATCGCAAATTGTTTTAAAGTCTATGTTATGTCTTTGAAAAAATTTTTGTAGCCATCCATTTGAGGCTTTAAAACTCGTGATTTTTAAACTTTCGGCTGCTTCTAATGGTTTTTCTTTTATGAGAGTCCAGATATGGGAAGGTTTTTATATCTGGCTTTACATAACCAATTGTAAACTACTTGGTCAATAGCCAATCTTCCAGTCTTGGGAAATTGTCTCTTCTGTCAGGATTGGAATTTTCTTCAGAGTTTCTTTAAGTCGGATGTTTTTTATAATTTCGTTAACTTGTGTCCTTCGAATACCATCCTTTTCCGTCAACTTTCGAACGCTGGTACTGAACCACTTTCAACAATATCAATTTTGTCATTAAGAGACAAACGTTTTCTTTTTAGCGACATGATGATTGTAACAAAAACAAAAACACAGTTGAACATACACTACTTAAAATCTATGAAAATAGAGCTTCTTTATCTCTTCAGGTTTTGAAATTACTATGGGAAATACCAATTGTTGCATTTATAAAATTCTACCGAGGGGTCAAAAAATTTTAGGTTTGTGTACATGTTTGCCAATAAAATTTATGACCGGTAATCTGTTAATGAGGTACAATTGCAGGTATTTTATGAAGACAATTGTTTTATGAGGTCATTAGTACCAGTATTCCCATATAATTCCTTTCAGAAGTTTGAAAACTGGCCGTTTTTATAGGTGACCGCTTTTAAAAGGTGGCCGAATTTAGAGGTTTTACTGTATTAAATATTAAGTTAACAGTATATTTAGTATTCATATAGGTAAGTAACTCTGTAAGTACTCTTTTATTTTAGAGACAATAAAATATCCCTCTTCCCTCTGTTAATGATATATTAGGAACGTATACATATATCATAATAATATATAATAATTAGGGTTGTAATGACCAATATACAAAAATAAAACAGAATGCATGTGGTTTCTGGTGAGTATACCTAACTTTCTTGGTGCCATGATACATTGCCTAGATAGATGTACCATGCACCTATAAATTAGAGGAACACTAGAAAAATAGTTCTAATTTTCTTTTATAAAAGCAATAAAATCTAGCAGGCTAGTTATTTTATAGTTTATTTATCGTAAGAATAAGTAAATCTGATTATTTCAACCTTCTCATCATCAACATCTGAGAAAAGTAAAACAAGGGAAACAGTTATAATATCTCTATCCCTCACTCTCATCTTAATGATGAATCTGGAAGTCAGACTTGTATGGGAGAGTGAGCGGAATATTATTGTTTTGTGGGCTGCGAGTGTGCCCAGGAACGACTTACGATGTCATAACTTTAACTATCATTTAGTACGAGAACTGTTTTTTTATATAACTTATCATATCAAAAGGTATGGTAGTGCCTCGCGCCAAGTTCACTCATTCCGTGATCCGCGCTCCTCACACATCTAAGCGAATACCCGTGTATCTTTGTGAGAAAAAAATCCCCCACCACCGCCTGATTTTTATATGAATATGACTGTCACATATAAATATTTTTGCTGCATATATCATCCATGTAAAACTTCAGCCTAGTGTGGTACTCTTTTCTATTCTAGATGTTATGTCCCTTATGACCCCCACATTATAACAATTTTTTTCTTAGTGTTCCTCTAATTTATTCAGTGTATCTATATTAAGTGATAAAGCTAAAAAAAGTATTCATGCTATATATTCCATTATAAGTAAATAAAAATTTGATCATTTTTTTATTTTACCATAGGAAGATAAACATCTTTAGAAATCGTTATGTAAGTTATACCTATTTTGTTATGAAATATGTTGTAATAGGTACCTAATACAAAAAAAATATAAAATATAAAACATTATAAACCCTTACGTTAAGTAGGTAAGTGGGGCTACCTACTTACCTTGACAATTTTATTTTTTGACATACAAAAAAGGGCATGTCCTTCATAAGTAGGAATTGGTGTTGAATTTGTTTTTATTTAATTTTACCTACTTAGCTATGAAAAGTCAAATACTTAGGTATTTATTTGCATCATTTTAACAGACTTTAATACATATTTGTTCCTTTGTTTGGCAATATATATTAAATATGTACAAAACCATGGATTTTATTAACTGCTTAAAAAGGTGGTACCTATATAATACAAGAACATAATATGTATCTAAAGTAGTATCAATAAATTTCTATATTTGAAAGAAATTTATTAAAAATAATAATGGTCTTGTAATAATCTCTTTTACCTCTATAATTTGCAGATCAATAAGGGTTTTCGTCCATAATAGCATGGCCCATACAATAATACCGGAAGCTCCTAGCAGGACAATTAGTGGTTTGTATCTGCATAAATCAGTTACCAAAAACATCAGGATTAGGTGCACTAGGTAACTGTATGTTCCTATAGGATAAACTTCTTGGTTCACTTGTTCTTCCGTTAAATTTCGCCATCTCTGATCAATTAAAAACTCGTATATAAAAGGTTCTGAGGGCCTTAGTTCTTTCAGAAACCCAAAAATACTTAACAAAAGGGACACTTTGAGCCAGTCTTGCATTGTTTTTCTTATATAATTGGTAGTAGTAAATATTATACAATATTACATCTGTTATGCACTAAAACAATAATAGGATCTTATCCTAAAATCCACATTAACAATAACTGTACTTAGCCCTATATAATAACCTTATCACTGGTTCCACAAAATATAGGTATATGATCTATTCAGGTTCTAGCCCAAACACAGTCTAGTGGTGTCGGTGTCCGAGACAAATACATTTTTAGTTAGTTTTTAAATATTTGAAGGTTAGATTTACTGTTGAAGTTGAACGTCGTCACTTTAGTTATATATTTTGTGGTCGTCACTGTCATGAGTTTGTGGTCATGAGATTAATTTTCAAAGGTCGTCTGGCTAGTAATGGGTAATCGTCATATAATACTTATATATGGTAATCGTTCACTTTTTACTGAACGACTTCATATCGTTCGCTTCACCTAAATGCCTAAATGAACCGTTCACTCACAAAACAGAAAAAGACGTTCACTGAGAACCGTTCGGTTGAAGCCGCCTGAGACCTGCGTCGGCTGTGCAAAACGCCGAAGCCGGATGAACGATATTGCGTATTCATGCGTACGTGTCTTGTGTAATTAATCTATGCGTACGTGTGCCTCAAACTCAAGCAGAGAAGAGCGCCTACCATAGACTTAATTAAATCTATGGCGCCTACCCTTTGAAATTTGCCGAAAGCACTACAAATCACCGACCTGTCAAAACCGGTCTCTTTACAATAATATTTTGTCTACTAATTTAATACGTTTGAGTGTTTTTGCTTGCACAATAATATGATATACCTAGGAAGGGAAATATGTTTTTTGTTTCTTTTATCATTATTGGCGCGGCATCACATTTAGCTTTACACATTATAACTCATTGAAAGAAAAGGACTAATTATGGCCTTATTATTGTCGGCTATTTCAATCAAAACACTAAAAATAATTCCGTTTACAATGCGAAATGCTAGCAGAATGCTGCATGCTGCGCCATGCGGTGCCAATTCAAGTTTACATTTTTACATTCTTTTCTTCGTTAACATATTTCACAACTGCAAACTGAACGGTGAACGATACGGTGAGTTGAGAGGAACGATTCGTTCACGCTTCACCGAAGTGAAGCGGTCATTTCGAACGGTTCGATCGTGAACGATACATCACTACGTCTGGCATCACAGATTGTTTACACTACAGTTAAAAATCCTAGCCTCAGAGCTACGAGGCCGAAAACCTCATTCAGTACAGTACACAAAATATCTACTAATTGTACGGTAACTATATTTTTCTCAAACAACATCCGTTGACTGTGACGGGACGGATTCTGTGACCCTAATCTAGGTCTGTGACTGTGACCTGTGACAAATAATAGGTTGCTCATTTTTTTTATTAATTTCCATCTTCCATCATATTCTGTGATATATTTTATCTATGATTGTGTTTCTATTTTTCTATTTTTCTATCATAGATTCAAGGATTTGGTTAGGGGTTAGAGGGGATATTTTGTGGGGATAAAAATCCTTGGGGATTTCCCTCCATAGAACGAAGAAAGAAATACTGAAAAAGTTCATCAACATGCCACCTAAAAAGGGAAGTGCAAAATCTTCTAAATCTGGAAAGACTGATGAAACAGGTGATAAAGGTAACAAAAAAAATCACAAAAATAAACATTTTTTAATGACTAACCTTAAATTTAGGATCTAAAGACAAGAAAGGGGGGACTGCTGTTAAAGTAAGACACATCTTGTGTGAAAAACAGAGTAAATGTTTAGAAGCCTTAGAAAAATTAAAAGCAGGTCAAAAATTTCCAGAAGTAGCGACAGTCTATAGTGAAGATAAAGCACGTTCTGGTGGAGACTTGGGATGGATGGTGAGAGGGTCTATGGTGGGGCCTTTTCAGGAAGCTGCTTTCGCATTGCCAATATCTGGTGTTAATAATCCCGTTTATACTGATCCTCCCGTTAAGACAAAGTTTGGATACCACATTATTATGGTTGAAGGAAAAAAATAGCCTTTGTTTTTTGTTCATATATTTTTTAAGTTATAAATAAAATATTTTATAATAATATAAAATTTCTTTCAGTGTTTCAAGACAATATTAACATTGGCAGGCTAACTTAGTTTCTTTTCGAGGTAAATTTCTTTTATAAGAATGAGAAATTTTAAATTGAACTTTTTCGCCAAAAACGAAACAATAACTACTTCATCAGTTATTAAGGAAATGAGGTATATAAACAATTACGGGTAAGTGTAAGGAAATTAATTTGGTTCAATTATTATAAACTTAAGTCTATAAATTCAATAGACTACTGATGTATTGCATGAGGTAAGTGGAAGCACTCACTGAAATGTAATTAACAGACTTAACAAGTTTATGATAAATTATATGAAAAATATATTGATTAAAACCAAATAACACGTCGTTTCTGTTTCTAAGTTATGTGTCATTTCGGTGAGCGTTCCCACTAACAGGATTGTGACTTAACTGAACTGATTAGTCAACTGGACTGAGACCTATTCGGTCAACCAAGTGGACTGTAATCTCGTTATAATCTTAATGAGGTAGTATGGTAAATACAAGCTGGGTCATGGTCAAAAATTAAAAATACTTTCATATAGTATATCATACTGATTTGACACTTGTTAAAACTGAGGAAGAACTGTTGCACATTAATCAACTTGAGTTGTGTTTTTGTGTGTTTTGGAGGTTATATATCTACACTATTTAAAGATAATTTAATGTGCTTAACGTAGCAGTAACAGCAGAGAAAGGGTCGATAAGAATATATCATAGAGAATAATATTTCACAAATATTTTATTTATATATTTTCAATTGGGGACAATCAATTGGGGATTGATCAGAGTTTTCTTGTTAGAACAAACCTATAAATTAAAGGGACAGATGCAAATATGTTCAATGTCCAAGAACCCTAAACGATCAATATGTCGACTACTTTTGACGATCAGGGGTCAAATTCACATTTCTCGATTCGTAGTAGACGAATTAGAAAAAGAAGGTATTACGAAATGTATTGGAGTGTAACGTGTAACAGTTAGAGTTGTGTGGTTGTGAGTGGTCATTAATGACGGCCATTAATGACCGTCATGTCATTTGGTCACTGACCGGTTAGGACATAAATCGGTTTTGGTCAATAATTATCGTATTTGAATTTTCCGCCATTATAAATTCAATCTTGTCAATTTAAACATTTCTAACCCCAATTTCCAAGGTTATTTCAATTATGTTATTTTCAATGTGTTTACAATAAATTTCCTAAATCTTAAATTCCAATCCTTATTTCCACCGCCTTGCCTGTTAAGTGTAGTTAACTGAGGGCGTTTATAAAATTTTAAGCCTCGTTTAAAATAGTACTTTTCGATTGCTTATTCGATCTGGGTTCGGTTTGTCATTAAAGTAGTGATGGGATCGCTCGAGTGAAAAATAATCGATCATTCGATTATTGAAATCATCGAGATATTTCGAGTGGTTACGAAATCATTCGAACGATTTTTCCTATTCTATATCTAATACCAATCTAAGGAATTTCCGAACATGTTGAAATGTTTTCCATGAAAATAATTTATAGTCAACCTTGTAATTATTGAGTACTGCGCCCGCCGATCCGTTTTTGTTTGTCTTATGTTATGTCACTTATGTCTCACTTCAAGTGAAATGTCTTACCCCAATGCCAAATGCCGGCCGAATCATCAATCGTCAACGTCAATCTCAATGTAACATGTAACGAACGACGATCGTTCGAATGACGAGTGCCAGCCAGAGACAACAGCGTTGTTTTCAAACCAGGAATGTGATGTCACCACTCGGAAGAAAATCACTCGAGCGATCAATCGATTATTAATTTCACTCGAGTGACGATTTTTTGATTGTCAGAATCATTCGATTATGCCCATCACTACATTAAAGAGAATGAATTGGCCGACTCGATTCTCGATTTAATCGAATCGAGTTTCGTGATCTCCTGCAGGAAAGAGAGAGGACTCGTATCGTAATTGTCGATTTGCAGAGTCTGTTGTGCCGAATTTGCTTTTGCTATTCATGCTATTCAATTGATCAACAAAAACAAACTACTATGAGTAGTACGAGTGTAACTGTAGTAAGGATACTCCCATATCCTCCGTCTGTAAACACGCCTTATAAAATAAGGACTGAACAGCTATTCTCCTGGCTAATGCCACGCCGAGCGCTGAATTACAAAGCAAAATTTGGTGTATTTTGTCTAACAATGTTAGAATTCAAAATACAATGTTTTGGATTGCAACGAAAACTACGAGGAAATACTCTGGACCACACATCGTAGGATGTCACTAATTGCAGACCGGTTTCGACCTTTTTATGGTCTCATCAGTGCAATATAAGTGAGCATACCTCCGAATGCAAAGACCTGAGTATTTGGCACAATTGGTAAGCCTTGCGTACGCAAGCCTCAATGGCGCCACCTGCACTAATTAGAAAGGTCGAAACCGGTCTGCAATTAGTGACATCCTACGATGTGAAGCAGTGGTGGGTTTTTAGCCGCTAATTATATATTTAGCCAATGCTAATTATATAATTAGCATTTAGCCGCCTAAAAATATTATAATTAGCCGTTATCAGAATAACGACTATATACATTGTTTTTTAATTTTTAACACATCAGATCAGAATACCTATTATACCTATTCATATACCTTTCTCAAAGCACTGCCAAATTCCTGACTTATACCTATGGTTAACTATTATATGCTAATTAGTTACTACACTGACCAATATCGGGAGACTAATTTACTTTAATTCGATCATTACAAGACTAGATTAATTAATTTACTAATTACTAATTTGGCTTTCCTAACAAAAAGGCCAACAAAGAGGTTATAGGTTATCCCTCTAAATAGCCTGCATGGTCTTGTTGGATATTTAGCCTGCTAATTTTGAAAGTGTTTTTAGCTGGCGGCTAATTATCGATAATTATCCGGCTAATTATAACCAGATAATTATCCGGCACATCACTGATGTGAGGTCCAGAGTATTTCCTCGTAGTTTTCGTTGCAATCCAAAACATGGTATTTTGAATTCTAACATTGTTAGACAAAATACACCAAATTTTGCTTTGTAATTCAGCGCTCGGCGTAGCATTAGCCAGAGAATAGCTGTTTTGGCCTAATTTGGTTCAGTCCTTATTTTATAAGGCGTGTTTGTTTACAGATGGAGGATATGGGGGTATCCTTACTACACTCGTAGTAGTTTGTTTTTGTTGATTACATTAACCATCTGTTAAGCTGTAGAACTCTTTTTCTACACCCCGTTGTTATTCACTTGATGCGTTGAGTGACGAAGTCGTCACTCAACGCTTGATGGTAAAACATTGGGTGGCAACCATTGATTATTTTGCGATTTTATTGCGCATAGGCATAATGTGTTTTTGTGAGATTGGTATAACAGTAAATTAAATTATTGTGTCTTTCACTGCACAAATAAGAAAGAGAAGAAATTAGAAGGAATTACAATTACGTTTGGTGGCAACTTGCTTCACGCTAATGGTTTCTATTTATGTGGTGATTACGAGTATCCTCTGGTGAGGTTACAGCAAAACATGACAATAGATATTCTGATTCTGATTCTGTGATAATGGAAAGGCAACTCTTATAGATATTCTGTGAAGGCAACAGCTGACTCACAGATTAGCTGATTGAACTAAGTCTATTTTTGTAAAATTATGATTAGCAGTACTATAAAAAGAAAATTAATATTTACAATTCCCCGGAGGGCTTTACAGATGAAGTGATGCATGCATCACTAAACAATATTAAGCATGTTTCATATACTTTTTTTGAAAATGTTTTTACCATTTAATATTTTTTTATCATTTTATCAGATAAGTATAGTTAGGATGTATACATAGTACATAGTATTAAATTCATTACTTTAAACCATTTAGAAATGTGTAGGTAAGTCCAGAATACAAGAACAGTGAGATTATCTAGTGCCAATATTTTGCAGTTAAAAATAAATCATAACGGATTTCCAGATGACTGTCCTATATCAAACCAAAATGTGTGAAAGTGATAAGGATGAAGTAGATCGAATCCCCTCAAAAGATAGGGCGACAAACTGGGATATAGCCGGTTTTGTAATTTCTATTATAAGTCACATAGTGGATGTATTTTTTGATTGCAACTTAGCTTATAGGTATTACATGATTAATCAAAGTTATTTCCTGGCAACACTTGCCTTTATTGTAATACCTGCTATTATAAATACGGCATTTAGTTTGAGAATGTATGTACTGGACCATGAAAATCAAAATAAAAGTACTACTCTTACTAAGAGATTTACGAAAAGAAGGATTTGCTGTGTTCTAGTTCTCTTATTTCAATTAGCTCCGATTTTAAGATATTTTGATGCACTATTATATGCTATAAAATCTAAGAAAGCGGAAAAGAAGAATGATATTGAGAGCCAAAGAAAATATTATGATCTTATGGTGAAAGAAGATTCAGATGTTGCCTTATTACGTGTATTGGAATGTTTTTTGGAAGCAGCTCCACAACAAATTTTACAGCTCAGTATCATTTTTTACAATCATGGAAGGGACATTGGTTCAGATACTTTTACTTGTAAGTTTTATTCCTAAATATTAATATAATGCCCCTGTGTTTCTCCCGTCCCTACAGTCATGAAGTCCTCTGCAAATAAAAGAAACTATATCGGGGTGTCCAGCATAATGCCTATATGAAATTCACTGATTTTTCTAGGTTCTACAGACAAATATTTATTTTTTCCAGTAATTAAATGGTTTGTATGACAAAGAAGCGCACATTATTTTATGGCAAACAAAAATGTATCATTTATAATTTCTAATAATCGCATTGCATAAAAATTACTACAATCGTAAATGAAATTCAGGACTTGGTTTTATGGAAACAAAATCTCGCATAAGAAATGAGATGTAAACAAAAATTTTAATAAAAATCGTTTTCTAATTGACGTGAAAGGAAACAGAATATCAACATTTTTATATTTTCAAACACAAACATGCTATTTTTCAGAATCTCGTACCTGTAAAATTTATATAAGAAAATGTTTAAAATAAATAAGAAAAATACTCTCATTATTACAGGAATAGAAGTAGACAGAAAACGAAGTATTTCAAATCTGAAACTCATAAAATTCGCAACATCGGCAACGCAATTTTTTTTTGCGTGCTACCGCGAATTGTCGAAGTCAGAGACGTCTGACAAACCAGTGAAGCCTCATGAAAAAACGTCTAAACTGTAATATTTCAAGAAAGATTTTTAAAATTTAAACTCATGAACTGAAAACAATCATCAGAATATACGGTTTTATAGAAATATGGATATTATATAAATAGATAAGATCCAGAAATATGTAAAAATTCTCTGACTATTCCCTGATCAACCGAATTTCCTGACTTTTCCAGGGTTCCCCAGTTTTTCAGGTCCTTGGACACCCTGTATATTTCTGTATAATGTAAATTACAAAAATATATCTTTAAACATTTTTGAAAGATTCATTTATTTTCATTTTTGAAAAATATCAATCCAGTAAATGCTTGTCTTTTAGTGGTTCATCAGTTGTTATCCATTGGAAGTTCATTTGTTAGTATGGCCTGGTCTATGGCTTCATACCAAAGATTACTAAGAGTCTCCTTAAGAAATAAACAAAACATTACGTGGGCTGCAACTATAGTACAGTTTATGTGGCATTTTTTAGTAACAGGTAATTACTTTTTTAACTTTTTATTGCTATATGGGTATCTATGCCTATGTATATATTATTAAATTGTGCGAATCAGTGAAAGTAATATGGTTTGGTTGTTTTTAAAAGTGTTGTACCTACCCAAGGGTATTTAAAAAGTCTCGGTACATATCCACAGTGGCTGTTATGACCAAAATTATATTATTTTATTTTTTATTTGGCCTACAGTCGGAGATGTATGTATAGTATAGTCGAGTAATAAATAACCCAGTCGAGTACTTGGGATTTAATACATACTGTTAACAAATTTAAAGCGCATAGATTAATTCGAATTAGAAGACAGACAGTAATTGGAGAAAGAACAAAAAAATATGTTAATCGCAGAGCCGCCATTTATTTGCTCGATTTTTAACAGGCTGGGTGGGTGCATCTCTGCTGAGAAAGCTTTTGTAAAATATTACACAATATTTCCGTCATAAAACAAGTTCCAAAATTTCCATAACAAATTTAGTCTGTTATCGCTGTAAATTGTTTGAAACATTTAAGTCACTAAAATGTCTCCTATACATCTTAAAATAGTTACTAGTAGGCTTTTTATTTTTATTTCATTTGTCATAAAAAATAGTTTTTAAATAAAATAGTCAGTTATTTTTTTAGGATTAAAATATGTATCGAAGTTAATGGCGATCACTTGAATATGAAATTTTAAAAAATAGAGTTCAATGAACCAATTAGTCACAGTCACAATTTCGCTAAGTTTAGATGTAATTAAATTTAATATATAAAATTGTTTTCCTTTTATTTCTGAAAATTTATTTAATACCAAAATGGGTATTGAAAGTATTTTTTTATAGGTAAACTCTTTTAAATTATAAATATAATATCTTGAGAGCTGTTATATCTTATCAGTGATGACGTCATTTTGTTTTCATTGTGAGAAATATCCTCACCAAGTGCTTCTTATTTACCATTTATTAAAATCTATGTTATGTTAATCAAAACTATATCTGTAACTGGTTGGATATAAGTATTACCTATTTCTCTAGAGATAGGTTCTATAAAAGTGTCATGTAGGTAATTTATAACTGAAAGTATTTAAATTTAGAATTTGCATTACGTTTTTTTATGGCAAACTTTAAAAATATACCTACTTAATATAAAATATACATGACTGCGAAATAAGCAGTTAAAATTTTTCTTAATGTTAATCATAACCATTTACCAATTTTGAATTAATATTGTTAATAACTAATTTTTTCTTAATATTTCTTGCAGTATCAAGAATTTTATGTATAAGTGTCCTTGCGTCTATTTACCCAGTGTATACTGTACTTGGTTTATTAGGTCATTGGCTGGTAATGACCATATGGCTGTCATGTACTTGTGCCAACAATAATTTTTGTGACCATAACCGACTGTATGACTTTCTTTTCTATGCAATTTTTGGAGCCGTCTACATATTTACACAAGTAGTACTAGTCGAAGGACCAACTTGTATCAAATACTTGATTTTCTATGTTATTTTATTTACTGAAAATACTATAGCAAATATTTTTTGGATTATTTATGATGATCAGGATGTGAAAGAGTTGGTGTATTATATGCCAATTATATATTTAAATGTGATACCGTTTATTTTTGGTATATCCTTTATGGTGCTGTATTACAAAGTCTTCCACCCAAGTATAGGTTGTGTCAGACATCAAGAGATCGACAGCAGTTAATGTATGTTGCAAAATAGATCAATTATTATATTATTTATTTAATTTATTGCATATCGATATATTGCTCTTTTGAATGAAAATTTTTATTGTGAATATCAGTATTATCACTTTAAAAGTGATAAGAAATACTACTATAACAAGAATTTTGATCAAGATTAATAAAAGTTTTTCATTCATTATTTTTGTGATATTTAGTATTAGTTTTATGCACCTTTAAATTATTTATTAATATTATTTAAAGGCTTATATAACTGTTTAGTTTACATTTTTATTTAAAGGGATTAAGCCAAGACAAAGGAAACTTCATTTTTGAAAGGAATATCTTGAAGAATTTAAAGAAAATGTAATATATGCAGTAAACATATAAAAAATAAAATATATATTTGCATTTCATTTATGTTTCAATATTTTGTGTTTTTATGTATATTACTATATAAATTAATCATGATTGATGAATATCATTCACTTGATGTGAATTGAATGATGAAAAGTGTCATTCACTTTTATGAATGAGAAATCATATTTTTCCATATTAATGTCATATTGTATTAAATTTTGTTCCTGGATCCACTCAAGGATTTTTAACTTATATAGGATTGCTCGATCCCTAGAATTTATTAGCCGTATCACGTGATTGGGTCTTGCAGCTACGTCATCGGATTGATATACAAAATATATTAGTTATATATGACATATGATAATGAGAGTGACTTGTCAATGCGTTATAGATAAGGAGTTACACAATACAGAGAGAAAGAGTATCTGGTCTCGCAGTGACGTCACTAAAATCGGATAATATTGAGGAATAGGGATGGAGCAATCCTATATAAGTTAAAAATCCTTGGGATTCACTTGCAGGGAAATAAATTTGTCAATTTTGCGCCATTTGACGTTTTGACGTCTCTCAGCTCTTGTAATAAAGTAGCCTATAATTTTATAAAAATATATAAAATATGTTTGCCTTTACATACCTAGGAAAATTTAAACTTATAAATTTTTGAAGAATTTCATTAATAATGCATCTTTTAGTTAATTTTTTGGCATAACCCCTATAAATGAATGCGTAAACTTATGTCAATAATGTATATTGCTGTTACAATATCAATTTTTGATTAGTTGTTTAGTAGATGATTTCAATTCAATTTATGTTAGTAGTTGTGTGATATGTAGTTTCCAAAAAACTTAGGTATTCGGGGAGGATATAAAAATTATCTTCAGTTAACAGGAAAAATAACAAATGTGATGTGAAAATAATTCTTATCCATTATAGAAGTATTATCTCTCTGATACTTTCTTTTCTACATCTGTTACTTGTAGAGGTACCAAATATGTAAGCTGAAAATAATTTGTATAAAAAAGATCTAGAAAAATCTATCTCAGTTATCAAATTTCTGTTGGAGGGTGACCCCATGGCCTAGCCGTTATGTCATGACGATCAAAGGCCAGCTATTAACTACCTGTACATTAAAATACACAAGCTTGGCTAGAGCAAGAGTACATATATCCCACAGTGCTAAACTAGCAGCTGATCATTACAGTCAGGGTTTAGGCCACCTGTAATAAATCGCCAGGTAGCTAATATTATTACTATTTGGCTAACTTAATGTAGAGTTAATTCGCCAAATTACTATGTTAGTACTGGTAATTACTTGTTTCATTACGGTTTAAACACTAACATAACTGCCGTGTACTTAACACTACTCCTTTGTAAATTGTAATCTAGTGTTGAAATTTCCTTCAAATTTACACCTACTATTTATTAGGTATATGTTAATAAAATGAAAACATGTAGAACAACTACAATCTCATTTAGTATCTGTTTTTACATGTAGTACTAGGCTAACCAATATTTGATTTGGCTGATTTGACATACACGTGATTAGACAAATAGCAACAAAATATTTCTAGCTTAAACCTGACTCGTGATATTAATAATGATAAAAATGCTAATACATTTTTTTCTTAATTAAGGTTATAAGTTGGTTTGAGTCAGAGTTTTGAATTAGTTTAAGAAATAAACAGGTTAATGCTTCCGTTTGTTTCAAACCAGTGTTATGACTGTTGCTTTAGCAGTAATTATAGATAACCTCTTCGGATACCATTAATAATTAGTCATTGACAATTGTTGCAAAATATAATGTTATACTATACAGTATAATGTTATAAGTAAATATTATAATTAAATAATATAAGTGAATTGATTTTTGATGTGTTGTTCCAGATTTAAGTGCTATTTAATAATAGTAATATTTTAGGTACATATAAAGGTCGAGTTACTTCAAATATGTTTTTACAGTTTTTAATATCTAGCTTGTCCCGAGTTTATATAGTAGGACAGTATACTCGTAGTGTTTATTGCACTAAGGATAATCTATTTTTTCTGTCTGTGCTAACCGAATGAGATTAGTAGAATAAAATGAATGATATATAAAAAATAATCTATGGATATTTGCAAAATCATTAGAATTTTATCTGCAAAAGCAGTTATATTAACTGAATGTTTATCAAATAAAATTAATTTATCTTTAAAGAAATTGTCTACCGAACACAAACTTCTTTAAATATATTGCTAATCAGCACCACATGGTAAAACTTCTTAAATTTGAGTATTCAAAATGGTAATGCTATTCAATATATACATATATATATATGTATACAGGGTCTCTCACCAGGAATTGTGTCGATCGATATCTGGGAAAGTACTAGAAAATACGAAATATTTGAAAATTTGGCAACATGGTAGTCTAGGGTGAATGCTACCAAAATATTTATAAGTCTCCAGTACTTCAGGTTATACTGGGAGTCGACATGAATTCTACAGAAAATTTTAGGGTCAATTTATGTGACATTCCCTCCCTATAGCTAGGAGTTAAGCATTTTGAGATATTAATATTTAAAAAAAAATTTACGTATGCTATGGTGCGCAAGAGTGTCCGCAACTTTTTCCGGGAAAGTGATATTAAGTTGATTTTTTGTATTTTTAGAGAACTTAAGCGATGCTGAATTATGGTGTATCTTCAAAAATATTATACCAAGGGTTCCATTTTCGCGGTTACATTTTGGTAATTTCAAACAGCCATAACTTTGTAAACTCAAATGTAATACCTGTATTGCTCCTGTCTATCTTGTGCTCATTGAAATTCTCTTTCAAGCCATATAAGCATTATTCGTGTTGTGATTATTACTTTTGAAGATATTTGCAAATTTCTACTATTTTGGCACTTTTAATAATGATAACTCATCTTATCAAATTTGCCATGGACAGTAACATTTCAAAAACAATAAAATAGGTTTGGCATGTTGTGTCAAATAGATATTATTGTTGTGTATGTTAGTAGTGGTGGGAAACACACCGTAGTGCCCTCTTTTGGTCTTTGCTACTACCTGTCTGACAATTATTGTCAAATTGACAGACAGATAACGACCTGCTTTTCCACAGGTGCCATTATAGCACTGACCTCTATTGTCTTTAAGGAAGACAATCCTACTTATTTATTTGAAGGAGATGCCGAAAACAACTACTACACGGGCAATATCCCCCGACTGGCATTGCATTACATCGGCACCTCCATAGGAGTCGCTACATCGTTCATCGAGACCAAATACAATACATTGACCGGTTTCACGCTTATTTTGCGCTCATCAGAGTGCTATAGGTAGTGGACTCGATGAACGATGCTGCGACGTGATTGCCTAATGGACAAGGATTGCCTCAATATTTCGGATTTCCTAGTACTTTCCCAGATATCGATCGACACAGTTCCTGGTGAGGGTACAGGGTTAATTAATCTATTTAATGAGATAATAAGTATTGTAAATTACTTTTTGTTTATAAATATAAGTACTTGTTGAACCAGCTACATATACAGCAGGGTTGCTCATTAGTATTGTAAAGTTCAATATCGACCCTATTAAGGGTACTGAAAAAAACTTTCAGTTCAGGAGTGAGATATAGTGTCAAAAGGCGCACATTTTAAAAATATTTTGAAATATACAGAGTGACTCACTACACAGGATCACCTTTAAGGCCATTTTTTTTTAATGGATTGCCATAAATGTTTTTTTAATGTTTTTGAAATCACAAGAAAATTCTCTTTTCAACGATGTGCCCATTCCCGATTTTTTATGCGACATTTAAGTTTTTTAATTATTTATACAGGTTAGCAAAAATTGGAATAAGTTTGATTTACATTCAGCAAAGTATGAGTCAAATTGTACATGTTCATATTTTTTACAAACACCTTCAAGTTTTGTTCCTATTGTATCGTTAAAAATATGAATCTTTATTTAAAACCTGTAATTTTAATTTACTTAGTTACAACAACTTCTGATACAAATAAGTATTCAGATATATTTACTACTGTTACATAACAATTGAACTACAGCATACATAACATAACATGCTTCAACATTACAAATGTAAGCATAGTTTGTTCCAAAAATACAGCCATTTTGTCAATTTTAAACATTTAAGCAAACAATTAATAATAAATATATATTTTTTGATTATATAAAGAAAATATATTTTTATAGCCTATAATAATAATAAAAAATTATTAAAATATTAAAGCAGTAGAATTTAGAAGTTGAAAATATAATTAAAAGGACTTTGACAATCGCCCAGTGAAATTGATTGAAATTCTCTGAAAATTAGATTTATTCATTAACCATAACATTTGCAAGCAAATATTTATGTAAGCATGGTGTACGGAGTATCCGTAGTTTTCCTTTTATTCATCATATTTATTACTTAGATATTTTAATGGCATTAAAGCAGTGGCGGCTTCTCCTTAAGGCCGCATGGCCGCGCGCCCCTCGTCCAAAAAATACCAAAGAAATCCTTATTATTATCATTATTGTAAATTAAATGCAAATCTTAAAACAGGTTTATTGTGGTACACAACTATTATTAGGAAAGGCTCGAGCGCTTGAGCTATCGCACTCATAATGCCACAGTCCACATTACTGGAACACGACAGCACACCACTGCACAGTGAGCAAAGCACCACAGTAGAGTTGGGATTTGAGGCCAGAAGCCCGGCCCGGCCCGAAATCGGGCCTGGCCGGGCCGGGAAAATCTGCATATTTTACTGGCCGGGCTGGACCTGGCCGGATGCTTTGTAATACCAGGCCAGGCCGGGCTGAAATTGAGTTGGCCAGGCCTGGCCGGATCGGCCTGGCCTGGCCGGATCGGGCCTGGCCTGGCCGGATCGGGCCTGGCCTGGCCGGATCGGGCCTGGGCTGGTCTGGCCGTTTCGGACCGATTTCGACCTAACCTAGGCTAACCGGTTTGCTGTATAACAATTTTAAAATACTATATATCTTGTTCTTCTTCCTATGAGGAATTTGATTTCATAGTAACTTGAGGTGTTTCACTCATTTATCTGACCACTTACGGCCAATCTCATTCATACTACTGGCCTGGTCTGGCCTGGTCTGGCCTAGTCTTGGCTGACCTGGTCTGGCCGGGCCGGGCCGAATTCAATCTGGCTTGGTCGGGCCTGGCTCAAATCTGGCCTGGCCGGGCCATAATTGTCAAGAGGTCTGGCTTCAATTGGGCCAAACGTTTGGTGGGTTTATCTGGCCTGGCCTGGCCTGAATTTTTTTAAAAAGTCTCAACTCTACACCACAGCTTCGTGGCCGCACTTTGAGTCGCGGCCCCGGTAACTATGGCAACCGACCCGATCTCCTTTTCGACTAGACTCGTTGGATACTTTCCATATGCTTATATTATGCAGATTTGGCCGCAATTATTTAGCGGCCCTACGCGCACATTATTAAACATTATAACATATTTTTAATATTATTAAATTACATATTCAATTTTTGTGAAAAGACAATTTTATATATTACTTAACATGAATACTGTTAGTAGTATAATTAGAGCTAATTTTGTAAATCTTCCACTGGAAGATAAAGTATAAATAAAAGAATTGCGGGCGTTGCCTGCCCAATAAATAATTTTGATGAAAAAGTTATGAAAAAATTTATTTCTATGAAAGACCATAGAGCTGATTTCAATGTATAAATAACTGTATGAAGTTTTGTTTATCTACGTAATAATTTAATGTGTCGTTTGATAACTATAAATTGAATAACTAAAATACTTTTGAGTTTGTGATTGTGCCATATCGTTTTTAATTAATGGATATGTAAAAACTAAAAATAGTTATGTTCCTGCTTCCTGAATTCTCGTTGTCAGCTTTTTGAAGAGGTAACGTCGTATATGTAAATTTTTGATACCTATCTAAATATTAATTACCTATTTAAATATTATTTTAAACAATGTCTGTAGAGATTACCGTCAATCGTATTAAAAAGGAGGATATTTGTGTGAGGAATAACGAAAGTTATTTTTTCAAGCAAATATTTTTGCTCTGCGAATTTCTAATTTATAATTTTAAGGGGTTTGACCTTGAAATATGCAAAAAAATTATTTCTGCGCCCCCCCATCTCCAAATCTCACCAGCCGCCACTGCATTAAAGGCAACTAATACATCTTTTAAAGTTTAATTAGACAAGCACAAAACAATGGAATGGTTTTAAATTGTTTTTATTTTGATTCCAAATTCGGTTCTCAGGCATTTCCTATATCAGAGTCATCACAATAGAAGTTCCAAATTTTCTTCTTTTTTAAGAGTTTGTTGTAGTTTGGATATTGTACCTCACAGTTCTCATCTGTGAAGTACCTTCCATCAGTAGTTCCTTCGCATGACTCTGTCCTGATTTTAAGACCCAGTAATTTCTAATGTTCTAGTTTTACTCATTTTACCAGGACCATTCTGACAGTGCTATAAGCTACACCACAAGCTGACTCTGGTCCTATGAAAGCCATTTCAGATCCCTTTCTAGCAAGTTCATCTGCACCTTCATTTCTCTCAATCCCTTTATGCCCTGGCACCATCATTTGGTATAAGCCCTGGTATATAATAATGGTGGTTATGTACCAGTAAATATTACTAAATACATACTGATGCAACTAATTGTGAATCATATTATTTTTATAGCTCAATATTAAAACCAAGATACATCGTACAAGTGGTATTCTGTAAGTGGGGCCAAGTGCATCCATGTTTTGTGAATGGGCTGTGCACAGCTGTGCTTTTATGAAATTACTGCCTATCCAAATAATTCATTCATATTGTTTCTACATTCGAAGGTATCGGTACTATTTAGCCTTCAATTTTGTAACTCCGTAATATATTGAATAAATTGATATAAGCATTGATAGTTGAAGTTGAATCTATAAAAAAATAGATGTTTTGTATAAGGTACCATCAGAATAGAGCTAGTTTTATAAATTCTTTGTTAATATGATTCTTTACGAAATGTTAAATTTGAATAATAATGGCAAGCGCAATAGCAATGGTGTTAATTTTATACAAATGTACCAATAACATCATCGAAGTTTATGAAATTGATGAGGTTATAGACAGCAATGATTATCTCTTTCTGATACATTGTTCTATATGGTATACAATGTTTAAACATATCATTTTATTATTAATAAGAGCCAATCCATCTCTATTGCAACATATACTTGTAGGAAATGTTGTTAAAGAGTAACGTGTTGTTAAAGAAAATGTATGTAAAAATATATAGTGTGTTCTATTTGAAATGTGAAAGCCGGAGTGCTACACAAACTGTATAGCACTCCACCTATAACTAATAAATATTTGACATGTTTTTACCAAAACAAACTTTAGGCATTGAGAAAATGTTGTATTACTTTGGAGGAAACATGTCAACAGATGGTATGCATCCCCGAAAAGAAAATAAGATATGAACATAATAGTATATTGTACATAGAAGGTTATATATAAATTGTAGTAAAGTTTTAACATTTTATTACATTAAGATTTTTTTATGACCAAGAGGAAAATATTTTTCAAATGTTTTTGGCCAAAATGTAGAGAATAAAAATATGTGTAACATTTTAGCGCTTAAAAAACTAATAAATCATATATGTACTAATATTTATCCCATTTTATCAAATTAGTAATAGAATATGATTTGTATTGATACCTACCAGTTAGATATTTTTATTTATAAAACTATTAGTTGATTGATTTTTTTAACGTGTTTGCTCAATTGTAAAACTTGTACTTATTTATATCACGAAGGTCTTATATAATAAGGCTGAAAGGTGTAGTGCAGTTTTGCAAAATAAATTTCCGACCAGAGATACAGATGTGTAATAGAGAAATAATGTTCAGAAGTGTAATGTAAATTGCATAATATAAATATTTTCCAAAACTTCACAAAGTATGTCAATGTGGGTTTCTAAATTCTTGCAGATGAGTATGAATTATACCCAACTTCCTAAAGTGATTTTGATGTAACTGATGCGTATTTCAGTTGAAAAAATGCAGTGATTATGGTGTTATCCCTGAGGTATTGAGTAACCCACCTTAATATTTTTACTTCTGCATAACTGAAGTTTGAAATAGTATTTCCGAGCTGTATGTTCTTGCCTGACTAATATGTACTTAAGATAAATGTATACATCTTATTTCTATATACTTCCATTTTATAGTAATTATTGTATAAAGTACATGACAAAACCGACAAATTTTTAAAGTTAAAATAAATTTTGAAGTCTGTCCGTTATAAGCGGATCAAAACTTGTGCCTATTTTTGCATTGTGATTTATGTACTATTTTATACCTTGTAATTTATTTGTATTTTGGAATAAATGATATTATGTATACAAATGTATTTTATTTGTCTCCGCTAGTTCAGACCAGCAAATATTTGCTGGTAGATAGTTATCAAGCTTGTGTATACCTACCTAGAACTAAATAATAATAATATCTCTACCCCTCATTCTAATCACAATGCTTACCCTGAAGTCTGAGAATTGTGCGGGATAGAGCGGATACCGAGTAGTCCACATATGTGCCTGAGGTTTATCAAAATGGTAAATTTTGCAATGCTAAAATATATAGCCAAGAAACTTTAAATTTGCATAACTATTAATGATCTTTATAAAACCGTTAATAGCAGTCACACTACAAATTATTGTATAAAACACATACACATATAACTGCTACATGCATATGCCAGCATTGTACTAATGTTATATAATTATTATAAAAACAAGTTTAGTTACTTAGAAAGACTCAAGTTTTTAAGTATACGACTTTAAGTTTGTCATCTTCACATTTTAGTGTTACACTTTTTGTCATAAGCTTTCTAAGGATGCACCACAGGTTCGATTTTGTTTAAATAATAAATATAAATAGTTTTTTGTTCTTTAACTTTGTTATATTTTACACCTCACCTAGTGGCTTTCCACTAATGACAATTAGGATGGGCTATCGCTATCATATTTCATTGAATTTTATACTTCCAAAGCACACTATGAGAAATATTGCTAATGGAATCGATAGTACTGATTGCCAAACACTTCTGATTACCAAAATACTGAAGTAAAATGCTTTTTTAATTAAAATATCAGTTAAAATTCATTTAAGGTTAATAGGTACCGCTTACACAGTTGTCTTAGTGTGCGTGTTAGAAATGTAATAGCATCATTAGTCAGATGATATGGAAAACCCGGTATGCGAGACCGAAAAACTAAAAATAATTGATTAAGTATCAGTTTTTCCTATGCCATATACTTCGGCCGAAGCACCGAAGCTTCGGTCTAACCGATGACCAAATATTCGATATTCTGATATTCGGCCAAAACATCGTTTCGGTGCATCCTTTAAAATAAGAATATAAAAAGCACATTTTAATCACAACTTATTACATTAGTGGACATAGAACAAAATTAAATAAAGAGACGGCATAAACCAATACTAATATACACAGATAGCACAAACCAATATTTATTCTCCTTTCAATGTAAGAGATGAAACAATATTTGTATGAATTAATATAAGAATATGGAGGTAATATGTGCCTTTTTGTAGTGTTCGACAATACACCACTAAGATCTATCATTTGCTCCTAATGGATAGACATTATGCTCAAAAAAAAAAAAAGACTGTAGATACTGAAAGAAACACACTATGCAGCTAACTTAGTTATACAAGGTCAGCTGAGGATTGGTATGTTCTATGTACCTATACCCTACCTATATCCTTAAGTTAGCTGAATAGCGTGTTTCTTTCAGTATCTACAGTCTTATCAGTTTTTTTTTTGAGCTTGTCTATCCATCAGGAGCAAATGATAGATCTTAGTGGTGTATTGTCGAACACTACAAATAGCCAAAAAAGGCACATATTAAATCCATATTCTTAAAATATGTAAGCATTAAAATAGGAGTTGCAACCAATTACATATTCTTTATGATTACATATTTCTAACGATTCATAACTGTAATAATAATGTAGAACTATCCCCATTTCCAAAACCAAATTAAGCAGCAAGTTTTTTTAAACTATTTCATACGCCTCATACTTAGAAAGAAATTTAACTCAGTGCAAATAAACCTTACCTTCAGACTATATTTGTCTGAATGTATCAAACACTGTCCCTATATTTGTAATGACCCTATAATTGTAATAATACTACACACCATTTATTATAAATATATTGTGTAAAACTTAATAAATATTTTCGATATTTCTATATACAAAAAAAAAAAAAAAAAACAACTCAATAACTAGGTCCATCCTCTAAATTATCGTCTTCATCTTCATAGGCCTCCCCATTATCAAAGTAATTATTGGCATAATCTGTTCCATCATCCATTTCTTCATCTTCATCAATTTCCTCTATCTCTCCTGCTTCATCATCACGTGCTTCATCGTTATTTATTATTACATGAGCTGTATCTGACTTTTCTTCTAATTTCTCCAGCAAAGTAAGTCTGAAAAAGCAACATACAGATAGCTAATATCAAAATAAACTCCAAACGGGTATCAAATAAACTCAAACGGGTAGAATTCTAATTTTATTGGAAGATCTACTGTAGATTTACCTTTGTTCAACATTAACTTCCTTCACCACCTTCTTTTTATTTCTTTTTGCAAACATTTTGGGTCTTAACTCAGAGGGAAATAATGCCCAATCGTATTTTTCTTTAGCACTCGGCAACTGTGCTACTAATTTGTCGATTTCTTGTTGTGGTTGATTGGTTTTATTTTCAGGCAATTTAATATATGATCCTGATAACTGCATATGATCTATGAAGTCTTGCCTTAATATTAGAAGATAGTCCGTTTCCAGAGAAGGCTGAAATATAATCCAATACAAAAATCCATACAATAGTATCCAAATGTTATTTTTTCAAAAATGAAAATATGTTTTCTTTCAACATAAAGCAAACTCTTTGACACATCATCTCACTGAAGATGCAATAATAATACTACTTTATTAACCCAACAAGTAACTCAAATAACAGGACAAATGAAGATAGGGCAAATAAACATTTACCACTCCAAGGCTTAATTCTTGAATCCCGGATTTCTTACATAAATTTGGAAATGCATATCCTCAAGCACCTATAGTCAAAGTAATCGTTCGACAATTCTGCAGTGTGACAAAACGCGGTAACAGTGTAATCCAATCAAACTGGACGCTGATTGTGATGTGCTGTGCTTACGAAGGTAATTGAGGATATTTTATTATTTATTATTATGTATATTAAAATGTTGACATCTTAAAGGCCTGTGTATCAAGTAGAACTTAGAATATACATACATTTAATGGTACAGGCCTTCTATCTAATAGTGGATACAGAGGTGGCGGTTGACTTACAGGACCTGGCAAAACTTCATTACTACCAATACCTAAAGTACTTAGTTGTTCCCTGTTTAAAGGTTTGTTTGAACCACCTCTCCCACCACGTCCACCCCTGCCCCTACCACTCATATTTTTTACTATTTGGCAATTTCTAATTTTTTCAGATCTTCTGCAAGATGTTTAACTTCTGATTGTTCCTTTTCTAGCGTTTCCTAAAACATTTACATAAATATTTATAATCGTCTTACTGAAGCAGGCAAAAGGCATACATAAAAAACAAAACAAGAGTTATACCAAGCCGCTTTCCATTTACTATAAATACCTGATGATTCGATAGTTTTAAAGTTATGCTAAGTTAAATTCTAGGTCATCAATTATTGACAATAATACTTGTGAATTGATCAGATCTATGTAATTAGAATAGTGGGCAACTCTGGCCCCACTTTTGGATTTTACATAAGCTCTATTGCTGCCCTATTTAATTTAAATACCTGCTACATACTTATAAGTAATCATAAAACAAAATTAATTTCTTTAAACTTACTAAATCATATATGACTTTAACAATCAAGGAACAACTTGGGCAAGTTGCCACTTCTTCACCAGACAGTAATTCTTCCTAAAATAAAAACGTAAAGCTTATTTCTAAAATTTTTACAATTAAAAACACACCTTTGAAATCTGGAATTTGTCTCCGCATGGACATGGATAATAATATATTTCCTCTTCTTCGTCGTATTCAAAATCTTCTATTTCTATTTCGTCGTGGAAAATGCTCATAACTATTAGAGTAATAGAAATAAACTCTTCATAAATCAAAATAAATTAAGGTTATATAAATTTAATGTAAGGTTATAAATATGACAATTGACAAAATGACCATAGAAATAAATACCATAGAACGGAAAAGTTTTCTTGAAGTCATATATATAATACTACTATATCGCGTATTTCCTATGTTAGCTCATAAGCGGTGTCTCCGAAAACATTAAAGGACAAAGACAAAAGATATAGTGCTATACTGTTCCAGAGACCCTTTGTTCGATTTGCGCATGCGCAATCTCCATGGTTACGGAAGCTGACACACTGTTTATAGGCTGACAGACTTCCCAACTTTCAACTTTTTTTAAAAGAAGTCGATAGACAGAGATGCAGTATTTATGCTGCATGCTTATTGGATGTCGCGAAATTCGTGCGCATGCGCATATTTGACCAAGGTACTCTCGATAAGGATAGAGATTGTATGTCGGCGCTGTGTTGTTTTCGGAATTTTTGGGCCTCTACCCGCGATATAGTAGTATTATATATATGCTTGAAGTACTGTGATTATGAAGACCGGAAATGAAGGATTCGCTCCGATGGTCCGGTACGGATTCTGCGTAGTTTCTGTGTGGTGACGTACACATTTTTCTTGGAAAGTCGAACGACACATGAGAGGCAGGGATGTGCGTCTACATGTAAACTAATATTGTTTACATTTACATGTAGACAATGCGTAAACTAATCAATGTTCAGGTCAACAATGTAGACAAAGTATACAATCTGTCAACAATGTAAAAATAACCTAAAATTAACATTTCCCATTGTATCCTAGCCGTTTTTCTCTTAACTTCAAAACGAAAAAAAAATCACTATAAATAAAGAGTTAACAATTATATTTTCAATAGGTATATGAGTATGATAAAATACTTTTATTTTGACTGATTAAACAAGTGAAACAATTATACTATTCGATTACGATTTTTAGTTAAAAATAGGGTACCATTGATGAGTTTTTAAATCCTGCTTGCAATTTAGTAAATGCAAGACAAACATATGCAACTAGGTACTTATTGTTTTGTAACAAATATACAAGATACCTATATGCATGGCTAAATCTTAAAAAAAAAAATTATGGTATATCTGAAAACAGTTTTTAAAAACTTTATCAAGATTAGAATGGATTCTTGCTTTAATAATTTTCTATGCTGTTTATGTGTATTTTTTATTAAAGATATGACCATAATTTACCCAATGAGCTATAAAAACAGCTAGGTTTTAATACTTTACGTTTGTCTACTTCGAAGTGTAAACAAAGGACTAGTAGACAATTAAAATTGTCTACATGTTGACAATATATTGGGTGCGTTTCGAATCGCGCATTATGCACGTTTTGCTTCCTACGTTCGTTCCAATTCACGCATTCTGCGCGTCGTAGCATCCATAGCTCCTCCTACTTTTGGCTTCGTAGCACGCAGGAGCTGCATCTTGTACGAGGTGATGCGTTTATGCGTTGCGTGCAACTTAACCTCATTTTTTCAACTTTCGAAGGGAAGGGAACTGATTCTGTGGTGTGGTGTTGCTAGTTTCAATCAGATCGTTTGCAAGAACAAGAATGCCCGAAATTTTGCTGGTTTCTCTATCACGAATTTAAATAAATTATAAATTGTTCACAAAAGTAACTGTCAATGTGTCAAAAGTCGTTCCGAAATACATGAGCGCATCACACGCATCTGCTAAACGGAACGCTTTTATGTGTCATTGCAGCAGATGCGTTTGATGTACGATTTGGAATGCACCCATTGTTTACAGGCCTATTTTCTACACGCACATCCCTGATGAGAGGTCAATAGTATACCGAGCTTCTTCATCAGTGATGGGTTTTTAGCCGCTAATTATATAACTAGCATTAAGCCGGCTAAAAATATTATAATTAGCCGTTAGCAGAATATACATTGTTTTTTAATTTTTTATAGATCAGGATAACTTTTTCGCAATTACCAATAAAATATCTATTCATATACCTACCCATGATACAACTACACTGATATGCCTATGCGCATGGAGGCGTGGTCTATCGATGAGCGTGACGTCAGCTATTACACAAAATTAAATAAAATACTTGTAAACAAAGATAACAAAATAAAATAAACGTCGATTATGGAATTATAATACACGATTCATACACGAAAACTAAAATAATAGTTGATTAATATCAATCTTTCTTATTTTAATTCAAACCGCATTCTGTGTACCGATCTACCTACCGAATATAAGTCTAACCTAAATTTTACAATTTGAAGAGATAACAAGAATAAGCACTACTGTAAATAAATACCACCCTATAATATAAAAATGACAACTTGATAACCCTCGGGCCTCACAATTATAATAATACGGAAATACAATTGACAAACACGAAAATAATTATATCACTGACAGTCATGCTGACAGTAAGGTATTTGAATTTTCGCCATTTTTGCATCAAGAATGACGTCGTGCGCAGAACAAACGAAATTTGGAACAAACGAAAGTTATGAGCATATCAGTGTAGTTGTATCATGATACCTACCTACTAAATAGGTATAGGTAAGCATATAATAGATAATAGGTATTATTAGTTCATCGCAATACGTGATTCTTGCTAAGGAATACGCTACCTACTGGCGGCACGCACAACTAACGCATGTTCATTTGGTTCAGTTTTGCGTATGTATGTCTATTGTGAATTTTGAAATATCCGTTGTTATATTAGTTAATTGCTTTGATTAGATATGAATCATTATTGTTGTGAGCGTCATTGTTCCTGTTGGACAGAGAAAAACCCCGAGATCAGTTTCATATTTTCCAAAAGCGGGAAACTATAAGCTGAGCATTACAGAGTTACAGGAGACAAGTATGGATAAAGAAGCTAAAGAACGCAGAGTAGAGAGTGTGCTCTTCTCTTTACCTTTCTCTAAGGATGACTATTTCCATAAAGGTATGTATGCCGCAAGGATTTTTAACTTATACAGGATTGCTCGATTAGCCGTATCACGTGATTAGGTCTTGCGGCTACGTCATCGGAAAAATAGATGAGTTAGATAGGGACAGTAACTTGTCAACGCGTCATAGATAAGGAATCGCACAATACAGAAAGAGTATCGGGTCTCGCAGTGACGTCACCAAATCGGGCAACATTGAGGAATAGGGATCGAGCAATCCTATATAAGTTAAAAATCCGTGTGTATGCCGTGCCGTATGCCCAATAAAGAATTTGACATATTTTGAGGTTAAGTTTCATTTTCAGATTGAACGCTCGAAAAATATTGAAATCTATTTTAATTTTATATTACTACTTACCCCTTTCAAAATAGTTTTACAAGCTTTTTACCTGGTTTAAAGTTCTCGACAACAAATCTTTGATGAATAGAATTTCAAACGTCAGTGTCAGTGAACGTAGGTTAGCATAGGTTACTGCCATTTTGGCGCTACGATCTTAAAATGAATCTCGTACTCGTATACTAACTACGACCAGGTTTCATATAAGAAACAAACCGAAGTTAAATTCATTCATGATCAAATACGCTCAATATATTACTCGAGCTTAAAACGGAAATATTCGAAATGCAAAATGACGATTTGGGCTCGACCGATTAATTTATAATTAACCGATTCATTGTTGATTTAAATTAAGCACAAAATATTATTTGACTATTCTATCAATCGATTAAACAGATTAATCGATTTTTTTCAATTATTCGATAAAATGTTGCCATCTCTACTCTGGTAGTAGATCACATGTTATAGTGGATGCTAAATCTATGGTTATAATATACAATAAACATTTCTTACCTAAGTTTGAGGGCCATACCTTCAAATCGGTGGAAATGTTAATACCAATCGAATGAGGATTAAGAAGTACATAGGTTATGATCATGGTATCATGTAGGTTATGCCTATGCCCGTTTTCACCGACGATTTTATGGAGAGCTTAGGCCTAAGGTTTACTACTTAAAAATGCACTATTATAGGTCTATTTCTTTTGCACCAATATTTAAGCAATTCGGTAAGAAGGTTGGTGGTTAATAAAAGTAAATGACACTATAGGTATAACCTTAAAAGTTAAAATCTGCTAAATAATGTAGCCTCTGTACAAGGACCCTTTGGCTTAACAAAGCCAAACATATGATTGCGTGGTGCAAACTAAAGTAATTTAAGAGTTTCTTAAAATTTAAGCTCCGTTTAGCTAAGCCCTACTTAAGTGACACTCGGTACAAATGGCCATTAGCATTATAAAACACGTTTCAATTACAATAAGTGAGTTATTAGGTTTTGAGTTTGTACAATTGGTCGGTTCTTTTTGGTTTGCACTAAGCTTTCGTATTTTCTACATGTTTATCGATACATTTCAGTGTTACTCAGTTAAAATTTCAAGTGTTTAGGTTACAAACTGAACGAGATAGAGCGGGATAAATATCCAACCATGTTTTTTGAGAAATTTTTGAAAAAATCTAAATATCTGGAAAATGGTTAAGAATAGGTAAGGATATAATATGCTTATGAAACTTACCTTAAAATTTGACGCAGAATCTAAAAACGGAACAAAAAATAGCATATTTCATTTGAAATATAAGCGAGTTGACATCACGTTACGGTGGAACGGGAAGTCGCAACTACATGCCAATATTTTTAATCGATAGAAAATTATGGGATGCACACCCTGCATAGAATGTATTTATAACCGCTCCTTTCACAAACAGTTCAAAACGCCTTAAGCATTGAGCCCAAGAGCAAGGAGCACATGAAAGGAACACCATAAATGTTTATTGGCGATTCAAATTCAAATTACCGATGAGGGCGCTGCAAATTGTAAACAAATATGGAGGAAGACGAGTAAAAATTTTACATTTCATATCAATCACATCATCTAGCAATTTAGCATTCAACTGCCATAAATATAGCGACTTCATGTACTAGTTAGGGTGTTAGGGTGAAATAAAAAAGAGTGGTAAAAGTAGTCAAACGTCCCATAAGTGCTTCATTGCTAATTGTATGAATTTTTTGGGTTGAAACAGGTACCCTAGTTTTTGTTTACTTACATTTTGGACTAAAATAAGTGTGACAAACTGATGATACCATATTAGTGCTTGTTTTTTGTTAAATAATGTTTAAATTAAAATATATTCTGCTTTTATAAGACTATAATAATGGAAAAGTATAGACAAACTGCAACAAAGTGGTAATGTTGTGTAAATAAACGTGTTCCCTGTTATTAAATTGTTACATGCCTTTTGCAGAAATGAATGAGAAACAGTTTCTTCTACTAGGGCCAAACTTCCACCTATCTTCAATCTTAAACACGTGTATTGATACATTTTGTGGAATAACACCTATAAACACGGCAGTTTGCGTTGTGCTGATTTCTTCTGAATGCCATTTTAAAATGTAAAAATAAAGATGTACAAATACTAACCACGTCGTTTTTAACTTTGTAATACCAAAAAATCACAAGCACCACTAAATTATTACGTTAATAACAAACCCAAATACGTGTTATTATTCATTATATCAGCAATAAGCCTTCAAAAATCAACTTTTAAGTAGGTCCAAATATTTTCATGCAGAGGGCGCATTCATTTTTGGAATCGCCAGTAGGCTGCGACTTCCAAACATTCAGTTTTTTAGAAAGAGATGTAATGTTAATACTGCAAGTCTATTGGATTTTGCGAAATTCATGCGCATGCGCATATTTAACCCTCGAGTAGGATAGAGATAGTATTTCCGCGCCGTGGTGTTTTCGACATTTTTTGGCCTCTACCCGCGAAATAGTACATAGATACCTATATGGGAAATAACCATTATGAAAAAACGGAAAAACTGCCTAAAAAGTTCAACTGTCTATTTGATAAACCTGTAAATGCACCTCAGCGTGTGCTCAGCATGTGCTAAACATAGATAAGGGATGGCGATGCTAGGTTGGTTAGGTGCTAAACCTCAGCACCTCAGCATGTGTTCTTCTATTTTTATTTGGTCGAATTATTATATTCCTGATTTATAGGTAATTGTAATAAAAAAAATTTATCATTTTAATTTCACATATAGCTGCATTAGTTGTAGTGCTAGGTTATATATCCGCGGTCGTCGGTCGATATATTTTTTCGTCGATTGAAACATCGGTGCACATCTGAGTTTGACATGGTGGACGCTCGTTAATCATGTTTAATTTCGCCCACTGGTTTTATGTTCCGGGCAGGCCAGAAGTCAACGCCGATGTTAAAATATACTAACTAGTTTACAGTGCGCCCCGTCGTCACACGGTCGTAATCATTAATTGCATTCTAATTGTATCCCATTCGGCGAATTCTATTAAAATCCATATATATCTAAAATTTTAATTATTTAATTATCTTTATAAGAGGTATAGGTACCTATATTACTTTTATTTATTTGGGTATGCCACCACTGATAAATACAAAAAAATAATAATCAACCTCTGCGCTGACGGATCAGTCAAAGGTTGGTTTTTTGAAAAACATGTTTGCCTAATAAAGAAATCTCGCACTAAAAAGCAGATTAACAATATATAATATTAAACACATCACTTAAAAACGTTCATTTTTTCATTTGGGGCAGAGAATCACCAACGGGCAGTGGCGTCGCGCGAGAGTTTTTTGAACGGGTGGGCCAGTATTGGGCATGGTGTTCTGAAGATGGGACGTACGGCCGGCCCGAGAGCAGAGAGCTGCGAACAGCAACGACATCTCGCGCTTTGGGTTACCGATCGGCAGTGATGGGTTTTTAGCAATTATATATTAAGCCAATGCTAATTATATATTTAGCCAATGCTAATTATATAATTAGCATTTAGCTGGCTAAAAATATTATAATTAGCCGTTATCAGAATAACGACTATATAGGTACATTTGTTTTTTAATTTTTTACACATCAGATCAGCTGCCAGATTCACATTCCTTGATTCGATACGTGTTGAATAGAAATCGATATATATTTTATCTAGTAGAAATCGAGGAGGTAGCGATTCACAATGGTTATCGACTTCTTGTCATTTCGAGAATATCTGTCAATTCTGCTCGACAAGAAAATAGGTGTCGAACAAGGATTGTTAACTGTTTACAGGATTGCTCGATCGCTCAATTTTGTCATCCGCTTTTCTGACGTCATCGAAGATCCATGTAATCGAATTGTCGAAATATACCTATTTTGTGTGTTTGTTATATTTCACATTTGCAAAAGAATTTTCGTATTTGAATGATTATTAATATTATTATTTATTAAAGTTTGTAATAACAGTATAAATTGTACCTATTTCTACAAGTTCGAGATCTTTGGATCTTTGACGACGTCACAATTATGGATTACATTGTAGTATAGGGATCGAGCAATCCTGTAAACAGTTAACAATCCTTGGGTGTCGAACGCTTATGTTAGAGAACCATAACCCCATTTTTTTACGGTAGCTTTGTGAATTTCGCTCTCATCACTTTTTTCTTAAAAAATGTTGCCTATTTTTGATATAATTCACAGAAGAAATCAAATACACGATTTAAGGAGAGAAAGACGTATTTTGTTTAGAATTTGCACAAGATAGTCTACCGGTCGCAAATTCTCTGTGTTCTTCCATAAAATCTACCAAACATACTAAATGTTCCCTCATTTTAAAAACCATGGCGATTCCGAATATATTTAAAAAACATAAAACATAAAACTAACCTCCAAAAGTCCAAATTATATTTACAAACAAGGAAACAAGGTCGACTATGACTATAGATTAATAATTTATAATAATACATAACTCACAAAATGATATAACAGTCCGACAATCTACTCTACGAACAAATGCTACCGATACTTTAATTCGATCATTTCAAGATCAGATTAATTAATTTACTAATTACTAATTTGGATTTCCTAACAAAAAGGCAAACAAAGAGGTTAGGTGAGGTTAGGTTGTCCCTCTACATAGCCTGCCCTACATTGTCTTGTTGGATATTTAGCCTGCTAATTTTAAGAGTGTTTTTAGCCGGCGCCTAATTATCGATAATTATCCGGTTAATTATAACCAGATAATTATCCGGCACATCACTGCCGATCGGTCGTTAACAAATCTTAGGATTCTTTAAGAATCAGTTTCAGTCTTATGCTTATGCTATTGCTCAGCTCAGAAACTAGAGATGGCATGGCGCATAAACTTAGTAATGATTTAGTTGAGTGTAATTTTTTAGACTTAGACAGGGTGGGCCAAAGGATGGGCCAAAACAATTTTGGATGGGCCGTGGCCCACACTTGGTAAATAAAAACATATTTCCTAAATACAGTTTCTATAGGATATTAAGAGGGCATCTTAAAATTAGTTTGGGATGTAGGTGTTTCATTTAATAGTGGTGGATGGTGAAGTAGAGAAATTTTTTTAATGATTGCCCCGTAGGTATGTTATCAAATTTTATAGAAGAGCGCGTAACATTCTGAGTCGAACCATTTATGTAGCATACCATACCTATACTTCTCCAATCCAATCCTTTCGGAGATATTTGACGTTTTATACGTTTTATTGAAGTATAAAAATTTTGTCAATGCAATGGTTTGTTTGAGCCTTTATCACTTTTATTTTATGCATAAGAAATGATAATTTGGTTCGGTATACATTTTTGGTATAAGAAAAAGACATACCTATAGGTGTGCTAAGTGTTTCTTTTCAGAAAAAATTAGAAAATAGCTGATTGGTCCATTTTCCATGGTACGTTTTAGAAATCTAAACTTTAATTTAAAATTGAACACCCTGTATTTTTTATATACTTAGAGTTATGCAAAATTAAGTGGGTTGAGGTTACAACTCTTTGATATATTTGCGATTTTCTTCGATTTTTAAGGAGTTTTTGTAAAAGTTATATCTTCGACTTTGGCATGAATAGAAAAAAAAATTACTTATTTAAATGTAAACTTTAATTATCATTTGAAATATTTTATCGTTAATACTGTTTTCTCAGATATGTGACCTTTTCTGAATATCCGTCGACAAGATCAATCAATCCTTTAACTTTTTGAGTTTTACGGAGTTAACTTTGAAAACAATAATTGTTGCTATAACGGCCAAACCATATGTCAGTTCATAAATATTTACTCAAAAAGTTATTTTGCGCTTATTTTGAGAGCAGAATATTTAAATACCCTATGACATATAAAGTTTGTCTTTCAAACTTTATTTGTAAAATAAGTATATATTTTTTTACATTATTTAAAACAAAAACTACTTTTATTTATTTTCTTTAGATGCTTTGTTTTCATTCATGGCTAAGTTCATGGTAATTTTCACAAAAAGTTCTTGAAAACCAAAGAAAATCGGCAATATCTCAAAAAGTTAAACCTGAACCCTTATAATCCGTATGTTATATTAAATAGAACATAATTTTGCATAACTATGTAAAAAAATACCATGTACTATGTTCCATTTTAAATTAAAATGTTTCTGCAGTTTGAAATTCCTAAAGTGATATTAAGTGATGTAAAGTAAGTTAGGAACAATACAAGAAATTATCAGTAGTAGGCCATGGATTGCACAATTATTGAAAACAAAGCATGCTGGTGAAGACAAAAGTTATACAAATAACTCATAACTTTGTTAATAATATTATTTTCATTTATTTCAATAAATATTTCAATAAGTACCTACCAAAGTTTACAGAATAAATATTCTGTAAACTTTGCTAGTACCGATAAAAATAAAAATGATGTCATATTCAGAATTTGATAGAATTTCAAATTATGAAATAAAATACAGGGTGTTCCATTTAAAAAAATAATTGTACATGTGGCTACATGTCGCAATAAGCTCTTTTGTTTTTTTAATGAGAGCGTTTTTAATCAGAAGGTTGAAAAGGGCACAAAAAATCACTTAGAAGTACTTTTTGAAAAATTTTAATATCTTGACATTTACGAAGTTACTGAGTGTGTAATGCAAACTCACCCACACTGTATTTATTATAGTTGTCAATCGTATTTCTGCATGTCTGTAACATGTAAGTTGGAAAGTATTTTTTATACGAATTGCATCCTGTATCTTATTATTCATTTTATTAGTTCTATGTACTTATATATCTTTTATTACTTTTAATTTGTATTGTATTATACATACTGTGTATATCCGCACCCTGTAATTGGACTCTGATCTATAAGGAAATGGTAAGTATTGTAAATAAACATAGTGTATGTTATACTGAAAATAGAAAGGGTTCTGTTACTTACATTTGGATAGCTTTTTTATTCATGTTTTTCTAATTCAGAAGATATTTCTGTATTCTTATACCGGAAATGCCTAAGGTTCTAAATGACAAACAAAAAGAAAAACATTATTTTAATTAGAAATGTTTAATGGGAATATTTTCGATCTAATAGTGTAGAAGTAATAAATAATACAAAACACATTTTAATAAATTATTAATAAACTAATCTACTGGTTAAAAATTTGTACGAAATAAACATCTACCTATCACTAAATCACATTTTCCATTTCATTGGTACTTTTGCACTTATAAGGACTACTGGTAACTTAATACTGTGGGCATCTGCGAGTTTGGAAAACCAAATGTAGGTGACTTCAGACAATTTAGGAGACACCTGCAAAAAGAAAAAGATTATTAGACATTGTACTTACTCTAAATAATATTAATCCATCTCTCCAACTACCACACAAAGTTACAGAGTTATAATCTAATCTTATAAATACTGAAACCTAGTAAAACTGTGTAAATAAAAAGTGTAATTTTAAAATATGGCATTGCCTCTATACTACTCGTAATATCCTGACTTGATTTAATAATTTGTACGTATAAAAAGTGAGGTGAACGTTCACTATTAATGTAAATGTGGCCTCAGCTCATAAAATTTAATATATATAATGATTTAAGCTTCAAAGCGACAAAAGCTTCAGTAAGTATTATCAGTAAATAAAGATTTTAATAAAGAGAAGCAAATAAATGGGTCGTAATTTTGGATACACGATTGTGTGCATCGTATCATCCCATTAAATATTCTGTTGCTATGTGTAGCGAACGCATGCATTTATAATATTTAGGCAAATATATTGTTCATTTTGATGTTGAGCTGATTAAATGGCTAGAATTTCTGTTTGATTTGGCAGCATAGTCTGGTAAGCAGGTAGTTTTTTTTGAATTTATGATCACATGATTCGATACAGGTATATTATGTTATTCTATATCGGTGGTGATGGCGTTAACCTGACTGGTTAAGTTAAGACAAAGAACTAGTTCAAACGGGATTGCATTGCAGTCAAATAAGGCAGAAAAGAAGAGTACTCTTTTTTTTCCAAATTCTAGCTTTCGAAGCTATTTATTGCTTCTTCTTCAGGAATAGAAAAGTAGAGGTTAGAAAAAAGCAATTGACCAGAGATTGTTCTTAAATAGTAGCACATGGCCTGTTGCAACGTGATTATTTTTACAATCATGGATTATTTAAATGTGTCTTAATATGTAATGGTTGATATTGTTGACAACATTTGTTAATTTCTATATAGTGATGTGTTTTTGTAACAATTTAGTCAATTGCTTTTTTTCTAACCTCTACTTTTCTATTCCTGAAGAAGAAGCAATAAATAGCTTCGAAAGCTAGAATTTGGAAAAAAGAGTAGGGGAGACCGGGGCTAGTTGGCTACAGGGGCAAGTTGACACAATGCTTATATCTGCGATTGGTGTGGAAGTGTAAACGCAAATACCATTAAAATATAAAACCGACAACTCTCGGCAACCATGTAAAACATTGCGCGCGCAAAGTCACGCTTTGAACACCTGTAAGTTGTGTTCGTTTGTTTTCAATACCAGTAAGTAAATTTTTGTCCCCTTATAGATTTATGGATAATATGTTTAATATAACATATTAACTTGATTTTTTCACCACAATTCGTTGCTAGATGGCTAGTTGACATACTATGCTAGGCAAAGTTATCAAATTATTGTTTGTTTTTTGGAAAAAATGTGTTGTTATAAAACCTGTGTCGGGGCAGGTTGGCACATTGGTCTCGGGGCACGTTGACACAGTATGCCAACTAACCCCGGATTTAAATATAAAACTAACAAAATTAAAATAAAAAAAAAAACACAGTTTTAGATATAAGAACCTACAAATAAAGACACAAGGAGTACAACACCCACTGATGTAATTGCAAGAGCCATAGAAATGGTAAAGGATGAAGGCGGGTCAATACGAACTGTGGCCAAAGACTTCAACATAGCATTTAGAACTTTAGCCAAATATTGCCAAAAAGCAAACCATTCGCTAATTGAAAAAGTTGGTTACACCCGACATAGATTCTCCAGAACCCAGTTTACCTCAAGGTAGAAATACTACACCACCACCTAGGTCCACCGGAAGACATACGCCCATTCCCAAAAGCGCCACCAAGAAAAACTGGCACTTCGCGACGAAAGAGAAGGTTCACAGTTATTCTTACGGATACCCCAATCAAAGATGCTTTGGAAGAAGAGCAGAATGTTTCTAAAAACAAAAAGGAAGTTGCAATCGAAAAGGCAAAAACAGGCAGTATTTGAAAATAAAAATGAAAAAGGAAAAATAAAGTTAAACAAGAAAATCAGGACCGTTAAACATGTTTGTGTGCAGATGAATCTTATTCTGATGAAGAGGAGAAAACTTTTTGCTTGGTCTGCATTGACAGTTTTACCAGCAGTGAACCAGGGGAAAAATGGGTGCAGTGTGTGTGCCATGCCATATGTGGTCTCATGAGGCATGCACTAATAAAGAGCCGCCATACATACCTATGCTCAAATTGTGTCTCGGATGATTCTGACTAACTATTAACTTTTGGTGTTTACATAACTGTAAGCTTTATTCTACTTTCTGTTTTAGATTTAGACGTTTTTCTAATCTATTTTATTTTGTATTCTCTTAGTAGGTAATAAATTTTAAAAACTATAAAAACACTTGTTTTTCTCTATAAAACTTACATATGCCAACTAACCCCAGTTAGTGTGCCAATCTACCCCCAAGTTGGGGTATGTTGGCACACTTACACTGATGTTTTTAAAAAATTATAACTATTTAACATTTTTTTTAAAGACACTTTAAATATCCTAAAGTGTAGGGAAATTGTGCAAATCTGTTCTACATATTTTGTAATTGAGTTCAATTGTCTGTAGTGCTAAATAAAAAATAAAGTATGAAATGTGTGCCAACTAGCCCCGGTCTCCCCTACTCTTCTTTTCTGCGTTATTTGACTGCAATCCCATTTGAATTAGTTCTTTGTGTTATTCTATATCTATATATATCTAATCAGGGTTACCAACTATACCTATATTTCAATTTGTAGTGACAAGTCTGAAAAAATGGGATTTTATAGAAAAAAAGGGGGACGACGCCATAAAGAACTAGAATAAACTGAATGCCTAGGTGCACCCCTTCTTTCTCCCTTATTTTTTTAGACAAAATGTTTAAATTTGACATGGGGAAAGTACTTAATAAAGGTCACTTTTCGACATAAAAATTACCGTTTTAGTCATGTCCGGTTTTACCGGAAGTTATACCAACTCTCGATTAAAACTAGAGTTTTAATCATCTCCAGATGATGCCAGTTGGCGAAACGCGCGTCGAGTGCAGTGTAGTGTTTTGGTGTTGTGTGGAAAACCACGTCAGTGTTAGCTTCGGTCCAAAGGTTCCATCCCCCTTCAAATTTCGTAAATGGGGGTTTTTACGGGTCCTGATTAGGGCTGTTGCTTTAGGTATTAAATAACAAAATCGCTAAATGGTTTTTGTAAAAATCGGGCGTATAAAAAATCGTAGCCGTCCCTGGATGTGCATTTTGACAAAGGTAATAACGTCAAAAGGAGCGTTTTTTAAAAACATTTCGAACGAAAAAAGGTTCTTGAAAATATCACACAAAATAAACTTTTTATCGATTTGTATACACTTAAAAGTAGACACCCTGTATATAATAAGTATATGAAATTGAGTTAATTTGTCAAATACTTATTTTTAATGCATATTAAAATACATACAGTTCATCTGAAACTTGACACAGTGTACATATATTTGTATGTACAATGTATGTATTTTTTTTGGGGCAAAGTTTCCATTGATAGCTACTAGACTTTCGACATTTATTTTGAATACTTCTAGTTTTCTGTTTTTCATTATTTTACAAGTGGTGTAATCCCAAAAGAAAATAAAATGCAAAGAAAAGAGGCATATGTTTAAAATTCTTATTTTATGCTTATTCATTATAACTGCACTTCAGATTAACTCTGATACAATAACTTGGGGCAATTAAATTCTGCGTAAAATCGAGATATTTTTCTATAAAATGTTACTTACAAAATACATTTAAGTCACTGCTTGTAAAAAATGTGTATAATTTTCCATTTGGCTGTAACGCTGTAGATATATTTCAAGTTTCAAGAGCAGTATACGAATATTTTTATACAAATTCACCATTTGAAACAATTAGTACTCGTATTAGTACTCGTATTTATGCATAAACAAAGAAAGTAAACTTTGGTGTGTCGAATCACTATAAGCAGAAAAACCTATACAAACCAAACACTTCATTTAAATCACTACAAATGAAAAAGCCGTTAATAGTTTGTTAATTTGGAAGATATCGTTACACTTTAAAAATGTGCATTCATAGTTTTGAGGTGTTCCAGACGTCTGTAAGTAATTCAGGAATAATATTTCCGTATTATAATTCTTCATTCAGTCTTATAAGCAATTGAAAAAAATACTGAATGAAATCTACCTTCACATGTAGCCATACAAGATCTTTCGGATATGAAGTTGTTGCCATTTCCGTTACATCCACCATATTTGAATTCTACACATTTTCCCGATGATACGTCGTACCTCCATCTTGGAAGTAAAGCTCGGCAATATCCTTTGACAACTGGAAGTTTGCATACCACTTGTGGGTCATCCACTAAAAGGTTAAAATTATGATTATTAAGATTATGATATTACCTAGATTATTATTATTAAGATTATATAATTAAGATTATGATAATTAGGTATTGTGAAGAGTAGGTACTGTGAAATTATGATAATTTATACTTTGTGTACATACGGTGTTAAAAATTCAAGATGCATGGGTTGGATAAATAAAGGCGAAGTACGTAATTAGAGGACCATATCTGAAGATATTTTGAAAAAAGGTGTACTTTCTTACACCCGTTTTGTTGAAATGTATTAAATCCATTCCTATAACATCCATTCATATAATATATTATAAAGTACCTAACCAATAAATGTAAGCATTTCGGATACTTATTTATTATAGTACATTTAAAAGTATATAAACATGGACCAAACCACGCTGTTGTATATAATCTGTAAGGATATTTACTAACTGGATGTTGTTTTTACATCCCCACAAATTTGGGTCGTTAGAACTTTACTGGGGTCTCGAAATAGGCGTCGACTGAAGATTTTCAATGGAGGGGTATTTTATATTTTAGAAAACCACAACTTACAAACCATAGCGTTGCATACATTTATAGAAAAGAAAAACATCCCCTTAAACTTTAACGAAGATACTCGGTTGCAGCACGTGTATTTCGGTTACTTATGCGTCTATAGCAAAATCGATCCACAGACATAGACATACGCATATCAGAGGTACATAATACGTGAAGCATATTTCTGCTATTAGTGCAATACCCAGCCGTTAAGGGTCCATTCTCTGTAGATTTGACAGGCATGAATGTTGGGTCGGATTGAGAGGATGGGTGGCCGATGGGTGGAGACTTATATATTCCCACTACCGAATTATTTAGATTTCGGAGGTGCACGTAAAGCGGAAGTAAAAAGGCACATGGAAATAAAGTTAGCCCTCATTGCAAGGGTACCGGATTTGTCTTATAATTGCAACAAAATTTCTTTTTAGTGTTATAAATTATATATCACCGGAAAGATCAAAAGATAAACTAGATCGCTACAGTACCAAATTTTTGTTTAATACATGTATTTTAGAGAAAATCATTTTTGAAAATACGATATTTTAGTACCTACAAGATTGTTTGCCTGGAATTTTAAAAATAAAAAGAAATACCAAAAATTATTACTATAGGGACTTTAGATTAAAGTCTTATCTTTCAATGCTTTTTTACTAAAAATCGCTATCATTTATAGTTTTTTTATAATTAGACACGAGACGAACGCCGATTTAGGGCTTATTTCGACCTCATTATGAATGCAGATGTTGCGTTCAGTTATTGTTTTGGCTTTGACTATAGGAGAAGCATAAAAATCTAATACACATTGCTAATACACTAACCAAAACATATAGCTGACAAGTAGTGTCACATACTCTCGAGTATTCTTGAGGAACCATGTGCTTGAATGCAAAAAATCGAATAAAGTTTGACAATCCGTCAAACTTTATTTGATCATCCGGGCGAGTCGTCAATCACTTAACTTTTTACTGACTGATCAACGAAAAACGATGAATCTCTTATATAAAGAGGAATACAGCTGCAATTGCTGTATTGCTGCAGACATGCGCAGTTCCACTTTACATATTTATTGTTGATTTTAATTGAGAGATATTCAACCAAGTATGGAATTTATACATTTTGCCTGCTCTCGCATTCATAATAAATATTCTGGATAAAATAGATCCCCAATGATATTTTTAATTGCATGTATACTAGGTATAAGCACCTTGTTATAATCAGTATTAAAAAATTAAATGTCATTTATATAATAAAAATTAAATTGACTGAAAATCATTTAGTAGGTGCGTTTCTAATCATTCGTCTTGCATCCTCTGGAATGCTTGGATATTTCAATAGCACACCCCTTTTTCTCCTCCTCTGCGGTGCCTATACCTCCCCCCCGCATATGATATTATTAATATTATAACTTTTTGACGTTTTAAACTGCGGAACACACTCCCGTGCTTTGGGACCCATTAATTACGGATACTAAAGTGGAAGGGCATTCTTTCGTTTTATAAATTAATCTACGTCAAAAGATTAATTAAAACAGACAGTTTTTTATATATCGTGGTATGACTCCTTACATATTTGTGGTTAATTTGTAATAAAAGTTGGGAAGTACCGATTATAAAAAATACCTAAAACAAGTTCTATATGTTTCTTCAATGTTTTTTATTATCTGCTGCTTTACCTGATTATTTGCAATTATGATGTGAGACACATATTAAGACGTGAAAACATATTTAATAGAATTTATTTGAAGGAGATGCCGAAAACAACTACTCCACGGCCAATATGCCCCGACTGGCGTTACATTACATCGGCATCTCCATAAGAGTCGCCACATCGTTCATCGAGACCGCCAATACCAGACACTGACCAGTTTCGCGCTTATTTTGCGCTCATCAGAGTGCCATAGGTAGTCGACTCGATGAACGATGTTGTGACGTGATTGCCTAATGGGAATCGTGAATGTTAGTAGTGGTGAGAAACACACCTCTGTGCCCTCTTTGGGTCTGTGCTACCATCTGTCTGACAATAGATAGATACTAGCATACGACAACACTCCAGTCGGGGCATATTGCCCGTGGAGTAGTTGTGTTCGGTATCTCCTTCAAATAAATAAGTAGGATTGTCTTCCTTAAAGACAATAGAGGTCACTGCTGTAATGGCACCTGCGGAAAAGCAGGTCGTTATCTGTCTGTCAATTTGACAATAATTGTGAGACAGATAGCACAGACCCAAAGAGGGCACTACGGTGTGTTTCTCACCACTACTAATATTTAATAGAAGTTTATGATTAGACAGAAACGTATCTTACGTTTGCTCAAAAGAAGTTTAACTCGAAGAATTAGCTTCAAAATGGCTGCAAAAAATTACAATTTTGTGCACGCATATTCCAGAAATGTCACTTCGTAATAATAATAACTAGAAATGGGAGAAAATCGCTATCGCGATTCTCGTTCCCATTTCTAGCCCTATCGGGGGTCCAGGCCTGCGGCCTGGGGTCACCCTTCGGGTGACAAATGCATCTAAAATAATATTATTTTAAAGAAAATACATATTAAAGAAATTTTGTAATGATGTAATTATACTAAACGATTTTTCTTAATATTTTGAAGAATTGTAAGGGTACTCTATTCTTGATGGTAAATCATAATTTTTTAAGTACTGAAAGTAGAATTTATTTTTAAGTAAACATTATTGTCAATTTTATCAATGGGACCAAAAATATTGTAGATATTTACTTTTGTAAGCTAAAATCAAGAATTTAACAGACTGCCAAAATGAACGAATTAATTCCAAACTTTACGTGCAAAAAGAATAAAAGCTATGGATAATGAAACAGAATAACTAAATACTAATACTAATAACTAATTGAAATTAAAAAGCAAAAAAAAAAATTTACTACTTTCCCATTGTGCTACCACGCCTGTTGTCAAATGTTTACCTTGAGACGTTTAAGTAGGTAAACTGTACGTGTCAACCTGAAAAAATAATTTTTACCGATTTTCTCATTGGAAAAGCATTTCGCTTCAGTATTTTGGTAATCAGAAATGTTTGGCAGTCAGTACTATTCATTCCGTTAGCAATACTTCTCGTAGGAAAATAACCTATCTGAAGTTTAATTAATTTGACAGTTTTCGTGGGAGGTGCTTGTCTCGTTAGTGTAATCTCACATGGGGATATAAAATGAGATAGAAGTTGAGACGGATGCGACTCGAGATTTTCGAAGACGAAATAGACGTAAAAGGAATGGACGTACGGTCTCGAAAAAAAAAATCTCAAAGGATTAGAGAAAGGACGGAACTTTCGCGTGAAGCGGGTATCGAGGCCGTAAAATTAGAAAACGGGTCTAGGGAGTCCCGCGAAAAGTCGGTATTTCGGCGGGCGTGACGGGACCATTAGGCGCGAGGACAAACGCCGGTTCTAGCCGCATCTCTCTCGCCGAACGGCGATCGACGAAAATTTTGCAGAGGTTTTTTGAAAAGGCGTTTAAATTGGGAAAACGCGTAGGAAACGGGACGAAAATACCCCTACGCATTGGAGAAAGGCCGCGGGCGTCCTCCGGTGGTCCGCGGAGATCGTTCCGAGATTGCCCCACGGAGGAGATAGCTTTGAAACTTTGCGGATTCGGTAACGGAATTTAGAGGGAGACAGAATCGACGCGTTTTAATATATATGGATTGTAATTAATTCAAATATCAAACAATTACATTCTAGGTAAGCATAACGAATTTTTAATAGGATTATGTTATTTTTCAAGGAATTCCTACAGTATGCGGCATTTTTTCACTATATTATATAATGTTATGCACTATACAGTGTGTTTAAAATTAATGGTAAATGTATTGAGATCATGGAAACTATAAGTGATAGAAGAAAATGGTTAAATGTGGAAAGTTTTAGAGAATTCTGTTGGTAACTTAATGGCGCTTACGGAATGGTTCTTGCTATTCAGGAGATATTTTGAAAAAATTGAAAGGTTGAAATTTGCAAAACCCCTTGTAACTTCTTTATTTATGAAGTTATTAAAATCCGTAAAACATTTCAACTTTCTACACTGAATACGCCCGTCTAGTCGGATTTCTATTATCACGTTTCGGTTTTCTGGAAAAATCATCAACTTAATTTTTTCTTATTATTTTCACTCGTTAAAAAAGATTTTTTACCTTTTCAAGAATGTACAGGGTTTTCCAACGAAATGACTCACCCCCTATATCTATTTTATTTGTGGTGCTAATAAAAAAAGTTTTATACAAAAGTTTTATCATTTTTTACGGGCTTTTGGAGCTTTTTAATAACACGTTTTGGAAGCAATTACTCCTATTTGAGGCCTTGTTTCTATCCAAGGCTAATTTGATAAATGAACAATGCTAAGGCAGCTGCAGCTTCTATGTTATAAAAAAAGCTCCATAAAATGACAACTGTTGCATCGATTATAGCACATATATATATTTTTGAAATCAGAAAAACTCGTAGAATGCAATAAACAAAAAATATACAGGGTATTCCATTTAAAAAAATTGAACCTAGGTTCATATTTCTTTAAGCTGCACTCATTTTGGCTATTCAACTACATATCTGGAAAGCTCGTAAAAAATGATAAAACTTTTGTATAACACTTTTATTAGCACCACAAATAAAAAAGATATAGGGGGTGAGTCATTTCGTTGGAAAACCCGGTACCTATTACACGTAGGAAAAAATAATTTAGTCATTAAAATCCAAAGAAGTATGGTTTTTCGATAGACTTGGCAACATCGCAAAGCAAAATATTACATAATATTATTTATTTAACAAGTGAATACCATTTTTACAAAACCATTTTTTGTATTGGTGCCTAGGTACTATAAGTTTTATGGAAGAAAAAAACAACATAATCTAATTAATAGTGTAATAAATTAAACAACCAAATGAAAAATGTTAAATAAGAAATGAAAATAATGAGTTCATTAAAATTTGTATTTGAATTAAATTTTATTGATTAACAATTTGTAATTTAAATTTAAATTTCCAATAGTACCTATAAAATTCAAAATGTTTTATGTTCTTATTTATTATCGTAGATTTCATTGTTTGTTTACTGTTTTATGTGGCTTTCTGCATGTTTTTTCTTGCTCTTCATTGCATTAATTAATAATTAACATAATGCCGTTCATATAAATATTTTTAATTTTGTTGTTGCAAAAATAGTATTCATTTGTCATTTTGTCACAATAAATAATATTGTGTAATGTGTTTTCTGAGTGATGTTGCCAAATCTATCAAGAAATCATATTTCTTTGGTTTTTAACAACTAAGTTATTCTACTAGACCATACTAGAAAAATCCAGTCACCACAAATTTGGGACACACCGTACACAGGGTTCTTCTAGTCAAAAGAATAAAGTGTTAAAACAAAATTCTCATCTTAGCGCACTTAATTTTAGACTTAAATCTTAATACTGAAGAACATAGATCCGTCAAATATGTTTACACAATTGTTTTTTTTTTAATATACGCTGTATATAACATTATGAACCTATTTTTATCAATTTTAGGGAGGTACCCTAACAGTTTATATCACCTTAATTTTTTTCTCGGTGACTTATTTTGAAAATTTTAAATTTGAAGATTCAAAAAATTTAAATATTTAAAAAATTGATAATGTAACAGTACGTTTTAGGTATGGGGAATCCTAAATAAAATAGCCTTACATTTATAACCCTTTAATTTGTCATGAGATTCAAAAAAGCAATAAAGGTTTTCCATTTTAAATAATAAGTTGCTTCTACCTACTTTCGGTTATAACAGGAAGTGACAGAACGTCAAAATTTTTTGAAAAATTCAGAGATTTCAGAATTTTTAAAATTCTACCTCTACTGGTTCTCCATATACAGATCGATTCAGTTCGGCCTGACATGAAAATACGTATATTGGTCAGCCCGGTAAACCGCTCGCCCAATAGGGCATTTTCCCGATTGCCCACAGATCATATCCGAACCTAATTCAGCCATGTTTTTCCTATACCTAATAAAAATATCTTTTTTCTACAGATAACATGTTACACTCTTCTTAAATATTATTACTACGTTAGGTCGACACCTTTGTAGGACAACATTTAAAATCATGTAAAATAACTGGATAGTTTGGAAAACTGAAGGTTTGGAGAATTGGACTTGAAAATTTCCTTTAATTCTTACCTTTCGTCGCCGGCTTACAAAGAACTATTGCCAAATTGGCAATGATAACAGCAACAATAACTACTTTACTCATCATTTTCACGCGGATTTCTGTTGATTCACAAACGCAGACACGCACTCGCTGTGACATTCACTTCAGAAGTTTCTCTACGTTCAGTTGATTACTGAATGAAACCTAGATTGGCGGCTCGGTATATAAAGTATCGCCCTCAACGCGAGGCGTTACGTTATATCCTACGTGACTACCAGGTGAAATGGAATTACCGACGTCAAGCGTCACCGCCAGCAGCTTTTATCCAATTTTTAGAACAGTCCGCAGTTCAGTGTACCCCCTTTATTTACAAATACTATGCAGTTTGCATATTTATGATGACTTGTGGTGGTCCTGCTAACACGGTGATCTCATTGCTAAAGCTTTAAACGACACGTTCACATTCACGGTGGGTCGGGACTTCTTTGTGTAAGTTGTAGGGCTACATCAGAATTAAAGTTAGGGAGGCGGAAGGTGGATTAGAATATCTGTAGACTTTGGTGGTAGGTCGTGCCTCTATTTTTCACGCAGTGACACTAATAAAAATGTTACTAGTTGTAGTGCACTCTGCTTATACAGTACAGAGAGGTTCAAAGTCATCATCATTTTAGAACCAAGTAAAACAAACAAGTAAAATAACAAATTCTTCGAAAATAAACATAACCACAAACAAATCTTTTTTGTCTGTGATAACAAAAATAAACTTAACTATAAAGTACTAAATTCTATTTGTCTCTGTAGGTGCCTACAGTAATATTTTTTCGGCATATGCAAATATAAAACTACGCAACTACTGGAGCTAAGTAAATATAAAACATGTGACTTCAGTTTCCTTTTTCCTTTATTGACATCGATAATATAACTCAAGACATGGAAGGGCAGGTATTACGGAGGAAGGACTGTAAATTAATGAGGTATAATCAGTGTTGCCAGATCAGAAATGTAGAAATTCAAATTCAAATTCAATCACAAAATATCAGTAGAAAAAATATAAAAAATAAAACTAAACAACTATGTAACAAATAATAAAAATAAAACAAATTAAAAAATAAACGTATACTGATATATCCAATATTAAATAACATTTATTTATTGCAACAGTATAAAATTTTTTTAAATAAAATTGAGTTCAAATTGGAAAATTGGAACGGCAGTGTATAGCTATACCTATAATTTTTCATTTGTAATTAAACCTACTATTGTTTTAGTAGATAAACGGTTGTTTTTATTACGTTAATTTGTGGAAACTACTATTAAATATAATTTTGAGTGAAAAATATGTACCTAGTATAGTTACCATATACCTGTAGGTACTTTGTGTCAGGGATCTTTAACATTTGATACAATTTTGAGAGATTAAAGTTTTGTAAAAATATGATTATAGCGTTTATTTTTCATGTTACATATTGACACATTTTTGCTAAAAATGGGACACCCTGTATTTTTTACTCCAAATCATGTAAAATATAATTTCTGTTTCCTGTAATATAATCATTTTAGGCATGCAAGTTACAAATTATTTGTTGAAATATTTCTCAATAATTCACTATATACCTACATTTCATAAGGATATTTCCGTATTTTTTTTATTAAAAGAACAAATAATATTTTCTATTTCTAATTTGTGACGAACTAAAAATGCAGTTGTTAAATTTGATTCATGAAAACGATCCTCCTAGATCCATCAAGACGATTTTCACAATTAATTTTGTTAAACTTCATATGGGTTGAGCGTCACAGATATTACATAATAGAGGTAATATTCAAATCAGATTCAAGCTATGTGAATGAACTTTTGTTCTAATTGTTTCTATTGCTATTCTAATAGTAAACCTACTTGATGAAGACATTTAAAACTTTTAAAATATATCACAGGAAAACCTGTACAATTATAAATTAACAGTATATAAGAACCAGCTATTTTACACTTGATTTATCCAGTGGCGGCTGGTGACATTTGGATATGAGGGGGGGGGGGGCGCAGAAATAAAAAAATGTGCCGCAGGCGAAAATTTTGCATATTTCAAGGTCAAACCCCTTAAAATTATAAATTAGAAATTCACAGAGCAAAAATATTTGCTTGAAAAAATAACTTTCGTTACACAAATATCCTCCTTTTCAATACGATTGACGGAAATCTCGACAAAAATTGTTTAAAATAATATTTAAATAGGTAGGTAGTAGGTAATTAATATTTAGATACAAAAATTTACATAATATACGACGTTACCTTCAAAAAGCTGAAAACGAGAATTCAGGAAGCAGGAACATAACTATTTTTAGTTTTTAGATATCCGTTAATTAAAACCGATATGGCACAATCACAAACTCAAAAGTATTTTAGTTATTCAATTATGAGTTATCAAACGACACATTAAATTATTACATAGGTAAGCAAAACTTCATACAGTTATTTATACACGGGTGCACTTACTTTCTAAAATTGAAATCAGCTCTACGGTCTTTCATAGTAATAAATTTTTCCATAACTTTTTCATCGAAATTATGTATTGGGCAGGCAACGCCCAATTCTTTTATTTAGGTATACCTACTTTATTTCCCAGTGGAAGATTTGCAAAATTAGCTCTAATTATACTACTAACAGTATTATGTTAAGTAATATATAAAATTGTCTTTTCACAAAAATTGAATAAGTAATTGAATAATGTTAAAAATATGTAATGTGTTAAAAATATGTTATAATGTTTAATAATGCTGGCGTAGGGTCGCGAAATAATTGCGGCCAAATCTGCATAATATAAGCATACGGAAAGTATCTAACGAGTTTAGTCGAAAAGGAGATCGGGTCGGTTGCCATAGTTACCTGGGCCTCGACTCAAAGTGCGGCCACGAAGCTGTGGTGATCCAGTAATGTGGACTGTGGCATTCTGAGTACGATAGCTCAAGCGCTCGAGCCTTTCCTAATAATAGTTTTGTACTACAATACATGTTTTAACATTTGCATTTAATTTATAATGATAATAATAAGGATTTCTTTGGTATTTTTGAAGGAGGGGCGTGCGGCCATGCGGCCTTAAGGAGGAGCCGCCACTGGATTTATCGTATTTAAACTATACCCATGGTCCAATATAAGTATATCCCGTGCTGTATCTTTTCGACCAATCAAGATTTTGTTAGGGTTTTCAGCTTTAGGGTATCAGTTTACTTTTAACTTGACCTAAACATTTGAATTTATTTCTTCAATAAAAAACAAAAAAGAGGACTTTTAGCCAGATACATGGACAAATATCCTACGTTTCGTCCGAGTTTTCGGACTTTTTTCGAAGGTTAATAGCTAATATAAATTTGCTATTTTAATTTTATTGTATGAGTTGGTTTTATTTTGTTTTTCATCGTGTTCATCTTCGTCGTTTCCATTTCATTTTATGCAATATACGTATAGTCTGAAGAGTTAAGCAGTCATTGCATTCTTAAACAATAAAAAAGATGAAAAAAAAAGTAAAATCTACCCATACAATAAAATTAAAATAGGAAATTGATATTAGCTATTAGATAACCTTGAAAAAGTCCGCAAACTCGGACGAAACGTAGGATGTTTGTCCATGTATCTGGCTGAAGGTCCTCTTTGTTTTTGGTTTTTATTGAAGAAATAAATTTTATTTTAACAGCCAATAACTTGTCCAATATCACATTCGATATTTACATAGGACATCAGTTTCAGATATTACTAATAGAGAGAATGGTGTCTCACGCATACCAAGGTGTTGATGGGCCTATTCTCAGATGATAAGGAGAGGTTGTTCAAAAGATCGTAGGTATCAAAAAGGTACATATATGTTAAAAAAAAATACTATTTGTTATTATTATATACGTTTCAGTTCTATCTAATCTATAAAATACATGAAATGTCACCTTCAAATTACCATTTTGAATTTTCAATGTATCACCATTATCAGTTCTTGGTATTTCAAGAACCATATAATCATTGCTCGGTATTTCATGTTTAGTGAGAAATATTGAATACTAAGTCTTATCAGTTTTGCAAATTTATGTCCCCTACGTGTTCACAAAAACCTCATAATATTTATTTATTGTTATTTGGAAATAAAAAAATACTAGAATAAATTCAAGTTATAATGAAAAATATCTTACTAAATCATGAAAATAGAATATAAATTTCAACTTTATCAAGACGAGAAACATGACAATTGACGTTGTAATGTAATATCATTCAAATAATATAAATTTAAGATAAAGTTATAGAAATTACAGCAAAAATTATAGCAATTACTTAATGAATAACTCATGATGAATATAGTTCATGATCAATTGTAAGTAACATCCGCTGTTACAAAAGAACAGATGATACGGTTCATGTGTTATGCACTGAAATTAGTAACATTAGGTTTTAATATTAATTTATAGAAATATGCATGATCACGTGTGTGCAAAGATTCAATGGCCCAAATATAATTATAATTATTACAGTATTATTTTACATATAACAATTAGATATTAAAGAAAAACCATGTGTAAAATATAAGTATATATTTTTATGCAAGTACAGTATAGTTTTATAATCATAATTATATAATATTATAATATAATAATATAAATATAATAATAAATCATAATTTTTCTGAACTCTCCGATGATTTCATTCTATAAAGTCTTAGTTAAGTAGTCTTATTTAAGTATAATTTAACTAAAAAAAATAATAGAAAAATCAATGTAAATTATTTAGCGTAACAGTAGATTAACTAGACCTCAGTTGACCGAGACCGATATGACAATCATATAATTAATACAAAACATATTCTACTTTATGTAATATTCTTAGTAGAGGTTTAACTATATTTGAGGGGGAGGAATTTCCCCCCTTAACTAGTTTCCCCTTAGCCCTTCTGGTTGAACTAAGACACTGTAAATACTACAGCTGAACGAAATACTAATTCGAATACTAACTAATTGATGTGAAAGCTGATATCTGCCTTTATACTCAATGTATGGAAATATTAAATTAAGATTTTTGTATTCTAGAAGGGTTATAAATAGCTTAATTTAAATATCAAATATATTACATACTATACATAGAAATCTGCTAATACATAAATTGTTCTCTTGATGTATACAGACCGTTTCTATTCTGATATTTAAGTAGATTAAAATCATTACCTATTTCAATGAAATTTCGCACAACCTACAAAGTAGTTCATGGTTATAACGGCTTAAATTTAAAGGAAATGTAAATATTTAACACACATAAACGTTAGTAATACGGTACACATTTATTGGAAAGTACAATAACTCTTTATTAGAGAAAAGAACGGGGTTTCAACCTATTCCATTTCTCGCAAAAGGCCCCTGCTTCATAAATCACTGGTTATGTGAACTGGGGAGGTCTGTAAACAAAAATTATGTGGTAAAAATGTTTTTCATAATTTTGGGTACTCGTGGGCTTCCCGGTTTATGAATGTTTGCACACAGTTAATAATAATACGAGGGCGTGTATCATTTTTGCAGTGGGTAAATATGTATTATATATTTAGATAAGGATACATTATGTTTGTAATATAAATACTTTACTTACTGCGTATGTGGAATCTCATATTTTGATGTCATTTTATTTACAATAAATATCATTCATTTAACTTTTGATGCAGTACATGCTCATAATATTTATCTCAACAGTAAATTATAAGTAGTGAAATATGGCACAAATCAAGAACGGGAATAATTTTATCACTTATAATTGCACAAGAGGTTTGTATTTTACCGGATACATTTGGATTGTTTAATGAGAAACTGTTGCCAAGCCATTAGACGAGAAAAACTGTCAACAATTAAAAACGCGACACCGAAGGTGGAGCGTTTTTAGGTTGACAGTTTTTTGAGTCAAATTGCTAAAGGAAACAGTTTAGAATTTAAACTATACAAATTTATCCGGTATCAGTACAAACATCGAGTGTAATTCGACAAGACAATTTAATGAATAAGAAATTTAGAAACATATAATGCAAACTTTATTTATGACACAGTAAAAATAAACACATTTTTATTTGAGCATCACCGAATCGATTCATTGTTAGTGTTTAATAATTCAATAAGTTGCTGACAGAAATGTCAAACTATTTATTTTGGCAACGGACACCACAATAATTGATTAAAAAATGAATAAGTGAAAAAACCACTAGTGCATTTGTCACTGTAAAAGTGACAATTGCACTGTGGCATATGCGATTTTTTATATATAAATTAAATTGTCATGACTATATCTATTTTGACTGTAATTCTAATTACTTTGATAACAAAAAGTGTCTTTTCAATCTCTTCAGAAACAGATTCGAAACGGAGGCAAAAGAAGAATTCGAGTATTTACCCACGGTTTGGTTTAGATATGTGGATGATATCTTTGCAGTGTTTGATACAAAAGTCACTGATATTGACAACTTTGTTTCTAAATTTAATAATTTTGCGTCAGTTAAATTTACATATAAAATTGAAAACTCTGAACGACTATCATTCTTAGATGTATTAATAATTAGAAATAGTGAAAATAAGTTAGAATTTGACATATACAGAAAAGATACCAGTACTTTAAGAGATATCCCTAAGGACTCTCACCATTGTGCTCAATATAAAATGGCAAGTTTCAATTTTTTAATTAATTGCCTATTAAGCTTCCCTCTAAATAAGGAGAAGTTTGAAAAAGAAAAGGCTTTGATTAGGAATATATGGTATCCCTAATCAAAATAATTGTTTCGTATTAATACGAAATATAGCGGGTCTAAATAAATGAAGTTCGTGCCGGATGGCACTTAGGACTTAAGATCTTAGTATTCAAAGATCTTAAAATACTAAGTACCAATTGTTTGCGTGTACATCATGGAAATAGTATCATTTGTAAAACTACACATAGAAAAATTCTTTAGAAATGACAGATACTACAATTATAAAACTCGTAACACCCAATTATTAGTCCCTATACACAAGTTGTATAATAAACTTCCGAGTAATATTGTTAAAAAAATGTTAAAGATTTACCTTTGGTGCATTGTATTTGTTCGGTTTCTGATTATATAAATTATGTATGGTGAGTTATGTTGGTTTATATATATTTTTTTGTACTTACTATTAGGTATGTGTAACTGAACTTTGTTGTATTTCATGTAGTTTACTAGAACTGTTTCTGACTTGCCCATATCATTCGTTCGATCGAATGGACAATAAAATAAATAAATACATAAACAAATAAATAAATTACTATTATGGTAAACATTTATGGCCATATTTACCTTACTATTAGAGCTATATCCATCAAATCCTATATCAATGCATTCGTGACAGGACGTTCTATCCAAATCTGCAAAAATACACAGGGTGTTTTATTAAAAATATAAGCGGTGCTAAACCTCTCCTTTTTGGGGCATCCTGTATAAATGCCAATACTATAAACATGTGTCCCCCTTCAAATAAAAATCGACTTGTCTCTGGATTTTCTATGGAAACCAATTCTTTGACAGATAATCGAGGATGAAACTTTTCTTTGACACCTTGTATACAATTACATTCAGCTAATATTTCCATAGTTACCCGAGTGTTTAATTAAATTTCTATCATATATTTCCACTATCTGAATGGGGTATTTTCCTTCAATCGAAATGAAAGTGGAAACCTGTATTTTTATAAAATAAATTTTTTTTAATATTTATTAGGATAAAAATTATTAAGATTGAATCGGCAGAAAATTTTTAATTCAATTGTGAAATTTTATCCTATATTCGTGACGTCACTAAGCGAAAACTAGGGAATATGTATCTATAAAGAGGCCACACTGATAATATGTGGCTAGATTCAGTTTGTAACGACGACAAACGACATTTCGACAATTGACATTTGAAATTTTCTGTTTGTGTTTGGCTTGACAACTTGACGTGTTGTATTGTTGTTTTCTTGTGAAGTAAACTTTTATTAAACATGGAGCAAGGTTTTGTAGAGGCTAAGTCCGACAATTTAGGTACCGGTTATAGATCCTTTTATGATAAAGATCCTATAGATCCTTTCAGAAATAAAAGAGATGAAAAATGTAAGGTTAGTATGTAACTGTAACTTAACAGTAGTACTGCAAAGTCGATTAAATATATTCAAAAATTACCTTTACAAATAACGATGTTTCAATTAACAGAACTTCTATTACTAATAAATACACTTGTAATCAGTCACAGGCAGAGACAACAATTCAAACATAAACAAAAGTAAAGTTGTCACGCAGTGACATCAACCACACAAATGAAAATATCCTAGAAATCACTAAAAAATGGCGCAAATTTTGAATTTTCGCTTAGTGACGTCACATAGATATCACGCACAATAAAAAAATAATTTATGGACTTAAATGAACCCAATATTAAAATTCCAGAAATACGTATCTCTTCTTTTTCCAACTGCTCTCCATTGCCGATGTAAAAAAAAATAGGAAAACACCCCATTCCACAGATTAAATAAAATAAAGGACGCATAGCTCTTCCTTTTTTTTAGAAACTACAACCTGACGCTTGTCGGTAAAAGGTGATGAATATTCAAAAGGAATTCTGCATGTCGATGTCACGTGCATGTGGGCTAATTTCCATCTGACTCTGGCGGCGACGTGGGTGTATCAACCAATGCAAAATATAAATACAGTAAAATCAATTTCTCAACAAGTTACATAATTTTTTTGCTAGTCTGTTGACTCCGGTAATTCCGTATATTAGAATGACGTCATTCAAAAAGAAAATAACTTGATTTGTTTAGATATGTTATTTATTTAATGTATAGTCCAGTTATAAATATTTTTCATACACTATTCATAATATACTGAATAAATACTAAAATAAAACTAATATTTACTTACAATAAAATAAATAAGGAAAAGAAAATTCCATTTCTGTTTTTTATTAAATTTATCAGAAATTCTTATGGGAATACCTGTTTGTCAAGAATACTAGAAAACAGTAAAACTGAAAGTGTTCCAAATAAACCTTATAGAGTTCATTCACGTTAAGTTTAAAGTGACGTTTTTAAGTTTTAAGTTAAGTTTATATAAATAAATAAAAACTTGATAACGTAGAGAAGGGTTGCCAAATATAAAACTCTTTGTAAGTGGCAAATGCTATGCTAATATATTGGTCATTTGTCAGTGGCGGTTGGTGACATTTGGATATGGGGGGGCGCAGAAAAAAAAAATGCGCCGCAGGCGAAAATTTTGCATATTTCAAGGTCAAACCCCTTAAAATTATAAATTAGAAATTCGCAGAGCAAAAATATTTGCTTGAAAAAATAACTTTCGTTAGACAAATATCCTCTTTTTTAATACGATTGACAGAAATCTTGACAAAAATTATTTAAAACAATATTTAAATAGGTAATTAATATTTAGAATAAAAAATTTACATATACGTTACCTTAAAAAAGCTGTAAACTAGAATTCAGGAAGCAGGAACATAACTATTTTTAGTTTTTAGATATCCGTTAATTAAAAACGATATGGCACAATCACAAACTCAAAAGTATTTTAGTTATTCCATTCATAGTTTTCAAACGACACATTAAATTATTAGAGAGTTTTTGAACCCCTTAAATTTTAGCACGTCGTTATCGTTATCGTTATTCTGCGCATGCGCAGTGCCAAAAATAGTATCATTTTCGGCACTGCGCATGCTCAGAATAACCATAACCATAACGATAACGTAAATTTGAAGGGGTTCAAAAACTCTCTATTATGTAGGTAAACAAACTTCATAGAGTTATTTATACACGAGTACACTTACTTTCTAAAATTGAAATCAGCTCTACGGTCTTTCATAGAAATACATTTTTCCATAACTTTTTCATCGAAATTAGGTATTTATTGGGCAGGGAACGCCCAACTCTTTTATTTGTATTTTATCTTCCAGTGGAAGATTTGCAAAAAATATATATTCATAATTATACTACTAACAGTATTCATGTTAAGTGAAATATAAAATTGTCTGTTTACAAAAATTAAATAAGTACATTAATAATGTTAAAAATATGTAATGTGTTAAAAATACGTTATAATGTTTAATAATGTTCGCATAGGGCCGCGAAATAATTGCGGCCAAATCTGCATTATATAAGCATATGGAAAGTATCTAACGAGTGTAGTCGAAAACGAGATCGGGTCGGTTGCCATAGTTACCTGGGCCGCGACTGAAAATGCGGCCACGAATCGGTGATCCTTTACTCACTGTGCAGTGGTAGCGTGCTGTGATCCAGTAATGCGGACTGTGGCGTTATGAGTACAATAGCTCAAGCGCTCCGTATCACAATAAACATGTTTTAACTTTTAACATTTGCATTTAATTTATAATAATGATAATAATAAGGATTCCTTTGGTATTTTTGGAGGAGGGGCGCGCGGCCATGCGGCCTTAAGGAGAAGCCGCCACTGTCATTTGTACATATATTTGTCAAAAAAAATTCCCTGTAAAATTAAAACATAAAACTGACATCATTCAAAGATTCTCAAGTTTGTCTTCGTTTGTTTGTAGTTTTTATTGTTGAAAGTTTTAAACTTTTACAGTTTGCTCCTACAAAGTGTAATCAATATAATTTTGTGTTTGAATACTGGAAGACAAAATGAACAAAAATGTGTAAATTCTGACCCTCTCAGTTTTATAAAGATATGATGTATTATTTCAAGATTAGGAGTTAATAGATAGTGGCGCTTTATTTGAATGGAAAAAAATAATTTACCTAAAAAGTAATAAATTGTACAAGATTCACCTTGAATTTTGTCCGAAGTTTTTAAATTCACATGTTAGGAGAGGGGACAGACTTTAGATGCCAACTGTATATTTTACGACGCTGATGATGACTTAAATGTAGCAAGTAGTTGGATATTTATAAAAAAAACTGTAACTACCGGTTTAAACAAAATCTCAGAAGAAACATTTATTTTAAATTGTAGTTCAAGTAGATCATTCATATAAAACAAACCCTATTTAGGTTAACCATGTCATAACCTATAAACTCCATTTAATCTTTATTGTTAATTGTTATAAAATATGAATAGCATTTTTCTCCCCGACCGATTATTGCAACTGTACTTTAAATATTTCTCTTTAATATAACTTTTGCAATTGGCAGCTTTCACTTTTTATGACTAGGGGAATCACTGACCTATGGCTATAGAATAATAATTACACATAAGAATATGGACAATTGAAAATACTTCTGGGCGCATATATATGGGAGCTGTCTCTTAAAATATTAACGCTTAGCGACATGCAAATGGGAGTGACCGCGACATGGTCACGTGGTTATGGAGACGACCTAGCTGTGTTGTTATAATAAGCAGTCTACGTTTATGTAACCCAGCTAGGTCGTCTCCATGAGCACGTGACTTGGTCGAGGTCGCTCGTATTTGCATATCGCTAAGCGTTAATATTTTAAGAGACAGTTCCCATATACACGCGCCCAGAAGTATTTTCAATACTTCTGGGCGCGTATTTTCAATACTTCTGGGCGCGTATTTTCAATACTTCAATGATGAGACAATATGATATTTTATAATGTCTGTAACTCATTTGTGGAGCAGCTGCATGATTAATTGTAGTTTCTTTCGGGATTACATCATCTGCAAAATAATAGGAAACAGGAACCCAGAAGTATTCAAAATAAAGATTGAAAGTGTAGTATCCGGGCAAACTTCCACCTGGACCTGCATCCATTACATCGGGGGCACCTCAGGGTTCCAATTTAGGCCCCTTCTATTTTCTATCTTTGCCAGTGACCTAATTTAGCTTATCGACTGTTGGACTGCTTTGTACAATAAATAGGGTGAGCATTAATTTAGACACAATACTTGCGAGACTGCATTTTCATGCGCTTGGTCATTATTGGTAATAATAATAAGCACTACTACCCTTCTGAAGACATAATGGTTTGTCCACTAACAATTTAACAGTTGTTTAACTCCGGTTCCTTAAATTTATACTTTTTAAGATACACCAAATAAATTTAATAAAAGTTGGCTACCTAGTAATTTTTGATATTGTCGCCTCAACACTTTCAAGGAAGGGTAGAAAATGAAGACAGCGAAAAGGAACCTTTTATCGGAAAATATGTATTAATATTTAATCTTCTTTATTATAGGATCGCTTAAAGGGCCATAACAGTGTCCTGTGTAAGCACCGGAAGACACTAAAATGGCCTACAAATCACACTAACTTCCTTGTAAATCAAAACGTACTAATTACTAAGTGGTTCTTTTTAATTGCTAATAGTAATTGCAATTAGCATCGTGGCGGAGCGCTTCGCAAAGCTTCCACCGGATGCTTCTCGTGTTATTATGTAAATGCAGCACCTGAGGCTCCGTTTCGTGATCTATCGATACAATCTACACTAGCTGGGCTCCGCGGTACACCCCCATATCAGGCTAGGCCTTGTCTCTAATAACAATCCAATCAGTGACTGTGGAGGAACAGACATACTAGTAAACATGACGTTTAATTTAATAGGACAGATTTAAAATTACGGGATTTTTGAACTTTACATACTTTTAAGCATGTAAAAATTTTAAGTGTAAGTAATCAGGAAGGTCAACCTTTAGATAATTGATACCAATTTCTAAATTTGACAAGTCGACTTAGAAGTTACACATTTCCCAACCATTTAAAACATAATATAGTGAAATGAGAATTACGAAGAACAAAGTGCAAAAACGAAGTGCAGCTGTATTATACTGTATTATACTAGCTGCTCATCTATTAGAAAAGGAGGAAGGGAGGAGGAAAAAACGACGATGGTGTAACGGTCTCGTTTTTAGTAACTAATAAAATACCTTTCTTAGTTGATTTAAACTAATAATTCTTATCTCATTCTGTGTTTTTACCTTTTTGTTAAACACCAATCCTGTATTTAAAGTATTATATGTATTCGGTGTATATTGAGTGATTATAATCCCAACTACACAACGCACAACACATTATATGTGTTTGTGCGCCTAGGTCTATCTCAATACATAGTCCTAGATTTGCATAATATAAAGTTCAGAACAATATAGTGACGCCATCTCGTGTTGAGAACGTGAGCGGATGGACGACGTAAGAGAACAGGAAGGGAGAGCATAGAACATGGCGAGGAGACGGATTACCGTGCAGTTGGTGCAGATGTCTGTCTGAATTTTTGAGGTAGAAAAAAGGCGATGCAATAAAAAAGATTGCGAGTGTAATATAGCAGCAACCCTGAATTTGATTTCCTATAGTAATTAGGAGGAAAAACGATCGTTTATTACGATTTCGTTGTGCTAGGGACAGCAACGTATGAAAAACGTTAAGTTCTGCAACCCCTGTAGATGATGTGAATACCTTCTTATCTATCTATTTTGGAAGTGCTTCTTGAACACCTTGCGTATACCGTGCCTTATTCTACTAACTTACCTATGCATAGGCCGTGTGTGCGAAAGAATTTAAGGGCCCTTACCGTTACCTCCCGGACTGAAAATATCTAAAACTTGCCTTTTTATGTCGAGTTTAGTATAGACGAATTCTCTCTCCTGTACCCAAATTTGAGAATACTTGTTAAAATATGTAACTTTATATGTTTCTATATGTGTTTAATGTTCGTAAATGTATAGTTGAATATCATTACATTAAAACTAACTTTGTTCTTGTCAAGTGTTTTTTGCAATTGTCTTCACTTAGATAGGAACTATACCTTTACTCAATACCATCAAAAAAGATTAATTGATAGCGCCCAAGTTTGGCAGACAATAAATAACCCTGCAGTACTTCACTCTGCTCACCCCTGATAGAGAGTTTCAACTCAGTAGTAAGTATCTTTTTAGTTAATAAAATAATTGAAGAAAGTTGTCGTTATACAATTGGTGCCCAATGTGCCGTCAATTATAAGTATATTTTGTACCTTTGCCTAAATCTTAAATAACGGAATTTGTCGTCATATGGGTGAGGTCTAGGTTGCACCGAAGAGAAAAAGGAAACTTGAATTTGGTTAATGAAGAATTTGGAGAGGATCCAAGCCAATTTAAAATATTTTTAAGAATGGATGAGGGGTGTTTGACCTGCTGTTAAACTTGAATGAAACCAGATTCTTGGTTACAGGAGAAATGTATAGAAGTTTAATGTATTCCTTTCGGATGCCGAATCAACGATATCTCTATTTGCACCAGTTGTTTGCAGAGCAATTTATGAATCACTTGTTGATAAGTACATGAAGTAATATTTTTTGTATAAATTTATATTTAATTTGTTCCTATACGTAGGTCCCTCAGGTACCAGCAGGCTGGCTTGATATATCCAAAGGCTTTTATGACGTATGGAATTTGTCAAATACTTTGGGGGTGCTCGATGGAAAGCATATTGTTTTTAGACCACCTAAAAGTGCAGGATCTACAATATTATAACTACAAAAATGAACACAGTATTGTATTACTTGCATTAGTCAGCCATTGCTACGCATTTTTGTATGTTGATGTAGGAACAAATGGAAGAGTTTCAGATGGTCGAGTTTTTCAACAAATTTCATTAGCTACTGCGATAAGGGATAACAAATGAAATTTTCCCGAAGACAAGTGCTTGCCAGGGAGAAATAAATCAGTAGCATTTAGATTAAGTTTTAGTCGCAGATGCAGCATTTCCACGCTCTGAACGAATTTTAAAACCCTTCTATGAAGACCAGACTATGAAAGAACTATCAAGATTAATTCGAAGGCGTTCATAATAAACACTTCAAAAACAAGAACTAAAAAACTTTTAGAGTTAAGCAGGTTGCACCTACAAATTTTAATTAGCCTATACTCGTATACTGGTCACTGCCGTTTAAAATATCATCTGTACAAATTCGGCCTAGCAGAAGATGCTGAGTGCCGCTTCTGCTTAGAAGATGATGAAATGGCAGAACACATATTATGTACTTGCCCCCAGAGAAAATGATCAGATACTAGATATTTGGCAAAGGACAACTTCTACCGGAGGATCTGAATAAGTTCGCACCAGTATAAAGTGATTCGCTTCATTAAATGGATGGATCTGTTGAATGAAATATAAGTAGACGTGAGCCACTATAGGCGTATAGACCATATAGTCGCAGTGGTCGCAGTGGAGGGTCTGGTTTTCGACTTACTCACTTTTGAACCTGACCTAATCTAACCATCCCTTAGATTTAGATTAGATTTATGTGGAGTCTGTTAGACTCCACAGCCTTGATAGAGGCTCTTCCATGTAGCTATTGGCTCTTGGTCTTCCTTCCCCAAGTATTTAAAATCTCAGTCTTGTCAGGCCCTCGCACTGGCACAGTACGTGTACTGAGGTTTCCTCTTCTTCTTGACAGAATCTGCAAGTTGCATCTTCTGACAGTCCCATAAGATTCATGTGCCTATTTAGCCTACAGTGTCCTGTTAGGAGACCTACTATTATTCTGACCTTTTTATTCTGCTGTGAATTTAGGAATCCGTCCTTTAATTAATAGCTTTGCCTGTCTTAGTTGTGGCAGATTCTTCCACCATTCTAGAGATTTGTTTCTCATCCATTCCTCCATGGATGTTTTAATGCATGGCTTCGCTATGGCGCAAAAGGGTTCTGGTCCTATGAGGTCTTTTGATGCGCCTTCTCGGGCTAGTGCGTCTGCCTCCTCATTACCTTTGTGCCCCTCGTGCCCAGGTACCCAACCATCCCTTGGACAGGATGTAAATCCAAAAATCCCTTGTATATGAAATTATAGGCAAGTAAAAGATCCCTACCCTGTTACAAAAGTAAGGGTTCGGCAAAATTTCCAGGTTTAGGGTTGCTCGTGTCATGGTCGGTGATTGGCATTATTAATAATAATAACCGAGTTACGCCCGATGAGGCTCAAGAAACGGGGACCTTAAATAGTAATAAACAGAACAATAATACTCTTTCGGCTTTATATTATTTTTGAAAGGTAGTATTTGTTTACAAACACATTATTTTACTTTGACTGATTGGTAATTATAAACACAAATTAACGCCTATGAAATCGTACACTAATTTGTATGGAAATTTAATTTGCCCGAAGCTGATATCAATTTAACGCCATCAGATGTACACAAAAATAATGGTGGCGCTGTAATGGATATCCTATAACGTGGTTAAGGTGTAATTGATAACTGACATATATCGACAATTAATTATTATGTCTGCTGTACTGGCTCTGCTCAAATAGACATACCTTCTTATCTAACTATATGGATAATTTTTTTTATAAATATTATTACTTGAACAAACTCGCCCTCTACATTATATTATTTTTCATGTTTTGAGAAGAGTTTCAATTTTTATACATTGCTGTTGGAAAATGTACGTTTTTGTTATGTTATTGGATTTAAGTGCAATAATAAAATAATACAAACAACCGCTGTTTCTATAACTTTACATTTTACAATATCGCATTGAGAATCTCTGGGGCAATTCTCCAAAAATGACGCCTCATGGAATGGCTAAATGAAATATTTAGAATGTTTTTAGTTTATAAGGTCTACAGATCGCTTAGAGGAGTTAGGTAGTCTGATTCAGCTTACAGCGAGAGACTGAAAGAGTCCAGATCCGCGGCGAAGCACTGCGATAAAAACATTTTTGCTGAATTCAGTTTGCTTTTTAAAATATAGTTTATAAATTGATTTACATATATTTTTATATTTCATGCATATATTTACATATATATTCTGCAACTGTCTATAGATTCTATGATCAGGTAATTTAAGATAATAAGATATTTTAATCTTACTCAATCAAAGAACCCCGCAAGGGACTAACAGTTTCTTGGACTCTTAACAAATTACCTATTAAAATATTTTATATGAAATGTTAAGTCGAAATTCACGTTTTTCACATAAGTATCCTTTATTTTATGTATCATCCATATATATTATAACGTGTCGATTTTGTCTCGCTTTAAATTCTGTCGCCAAATCGACAAACTTTCTAAGCTATCTCCTCCGAGCGGGGATCGCGAAGCGTTGCGTGCGGGCAACCGAAGGGCGCACAGAGCTTTTCTCCTTTCTCCTACGGCGCATTTTCGTCCCTTTTCCTACTCCTTTAAAAAACCTCTGCAAAATTTTCGCCGATCGCCGTTCGGCGAGAAAGATGCGGCTAGCACCGGTTTTTGTCCTCGCGCCTATGGCCCCGTCACGCCTACTGAAATCCCCACTTTTCGCGGGACCTCATCGATCCTCTTTCTATTTTTTATGGTTTCGAGAACCGCTTCACGCGAAATTTCCGTTCTTTCTCTAATCCTTTGAGATTTATTTTCGAGACCGTATGTCGAGTTCTCCTACGTCTATTTCGTCTTTGAAAATCTCGAGTCGCGTCCGTCTCTACGTCTTTCTCATTTTATCTGTCGATGTGAGATTGAACTAACAACAAGCCTCTCCTACGAAAATTGTCAAATTAATTAAACTTCAGATAAGTTATTTTCCTATGAGAAATATTGCTAACGGAATCGATTGTACTAACTGCCAAACACTTCTGATTACCAAAATACTGAAGCGAAATGCTTTTCCAATTAGGATATCGTTAAAAATTAATTGTTTAGGTTAACACGTACAGTTTACGTACTTAACTGTCTCATGGTCAATTCATCACGAGCGACGCGGTAGCCTAATGGTATAGTCGAAGGATTTCAAACGTCGTAATGTTGATTTCGCGAGTTCGAATTACGCTGGAGACAAGTTTTTTTTTACTTTTTTATTCCAATTATTTATTAGTATTAGTGTTTAGTTATTCTGTTCCATTGTCCGTGGTTTTTATTCTTTCTGCAGGTAAAGTTTGGGATTAATTTGGCACCTTTTTGGCACAAAATTTCTTTAATATGTATTTTCTTAAAAATAATATTATTTTAGATTCTTTTGCCACGCGAAGGCCGTAGGCCTGCAGCCCGGTAGGGCTAGAAATCAGCGATTTTCTTCCATTTCTAGTTCACTTTTAAAATACGATATTTTTTGGCACGCTGGTATGCGGATGCTTTTAAATATCAACAATCGTAACTCTAAGTTCATAATTATAAGCCGCCGATTAGTATTCTGAATCCCCCTTCCGCCCGATGCGACAGATCCATTCGATCGTAGCCAGCAGACATGTTCGCCGTAATCGGATGGCTCTCAATTAAGGCCCTATTAGCGCGCGCTATTCGCTCATTAATCTGCTGTTATTAATATGTAGTTACATGTGCCGGATTGCATGTGGACATCGGCCGCCGCCGTTCAGCCGGGCCTGCGTTTGACAGAATTGCCGCTCCGGTTCTCCCGGAGACTTAGCGGCTACACCCCGCCTCCCGTGATGGATCATCTCGTGATGGACGGTCTCGGATAGTCTGCCGGAAAGTTGTGCGCTTTTCGAACTTCATTAGTGGATGTGGGGTTTTTGAAAAATGGATGAGCCGATAGATCCCGGAAAACATGGTAGGAATGTTCACAAAAAAAAATAAGTGTTTTATGCATATAATTTGGACCCTTTTGTATAGTCCTATTACCATATTGAACGCTATGAAGGATATATATATATATATATATATAAGAATATAAAGTAAAATAACATTTTTTATATTTATATACATGGAAATGTCCTACAAGTAGGTAATTTTTTAATATGGTCATCGATTTTTAAAAAAGGTAGATGGTACATGTGATATTTTTATATAAACTTGAGACCAAAGATGAAGATTATAACAGATATTTTTGGATATCTTATAAGGCGGCTCAGAATATTTTTAAGGTAGCATTAAGGTCAGCTTTGTAATATCACCGATGTAATGTGATAATTTTACAGATTTTTTTGGAATTTAGCCGAAAATATTTAGTAAAGGATCCTAGGATCCTTTATAAGGATATTCTTTTTTATTTAATAAACATATGCCCGCAAATGATATGATAAGCCCGCTTGCTATTCAAGCCGAAAATATAACTCAACTGTCTGTTAAGGCTAGGGAATGCGTTTACATTATATCCAATTATCGTGTGAATAATGGACTATTCCTGAATAGTTTAAAAACAGAAATGACCTCATTTTCCATTATTGAGCCTAACTTTAGTTTGTATGTGACTTCTGGTGGCAAGTCTCTGAAAGATGACAGGATTATTACATCTCTTGGTATTGTAATTGATAGACAGCTAAACTGGAGCTCCCATGTGAGTATCCTTTGCAGTAAATTGGCCAAACAAAATTATATAATCTTCAATCTGAGGGAGCATGTCAGCCTTGATATATTAAACACATACTATTATGGACAAGTATATCCAATATTAAATTATTCAATAATTTGTTGGGGAAATTGTACCAGCATTGTCAGTTTACTAATGGACCAAAAAATAATTATACGTACATCTGTTCAAGTCAAGACTGCATTCTTTTCGCAAACTGTTTAATCTGGTATTTTGACCATTGTGTCTATGTTTATTTTGGCATGTGTGGCATGTTAAGGTTCATCCTGATCAGTTTTCACACTTTGGTGACAAACAAATCCAATATAATCTAAGAAATCATAGTAATCTCCTTCTTCATCAGCACCATTTGTCTAAATCAGCTAACAGTCCATTATTTGTATTACAGATAGCTCCAAAAATATTTAACCATCTTTCATATAGTATTAAACTGATCAATAATATTAAACTTTTTAAGTGTAGAGTCGAGGAGATCTTATTGCCTTATTCATTTTATAATCTACAGGAGTATTTCAGCTGCAATTTTTAATCTGTAATTGTTATTTATATTTTTATTTTGTTGATTTTTATTGGATACTTTATAAGTACCATTCAAATACTATTGTATTGTATTGTACTGACGATTTCCATACATTTGTAATGTGTCAAAGGAAATAAATTCATTATTATTATTATTATTATTATTACTATTATTATTGTTATTATTAATGAGCCGTTTTGGCAGAAAAAAGAAAAAATGGTTTTTTAAGTTTTTGTTCTTTCAGTGATACATAATTAATTTACAAAAAATGTTCGGGACATTAATAAATCAGTTTTCGTTCGTTTTGTACTTTGTTTCATTCATGACCATAAATGATGGTTTACAATAAGTGCTCAAAATGTTTACCATTTGCTTCAATACAAAATTTGCAACCGTCGGGTCAATGACTCGTGGATCCTGAGGAATATTCCGGGAATAGCTTGTACATGTGTGCAACTGGCTATTTTTCTTGCTAAGAGATCTTCCTCATTACGAATAGGTGTTTTGTAGACTAAAGGTTTCAGATGATCCAAAATGAAAAAATCCAGGGGCTTGAGATCGGGAGAACGCGCGGACCTCCTGTTCCAGACCTCCTGTTCCAATCTATCGGCGGGGAAATTGCTGGTCCAGATACTGGTGCACGTTCAAACCAAAATTCCACATTTTGGTTTGAACGTGCGCCTGAATCTGGTGCTCCATCATGTAGAAACAACATGTAATTTCTAATGTCTAAAGGGACATTTTCTAATAATAGAGGTAAAACATTTTGTAGAGAATGGAGATAAACATCTGAATTCAAACGAGCAGGCAGCAAGTGAACTATTAGGTTCTCTCCAACAATACCAGTCCACATGTTTACAGAAAATGGTTACTGGTGTCTTCTATAGACCACAGCGTTAGGATTTTCATCATGCCAAATGTGGCTGTTTCTACCGTTAAAATAACCATCGCGCATGAAACATGCCTCAGCAGAAAATAATACTATTCTCCCGAAGTGAGGTTCTATTAAGTTGTAACCCAAAAACTATTAGCAAGAAGCTAATTGATGTGGATAATCTTCAGGATTTAAAGTTTCTACGGGTTGTAAATGGTAGGGGTAGAGTTGTTTATGCATGACACGGTATACCGTTGACCTGAAGGATCCCATTTGGTGTGCACCACTTGTGGATTGGTTTTCCTTCACACGGTGTATAACTCCTTCAAATTCAATCATATGAGCTGTTCGTGGATGACCATCACCACCAGGATGCACTTTCTCTAAGGCGACGATGGATGGAAGCAAAGGTTGTATGATGAGGTTGCTGGTATTCCGTATATCTCTGTCCATACCAGCGTGCAGCTTTTCTTCCATTACAATTTGCTGCACCATAAGAAAGGTGCATATTGGTAACTTCTTGAAATGAGAAATTATCGTCCATTTTGAATACAATATTTGCATAAAAATCAACAAAGTTAATGTTCTGATGCCAACTAAATAATTCACAAATAATACTACGGTCTTAAAATTGGCATCTTTGGAATGTGTATTGTGATAAAGAAATTTTTTCTCCCAACAAGAAATGTGGTTGAGACAAAAAAAAGTTGAATAAACTATAGTGGTGTCCAACTAAATCAATTTAGTTATTTGGGTACGATTTAAAACATTTTATTGCTCTACAGCCCAAACGGCTTATATGCGGACATATGTTTAATTAAATAAAAAAGGTTTCATTTTATGTCACTCCTTAAAGTATGTCGAAGACGTAGCTTTTGAGGCCATCGTATTCCACTACGCTGTACCTACTCTTTCGAGTAAAAAAATATCCCCCAGTAACCAAGAACTCACACTGACGATGCGAACTCTAATAATAGGTGAACATAAATCACATAGAGGTCTACAAGCCAGTTTTGATCTGGATTTGTAAATATCTGTTTAAGCAAATACAGGCTGTATTAGCATTTTACTATCTTTAATATACTTATAAGAAGAGAATCAGAGAAGCAGAGCAGCAGAGATCAGCAAAGAAGCAGATATTCTCTGTTTAACTTTTCAAACTACACGTACACACATTGCATTCTTAAACAACAAAAAAGATGAAAAACAAAATAAAACCAACCCATACAATAAAATTAAAATAGGAAATTGATATTACCTATTAGATAACCTTCAAAAATTCCGAAAACTCAGACGTAGGATATTTGTTCATGTATTTGGCTGAAAATCTTCTTTTTTGTTTTTTTATTGAAGAAATAAATTCTATTTCAACAGCCAATAACTTTTCCAATATCATATATATGTACCAACATTTAAAAACTTGTCTATAGTATCTTCATAGATTATTATACAGATGAGACAGTGAGACAGAGAAATTAAATTTAAAGAGAGACGTCAAGCACTTCCCATTGAAATGTTCACTGAAGACTAATGCGCGTATAGTACCACAGAGTACCCATTATACTATCTGATAAATACTACATTCTGGAAGACTCAGATTTAAACCTAACATTTCGGGGTGTCGCATCATAATTATTCAAGTGGTTTTGTATTTTGATTTATTTGGTATTTGTCAGTGTTGTTTAGTGCTTTATATTTCTATTTTGAAATTTAAATAATGGAAAGTGGAAGTGTATCAAAGTTACCATCTTTATATAATGTAGTTATTTTTTATCTAAGAAGGTAATATTATAAGTTTTGGCATAATAACCACAAAGATAATAATAATTTGACGAACTTACCTATTACTTATCAATTGTTGTTTTTATTAGAGTAATTGTTGGTTATTTTGTGTATACTGGTTTTTATGGTTCTTATTAATAATTACAATAGTGTTTAAGTTGTTTAATTTTATTTCTCTTTGGGTTCTATTCGATTTTTATAAAAGAATAGGTTCACCGACAAAGGCAAACACTGGTGATGCCGATATTATCATAACTTTTTTAGGAACAAACTTTTTTTCGCAAAAATAGGTAGGTACAAATGCATTCGAGGGAATCTTAAATCCAGTGGTGTAGTCAGACTTTTTATAAAAAAATTGCTAACAAAATGTCGCTATTTTTCACTTAAAAAAAAATTCGTAGTAGGCCTTGAAAATCAAAATTTCGTCTTCAAATTTTGTACCAACATAGACCATTCGCACATCTATCTTTTGAAAAAAATTGGTTCAAATCGGTCCATAAACAATTTTTTTACGCGAGTGTTTCCATTCTTAATGGGTCACACTGTATATACTCTTTTTTGTGTTTAATAATCCTAGTTACATGTTTTAACCAGTATGTTATTTAATATATACCTATGTCGATAAAGGGTAAAAGTTTTTATCACTGTTCATGAAGTTATGAAATATCATGGTTCAATGTTTTCATGTTTCTAAGGGTCAATTTTTCAATGCTTGGTTAACGTAATGTAACCTAGAGTTAATTAACTACAAGTTTAGAATGTGAATAGTTATTCATAAAATGTTCGAAGTAAATTACATTTTCAACTTATAGCTAGCTTAACTATACTGGTTAAACCGTGTTAACCAAGCATTGAAAAACCGTACCTTTAAAAAAAAATAACTAAGAGATTAATTATTAATGAAGTTGATTAAACATTTAAAACTGTATTGAATCATGACTTCATAACTTCATTAATAATTGATATCTTAGTTTTTTTTTTGCTTAATTCCTAATTAAAAAAGATAGCAACAGTTAAATAAGGCAATAAATAATATTGAAATATACTATAGAAATAAAATATTCTACACATTTCCACTGCATTTTTAATTTGAACGAATATTGTATGTAAAAGCTATGTAATTGTTACTTAAATAAGTTCATTTTAAATGTGTTTATAAATAAAAAATATTAAACCTGTTTACGATACAATTTATGTTTCATTATCTTGTGTGTACTGTATAATGAGCCACTAACTTAATTAAAAAATATATAAAATAAATGTTAGGTAAAATGCAACAGCGCTTCTCAAGAAAAAATTGTAAGTTTGGCAACGTTGTACACTTCCCGTTTAAAGGGACGAGGTCATAGCTATGAACTGTCAAACATCAAAGACATTCCGCCGGCTGTCCCCTCTGTATATACGCCTCTGTGGTATCTTGTATATAGATGCCTCTCCCCAATTCTCAAAATGACGTATAGTCTGTACGATGATGAATAAAACCTTATTTGAATAAAATGTCTTTAATTGTGTCCTTAATAATAAAAAGTTAGATCGACAAAGAATTTCCATGAAATCAATTTGAGAAAATCAGTGGAAAAAGTGATTTCCTGTTAAGACAGGTAAAGTATTCCGTGACGTTTTTGAGTCAGGAAAGTCGTCACTTATACAATAAAAAAAAACAAATATAATTACTGGGGGGCGGTATTTTTGTTAGTTAATGATAACCGACGCGTATTCTAAAGTGACTTGCAACGCCTCTGGGGGCCAATGCATCTTCGTGCCAGTTGCCAGACCGGTCAGGCCACCGCTTAGGGGGTTCTTCGCCGAAGATGGTGATTGACAGATGAGTTGAGCTGAGTTGAGTCTGCACGCTCTGACCCCTTCTCTATACACACAGCGAGTAATTAATCTTGTGTAAAGGATCGATTCTAGCAGCACCGTTTCACGTTTATCACTTCAACAACCCAATGCATTCATTAACTTGTGGAGCTAACGAATTTATTTTTACGGATGTAAATGGGTGGTTTTTTATATTGTTCGGTTCGCTTAAACCAATTATCTTAAAAGTGGGAACATCCTGTGAAATGTATATTGGTCCAGTCTGCACCACTGCAAAGCCTGCGAGATGTGAATTTCAGTATACAGGTCCTCCCACCGGGAATTTCATCGATCGATCGATTGTGGGAAAACTATAGTTAGGAGAAATTTGAAAATTTGGTGACACACCAACGTCGATGAGGGCCATTCGGTTGAAATATTTTCAAGATGGTGGCATTTCCGGTTCTACCGGAAGGAGACGCCAATCTGCTTATTTTAAATAGTACCCTATACAGGTATTATTCCATTTTTAGATCTGGAATTCTAAACATATTTTTTGTATTATGTCCTATATCTAAGTCTAACAGATGTTGACATTTAAAATTTTACTAGGAATGGGAGAAAATCGCGGATTTCTAGCCTCACCGGGGGTCCAAGCCTGCGGCCTGGGGTCACCCTTCGGGCGCAGATAATATACAAAAGCATCTAGAATAATATTATTTTTAAGAAAACACATATTAAAGAAATTTTGTATCTGGAATGATGATGTAATTATACTAAACGATTTTTCTTAATATTTTGATGAATTGTAAGTGTACTCTATTCTTGATGGTAAAACATCATAATTTTTTAAGTGCTGGAAGTAGAATTTAATTTTCAGTAAACATTTTCATCAATTTTATCAATGGGATCAAAAATATATTGCTGTCACAATTGTTGCAGCAAATTAATATTGTAGATATTTTTTACTTTAGCAAGCTAAAATTTGAATTTTCCAAAATGAACGAATTAATTCCAATACGGACAATGAAACAGAGTAACTAAATGCTTATACTAAAAAATAATTGGAATTAAAAAGTAAAAAAAAATTTGCCTCCAGCGTGACTCGAACCCGCGAAATCAGCATTACCACGTTTTGAATCCTACGACTCTCCCATTGTGCTACGGCGCCTGTTGTCAAAAGTTTACCCTGAGACGTTTAAGTATATAAACTGTACGTGTCAACCTGAAAAAATGATTTTTACCGATTTTCTAATTGGAAAAGCATTTCGTTTCAGTATTTTGGTAATCAGAAGTGTTTGGCAGTCAGTACTATCGATTCCGTTAGTAATATTTCTCGTAGGAAAATAACCTATCTGAAGTTCAATTAATTTGACAGTTTTCGTGGGAGCTGCTTGTCTCGTTAGTGCAATCTCACATCGGCAGATAAAATGAGAAAGAAGTTGAGACGGACGCGACTCGAGATTTTCCAAGACGAAATAGACGTAGGACTCAACGTACGGTCTCGAAAAAAAAACCTCAAAGGATTAGAGAAAGGACGGAACTTTCGCGTGAAGTGGTTATCGAAGCCGTAAAATTAGAAAAAGGGTCTAGGGAGTCCTGCGACAAGTCGGGATTTTGGCAGGCGTGACGGGGCCCTTAGGCGCCAGGACTTTTCAGAGACTATAACTTTCTTCAAGCGTATAGTAATACTTACATTATATTTTCTAAGACGTTTATAGAAAAGGCCTATTGTTTTACTAGTAAAGAAATATTCTCATTTTTTTTACTAGTACGAAAAAATAAAAGCGTAACCTTAATAATGGATTAAAAAAGAGTCACGTAGCCATGATTTCTCAGAACTGTCAGTTTCAAATTAAACGTCACGTCAGATTACTTTTTATACAAGCATAAATGTCTGAAGAAATACGGTTTTAATTTTGACGTTTGAAGAAAAAATAGTATATGTCACTGGGAGTATAAAGCTCTTTGTGTTTCGCCCAGATTACACAGCCTTGGCTAACGCCTCGGCTGTGTAAGCTTCTGGACTTAACAAATAATCTTCGCCTTCTACTCCTATAGTAGCAGAATATAGTATTTTCTTCAAACGCCATATAAGTGACAACTTATGTGATGTTACTCAGTAATATTTAGTGTCATTTATAGGCTAGGAGTATAAGTAGGTGCTTATACTCCTAAGCGTATAGACACATTATAGTACTATGAATTCAATTTTAATAATGAACATTTATTTTTTTATATTTATTATTTATTATTAATATTTATAGTAAAAGTACAATTATTGTGAAGATTCGCATCATTAAAGAATCCTCCACTTCTTGTGATATCAGTACTCATGACAATATTTCTAGGGGCAACTGTACAGTACAGTACAACAAAAGTACAGTGTCTACAACTGTAGGCACTGTACTTTTTTCATTTAAAAATGGTATATTTAATGTTAGTAAAATAATCAATAGAAATTATTTTAAATTATGGCGAACGCGCCAGTTTCACTTAAATATTTTTCTTGAAACTTGAAATATACTTTGAAATATACTAGGTATGTACAAAAAAACTTATATTATTGTATTTCCCATTTAGATATAAAAATTTATCAGAATCTTACAACCAAATCTTCACCTAAGTAAAGAATATACGATGGTCTATGTGATCAAAGGCTTTCGAAAAGTCTGTATAAGTGTATTTCATCCACCTTACCCCGTTGATTCATTATTATCGATAGATATTGGGTAAAACAAATTAGATTTGTATTACTAGACCATTTTTCCATAAAACCGTGCTGGTGAAGAGATATAAAATGTATCAAGGACGGATAGATGCGAGCAAATAAAAAACATCTCGAAAACATTAGTAAAATTGTGTAACAAAGTGATGAGTCGGTTCATCACATCGGAGGTAGCTCCATTTTTTAGAATAGAACAAACAGAAGCCGTTTTCCATAATTCGGGAAATTTGCCCTGTCTTAAACATAAGTTAAATATTGTCTTTAATGGCTGCCGTAACATGTAAGTACAGTCTTTGACTAAAAAACTAGGAATACCATCAGTTCATATGTCATTTTATCTTTAAGCTTCTTTATGGAAATTGTTATTTCGTCCTCAGATAGTGAGAGAATATCAAGGTTTGCAAGTCAAAATCTATTTCTACTTTCCAGTTATTGCTACTATTATTATTATTATTATTTTATTATATTAATGTATTTATTAGATTATCATTTATTTATTTATTTATTTATTTATTTATTTATTTATTTATTTATTTATTTATTTATTTATAGAGTACAAAAGAGATGCACGACAGACTAGAGAGCCCAAAAAGTGATCCACAAATACAAAGTAAACAAAATACAACAAGGTAAAAAAAGAGAAGTAGGTATACAGGAGCAAAAAACAATAATAATAATTATTTAGATTCAGCTTTACAAAAGAAAAATCAAAAGAAATAACCCATATATGTATACAAACAAGTAAAAAGTTGGTGTGTATACATGTATTTGCATAAAAAAAATAAAAAATATAATAATTACTAAAAGGTACAGTTTTGTTTTATACAAATTTTAAATCTGCTTCTAGTTAAATGGAATATATCTATTTCAGAAAATCTTTCTGAAATAGATATAAATTCCTTTCAGGAATTCTGTCCTAAATTTGTTCTATAAATCCTTTCGGAAAAAAGGGAATTACTTTTTAGGGAACGAGGTGGATTGCACAGGTTTATATTAGATAAAAGCGTAGGCGAGTCTACAAATCCTCTTAATAATTTAAATAAATAGAGTACGTCTGTATATTCCCTGCGTGTTTCAAGTGAAATAAGTTAAGTTTGTCTAAGAGCGGAGTATGAAATTGAGAATTGGTTAGCGTTATATGTACCACTGGTTTTAAAATGTAAAAATTTCAAACATTTATTTGGCAATGACTCTATTCTATGTATGTGGAGCTCGGTGGCCGAGCGGTTAAGACGTCTGGTTTTTAATCGTTCCCCGCGGTTGACGACGGTTCGAATCTCAGCGTGGTCAACTTTTTCTAATTGCTCCAATATTAAATCTGCGTGTATAAGGCTGGTAGCGTTCTTAATATGCAACTAATACTACAATATCACTGTATAAATGGCTAACAACCTACTGTAGACTTTAATTAATAAGGTTTTCCAGGTTTCCCTTATTCTCGTACTAAATGGTAGTTAAAGTTATAACATCGTAAGTCGTTCCTGGACGCACTCGCGGCCCGCAAAATAATAATATGCCGCTCTCTCTCCCACACAAGTCTCTGAAGACTTCCGGGCTCATCACTAAGATGAGAATGAGGGATAGAGATATTATTATTATTATTAGAGATATTATGTATGTATGTATGTATGTAGGTATGTATGTATGTATGTATGTACAGGGTGAGTCAACCATAGAGTAAAGTTCATTATCTCATTTGTTTCGAGAATTACGAAAAAACGTTAAATACAAAAGTTTTATAGAATATTAAGGTGCACAGTTTAAAATTATTTTTTAGTATACAGGGTGGTTCAGAAAAGCGTGGCGAATATAACATAAGTTTTTTTAAATGGAACACCCTATTTTTTAATTTATTTTTAGATTTTACATGAAATTCTATAACTTTTTTGTTAATATTGTCATATACCTAAACCAGTAGTTTTTCTAATATTTTAATTTTTTTAGAAAAATATTAGTTTTTACTCTTATAAAAAACTGACAGTACCGCCATTGTTTCTGAAGGTGGAATACTCAAATTTGCTACAAACGTTGTATAAGGATGACAAAAAAAGTATATGTAAATAAATTTGAGTTAAATGCTACAGGGCCTTCAAAATAAATTTACACATTTCGACTATTTTAACTTCAAAAATTTAAATTTTTTTAAATGGCACACCATGTATATTATTATTTTTTCTGATAGATTTTACAAAACCCGTCAACTTTTATTGAGTATGTCATATACCTAGTTTTCATAATTTGGGAGTTATTTTGATTTTATTCCTTTTTACAGTTGTTTTTATTATACTAATGGATTTATTGGGTGGCCCCCTCGATCATGTGACTTAACACCTTTAGATTTATTTTTGTTAGACCACTTTAAAGATCGTGTTTATGTGAATTCCCCGACAACACCAGAAGATATCGAAAATAGGATACGAGATACCTGGAGCGTGCAAGAAAATATAGTAATAAGACTAAACATGTGTATCTAAGTAGACAGGCATATTTTTGATCATTGATTACTCCATAATAATTAAAAATAAGGTAGTTAGTAGGGATTTTATTATTATTTATATTAGTTTATGTTTCCACAATAGCGTATGTAAGTGTAAAAAAGAATAAAATTAAAATAACTCGCAAATTATGAAAACTAGGTATATGACATACTCAATAAAAGTTGAAGGGTTTTGTAAAATCTATCAGAAAAAATAATAATATACAGGGTGTGCCATTTAAAAAAATTGAAATAGTCGAAATGTGTAAATTTATTTTGAAGGCCCTGTAGCATTTAACTCAAATTTATTTACATATACTTTTTTTGTCATCCTTATACAACGTTTGTAGCAAATTTGAGTATTCCACCTTCAGAAACAATGGCGGTACCTGTCAGTTTTTTATAAGAGTAAAAACTAATATTTTTCTAAAAAAATTAAAATATTAGAAAAACTACTGGGTTTAGGTATATGACATTATTAACAAAAAAGTTATAGAATTTCATGTAAAATCTAAAAATAAATTAAAAAATAGGGTGTTCCATTTAAAAAAACTTATGCTATATTCGCCACGCTTTTCTGAACCACCCTGTATACTCAAAAATAATTTTAAACTGTGCACCTTAATATTCTATAAAACTTTTGTATTTAACGTTTTTTCGTAATTCTCGAAACAAATGAGATAATAATGAACTTTACTCTATGGTTGACTCACCCTGTATGTATGTTCATTACATTTTAAATACTGTACTCGAAAAAATTGCTGCAATTTCCAATTTCAAAATATCTTCACATAGAAGCAGAATTATTATTTTATAGAGGTTACTATTGCTTAAATTACTATAAAAACTTTTGGGAAGAATGTTGGTAAATTAAACTGGCAAGTTATACGGTAAAATTAAAGAGAGTGGTTAATGCTCCTGCCAGTAGGCGTGCCCGTAATTTTTCCAATGATAAATAGGAATAGGAATGCAGTACGTTGTTCGCCGCCAAGCGGCCAAATAAATTATATTATTAATATATAAACTGGCTTTTAAGTAGCGGTTATAATTAGTTTTGTAATCAGAGTGTACCAGGAAGCACCTGGGTTCCCGGTATGGCATCCCTTTGCGTCTCCTTGTCTCCAGGAATCCTAAAAGGACTACGTAGTTATAAAATGTCGACCGCCCCGGAAACCAACGTTGCACACATACCAAAGACTCGGCCGCCGAGGAAAAATGCAGTGGGCATGTGTTTACGGAAATATAAAGAGATCACAGAGTTGGGGAGCAGGGGAGACCTCACTGCAAAATGTACCAATTTCCAGAAGTAAATTTAAAAAACTAACAGGTGCAGTAAAATTATATTCAACGTGAAATATAACTAAATTAGAAGAATTTTGCTCTGATTAAGTTATAGTAATATGAAATTTATTACATTTTACTAAATTTTAAATTGAAATTCAAATTATTAGTAACTAAATATACTTAGGTATCAAATATTTTATATAATTGTTTTGAAAAAAAACATTGATCTCATTTAGATGTTCCCAGAAATATATAGAAAACACTCTATATACTAGTATTTCGGCTTGTTAGGCCTTTTTCAATAGCGTAAATGTCTATTACTAAACATTTCCAAGCGCGTTTTCGTTATTTATTTGTTTACGAGTTTACCTACCCCCGATTGATCCTACCATCTGGTAAAGCCCGAGTTTTTATTACCATTTCTAAGAAGAGCGAGAGTGTAAAATCTATCTGATCATTGGTAGTACACGGATTTATAATTAAAGATTTTTTAATTTCTAATTGATCTAAGATCTAAGCGAGCTATTTTTTCGCTGGGACATGATTAATATAACTATACGCGATTCTTGCTAAGCAATATGCTACCTACTGGCGGCACACACAACTAACGCATGTGGTATTGGTTCAGTTTTGCGTATGTATGTCTATTGTGAATTTTGAAATATCCATTGTTATATTAGTTAATTGCTTTGATTAGATATGAATCATTATTGTTGTCAGTGTCATTGTTCCTCTTGTACAAAGAAAAACCCCGAGATCAGTTTCATACTTTTCCAAAAGCGGGAAAATCTGGAGCTATCGCGGAAACTATGAGTTGAGCATTACAGAGTTACAGGAGACAAGTATGGATAAAGAAGCTAAAGAACGGAGAGTAGAGAGTATGCTCTTTACCTTTCTCTAAGGATGACTATTTCCATAAAGGTATGTATGCCGAATGTCCATTAAAGAATTTGACTTATTTTGAGGTTAAGTTTCATTTTCAGATTGAACGCTCGAAAAATATTGAAATCTATTTTAATTTTATATCACTACTTACCCCTTTCAAAATAGTTTTACAAGCTTTTTACCGGGTTTAAAGTTCTCGACAACAAATCTTTGATGAATAAAATTTCAAACGTCAGTGTCAGTGAACGTAGGTTAGTATAGGTTACTGCCATTTTGGCGCTTCGATCTTAAAATGAATCGCGTATAGGTGCCTTCTTTTTCCCGAATATCATTTTCATTTTATCTATTAGTTTTTCTTTATATCCGTTGTTTCTTGCAATTTGTTTGATTGTACTTAATTATTTTTCAAAATCTGCTTTTTCCAGCGGAAACATTAAAAGCCTATGTATTAAACTATGGAAAACCGACTTTTTTATTTGCCAGGACTGCTGCGAACTTGCTGGTATAATTGCGTCGGAAGTTGTTGGTTTTCTATAAACCGAGAATTTTAATTTATTTTCTACCTTTCTTATTGTTATATCCAAATAGTTTAATTGATTGTTTTCCTCCTTTTCCATTGTAAACTGAATATTATCGTTAAGCGGATTTAAAAAATTGAGAAAGCCGCTCAAATTTTATTTTAATTTTATATGTTTTGACAGATTTAAAAGTTTTTCCGAAAATAAAATAAATGTCTAATATATCCGGTATAAAACTTCGTAAATATGAATTTTTAAGGTCTCTTCACATAACCGGTCATGTCACGATCAAGTCAAGGGAAAGTCAAATATTGTTTGAAATGAATGTCTCTTGACTGGACCGTGCCGTGATCATTTGGGGATCAGCGTGTGTGAATGCTCCTAAGGAAAATCCATTTAAACAGTGATATCTCAATTTTGAATTGAACGTGGCTTGACCGTGATCTGATCGTTGGTTGGCCGATAGTGAGAATTCAGTTTTAATGGAGCTTACATTGAAAACAATCGAGTTGCCTTCGATAAAAAGCTATACGTAGCTTGTATTGCAAATATTATATGCAGGTTGAATGTAATTTTTAACAGTTCCAAAAAATTTAAAAAAATTTAAAAAACTCTCGTCCCAGAGAAAAATTACACCAATCAGATAATCCACAAAAAATACGAGGTTTTTAAAACTAGGGATCCAATTTGCGTACATTTTAGATGTTGATAATTGCAATTACCTGCAAGAAAAATGACACTTATTACCAATATGTATTGATAAATCAAATCAAATAATCAAATTCAGTTTTCACTATAAGCGACTGATACGTTAACCTTTTATAGAACATGAATTTTTTATACTCAGAAATTGTAACGCTTCTTATAGATCATTTTAACGGTGCTTTTTGTATTCAAACAAACCTACCAATCGTTGGGTGGTATGAATAAAAACGAAGTACCTGCTACTACTACAAGTATTAGTATATTCTATGTAGTATATTTACTTTAGAACGAAGTAGATACTAGATACTACATTTCGAAGTACTCCCTTCTATTTTTTCGGAAATGCTAAAAACAATAGCATTCTCCTAAACATTCTAGTAGCATGTACTACGACTTAAAGTATCTACTATTTAATGGTAGATACTTCGATTTTAACAACTGAAGTATTTGCTCCGTCATTAGCGAAGTCGATATCATAGCAACCGTGTAGAACCGTAGCACCGTGCGTGCTACAAAGTGATTATTTTAAAAATGGCTCAAATACATAAAATTATATTTTTCATTTAGGTTTAGTAGGGAAAACGTTACTTTCTCGTTACTCGTTACTCTTCTATCACACACTTCCTTCATCCGAAGACATCTTGGATGATCATCAAGGATTGTTGATGTTATAAATACATACAAAACTGAAACCATTTCCGAAAAAATAAGAAGTAAATACTACATATTTCAAAGAATGTACTACACTTGTTAAGTAAATACTTCATAATATGGAGTATATACTTTGTGGCGAAGCATGTTCTATGTTAAGTAAAGTAAATACTAAGTAAAGGAAATTAGTAAATCCTTCGTTTTAAAGTAATCCTGAGTAGAATATACCAATACTTGTAGTAGTAGCAGGTACCTCGTTTTTATTCATATCACAAATTATCGATTTATCGATATTCACTTGGCCAATAGTAGTATTCTACTTAGGTAGAAGTATTTTATTTAGTTTCTTCAGTTGTTACCACTTTATTAGCGTAAAAAAACCTTACGATTGCGGTTACGGTAATAATATTGTTATTTTATGATACTGATAGTAAATGTAGCTTAGAAACTAGTTATAAATGGGTATACTTACGTACATGAGTGTTTTAAAAAAATATTTTACAGAATCTTGTGATTGCTTCTTTGGTCAAAAAACAAAGAAAACCTCTGAATAGAGGCGAAAAAATGCATTGAGAGACAGGGTGTTAAAGTTAGCGAAAAAAGGATGTTTAAGAAATATTGGCTTTTATTTTTTATCATTCCACTTCATATCTTTCTTTCTAATGTGACGTTCCTTAAATACGACCAAAAGCAATAAATTTATGGGACAACTAGAATTAGTACAGTAGTATTTTTTAATAAAGAAATTGATTTTCCAATAATTTATGGAAATCATACTTCTGTAATCCATTTTGGGGTTAAATTTTGAGAAAATGACAATGTCCTTCATGAAAAAAAATTTTAAAAATCAAAGAAAAAACATGAGTTTTCAACTTCGATGAACTGTATCTCGGTAACGATCTAATTTCTGACCTCTGTTCTTCTTATAGTCTAACCTAGTTAGTTCTAACTTAATTCCTTGTGCTAAAAACCAATGAATTGTGGCTATTACATAATAGGTACATATTATAATTTCCAGAATGCTTTATGCAGAATTGACAGTTCACCATCATAAACCAAAGTAAGTAGGAAAATCAGATTAATTTGTACTAGAGTATCGAAGGATGAGTCTTAGACAACTGCACCGTATAGAAGAAAAAGTGAAAAAAAAAACAGATTAGATATCAATGTTAAAACTAAAATATATCGAGTGTGTTGAAATCTTACAAGTCTTATGGTATACAGTGTATTATTCCATATACCAAGCAGGTAGACGTATGCTATACAACTAGAAAATGGCAGTCCATAATGATTGTGCGAGACAACTGTTTGACGAACTCGAAATACATACACCCTGTATGAAAAATTTACGAAAAATTGATTTATCTTTTATTTTCAAATACACTATGGGAAAACTTGGAATATACTCTTCATTTTCCAAAGGAAGCGAAATATACTTTTCTGATTAACAATATTTTAATATACAGGGTGGGCCATTAGTGCGTATGCGGACCACACCACCTATAGGTACCGTTACAGTTAGAAAAATAAATTTTATTTAAACCCACCAAGTATGGTATCGTAAGAAAGCTGAAAATGAGCTCTTTAAGGCGACATGATAATATACAGGGTGTTCCATTTAAAATTTTGAAGTAAAATTACGATATGGATATGCGACATGTATTTGCTCTGTATAGCAAATGTAACTTTTTGTTAAATCGTTATATTTTCTTGAATAAAGACATATCCTTAATTTATCTTATGAGAAAATGGAAGTTATATCTCATTTAAATGGAGAGCTACAATAATGCGAAGTAACGACTTTTTTCATAGAAAACTTGCACAACGTCGCCACGTGTAAATTTAAATATATTAAGTGCTATATTAAATTGTTCAGAAAAGTACGCTTAATTAAAAAATCTAAAAATATATAGGGTGTTTCATTTAAAAAAATGTATGTTCGGTTTGGCATTTTAATATTAAACACCTTTGTATGTGCCAAAATTATTTTAAAATATGCACGCCACTGGCATCTAACTTCGTACCAAAAATTATTATTATAACTTTAACGGTATAGGAGGTATGGTCCGCATACGCACTAATGGCCCACCCTGTATATAACTATTTTTATAGTGTATATAAACTGCATGTCGATGTGCACAATCCCTTTTTCTTCAAATTTCCATTTACTCGAGGTATACACTTTGGGCCCAGCATTAAATTATCAGCAGAATTTAAATTAGAACCCTTAATTCCGGTACGGAATTTATGTTATTTCATGTAATCTCTAAAATGATATGTTGTTTAGAAAATATTGCACTATTAAATTTAATGGGTTATTACAAAATACCTCTCTCACATACTTGCTGTGTTTATATATTTGGAAAATGTTAGTCTATCCATTGTTATGCAATCTAATTATCATTATAAATTAATAAAAGCCCTGCATCCTACTATATACTGGACTACGGAACCATATAATATTTGAATGTAGGGGTTAAATTTATATACCGCAACAAAAAGGCAAATTATAATGGGTGTTTAAAATATTCGTCACTTCCAGTTGACGAAGACATGAAAACGTAGCGTTGATCCAACGTGACATAATAACAACAGCAAGTGCGACATTTATTAACTTTATAATTGCATATAGGCTTGCGTCGAATATTTCCATTCGAGATTTGCACACCTTTCAGTTTGGAGCCAACTCTTATATAGGACAAATGAACATGTTGAAAAGATTGGTACGAACCTCCAGTTTTAAGCCTTTTAACTAGATTTTTAATATTTGTAGGTCTAGATTAAGACAATTTGTCGCTAATAAAAAATGGCGCCTATAATGAAATATACTATGTTTAAGGATCCCTCAAACCAGAGCGGTACGGCGGGAGCGGGATCGGGAGCGACTGCAACGCGGGACCAAAGTATGTGGCGTGATATCTGGGCGGGACGTCGCTTAGGTGTAGGTGCTTAGATATCCCGCCACATACTTTGGTCCCGCGTTGCAGTCACTCCCGCTCGCGCTCCCGCCGTACCGCTCTGGTTTGAGGAATCCTTTAAACAATTAAGTAAAATCTAAATGTAAAAAAGTTCAATTTTTACATTTAGATTTTACTTACATTTTTTACATTTTTTAAAGCAGTTACTACTACTACCTATGAAACTTATTTGCTAAGTAGTCTTCTCGTCTACTTAACAACTCCGTTGACGATTCTTTACTTTTTTTGAACATGAAAACTGTGTGACTTTTATTACTTAGGTTAAGGAACACTGACCCCTGGCATGTGCATTATTGCACCTTCTTCACTGAAGCTACCCAGCCTCTACTCATCAGCGAGTAAGAATCCGTGTGGATGATTCAGTACGTTTAAATTTGAATGATAACGCCCGATGCATAAATCCGAAAATAAATTAAAAGTCACAATATTATCTATAAAAAAAGTGGTAGATACTCATTTCCACATCTTTCTTACCATCGAAAATAGTGTCTTCGTGAATGTTTTCCCCCGCTAGTAACGTTCTCTTCATCTTTTTATTTTTGTCTGTTCTATATTCACAACATTCTCTATACAATACAATAGATTTGAAGGAGTTGCCGAAAACAACTTCTCAGGGGGCAATGCGACCGCCAGACACTGACAGTGGTTGGTGGTTGGTCTCATGAAAGAAGTGGCAACTCCTAAGAAGATGCCGAAGTAATGCAATGCCAGTAAGGGCACATTGTCCGTAAAGTAGTTGTTTTCGGTATCTCCTTCAAATAAATAAGTAGGTTTGCCTCTTCAAAGACAATAGAGGTCACTTCTATAATGGCGCCTGTGGAAAAGCAGGTCGTTATGTCTGTCAGTTTGACAGTAATTGTCAGACACCTAGTAGCAAAGACCCAAAGAGGGCACTATCGTGTGTTTCTCAACACTACCAACATTCTCTACTTAATACGTTTCCCATATAATTTATACTTTTCAAATTACGTTTTCATACTTATGACATAGATGATTAAAGATTCGTACAAGTGAATAGAAGGCAATCGATTCTATAATGTATCATTTGAAGTTAAACTAATATGGATGTTAAACTTTATAGCCAATTGGATATAAACTTATAGCCCCTAATATAAAAGAACATACGGGATGCATCATAACCCTGATTACATCCATGTTGTCCTTCAGAAAGATTGGCTAGTTTTATGGAAATTAGTTAAAATATTTTCCAAAAAGCCTTCCAGAGCCTATTCGTCTCGCGACGTCCTAGGCTATAGCCTAGGATAGCCTAGTAGATAATAGAGCACTGAATGTTTCAAAAATAGGTGTATGTTTATGAAGCAAACTATAGGTATAAATAAATTGTATTAATTTGCAAGAAAATTACTAATTTATGGAATTAGTATTTATGATCACGTAACCCCCATCTACATCTCCAACATTTACATTTATTGTTTGTCGCGAAGCATTAAACACCGCTGATATATCGCCAGCGACCAACGTTGAATAACATTTTCAGCATGTTTTTAACGAAAACTACATAATGCCGTGATGCACCGAATAGATAAGCCCTGTTTTGCTCCGCAGCACCGTCAATATACAACAAAGTTTACGATTAGTAAATGAGGACAAGCGAGAAGGGAAAAACGGGCGATAGTGCTCATTTGTGCATAGGTGTCGAAATAAACAAGTAGCAGTGTTGCCCAGGGCCGAATTCCGAATAAAGTGGGCATTTAATTAATATGAAAATTTCACACCGCCTTATTTTAACCAATCAGAGGCTTGTTTTTTATTCAATTACCATACCAATCCAAAAAAATTCCGGAAATTTTTAACGTTGTGTGAAATTAATACGTGGAAATTTTTCTGTCATTTAAAATGTGAAAATAAGGACGCGGGAGTTGGAGTGCCTTTAGAATTAAATTTATTTGGCGACACAAAGGATATTCTTGAGAATATTATAAGTATACAAATTAATACGGGGTGTCCCATCGAAAAGTATCACATTTCGCCGCCTTATATCTCGAAAACTAAAAGAGATATCGGGATGCGGTTTGGACAGAACGACTTAAGATTTTTATAAGTTTTTTTTGGCACTGTTGCCAAATCTTCAAATATATTGGTAAATTTTTTATTGAATACGCTCCTCTTTGAAGTAAAATTACTTGCTTATATTAAGTGGAACGCCCTGTATATTTTGCCATAATCAGGAAGCCTAATCACTTTACTTTTCAAAAAGGTATACATTGTTTACATTATCTTGAGAATTGGAGCCACAAAATTCAGTTGAATGGGAGCACCTCTTACTTGAACAGTTTGTGAAGCTAGTCTTCGTTTTCACAGTAGCCATGAAAAACAAAAGGACAATAATAAACTGTATTGTCAGTAGTGTCAAATATTTGAAGGATAGATATAAAAATGTTCACATTAGAAGGATCACACACTTTTGATCATTTACTACTAAGGATGCACAAATGTATATTGAAGTAAATGGTGGTCAGTTAAAACAAATTGTTTTCTAACTTATTCAAGTACTTTTTATTTATCAGTTATTTTGATTATTTTATCTGTTATTTTTATTACTGTCATTGTGCTTTGTTGTTATTGTTAACAAAACTCGTTCCTACCGATTATTAAAGAATTATTCTTTTCTCCCTATCTGTTTTCATTTAAAAAGCAAATGCAGTCAAGTTCCACATCAAGTTTGATCAGATATTTTAAAATGATAAAATATATAGGGTATTTTATTTAAAATAAGTGTACAAAAACTTAAAAATAACTTTACAAAGAAGGAGGTATTTTTTTCATTCGTAATAACCCAAATAAGAGTACTTCTAATAAACTTAATGTTGTGGCTCCAATTCTCAAGATAATGTAAACAATGCATACCTTTTTTAAAAGTAGAGTGATTAGGCTCTCTGATTATGGCAAAATACACAGGGTGTTCCATTTAATATAAGCAAGTAATTTTACTCCAAAGAGGAGCGAATTCTATAAAAAAGTTACTAATATATTTGGAGATTTGGCAACAGTGCCAAAAAAAACTTACAAAAATCCTAAGTCGTTCTGTCCAACCCGCATCCCGATATCTCTTTTAGATTTTGAGATATAAGGCGACGAAATGTGATACTTTTCGATGGGACACCCAGTATATTAATGTTTATTTTTTTATTTACGAAAAGTTGTGGGCTCGGTTGTGTATCACAATAATAATATTAAACAGTAATTGACGTCTGTAAGTCTGGCAGCCATTACTATATTGTTACCTTTTATTATTCCATAGCCGCCTAGAAGATGTTAATTATTGCCTCGGCGAAAAGATTGAATACATTTCCTATGCTCGAATTTAAGTAATATTTTCAAAATTAAATGATGTTCCACCAATAATAGTAGATCAAAGACTCGCCTGCGGCTCGGAATAATTTTCAAAATATTCATGACCTCAAAGAAATTTCCGGAAATAATTTAAGCATAATTTAATTTAGGGATATTATAAGTGAAAATTTGATGCGATGTACTTTAGTTATTTTATTGTGACAAAGTGGATATTAACTTTTACTAGTCGTAAGAAAGATGTAAAAAAAGTCACATCAATTTTTTAAGTAAACGTAACTTATATTGAAGAAACGTTTATTTAATCGTTATTTACTGTACAAGTGGGATGAGCGCATGAACAATATTCGAGAATGTAAATTAACAAACGAGAATAAGTATATTAATAATGCATTATCACACGTGTAATATACAGAGCAGTCCATTTTTGAAGGGAATCCAGGGTATCAGACTAAAAAAGTGTAAAAGTTACGGACAAATTCTTTCATCTTTTTCAAGGTCATGTTGATGGTGATATTAGATCAATTCTATTATCATATGTTTTTGAATTACATAGTGATTTTGAAGTAATGCTCATTTCAACAAGGCGAATCTTTCTTATTTTCAGGTATATAGAAAAAATGTAAATGTCAAATTTTTGAAAGTACTTAAGTGTAATGCAGTGGCGTTGTCAAATTTTTCTATCTACTTCTGTTTTTGGGCTACGGAATAAGAATTTTTTAAATGGGACATCCTGTATATCATTCCTTATTTAAAAGTAGCTTTTTTTCCTGATTATAACAGTATATAATATTATGGATATATTTAAATAGTTGTCGCTTAAATCAAGTACCTTCCAGTTTAAATTAACAATATCAAAATTTTGGTTCGTTTATAAATATTTCCTTATTTTTTTATTTATATTTTTTTAATATTGAGCTACATCTGAGGCAATTTGAACATTCATTGTAGTTTTTTAAATATTTCATTTATTATTATCACAGATTGTCTTTCTTGGGTATATCGGTCACTTAACTACATATAAAAAAAGGTTACATTTTTTTATATATATATTTATATATTTCTGACGTTTCGGCTTTATTAGACCATCTTCAGAGAGAAAAAAAGAAAAGTTAAATTTATTATTATCTATTTTTTTATGCATCTAATCAGTTTTTTTAGGAACAGTTGAAAACGTCCTGTAGTAAGTTTATTTCAAGTATTAAAAAATATTTTTCCAATTAAATTGCTGTTTCATTCAGATGGTACGTTCACTTATGAAGAAACAAACGTAAGATTTTATGTTTATGTTAAATTAAAGTGAAAAGTAACTTCATACTATTATATATTGTTATAATCGAGAAGAAAAGCTATTTTTAAATAAGGAAAGATATACAGGGTGTCTCATTTAAGAAAATACAAGTTTAATCCGTAGCCCAAAAACAAAAAATTAACTACGTCACTGCATTCCACTTAATAACTTTACAAAATTTGTCAATTAAACTTTTTCTATATCTCTCAAAATAATGACGATACAGTGCATTGTTGAAATGGGCAAAATTGCAAAATTACTCTGTAATTCAAAAACATGTGATAATAAAATTTATCTGATCACTATCAACCTGACCCTAAAAAAGTAGATCGAGATAAAAAATTATTTAAATATAGTTAAACTCGCAGAGATGCCTTCTACTTCACGTTCAATTGAACTGACGACAGCCAATGTAGTATGTAAATATAATCCTGGTCGAAATATTTAAAAAAGTATTCTGCTCCAAAGACAATACCTACCCAGTTGCTTGTGTTGCCTTTAATAAAATTCATCTATAGCCTGGTTAATAACTAATACATATGTGTAAAATGAAATTGAGATTGACATATGAAGTAACAAAGTCAGATTCATAAGCCACCTACTGAGACAAATTTTGTCAACATTTGATATTGTATATACGTCGTCAGTATATAGTGTCTGCAAAGATCAGCGAGAGTTAGGTTAGTTAGTTAGCACTATGTTAGTTTTATGTAACAGCTACACAATCAATAAATTATTTTAACATGTAGCTGTTACGTATAATTGACTTGGTGGGTGATTTACGCTGATGATGTTTGGAAACACATTATTTCTAAATGTATTTTGCTAAAGCTATTCATTTTCCAGACAGTATAAGTGAATATATGCAAAGTTCACGTAATTTTCTTTGATAGGAATGGTGGGTTACTATTCCTATGTAATTATAATCGGGGAATCACCAGGAAATAAATATAATTAATGCAATTACATTTATTTGTTTATAAAACATTTGTTTCATAAGCGCCCATTAGTTAAAAAATTGTTAAAAATAATCATTCCGGACTCATGTTTCAGTCCGCTCCTGGACCGTCACTACAAAAATAGAGTTTTTATAGCAACGTTCGACAATCGTGAGCGGGTTTTGTTTACTTTTCCAGCGGAACACAGATGGCAGGCTGACTCGGCACAGCCAGCTTTGTTTCCTTGCCACAATATGCTTCCTGCGAGATACGACGCGTTCATTTCCCAGCCATTGTCTTACGAGGACGCCTGCGATGCCTCGCTCTTCGCAAAGCGTCGCCGTATCGGCACTGTTGCTCCGACGGCCTCTTTTTACGTTTGTTGTGTTCAATTTATTTAATTAAGGCCTGTTTGTCACCACGACGGATGTCTGAAGAAAATTATAATCTAAAGGCAGACTTTCATATCCGTTGGGCTATTTCGTCACATCAAAAAAATTTATATTTCTAAGGAAAATATCTATATAATCTACATAAAGAAAAATTGTGCATAAAAACCAATCTTGATTCTATTTTTAATGCAGCAAGTATTTAAAAACCATAAACTTAAGATTATTTGAAGGAGATGCCGAAAACAACTACTCCACGGCCAATGTGCCCCGACTGGCATTGCATTACTCCGGCATCTCCATGGAAGTCGCCACATCCTTCATCGAAATCAACCACAGACTCTGACCGGTTTCGCGCTTATTATGCTCTCATTAGAGTACTATAGGTAGTGGAATCCATCAGGCCAAGCTCATTTCAACGGGATTATTCTGGACTTGTTTTTAGAAGGCGCTCATTTCACCAGTGGAAAAATTGTCGCTGCAAATATTTGTTTGAGTTAGACATTTGACATCAACTGTTTATTTGATTACCTAGGGCCCTTAGCCGTAGGGCCAAGGGCTAAGTCTCAACCCTCTAGGCCTTGAGATAGCCCCTTTTGTCCACATTTCATGGATATCACCACCGGTACTTATCGAAAACCCCTCGTATAACTTGGCTGTCCATTATTTATTGAACTGCGCTGATATGTGGATTATTTGTGAGTATTCGACGGAAATTTTTACAAGGATCTAGAAGCCTAGTTCACGTTCACGTAGGCCGCGGCGTGGCAGCGACGACGTCAGTCAGTCAGTCTTAATAGGACAGCGATAACGAGCGAAGAAACAATACTTAAGTAAAATACTCGTAATTTTCAAAGTGTTTTCGGTATGTATTTAATTAGATATTATTGTACAAGAAGTGTTATGTTGTGTTTGAAGTGTTAAATAAAGATTTTTACTGTTGTATAAAAGTCTCACTTATCTTTAGAATCCCGGAAGAAGTAACAATACTAACCAATCTAACCTAATGAAATCATATTCCTTGCGAGTTCATCTCGTCCTGTAAACACCATGCAGTGGCATAAGGACGCAGGTGTTCCTGGACGGCTTGTTATTCACCGAGCATTATATTTAGAAAATGAACCAAAGTATATAAATCCAAGTTTCCGGCTTGTTATACTGAGAAATTCCCATCCGAGTTAAACGTTTCGAGAGATTATACGTTTGCATTACTTTGGTGCCTTTCTTTTAAATAATGTACGGGCACTAATAAAAATAAAAGTTGGCCGGAAATATTACCCGCTTTTATGTACTTCAAAGGATATAAATTTCCAGGGCTTTAAATTTTAATTTTGTTTAAAAAATGTAAGAGACGTATACCCACAGATATTCAGTAAATGATTTAGGTGTACTTCTAAAAATTGAATTATAGCAGACTAGTAATTTGTGTCTCTGTACTTTAAACGATAATAAGGGTTTATTCCTAGGCTACTTTATACTTTCACGTCATACTTGTCTTTATATATTTAGGTTGTGTTCCGATATTATCCGCGACCAACCAGGATTTCGGTTAACCAAAATATTGGTAAACCTGAAAAATGTGTAATTAAGGAACTGGCTGGTTAATCAACATGGATGATGAATTGTTTTTATTGGGATTCATTCAACCTTAAATACCTTCATATTCCGTGCTTAACTATTTCTCTAGTCTTCAGTCAAAAAATAAATGAAACAGCAGATAATTTGGTATATTATAGTAAGATATAAGTAGTTTATAAGTAGATATAAGTGTAGCTTTCAGTCGACTTGGTCAAGTGGACTACAGAATCCAATACAGAAAAGTAGAATTTATAAATATTTATTATAACTCTTAACGCAAGAACACCACCCCATGTGCCTTCACCATCTAAACAAAATATAATTAAAATCGTTGAGAGAATTGATTTTTCTTCTCTCAACGCTAAAACCTAACCTGCTAACTCTTCGGTTGATCAATGCACCGCTCCCAGAGCACGGTTAATATTTTGACGTTTGGTTAACCTTTTTCAGGTGACCACAGTTCCAAAATTAAACAATTTTCAGGAATTTTTATTTAATGGAACGCTTAACCGGGATTTTGGTTAACCAAGTTTAATATCGGAACACAGCCGGAACAAGGATTACGATGGCGGCACTTTTGAGCGATAATGTTAAAAAGTGACATGATGCCATTATTTACAAATACTATATCCGACCTATCCTTACATATTATGCCTCTTCCGTGTGGTATCCTATCATTAGCCTCACAAATCGAAAAAACCCTTCAAGTAATACAAAACAAAATCTTTCGAGTCGTCAGTAACCTACCAGTAATAACTCCTCTCCCAGCACTTCACAATGTATCACGAACTGTTACGGTAATAGAATTTATACTAAACACATAGACTAATCCCCAGATTTGCTCAAAAACTCCTAGATCTCGGTCGATGCAGACTGATCATACAAAGTCCAGAGAGTATATCCTCAGTCATGTGACATCCTTATATTAGGCATTAATGGCGGTAAGAAATTATAAATTTTGGTTGAAAAACAGTAGTAGATATAAATTATATGGCGGTGGCGATGTGTCCTGTTTTTCCATAGAATGAAAAAAAATATCCTTAATTAATTTTGACTGACTTTTAATCGATCCCTGGATCCTGTGATCCCTTCCCACTTCACCCGTTGAACAGCTCCATATGCTGTGAATGAGTCATTCTTTAAATTTTTGCCAAACACTATAGATTTGAATATACTTATTATATTTCCATACTTTAGTTTTACTCAGGTCAGATAAGTTGACGAAAGATATTATTTTTGTCACCCTTTCTCTTTCCTATCAAAGCCAGTAGTAGTAATACATCCTCTATCAAAGATCCATCAACTTATTTACATCATTTTTGTCACGTGATGAGACGTGTCTATGGCATATTTTTGCTTATAAAAAATATTGCAGACAACTCACGTGCATGGATGATCGGCTTAAAATGTAGCACAAGGCGCGTTATAAATCTCTGGAGATAAGAAATCTGTTCGATATTTTTGTCATTTATTACTTTTAATTTCAGGTTTTCCTGAACATGAAAGCTTGTTTAATACGACAATAAAAAATAAGTTAAATGGATGTTTGATTTATTATTTCTATATCCTGAATGGGATTCAGTTTGTTCGGTTCACGTATTACGGCTAAATCTTTTAAGTCCCTATAATTGTATCACGACCGTATACCCCAGAGAGTAGATGCAGGTTTGGGAGGAAAAAATCTCATAGAAAATCTGACATTCGATTAGCTGGAGGCCGACCAGGTAGCGGGTATTGAAATTAATTTTTCTTCAATACAGTGACGCAGCGAATACGTTTTCAGGGAGTGGCTTTTGTAAATTTCTCTATGCCCAAAATTGATTGAGCAGTTATAGTAAATTCAAAGAAGTATTAATTTATTTTGTTACGGTACAATTATTATACAGGGTGACCCAATAGTGCATGGGTGAGGCATAGTTCCGTTGCTATTAACAATTATTCTTTGATATAGTCAGAGCACGCACTAAGATCCGTTTTCTAAAATTATTTTTATATATATAGGGTGTTCATATATAGAGTGTCACAAAAAATATATTTTTTTAATGTAATTATTTATTATTATTATCATTTCATTATCTATATTATGTTTTTTGATATAGCATATGGCGTTGCCATTTTATTAAATTTTTTCTCGAAAACCGAATAACATTAACTTGCCAACTTTCTTTTAGCGCTGCAGATTGTCAAGATTATGAATTGAATTTTTCTACATGTGTAAACAGGATCTAGTTCTGTTTACACATATGACCAGAAGTCAGATATTCCATACAGGGTGTTCGCCAAACAATATGATTTTCAAAAAATCAAAACACGTATTTTTTAAATGGAACACCCAGTATATTTTTACATTTCTGAATTATCCAGTCATTTCTATTTAGTTTCCTTTAACTAATCCCATACCTAAGTTTTTTAGTTTTCGAGTTATTTGACGTTTTTGCAACTGATGTAGAATAATACTAGAATGGTTGTCATATTAGCACCGCCATCTTGAATTTACAATTTTTTATCAAAAATTCGATTTTTTGTCATTGTTTTGGCACTTTTAACGGCTGAAGCTGATTCTGACGAAGGCAACCATATTGATTCGATATTAATTTATGGCCTTTTGATTTAAAGAAATTTCTTAGTCTACCAATTTAATGGTTTATAAAGAAAACCGTAGCTCCATTAAATAATAATTTTGTAATTTATGTGGCATGAGACTCATCATCTTTTATTTACAAAACTGCCAGTTTAGACGAATATAAAAAAAAACAAGTATTTGTAGGGTATCATTTTCATTTTAGTAATTATTAGTATGTACTACAATAGGTAAATTATAAAATAAAATTATACAATAAGTTATTCTTCTACAAGAGGTTTACAAACTATATACTAAAGGAGATTCAAAGTTGGCTTTAGACATATCTTCACCATCCTCACTTCTCCAATTAAGATGCACTCCATCGTAATCGTTGGAATCCATCCTAGCTCTTCCGTACATTTCTCCTAATCGTTTCTCGCCCTCCCTTCTCAGCCGTAATCTTCTCACAGCATCTACAAGTTTGTCATATTTTTTAGATCTAGAAACAGTGTTTAAATCCCTTTTATTTACTTTTACGTTACGCGATCGATCTGTCGCTTTAATTTCGCTATTGGACGCTTTTCCTAGTTTATTCTCTACCATTTGGTCCAGATCAAATTTCGGTTTAAACTTGTGCTGCTTGCCTAGACCCAGGCTTTCCAGTTGCTCCTCGATTAGTTCGTCTTCACTTTTAAATTTTCCGTTTGATAAGGAATCGATTGACTTTTTGGGTTTTGCGTTTTTCTGTGGTCCATTATTCATCGTACTCAGCATGTTGTTTAGCATTCCCAAGTGGTTTTCTATATACTCTTTCACTGGCATAGCCCTAGCCTTGCATTTGTCGGGTAACTTATTAAACCTTTCCAGCAAGTCTTGTAATATTTTGACTTTCCCTTCAAAGTTGTCGCCTTGAGGTGAAGACTCGAATATAAAGTTGTCCTGGTTCTGACCGTCGTCCAGTTCGACTTCTTCCATTTCTTTAGTTTTTTCTAACGCTCCTGTTTTATGTCCCCGCGTTATACTTTTCAGATAGCGCCTTAGTTTATGAGGTAGAGACTGACAAGTTGCGGTAAATTGTAATTTGTTCATAATATTGGTCATGGATTGAACCAGCTTTTGAGTTTCTAAGTTTGTATCATTTAAACTCTGAAGAAAGTTCTTCTACAAGAAAAATGGTTTATTAAAATGTCTACTGGGTTTTGAATATATTACTTACGTCGTGAGGTACTTGCTTTAGGCCTTTATTAAATCGATTTTTTAATTTAAAATTTTTCATTAGGTGATCCATTACATTCTGCACCAGATGCAGGGGCAACTGTCCGTTAAGTATGTCGTCTAATTTTTCTTGAGTTGTATTAATTTTTTGGGTGTCGTCCACACTTTCTGGATTGGAACTATTTGTTTGAAAGTCGATGACGTTGTTTTCGCACTAAAATAATAAATACAACATACATATCGTAAGTAAATCTATTCTTTTCGGTTATTAGTTTCATTGGAAATTACCTTGTGCAATTCTCTAAATGAACCTTTGAGACTAGGAAACCACAGATAAATTTCAAAAATTTCGAAGAATTTACATTTAGATAAGTAATGTAAAAAAGGATATGTTGTGACGTGTCACCAAGTTATATATTTATAAGTGAAAGTCGACTTAAACTACTTAGGTGGATCATTTTCGTTGGGATTAGGTTCCTATGAGCTTTAGGAGAAAGCTGGTTTTTAAGATAATTTCAATAATTATCAAAATAGAAATGCAGTATCTCCATTCGTTTTCGAGTTATAAGCCAACTTATTTTTTATATTTTTGGAGGCTTCTATATCTCATTTGAGAAATAGAAGTATTTCAGTTATTTCAAAAGACACAGAAAATGTGTATATGCAACTAATATCCATTTTTGGGTGTATAACTCATTGGTCTAAGTGTTGCCTATTTCTTTATTTACCTTTTCATTCATCTTATTTTTTTTTTAAACCAGTAATAGTTGATAATGTTCAGAATGCCATTTTAGTCTTAAAAAAAATCATTCGATTTTGATATCTATGGTATAAATGCTCCAATACAGAAACAAATAATCTGATTGTCAACCCTATTACTATTTTTGCTAATAAATGTTTTTCCGCGGGAGTCTTTCCAGAATCTTTGAAGACCAGTAAGGTTGTACCACTTTTAAAAAAGGGAAATCCGAATGAACCAGGCAACTACCGCCCAATTTCAATCATTCCCTTTATTGGGAAAGTTTTGGAATATATTTTAAAAAACAGATTAATTGATTAATTTGAAACAGCTTTTTTCATGAAAATCAATTTGGCTTTCGAAGCAAGCTACCTACAGCTAAAGCGGAATATAAAATGGTGGAAAACATTGTCGAGAGCATTGAAGAGGGCCAAGCACTGTTCTGTAACCTTGTGTGACCTGACAAAGGCTTTCGACTGTGGCTCACATGATATTATAAAACAATTGTGCTTTTATGGCATTCGAGGTGTACCGTTAAAACTAATTCAATCATATCTAAGTAATCGTAGACAAATTGTGTGCTTTAAAAACTCTTATTCAGATTATGAATGGGTGATCAATAAATCACTACTACTACTACTTTTTGTTATTGAGCTATAAACAAAATTATTTTTTTAATTGTTAACGATAAAAGATAACGATGAAAGAGACCATAGTTGGTCTCTTTCATTGTTATACAGTTTATTTTCTGTTAATGTTGAAAATATATGGTTTGAAAAGAAATTCTGAAATTGGTTGACTTATAACCATTTGCTTTTAGAAATATGTCTCCCTGAATTTTCAAAGAAAATGATCCATGCAGTAGTACATTTCAGAACTTATACCTATTTTTTTTTATTAAAGAACAAATAATGTAATAACTATATTAACTTACTTCTTGTGTATCCGAAGCTGATTCAGGTTCAGGGATTATAGCAAGTATAGTGGTCATTTGCACGAAGGTTTTGTTAAAGCTTTCTTTATCTTCGCAAGCATTACTTAGAGAAGAAGGTTTGTCACAAAAATCAACTTCTGATGCTGCTTCGTGAAGCGAAGTTGCTGTTTCTTTTCCCTTTTCTGTTGAAACTAAAGTCTGGCCACCGTCATCACCTGGGAACTTTGTACTTTCGTTATTAATATTTCCTTCATCCAACATAGAATTCGGTTTTTCTCTCTTGACATTTGCTGATCCAGCTTTCTTTTGTGGTTTTACAAAGAAATCTTTCGATGCTAAAGGAAAATTGAATGCTCTTGGATATTTCTTTTTCATTACGAGAGACCTTTTTCTTAGCTTTTCCTCATTTTTGTTATCGTCTATGACAAAACTCGGCCAATGCTGAAAGTCAGATTTTACATCCACTAATTTCCGATTGACAAATTTATCGATATTCGATAGTTGTAGCGGGGACTGTGGCTCGTCAATCGAAATCGCATCGTTATAAAGGTTATTCTCATTTCGTGTTTCGAATATAGATAAAGGATGTTTGTTTGGTTTTGCTCGAGGCTTATACTTGTGACGATGATGGGCAAAACTTTTTATATCGTGTTCTTTTATGTCCGCTGGTCGTTTTTGAACTTTTTTCAGAGGTGATTTCTTTCTACTACTCTTATGTACTTGTGGAAGTTGCCTCAATTTAAGTTTCTCACTGTCTATGGAACTTACACTGTTATAATTGTCATAATCCTCATAATCTTCTCCTTCTGTGGTTGTTCTTGGATTTGCGAATTCATTTTCAGTTTTCTTGATAATATTGTTACCGTTTTTGTTACGAGCTTCAGTTACAGAATCTTCCTCTTCGCCATAGTCACCTTCAACTGAATTTTTATGAAGCAGTCCTCCGAGGAAATTTTTTTTAGGAGAAATATTTAGATGCGCGGTGGAAACATGAACTGTGTCTGGATGTAGGTTTTCGTTGGAAGCTACTTCCTGAAGTTCCGTTGAAACTTCCTCATCAAAATCTTCTCCTCCAGGTCTGTGTAGGTAAGCGTCATATGCATAGTCAACTGCCTTCAGCTGTCTTCCAATAAAAGCCGGAATCAAATCATTAGATTTGTTGGATGTGTCAACGCTAGCATCTCCTTCTTCTTTACGTAAAACCGATTCATATTGTTGTGAGTTAAAGTCATCAAGAAATGAAAGAGGGTTATTCTTTTGGTGTCTTTTCCTATACCTTTTCCTCGGATGATTGCCGGTTTCTCTTTTTTTAATTATTAATTCTGCAGGTGGAGGGAAGTCGTTGCCATAATTAAGGACAAGCCTTGGTTTACTATTACCATAATATTTTTTCTTCCTAAAACCGTATGGTTTATTGTTAAAGAAAAACAGTTTTTTAGGATATAGGTTCCTCATATGGTGCACGTGTTGACTGTTAGATCTTCCTCGAAAATTATTGCTCCTGTGAACCACGTTTGCCTCATGTTTAGGTCTATTCTCATATATTATTGGATTATGAATATCTCGGAGCAGGTGATGCACTTTTCCGTTGATCTGATGAGGCTCGTGGTGATTCTCTACATCTATTATTAGTGTTCCTTTGTCACGCTCGATTTCTGTTTCATGATGGTCCTCGTTCAATTTTGAGTTATGAATATTTTTGTCATGATCATGTGCTTCTTCAATTCCTATGTCAGGCTCATCGCAGGAACTCATATCTTTTTCATTTACGTGCCCGTCTTCATTTTCTTTATCTTCTTCATGATGGCCCTTGTTCAATTGAGAGTTATGATTAACTTCATGTGGGTGATGATTTTCAGGATCATCACAGGAATCTATATCTATTTCCATTAAAGTTTCTTTTTCATTTCCGTGTGCGTGGTCCTTTTCATGATGATCAATTTCTTCGTTAGGTTCTTTTTCATGCATATGTTCTTCTTCATTCAAATGTTCTTCCCCGTTCAAATCTTCTTCACTTGAACTTTCTTCTTCGCCCTCTTTTTCCATTTCATTTATGTTTTCTCCTTCCGCCTGATTCCCACTTACGTCAGGATAATCAATTTCTGTTATAGTTTCTATTTCAGTAACCCTGTTGTAATTCTTAATGTTTTTATTAATTTTCCGAACAATAGTTTTTACGTGTTTATTCGAATTATGTTCAGGCAACTGAGGCAGGTCTTTTGCCGATGGGAGTACCCCAGAAGGCACATCCTGGGATTGTAAATTGGTATTATCAAGGAATTCGTCTTCAACAACTCCGACTGGTCCTGTGCCTGTATTTGAGGAATCAACATTTGTGTCACTGGGTAATTCATTGTCACTTACTCCGGGTTCTTTTCCCTTTAAAGTATCATCGTAGCCCACGTTCGGCAATTCCTCGTTATTATTTAACGAATTGTCCAGGTTAATTTCATCTGCTGACTTGGGAGATTCGTCTAAATTGACAGATTCAATGTTTTCCCCAATAACTGCATTGCTAGGAAGTTCTTCACCTAAACCAACAGTGGCACTATCTCTTTCTATAGGATAAACTCTTTCAAAAAGGCTTGCAGGATTAATTTCGTCATTTCTCTTGGCCCCAGGCCATCGAGCTTTATCGATGTCTATATTGTTGTCGTCAGATAAGTTTGCTAAGTTAACCATATATTTATTAGGGTTAAGGTTATTTAACAGCTGTAAATTTCCTTGTAGGACTTCAAGTTGCCTTTTACTTTGAATTTTTGACGTATCTTGCGAACTGTTGAAATTGTTCTCATCTGCAAGTCGATTGTTTCCTTGATGATTTAGACTTGGGTCATAGTTGAAGCCATTCAAAGGATTGACACCATTCATACCACTGTCACCCACAAAACTGTTGGTGCCATTAGGCACAAATTTTATACCATTTAGACTGTTGTCATTACTGCCATCGTTAATATTCATATCTTTTATATTATTTAAGTTATTGAAATTGTTCATGTTATTCATGGAATTCACGCCACTCACGTTATCCATTCTAAAATTACTTACTCCATTCTTGTAGTCAATGTTGCTTATGCCTTGTGTACAACTGTTCGCATCAGATTCACTCTCTAATTCAATTCTTTGTGCTGGTTCGAATCCGTTTGCACTTTCCTTGACTTTGGCTCCTGCCTTATTGCTCGGTAAAGGTTTTATGCTTTGTGCCAAATAATTCTTATTTATTCTTGCACGATCCAATCCTTTTTGCATTTGATTCTTTTCATTAGTTGTCCAAAAACTGCTCATATCTTTCATGTTATTGTTGTTGTAATTATTTTGGATCGGAAATGGTTTCTTGTTATTATTGATGTTGTTCATTGCTGCAGGAACGTCATAGTTATGAGACTGCGGAACGGACGGATACGTAAATCCGCGCAGCGAATTTACTTCTGGTAAAGCCATATGGTGAATCATGTGGTCGCTGGTTGTGCTTTCGTGAGCTAAGCTGTTATCGGTATTCAGATGTTCATTAACAGTAAAGAGATTGTTGTAGTTGTTTAGCATCTCTTTACTTTTGAATTGGTTGGATTCTGAACGCATGTTTACATCTGGCGTATTTTTTATTTTATCGGTTAACTCTTGTTGATTTACTCGAAACCCTTTGTAACTGTTTAAGTTGTTTATATTTGGTTCCAAAAGTTTATTATTTATTAATGAGTCTAGCGGAACTTCAGGAGGTTGTATGTTTAAAACAATCGATTTAGGATTTTTCGAATCTTCACGAATTTGTTTCACTAATTTACCATCGTTTTTTATGTCTATTTGTATTTCTCGTTTTTTAGCCTCCTTCGGAACTACACTTTCTTCCTCTTCATTGATGTTGCTTTTCTCGTTGTTACTATCTGAAATTTTGTCTTGATTCCTACTGAAACTATCGGGATATTTATTGTCCGCCCTTTTTAGTTCCCCGACTTTACCTGCAGTTTCTACGTTAATAGAGTTTTTATTTTCAAAAAATGGTGTATCGTTCGAGGATCTCCGAAATCGAATAGGATTTTTTATTTTTTTGGAGTTTAATCTTTTGTTATTTATAGGGTTTGCATCAAAAGAGGGTACGTTGGTTTTGAGGCTTTGGAACACGTAAGGGTATATATCATTTTGTGGTCGATCATCTGTGTTTTCGCTTCTCTGATTTTTGTTCTCATCTTTTTCGTATAGATTGTCAAAGTCCTTAAAATATATAAATTGAGAGGATCATTAACCATAAACAAATATGAAAATGGTCTATTCTAATATAAGTTTTGAATTCTATATAATTTCTTCAGACTACTGTTTCAATACCTTCATTGAAATTCCAAAAGTGACTTTCTGATAAAAATAAAATAAAATGTTTTCATTTGTTTAAATATATTGACACTTGTGGTTTATCTTAAAAATCAAAGTTTTAACTATGATGATTGGACAACAGATCCTCCTAGTAGATCCTCCAGGCTGCCCGAAAATATCTTGAAAAGGTTAATAATAATAAAGGTCCTTAGTTATTCATTGAATATTATATTTCCTTATACCTTTTAAGGTATCAGAGTTGTACAAAATTTAGAAAGAAAAAAAATGTTGATCTAATTTTTAGAAAGTTTGGTACTAGGAAACCTTTGATAAAAAAATTACAAATAGTTTTACAGTTGATAGAGACATTTCTAAAAATAAGATAAAATTATAAGGGTTATAAATCCTAATAAAAGTGTCAAGAACCTCAAATAACTCAAAATATTTAGCAAATTAGAAGTACTTTTGGAATAGCAATGCTAAGAAATAGCAATAAAAGTAGGATTAAGATAAGTTATTTATTTTGCATTAAAACTCTGAAAACGGTCCCCACCAGAGAAACAAAGGATTGTTTGCACATCACTTGGCTTTTTGTTATTTCAGTTATTGCAGTATTAAAAAAAAATATTTCATACGTCCCGCCTTGCGTTTCTCTTTTCATGCTTTACAGGTATCTAAATGCCTCATCCCAATATTTAATATTGAAACATGGAATTTGGTCTTAACACAGGAAGACCCAGTCAGAATTCAGAATTGTGGTACTATTTATAAATTATTTCGGGTTAGGTACCTCTTTATTATTGGGTTCTTCGTCTTCATAATCTTCGTTAAAATGAAACAGTTTTTTTGGCTGCTCTCCAACAGACTCCCTAATTAGTCTAAAGTCGCCTTTATGCTCTTGAACCTTAGTTAACCAGTCGTTTAGTTCTTGTGGAAGAGAAGGGTTGGGACGATATATCTAAAAGATGGAAGGGAAATAGTCTCAAGTGAATGCATTTATTTACTTATTTGCTATAATGAAATGAGTTATTTTAGAGATGTTATAGACAAACGCACACGGGGGCAAGATGTTTAAAATTTGCACGTCTTCTAATACTCTCTCTATTATAATAATTTGTTAGTAACAAATCAAATATTTTATGGCAGAGGCGAAAACAAATCCAAATTTTTATGTTTTATTTATTTATTTTTTTTATTTTGACTACTACTTGAACATCTTTTTATGAAGGGTAGCTGAAACTAGAGAAATAATTAATTATTATAGTGCTCAATTAAGGTAGTTTACAAGGTTGCTAAACTATTGTAAACAATGTAAAATTTGTATGCATTAAAACATAATACTATAAACAAAAAGTTTACAACGTTAGAACAATCTGAAGGAATATTCCGAAGGAATTAGCCGTTTCTAGAATCCTAAGCGTACTGGAAATTTGAAAATTTGTATACGGGGGTTTCTTGAAATTTTCTATCGATTGAAATTCTTCTTATCGAGATTTCTATTGGCGTTGAGGTGAGACTTCCGGTTTCACCAGAAGTTAATGTTAACTCGCTTATTTCAAATGGAATATACCTACTATTTTTTATTCCGTTTTTGGATTCCACGTCAAATTTTAAGGTAAGTTTCATAAGCATACCGTATCCTTATTCTTAATCGTTTTTGAAATATTTAAATTTTTTCAAAAATTTCTGAAAAACATAGTTGCACTTATCTCTAACAGTTTGTAACCTTAACACTTGAAGTTTTAACGGAGTAATACTGAAATGTATCGAAACATGTAGAAAATACGAAAGCTAGTACAAATTACACAGGGTATCCAACAAGGGTCGACCAATTGTGACAAATTCAAAACCCAATAACTCACTTACTGTAAATGGAACATCTTGTGTTTTATAATACTAACCTATGTACTTTTTAATTCTGTTTCGATTGGTACTAACATTCCCTATACCTAAATTCCACCGATTTGGAGATATTTGGACATTATTGCCGGAACGAGAATAATCGATCAGTTAGCTGTCAGGTTGGCTATAAAACTAAACATTTGAACGTCTTCATTTATGGTTCTCCATATACAGATCGATTCAGCTCGATGTGACATACCCTGTATTTCATTTATAAATACTATTATCAATATATTGTCTACGTACCTACCTATATCAATGTGCTTGCAAGATAACGCTTTATTTAATATGTAAAAATGTACGGGCTGCTTCATTTAAAAATCAAATCGCCGACACAGTGTCCGAGTGCGGTGTTGCCAAATCTACCTTTCCCCCAGCCCTAGAGAAATTGTACACAACCTGGCAACACCGCCTCTAGTTGTGCCATGGGCAACCCCAACCCTATAGGTCTTCAAATAAGGGAGACAGGCCCTTTTGTCCATATTTCCTGGATGTCCCCTCCGGTACTTATCGAACACCCCTCGTTTAACTTGGCTGTCGATTATTTATTGAACTGCCCTGGTATGTGGATTATTCGTGAGTATTCGATGGAGATTTCTATAAGTATCGCGAAGCCTAGTTCATCTATACGAGCCCTAACAACTAAATGTTGGGACAAGGTATTATTTTGGATATAATACAATGGCTCATCAAAACTGCTGAATTATTTTGTTTATTTTTTTAAATACAAACATAACAATATATCCTAGACTATTTGAACACATTTTCGTGCCATGGTGATGCAATCGGTAGTAATCATAGCGTATTTAGTCATTGGAAGACCAAATTGGCTGACAACTAAATGTTGGGACAAGCACAAATCTCACATTTAAAATGTTTAAAAAACGCTATATAAACATCAAAAAAACGTTTTATTTATTCATTGACAGTTTGTAAGTGATGTAAATAGTTATAAGTAGTAGTATTTGTTGAAATATTTAAATTTTGTTAATTTAAATTGGAATAATGGGTCGTGGAAAAGCTACCGAACAGAAATTACGTGAAATTATCATTCACCAATACAATGCGGGCAAGACAATGCGTAAAATTTCTAGCAATTTACCTATTCCAAAGACCACAGTCTATAATATAGTGAAAAAATATGGCGAGTCTGCCAATGTGGATGTTCGAGGTAAAAGTTCGGGGAGACCAAAAGTTGTTTCACAAAGAGATTTACGAAATTTAGTTAAATTATGCAAATCAACGAGAAGAAATACCGTTCAAGACATAACTGCTCAATGGAACAGGGCAAGTGGATTAAATATATCTAGAGAATGTTGCCGAAAATACATTCATAAATGCGGTTTGGGATTTTACAAGGTAAGTTCAGTTTTGTATGGTTCATCCATTAGCAAAAAATTGATCCAAATTCGTATTTAAGCTGAACAAAAACCGCTATTGACAGAGATTCAAAATAAGAACCGCTACAATTGGGCAAAATCTAAACTTCTGCGTGGACAGAAAATGAGTGGAATAAAATAATATTTAGTGATGAGGAAAAATTTGATGTTTGCGTTGGAGATCACCGTAAACGGATAATACGAAATAAAGCAGAAGCTTTTCATAAAGACGGTTTAAAAAGGGTTGTGAAGTTTCCAAAGGGAATTATGGTTTGAGGCTGCATGTCGGCAAGGGGCTTATGCAGTTTAAAATTTATAGATGGTACTGTAAATACTTAAAAATAACAAGAGATACTTCAGACCTCACTTTTACCTAGCCCGCAAAATTGTTTCCTAATGAGGATTTCATCTTCCAGCAAGATGGAGCATCATGTCATTCGGCAAAATCTACCAAAAAATGGTTTGGTGATAATAATATAAAGGTTTTATCTCATCCAGCCAGCACTCCCGATCTAAATGTGATAAGTGTGTGGCATAAAATGAAGCAGTATTTAAGAAACCATCCTCAACGCACTATTTCTGATTTGCGGACAAAACTACAAGAGATTTGTGATAATTTTTCTCCTCAAACGTGTCAGTCCTTGGTTAATACAATGCCTGCAACAGTTCAAGCAGTCGTTAAAGCTAAGGGCGATGTGACCCCGTATTAAATTAAAGTTGCTTTTTGTTTGTCCCAACATTTAGTTGTCAGCAAATTTGACCTTCCAATGACAAAGTACGCTATGATTAATGCCTATTCCTTTACCATGGCACGAAAATGTTTTCAAATAGTCTAGAATATATTATGTTTGTATTTAAAAAAATAAATAAAATAATTCAGTCGTTTTGATAAGCCATTGTATTATTTCCAAAATATTATCTTGTCCCAACATTTAGTTGTTAGGGCTCGTATAAAGGCCACGGCGTGCCAGCGAAGAGTGAGTCTTATAGGACAGCGATCAAGAGCGAAGAAACAGTACTTAAAAGAAATAACTGTAATTTTTTAAGTAGTTTCGGTGTATATTCAATTAGATATTGTACAAGAAGTGTTGTGTTGTGTTTGTAGTGTTAAAAAGAGATTTTTTACTGTTTTATAAAATTCTCATTTGTCTGTAGAACCTCGGAAGGAGTAACAATACAAAGACGAATACTTACCTTATGGTGAATCACAACGCGTTAATAATTAAGAAAGGAATATACAATATACATCTAAAGTCATGGCTACATATTTTTTCAAATATGTACTTCATTGAGGGCTTCCTACATAATCGTTAATTGATAAGTGAATTATGAATAATGACCTGGAGTTATCGATTTGAAAAATTTAAATATAACTGTGTACTTAGGTGAATGCAGGTAGCTTTTACAAAATATGTTTTTCGCTTGTAACGCTAAGTGCTTTATCGAACACATAAAATATTTAGTAGCCTTAATGCGACTATATTTTTATTTTATTTTATATATACGGAGATCCCTTGATCAAAAAATTTTGTAGTTAGGTACATTACTTAAAATGTAGTGGATAAAATATAAGATAAATAATAGGAACATATATAAGATTTCTAATACTGCCAAAGAGAAACAAAACCAATATTTGTTATATCCAACAATTTTATTTCCATTTTGGCTTTTGAAGCGTTTGCTGTTTAGAACAATAGAGAAATATTATATGTGTAAAAGAAAACAAGTTTAATAATTTAAGTTTATTCAAGTTTTTTCTATGTATTTAGAGACCTGATCGTATATTTGTTGTTTAGTGGTTCTACCTATGAGGACAAAACTGTCTTAAATATTTCCAAGAGAGCTAAAATGAGTAGCGGAAGGAAGATCTAGCAAAGAACAGGAACAAATCATCTCCAGATGATGCCAACTTGGTTGGCGAAACGCGCGTCGACTGCAGTATAGTGTTTTGGTGTTGTGTGGAAAACTACGTCAGTGTTATCATAAAGCGTACTTTTATCGCACGCGTCCAAACTTAGAAAACTAGCCGAAAAGCGGCGAGTGCGAATGACAAGTGCGATAAACGCCTTATGAAACGCGTTGCTTATACTATGTTTTTTATTTTGCACGTTTTACACCTATGAAAGTAAAGAGAAATCATCAGAAAATTGAATTCTCGTATAAGGATTTTTATACATATTATGGAACAGTTATCATTGACATTTATCAACTTTTCTTTGCGTAAAAATTTAGTTCTCTCTTTTTATATACCATTTTGATGCCATTACTATAGCAACTATAGCACAAGTTGAGTGCCGGAAAAGGTTTCTTTTTGATACGCAATTGCATTTCATAATTACTTGTTTATAGACGCAAAATAGAAAATAATTATTTGTTTAACTAGTACAAAAAATACACGTTTTTGGGAAGAGGGAAAGGGTTGCCGGACGACGCGTAGCGGAGTCCGGGAATTTTACGAGTCTCGAAAACGTATTTTTTGTACGAGTTTAACACAATATTTTTTTTCCAACCGCTTCTAATTAGCACCTCCAGTTTACCAATTCATCGGAGTCACTATCTGTTGCTATTTTTCTATTTAATTAAACTTCAAAATATTATGTGACATGCAATGTCAATGTCAAATTACTTTTCGGTACTGTACAACTCTACAGGGTATTCGCGTATATTTTGATCCCTACCTACAGGGATTATTAAGAAAGTTAGAAAAAAAATTTAAATATAAAAGTTGTTTGGTTTTTCATGTATTATATTTTAGCTAGGTCGAAAAAAAAATTGCATGTCGTAAACTTAGGAAAACCAATTGAACATAATATTTTTAAATGGGACACCCTGTATAATTTTACATGCTTGAGTAAACATTCTTTTCCTGATTTCAAAAATATATATTTTGTTGACATTTGCAATGACAGTTTTCGAAATATTCGACAGCGAGTACCTACCATAAAAAAATACAAAAAATACAAAGAACTAAAAATATTTAACAGGAGAAACCAACAGTAATAAAAGATATTTAACGATTTTCGATGTAACCTCCTTAGTTATTTAAAAATTTTCTAATATTTTAATTTTTGAATATTTTTTTTATGATTTATTATAAACATTAAATATTAAATATTTCGAAAACTGTCAGTGCAAATGTCAACAAAATATATATTTTTGAGATCAGAGAAAAATTGTTTTCCCAAGCGTCTAAAATTATACAGGGTGTCCCATTTAAAAATATTATGTACAATTGGTTTCCTCAAATTTACGACATGCAATTTTTTTTCGACATAGCCAAAAGATAATACGTGAAAAACCAAACAATTTTTGTATTTAAACTTTTTTTCTAACTTTCTTAATAACCCCTGTATGTAGTTGTTTGGTTTCATGTATTATATTTTAGCTAGGTCGAAAAAAAAATTGCATGTCGAAAACTTAGGAAAACCAATTGAACATAATATTTTTAAATGGGACACCCTGTATAATTTTACACGCTTGGGTAAACATTCTTTTCCTGATTTCAAAAATATATATTTTGTTGACATTTGCAATGACAGTTTTCGAAATATTCGACAGCGAGTACCTACCATAAAAAAATACAAAAAATACAAAGAACTAAAAATATTTAACAGGAGAAACCAACAGTAATAAAAGATATTTAACGATTTTCGATGTAACCTCCTTAGTTATTTAAAAATTTTCTAATATTTTAATTTTTGAATATTTTTTTTATGATTTATTATAAACATTAAATATTAAATATTTCGAAAACTGTCAGTGCAAATGTCAACAAAATATATATTTTTGAGATCAGAGAAAAATTGTTTTCCCAAGCGTCTAAAATTATACAGGGTGTCCCATTTAAAAATATTATGTACAATTGGTTTCCTCAAATTTACGACATGCAATTTTTTTTCGACATAGCCAAAAGATAATACGTGAAAAACCAAACAATTTTTGTATTTAAACTTTTTTTCTAACTTTCTTAATAACCCCTGTATGTAGTTGTTTGGTTTCATGTATTATATTTTAGCTAGGTCGAAAAAAAAATTGCATGTCGAAAACTTAGGAAAACCAATTGAACATAATATTTTTAAATGGGACACCCTGTATAATTTTACACGCTTGGGTAAACATTCTTTTCCTGATTTCAAAAATATATATTTTGTTGACATTTGCAATGACAGTTTTCGAAATATTCGACAGCGAGTACCTACCATAAAAAAATACAAAAAATACAAAGAACTAAAAATATTTAACAGGAGAAACCAACAGTAATAAAAGATATTTAACGATTTTCGATGTAACCTCCTTAGTTATTTAAAAATTTTCTAATATTTTAATTTTTGAATATTTTTTTTATGATTTATTATAAACATTAAATATTAAATATTTCGAAAACTGTCAGTGCAAATGTCAACAAAATATATATTTTTGAGATCAGAGAAAAATTGTTTTCCCAAGCGTCTAAAATTATACAGGGTGTCCCATTTAAAAATATTATGTACAATTGGTTTCCTCAAATTTACGACATGCAATTTTTTTTCGACATAGCCAAAAGATAATACGTGAAAAACCAAACAACTTTTGTATTTAAACTTTTTTTCTAACTTTCTTAATAACCCCTGTATGTAGGGGTCAAAATATACGCGAATACCCTGTACAATAATCTCTTTTTCTGTACAGTTGCTATGGCGATCTCAAACAGTCCCGAAATGGCCCTCTTTTTATACAAAATAATTTAATGTTATAGTGTTATAACATTTATTATAACAAAATAATTTATTTATAACATAATAATTTAATGTTATAATGATATATTCGTATCGTTGGAAAAAAATTTAATTAATTTACTCACTTACTTACTACTTATTACTTACGTTTGCATTGTAAATAGTAACATTTTTAACTTACAACTTGACTGTGTCCTAAATGGATATTGTGCTCTACAACATGAAACGTGCGAAGTCCCTAAGATAATTATCCATATAGGTACACGAAACGGAGGATTATCTACTTAATGCATTATCTACATCAGCGGGGTTGATGTTGTACAGTGGCCCAATTCGGTGCATTTAATACAATGTGCAGACAAAAAGCTGCTTGAATAATGAAGGTGGCGGTAAGATGTCACAGTTGCAACTGCAATTAAATCTAACTCATTTGATATTGATAGAACAATAAAACATTTACATCGCCATCGCAACTGACTCGCACGCTCAAATGACTAATTACTGATGTGTATATGTTATCAGATCTAGGCCGTTTTTGCGCTTCAAGCTAAATAATTAAATCAAACTTAATTGTGCAGTGTCCGCCATGTGGTAAATATTTTTTTAAGTTAGGTTTAAGAAAGAAGGCGTTTATGTTGTGACTTGTGAATGTCTAGTAATTCAAACAACTGAAAATAATTAAAAATAGATTGGTCCAAGTTGAAAATGGAAAAATGTAATGTATCGTACAATCAAGATGAGACAGGAAATACTATACAATGTGTTTCGAACTGCATGCAATAACATTGGTATGTTGGAAACCTTTAAAGATAGAGATTAGGTTACATTCAGGCAAAGTTGCGTAATTTCGTGACCAATAATATGCCTTAAAAAAAATCAAAGATGACATGATTAGTTTTTTAGATATTTGAAAAAAATTGAAATTTTGTAAATTCATTTTTGTAAAATTTCAGGCTCGTTTGAAGATTTATTGGAATAAAAAGGACACTTTCTCATATCAACTTTTTACGCTCTATCAAATAGCGTAATAAAATAGCTTCTTTAAGTAACGTTTCGTCTCTTCAGAACAATCATCAACTTAATTTTTTCTAATATGGCCCCATTAATATTTTTATGTCGGTCGACAGAATTTTTATTTAAATTTTTTTTTGTCCCGATTTTTTTCTCCCAATTTTCTTTTTCCCGCCATAGTTAGCAGCAGAGGTTCAACGCTGAACGTTCTACATGTCCTTCCAATTATTTTTTGACATTCTCCATCAATATAAAGTAAGATTAATTTAATATGTCTTCATTTTATTCCATCGCAACACACATCATATAGAGAAATATGGAAGAAAATGTTAAAGAATGTCAGCAAAATTTTTATTTGCAAAATAGAAATATCTATAAAATGATTCGTTTGTTTCAACCTGTCATTTTAAAGCAAGACGTTCTTTATGAAAAATTAATGAAAGTAAATGGTATATTCAGTGAGGACATAAAGTCCGTCCCCCCTCTCTAATTTTTGAACCGCTGGGTATATTGTGATGAAATTTGGAACGATAATATATGATTAAATTTTGCATTTTTTGACACATCAATGACAGCTCTGAATGTCAAAGTGACAGCTGGGAGCGCAATACGAACATTTTTTTAAATGGAAATGGGGTCGAGTAATAACTCATTTTGAAGCTATTTTTATGCTCAAAACATTCCCCAATTTTGAGAAAATTTGGTTCAGTAATTTCCAAATAAAAACCAGTAATATCAGCTTGTAACATAATCTTGTTACATGTTAGGTGTCATTGTTGATTGTTGCTTGTTGCTGTCATGTTTGACAGTAAATTTTTGCTCGAAATTGTCTAGAATGGCTCGCTCCTTACAAGATAAATTTGAAGCGGTTATTATTTTTGGCGATGCTAGCCGATTTCGGCTATACAATATTCCAAATGAAACCTATAAAATTGATATAAATAACTTTTAAATAAGAATTAAAATGCTAGAATTCTGATTAGAGTGGATATAACAGATATACAGGCTGTTTCTGTGATTTGCACTATAGACTAATCTTATAAGCGTTATTAGAATCAGAGATACCAAATATGATAATGATTATTAAAACAAACAATATTACTTATTAACCACTTCATCAATGGATGAAGTTTCAGGAAGAAGAAAACATTTTATTTCCAGTTTTTCCCATTACTGCCATTAAAGTCAACAGTGCGATTTAAATTAAAAAGACGCAGTATAAATTTAATCATGTTTGAAGTTACCTGAAAAATAATAATCCGCAAACTATACATACAGACAGATCGTGACTAGTATGGGAAGGGTAGGGAAATATCACCGATACATTAGGTAAATGTGCATAAAGCGAATCCACCGAATCAACCCAAGATTTATGACCACTTCGGATGATAACTTACTCAGTAATAAGTTCCGCATCTGAACACCACATCTTCCCAGGTGAATATGTCTACATATACATATAGGATGGAGAGATCTTTAAAAATACTAGCACGGAATGTAAAAGACATTATGAAATCAATGAAAATAACATTTTACTAATGGTATTTTACGGAGCTCTGTGGCCAAGCGCTTATATACATGAAATTTTGCGAAAAATCGGTAGTTAGAGGCCTACGAAATTATAATAATATGCGGGTCCCTCTCATATTGCAATATCAAAGTTGGCAACAAAATGTGTCCCTCTCCAATAAAAAATCGACGTGTCTCGGGATTTCTCTGAAAACAAAATTTTAACGGAGTTATTAACTGCTGCTTGTTTCCATTGAAACGCACAGTATAAAAGATTATATGGTGCCTCGTTTAAATGAGGAAATATGACATAATTTTAGGTTTAACCGGAAGTGCTACACAAATATCGATAACTACAAAAACGGAAAATTGAATCAAATGTCTTTTCCAAATCAAACGCGGTAAACTATTCGGAAGTTACAGAGGTTGACATTCTACAAGTACTTATACAGTGTGTCCAAGATAAAGATGGGATAGCATTGGGATCTTGGAAACGGTAAGAGCTAAACTCAGGAGGCTTTTTCTCGTTAATTTTTAATGGTGGCAACAACAAGCTAAAAACGTAATTAAACTATTACTTGTGATACACATCATTGAATTGAGAATAAAACATGGTATCAAAATTTACAGAGCCGTATTTAAAAAAAGAAGTTGATGATGGTTTCTCGGAAACGAAATCTTGTTAAGTTCAAAAAGTGACAAGGAAAAGTATTTTTTATTTTTTGATAGCTGTTAAAATAACGCCAGAAATAAATAAAAACAAATATCGCAAAAAAAATGTTTTTCCAAATATTTCGAAATCAAAAAAAGATAACTCATTTTTGCAAAGTCCATGTAAAAGTTATTCAAACTGCTCCACTTTTTCATAATTTAACCAACTTTGTATCTATAATAATAATAATAATAATACGACTTTATTCGGAGTTTGATAGTTATAACAATATAAATAATACAATAATAATATTACATCGAAAAGGCGAAGTGTCACTAATTATAGTGTTTTTCAACTTAACCTACTAGGGAGAATCTTACAGACATGCATGTTTCTATTAATATAGGTGCATAATTTGAGAGCTAATGTTTAATATATAATAATAATTTTAATTTCATAAAATTCAAACATTTCAGTTGCCAATCAGAATTAATCGTCCTTATGTCCATTCCGCGTGATTGTTTTTGAGTCACTGTTGCACTAAACGGATTTTAAGTTTTTTCTTAAAATTTAGGATTGAATAGTGGGCAAATTCAGGATGTAAGAGACCATAGTATTTGCTTGCATTATAGGAGAAACTGCGCTTATATATAGGTGTGCGATGTTTGGGAATTGCTAATAACAATCTGTTTCTCGTATGAAAATTATTTATATTCTGGAATCTCTTCAATCTTCTCCGCAAATATTGAGGTTTATTAGTTGTTAGAATTTTATGTGTCGCTGTTAGTAAATGTAAGTTACGAAGAGAAGCTAAATTTAATATATGATTGTCTTTGAAGATGTGGCTAATATGATCGTACTTATGTACTCCAAAATAAAATCTTATAAAAGAATTTTGAATCTTTTGTAATTGCATTTCATCTTTTTTATCAAGTGCTGGACCATAGATTATATCACAATACGAAAGCTTGGATGATATGAGAGAGTCACACAAATGAAGTTTAAGTTTTTTATTTAAAATCTGCTTCTGAGTATACAACTGTCTAAGTATACAGTATGAAGTTTTGCAGAGATAACTTAAATGTTTCGAAAATCTAAGTCGGTTGTCCAACCAGAGACCCAAATTTTTGCTTTCTGTAACAACTGGCAGATTGTCACCAGCTATCTGTATATTCATAAAACCCTGAGCAATTTCACGTTTTTGTTTTGGTCCGAAAAACATTACCATAGATTTGCTTGTATTCAATTTTAAATTATGTGCTGAAGATATATCAAATAACATAGCTAAGTCATTGTTAATTAATGTATTTGCTAAATTATAATCACTGATTTGAAAGCTAAAATAGATCTGGGTATCGTCTGCATAAAGATGAATACTTGAGTGCTTTGTAATTGAATGAAAATCAGATATATATATATATATATATATATATATATATATATATATATATATATATATATATATATATATATATATATGGAAAATATTAATGGGCCCAAAATAGAGCCTTGGGGGACGCCTAGATTTATTGAAAGTATATCAGATATTTGCGAATTTAGTGCGACATATTGGGAACGATTACTTAAATAACTTTTTATTAATGTAATGGCATTTTCATTGAAACCCAAATATCTCAACTTACTACAAAGAACTTACCGTTTCCAAGATCCCAATGCTACCCCATCTTTATCTTGGACACACTGTATACCGATTAAAATTAAATACATAATCTAAACAATAAACCAAACTGTCTGAAATATATACTAATATATAATCATGAATAAATCAAAAGCACTTAACAAAAGCACACAGGTAAGCAATGAGCCTTTAAAAAGGCGCGAGCAAGTATACTAATGTAATAATAATAATGTAATACAAGTTCTGTCTCAAGCTGCAGCTTCGCCTGCACTTAATTTTTTTCTGATTCTGCATAACCGTATACAATCGCGGATTACGCTTACAAGTGCCGGGGAAAGAAGTTGGAAAGAAATAAGAAATAAGCGTATCCCGATGTTTATGCAAAAATAACAGGCGAGAAACATCTGTTGCTAAAAATGCGGAATATTAATTCTAATATCTGGGCGTTTAAAAATGGCCCATAAAGAGAGCGGGAGGTGGGCGCCAGCGTTCAGCTTTTTATTTTCCTATTACCGTCGGCTAAATTATTGTTTTACTTAAGACTCGCCTGTTTAATAATTGATAAGATTACACGCGCGCGAGAAAGAAACAACCCTGAAAAATAAACAACCCAACGGAACACTGTCGATCCCCCGAGTCCTGGATATTCCGTCCTCTTTCCGTTTAAAGTAGCTGGCCAAGGAATGACTCGAAATTAATTAAATTTTAGCATCGATAAAGTTATTTCTTGTATCAACGAATATTCCGTGTAATCGTTTTTTATTCATAGATTCTAGTAACTTTTATTTATTTGTTAACGCAATTTTATTTGTTATGATATCGCGGTATAAATAAAATATCTATTATATATATTTTTTTAAACCAAAAATATACATACAAGGTTATTATAAAGTAAGGGATACATTTCAGCTTTATGTATTTTTAACAAATTAAGTTAATAACGGGATGTGAAAGAAATTCGATTGCTTAAACAATGGGATTTCTTATGTCCAACATTGGTTTACGCAAATGTCCGATATGTCGTCCATTTTGCTGCTGTACAATCACCAACCATTCCTCCAAATTGTACAGGGTGACCCATTCGTCTGAGATTCCTTTATTTCTCCACTATTATCAACTTTAGAAAAAAATATATAATACAAAAGTTTTCAGAAATAATAAGGGCTATAATTTAAAATTAGTTACAGATTTACAGGGTGTTCGCATCCTTCCAAACCTATAAAAACTTTTTTATTTTAAATGGAACACCCTGTATATTATTAGCTCTTTGGATTCCTCATCGCAAGTGCTTCCACTCCATATAACATTTGTTATAGCTAAACTTTATAGTTTCGAAGATATTTAATATTTTGTGTAAAAAATGACAAATGCAGACTTTGGTGAAAATAATAGTATCTTCCTTAGTTTTTACATTTTGATAATAAATATTGGTATTCGTTTACTATAAGCCATGGCGAATATTTTGCTGTATATAAGTGTTTTATAAATTATACAGGGTGTTAATAATCTCGTAGCAAAATTGGAAAACTGTAAGGGCCAATATCTCGTTTATTTTAAATGGAACACCCTGTATATTTTTAATGGATCAGATTCAGAATTGAAAACTCTATCGATCCATATTAGTATGTTATGTATATATGAAATTTAAAATATTTTACTCTTTGGTTACAAGTAAACATAAATTATGAGCCTAGACATTAGTCAAACACAAGTTAGTAAGTGTTTAAAGGATAACAAATTTCATCCCTACAAGATTAAGTTACATCAAGCTCTACGTCCAAATTACTTTGAAAAACGACTACAATTTTGCGAACAGATGTTGGAAATAATAAACAATGAAGAAATATTTCTAAATTTTGTAATGTTCAGCGACGAAGCAACGTTTCATAAAAATGGAAATGTGAATCGTTGCAATTTTCATTTTTATTCAACAGAACAACCAAATTTTTTGAGAGTTGTCAATAATCAAGACTAATGGACTATAAATTGATGGGGAGCAATTGTAGGAGAGCACATAATAGGTCCATATTTTTTTGAAAGTCCACTTACAGGAGAGACATATTTAGATTTTTTACAAAATTATCTTTTGGAATATCTATCTATTGGATGATATTCCCTTAAATATCTTACCAAGACTATTGGCCTGCGCGTTCTCTAGACCTTACATGTCTGGATTTTTTCTATGGGGATACGTCAAAGATAGAGTATACAGCATGTCTCCGACAGCGAACGATATGAAAGGAAGAATTAGACATTGCTTCCGAAACATTACACCAGATATCCTAAGAAATGTGCAAGTTTCATTTCGAACAAGACTTGAACTGTGCATTCAGCAACAGGGTGGACTGTTTGAAATGAAATAAAATAAAATTTAACGAGACTGTTATTGTCTAAGCGTAGGTTAATCTTTAGAAGGGTTAAGCAAAATCTCATTTATATTAAAAAAATCTATTCTATCTCTAAATATATAAAAATTTATTTTTATTACATTGTACTGATAACTTTTAAAAATATCATGTTACGTTAGTTATTTATTTGAATAAAAAAAATATTACAAGAGTTTGATTTAAATCATGATTTTAATTATGATTTAAATTCACTTGATAAATTTTGTTTTCCAAGCCATCTAGGCTCATAATTTATGTTTACTTGTAACCAAAGAGTAAAATATTTTAAATTTCAAAATAACTCGAAAACTATTATCTTTGGGTATATAACATACTAATATGGATCGATAGAGTTTTCAATTCTGAATCTGATCCATTAAAAATATACAGGGTGTTCAATTTAAAATAAACGAGTTATTGGCCCTTACAGTTTTCCAATTTTGCTACGAGATTATTAACACCCTGTATAATTTACAAAACACTTATATACAGCAAAATATTCGCCATGGCTTATAGTAAACGAATACCAATATTTATTATCGAAATGTAAAAACTAAGGAAGATACTGTTATTTCCACCAAAGTCTGCATTTGTCATTTTTTAGACAAAATATTAAATATCTTCGAAACTATAAAGTTTAGCTATAACAAATGTTATATGAACTGAAAGCACTTGCGATGAGGAATGCAATGAGCTAATATAATATACAGGGTGTTTCATTTAAAATAAGAAAATTTTTATAGGTTTGGAAGGATGTGAACACCCTGTATATATGTAACTAATTTTAAATTGTAGCCCTTATTATTTCTGAAAACTTTTGTATTAGATATTTTTTTCTAAAGTTGGTAATAGTGGAGAAATAAAGGAATCCCAGACGAATGGGTCACCCTGTACACAGCATTATTCAGCATTTCTGCTTGAACTTCAGCAATTTGCTCCCTAATAAAGTCTTTTAATTCTTCCAGAGTTGTTGGTCGTGTTCTAAACACCATTTTTTTTAAATAACCCCACAGCTAGTAATCAGCTGCGTTAAGATCAGGTGATCTGGAGGCCATGAGTTTACAAAATGTCAGCTTATAACACGATTTTGAAATACATCAGTTAAAAATTCTTTAACTGGTCGGTAAATATGCGGGGGTGCTCCATCCTGCATAACAATCATGTTTTCAATTCCTTCGTGATCGTTTTGTATCCGTGGAATGGCATAATCTCGTAATATATGAAGGTATCGTTCACCAGTAACAATTACATATGCGGCCTCTCCATTCTGTATCTTATCAAGAAAGTATGGTCCAATAATAAAATTAGATGTGAAACCGTACCAAACAGTGACTTTCTTGTCATGAAGACCTTCTTGAACGATTTCATGTGGATTATCTGTTGACCACATTCGAATGTTTTGAGTATTGACTCCACCATTTAAAGAGAAATGGGCCTCATCTGTCCATAAAATACGGGATAACCATTGGGGTTCAATTTCCATATGAGCCAATATTTGTAAAGAAAAACCATACCTGATAGGAAAATCTGCATCATTTAATTCAAACAGTACGATCAGGATATATGAATTTATCGATAACGTGTACGATTTGCCATTGATGTGATTGACATCGACTGGAATTTGTCTCAAATATTTCAGTAGGATGATATTAACCATATGTAAAGAGTATCATGTGGCACTACTCGAATAAAATTTTATATAACTGTTTCCACTATATCTTACGTGTCAAATAAAAGTATTTCTAGTAATGGATAAACCTATTTTTTCATATTACACGGTCTTTATGAATCGGCACAAGCTGAGTCCCCTAATAATCTAAAATGCCCCTGTTCGTTGGAGCTTGAGATAATTAAGTTTCATATCAAATTCATCAATTTTTACTGCTGCAAATGTTCCACTTAGGACGATCCAATATTTTTCAGTAGCGTCCTTCCTGTGTACTTGGAAAATTAAATAACACTACATTAATACACTAAAATTAAATAAGACTACACTACTGTTATCAGTGAGATGTGTATATGATGTGTACTGGATAATATACAGTATCGCAACCCCATTTATTTTAATAACATCTACATTCAGGAAATAAAAAATCACGTGGGATCTTACAACTTGATTTTTACGAAGTTCTTAATTCCATTCTTACATTTATAGAATAGTAAAGTGGATACTGGAAGCAGATGGTTCTTTATGAAACATCGTGAAAATAATTGCGTTGAAAAAAAACACAGTTCTCTTTTAAGTGTTTCAAGAAATATATAGAGAGCACTCTATATACTAGTATTTTGGCTTGTTAGGCATCTCTCAGTAGAGTAAATGGTAAACATTTACTCTATATGCCATATATCGATTCCTTGCCAAGCACAGTCTTTCTCCAACGCATCGCTTTTATGAGACACTTTTTTGGGCATATCTCTCTTATTATTAGGGATAGACCCATAAAACCTGATATGACGGTATTCGCAAAAAAGAGTTTTTTCCAAATGTGCATAACAGTACTGGGTGTTCCAATTAAAATATTAAAGTTCATATTGACGTAGCTTCATTGAGTCGCCTGTAAAAAATTTAGTATATGTAAAACAAGTCTAAAAAAAAGAAAATGGACGGGTCCGAGCGATTTTTCAAAAACTTTACCATTTTTAAAATAATGAATTTATTCGGAACTTTATGGACTCACTGTATATCATTAATCAAGGCTTGGAGCGTTCCTTTATTATTTAATGTTATATTTGGAACTAGAAATTCAAAGTAATTGGAAAAAATATTCATCCGAAATACCTACTACAACGCATTTATTTGGGGATGCCGAAAACAACTACTCCACGAGCAATATGCCCCGACTGGCGTTGCATTACATCAACATCTCCATGGATGTCGCCACATCTTCATCAAGACCAGTCGGGGCATATTGTCCGTGAAGTAGTTGTTTTCGGCATCTCCAAATAAATAAATAGGATTCTCTTTCTAAAAGACAATAGAGATCGCTGTAATGGCATCTGCAGAAAAGCAGATCGTTATCTGTCTGTCAATTAGACAATAATTGCCAGACAGGTAGTAGCAAAGACCGAAAGAGGGCACCACGGTGTATTTCACTGTATCTCGCCACTACAAACTACAACGCATATTAAATTAACGCCTCAAGCTTTTATTAGTTATTTGAATTCTAAAATCCCATAGGAGTTGAATGAACACTGTGATACGTGAAAAACATTTTTTATTTCTTAATATAAAAGTTTTATTAAAATAATTCTTAAAATAAAAGCTTAATTTTACAAATAAACAATGGATTACATTTTATTTTATTTAAATCCCGCGCCTGTGTACGCCGGAGCTTCGCTCGGCGCCGCTGCCCTTCTTCAAATATTTTTAAGGTAAATCTTGCGTTTATTAAATCAATTCGAACAATGAGTTAATGCGGACCAGTTTCAGGTCGGAAATTAAAGTGTTTCATCACATCGGGCGGTTCGCTCACTCCGCCCGATTGCTTCGCGCGTTGCGATAATGCTCTGCCGCCCTGAATACTAAATTTTTGCCGCCCTTATCGGCCAGAACACGACTCGCAGGTTTTATTTGGAGGTGTGTTAAATGTTAAAACGCAATTATTAATCAGTCATACACTACGAACAACCGACGAATGTAACACTGACTAATAGTAAGAGTGGTTCTTGGTTCTTTTCGATATTCCACAGGGAGTTCAATGATAATTGGACACGTTTCACAGATTTAGACAAAAATTGGATACAACGATTTTTGTTTTAGATACAAAACTATACATATATATATATATACAGGGTGAATCATGTAAAATGAAGTTGATGTTGACGATAAATTCAATTCTTCAAATTCAAAGATGGCGCCACGGGCGATGTCAACTCAATTTTTTTAAACGGCAAAGTGTGCCGTGTTGCACCTCATTTAAAAGGTAATTCAATTCTCTACATTCTCGTTTTTGAAAAATGACAATCGAGTTATCCGTTCTCTAGTTACAAGCGTTTGTATTAACGATATTTAAAAATTTTGCTTTTATCAAGTCTCCTTGCCTTTGCTTGCCACTGTCACTGAAACGTCAATAAGGTACGAGAAAGTAGTTTAGCGTTCAATTTAAGGTGTTTGAAAGTTTCTACAGGTTTTTTTCTTATTTTTTTAAGTTATTCGATTTGATAGATTTGATAGATTTAAGAGAAAATTTAAGAGAAGAGCGGTACTTAAGAATGCTGCGGGAGGAAATTTTCCCAAAGATATAAAGAATAGCAGGCAACATTCAAAGTATTGTATTTCAACAAGATGGGACCCCGCCTCATTTCTATGGACCTGTTACCGATTTTTTAAATAACCATTTCCCGGGCTGATGGATTAGCAGAAGGGGCCCGATATAATGGCCGGTTCGTTCCCCGGACTTAACTCCTCTTGATTTTTTCTTATGGGGATATTTGAAGTCAAAAGTCTACAGAACTCCTCCAGTAAATATCGACAAACTACAGCAACGTCTAACACATATGTGTAGAAATATCCCTGCAGAAATTTTAGAAAATATCAGGCAAGAATTTCAAAGTAGACTTTTTATGTGCCAAGAAGTCAGTGGACAACATTTTGAACAACTTTTTAATTCTTTTATTTTTAGTTTTTATAAATATCTTTTCAAAATTTATTGTATTAAAATATTAATTAACATTTTATTCATGGATCAGATTAGAAACAGAAACGCTTGTAACTAGAGAACGGCTAACTTGATTGTCATTATTCAAAAACGAGAAAGTAAAGAATTGAATTATCTTTTAAATGAGGTGCAACACGGCATACTTTGCCATTTAAAAAAATTGAGTTGACAGCGCCCGTGGCGCCATCTTTGAATTTGAAGAATTGAATTTATCGTCAGAATCAACTTAATTTTACGTGATTCACCCTGTGTTTTGGTAAAACTCGCTATCTGTATGCATATAAGGTGGTGAAGGCGTTAACCTGACTGGTAAGTTAAGACAAAGAACTATTAAAACGGGATTGCAGTCAAATAAGACAGAAAAGAAGAGTACTCTTTTTTTCCAAATTCAAGCTTTCGAAGCTGTTTATGCTTCTTCTTCAGGTATACTACAAATTCATTTAATTACGAATAATAAAAAATACAATACAGCATGGTACTTATGAAAAGTAGAGATTAGGCAAATTTAGGCAAATTTAGTCAATTGCTTTTTTCTAACCTCTACTTTTCGTAAGTACCATGCTGTATTGTATTTTTTATTATTCGTAATTAAATGAATTTGTAGTATTCCTGAAGAAGAAGCAATAAACAGCTTCGAAAGCTTGAATTTGGAAAAAAAGAGTACTCTTCTTTTCTGCCTTATTTGACTGCATTCCCGTTTTAATAGTTCTTTATATAACTATACAGTGCGTTAGAAAACTAACAGATAAATTCAATTTGTTTTAAGACCGACGTTTCTGTCTAAAATTCTTGGACACGTCGATTTTTATTTTTAATTCCGCTTATTTTGATGTAATATACAACACGATGACGCTCTAGGTGCTTTTTTAATATATATTTTTTAATATATTTTTCTAGTACATTCTTGTAGATCAGCTCTGTAGATAAGTTCCGCAATATAGCACCCTTTATATTTATTCTGGGAAACAGAAGTTAAAATGGACTATTAACAATTTAATGATGACAACTCTGCGGGTACAGAAAAATATCATACTGCTCATGATACAACTACACAGATATGCTCATAACTTTCGTTTGTTTTCGCATGACGTCATTCGTGAGGGAAAAAAGGTAATGCGATGCGAAAATTCTTATGGGCAGTGATATAATAATTATTTTCGTGTTTATCAATTGTTTTTTCCTCGTAACTGACGTCACTATGCGGATTGGCATATCTGTGTAGTTGTATCATGATACTGCTGCATAAAAAATAACAATTGGACTGTGCTATGGCTCACTTGAAACAAAATACTAAGAAGACAGTAAACAATGTTGTCACTGTCAAAAGTGTTGTTAATTATTAGAAGCAAAAATGTTGAAAAAGAAGGAATTGAAATATTAACTATGATAGGCTACAGTGATTTAACCCGGATGCACGCAGAAGTTTGTGATAAGTATGTTTAATTTGAAATATCCGGGTAAGAAAACATAAGTCAGTGAGTAGTAAGCAGGATTGAAAATAAGTTTAGAGAGCATGGCATAGAGATTTGAGGAATTTGGAAGAAGTGAAGGAACGAATATGGCACCACATAAGAGGAGTGTCTCCAATTGTTTTAAATAATGTGTGGTGGAAACATTCAATAGTTTAGAGTTCTGCTTTATAGATAACGGTCTCAATTTCGAACATTTAATTTAGATTAATATTAGAAAGATTTTGAACCCCTTAAATGTTACCTTATTGTTAACGTAATCATTATACTGAGCATGCGCAGTGCCAAAAATGATACTCTTTTTTGCACTGCGCATGCTCAGAATAACGATAACGATAAAGTAAAATTCAAGGGGTAAAAACTCCCTAAATTATTTATACTTGCGCTCCTATTCTTTTTCATCTTCATTCTTTCTTTTATTCTTTATTTCTGATTACGTTTTTTCTTCGTTTTCTTGAGTTAAGCTGCTCTCTGTTTACTGTATTCCTGTTAATATTTTGCTCATATTCAATTATATGTGTCTCTTCCAACTTATCTTTAATGCAGCAGTATGGAATTTTTGTGTACCCGTAGACTCTAATAATTGTAATATAATGGTTAAAATGGATATGTTTCTGTTCCGTAAAAAATTTTAAAAACGCATATAGAAGTTGAATGTATGTGATATTTCCCCTTAAAATGTAGAGATGAGAGTATGAGCCAGATAAAATCAATAACTATAAAAAAATCCTAAAACTATAAAATTTCCACTGAAAGTAATACGTATATTACTATATGTTCTGTATTATAAAACATAAGTCTTAATATACAGCTTCTGGAAAGCTCGTTGTTTATTCATATATCATGGCATATATTAGAACTACCAAATTTATTAAACTTATCAACCTAATATAACCCAAATATCCATAATACATTACTATGGAAATGTTAGGCCGTTAGTTCGCGGAGAGAGTGACAGTTTTCAAATAAACTGGTTCTGTTGGCCCTCCAAACTCCAGTAAATCTGCAGGAGTGCTGAACGGACTGTTGAAATCCCACCCACTGTTGTCCCCAAGTCAAAATTGGGCTTTACATTTCGATTTACGTTACGATTACGATAATTTACGATTCTAATATTGTTCAATAAAATAGGAATATTAATTTGTAGATATTTGCCACTGTACGCGATATCGACGTCAAATGGAGACAAAAGGACCAAGGATACATTTTGAAAAGATTTTTTAAAAATCGTTTAACGTGCTAACTTATTAGTTAACATATTAAAACATGTTAAAACATATAAATTACTGGTTTACAAATATGAATATTGATAACACTGAAGTAGTTTTCCACATAACACTAAAACACTCTACTGTACTCGACGCGCGTTTCGTCAACCAAGTTTGCATCATCTAGAGATTGTTAAAGCTGTTTTAATCATCACCAGATGATGCCACCAAAGGTTCCAACCCCTTTCAAGATGAATATTCATAAAATTTAAAATAATGTATTACTTGGTTTGGAGAAATGCCGAAAATTTGCTGGAAAAAGATTGTTCTCATGGGCTTTTTGGATACGTATATGGAACTGATTTAAAACGTTAGAACACTGGAATTATTATAAAAAGTTTTGAAATATGAAAACTCAACTATTCGACGCAACAAAAAAATTTAAATGAAAATATATGGAATTTTGACTCTGACACTAACTCTATAGACATTTTTTTCTTATTCTATTTTTAATAATTCCACAAGTGCAGTGAGGGTTCAGGACAGGGTTTAGCTGTGGTATAATTGTGTTAAATATTTCACAATTCCACATCCACACAGCTCTACGTGGGTAACATCCTCATAGAGTTGTGACTATAGTAAAGCATTTGGGATGTTAAACATGATTATTTGCATGTTTTGTTACCTATATTATTGGTTAATAAAGATGTCAACTTAACATTATGTAATGTTATAGTAATGTAATCTTAGTTATGTTATTTTATGGATACTCAGTTGCTTAAAAAATATAAAACATAAAATGTTTCTCTTTTGTGTATAACATGCGTGTGTTTATTTTCATTAATACTATCAGGTAACTGCATCAGATATAGCCATAAATATTGTCTTTAGACTCTAGCATTAGAACTTACTTCTAGAAGATCCTCCCCGCTTACAAAAATCTGACAAAAAAATATTAGTATTGTCGCCTCTCTCAGGAATGGCCCGACCATAAACCTGAAAGAAAATACAGCTGAATTATTACAACATTTTTGAAATTCTATTTAACATTAACATGTCTCAGGTTTGATGCAATAAGCGACTGCTATTTAAAAAAAAACATGAATAGAGTTCGGAAACTCCTGCTCCTTTTACAAGAGGAATATTACTAAAAGACTGCCCAAGACCATTTGTGGAATAAATCATAGAGTTATGTCACAAATAGGTATGTTACCAACAACAATATAAATGTTAAAATACAGGGTGTTTCTTAAATAGTGATTAAAATCCAGGGGCATATTCTGTGGCTAAAAATAAGGTTTTTTTGTTATATAAACTTGGGGCCTTACGGCAGCCGTTGTCGAGGTGCAGGGTGTTAAAAATTAAAACAAAAATCTGTTTTTAGTGTTTAATTTCTAAACCGTTTGTGATTTAATATGACGACGGCTTCTTATTATTTTTGTTTTGTATGGTCTTCCTCAGAAACTTTTAAGCATCGTAAATATGCACTTGGTCAAATAAATAAATTTTTTTTCCAACCACACCAATAAGACACTATAACATTAAATTATTTTGCATAAAAAGAAGGCCATTTCGGGACTGGTTGAGATCGCCATCGCAACTGTACAAAAAAGAGATTATTTAGTTATTTGTTTGACTAGTACAAAAAATACACGTTTTCGGGACGAGGGAAAGGGTTGCCGGACGACGCGTAGTGGAGTCCGGCAATTTTACGAGTCTAGAAAACGTATTTTTTGTCCATTTTTTTTCCTACCGCTTCTAATTAGCACCTCCAGTTTACCGATTTATCGGAGTCACTATCTGTTTCTATTTTTTTATTTAATTAAACTTCAATATATTATGTGACATGCAATGTCAATGTCAAAGTACTTTTCGACACTGTACAACCAGGGCCTGGGAACTCTTATGGGAGTTTTGTAGACAAATTGATTAGTTTCACTACATCTCACCAGAGAGCGTTTCACAAAAAATTTGAGCATCTGCCAATCATAAGAAAATAAAATATGCTAATAATCATATACCTAAATGTCAAAGACAACTGTCAGTTTATGTTTAAAAATTATGAAGGGGAATCTCAAATTTTATTTTTTATTTATCCTGAATTAGGTATGTGTATTAGCTTGAATTGTAGTGAATTGTGTCTCAGTATATTTAGTGACATTTCTTCGGAATTCAAAGAAAACAGATTAATAGTAAAATGCAGTTAAGTGTGCAGATTGTATGAAGATAAATAATTGTTCTCATGGTTTAAGAAGGTAAAAGAAAAATTAGTTAATGTGATGTGTTTTATTAATTTTGAATTTCGTAGGATAATATACACTTTCAAAGGTATGGAGTCTGTATTGTGTGAAAACAAATAATTTTTCAAGATGTCTGAATAAAACAGGAAGAGAAAATCGAATAGATATCAAGTGTAGTCAGCGATTGTTGTTTAATTGAAACTACAAAATTGGGCAAATATATTATGGTCTTCTATCATTATAGAGGTATTTTTATCAAATTGATAAATTTGATAATTTGCGAATATATTGTAAATATTGTAATACAAAATATGCAAAAATATACTTATTGTAGTTTTATTTGTTTCTATCTTCATTAAAAAAGTTAAATATGTTACAAAGGTAGGGCGATTTTGTACAAAATTTTTAAAAAGGTTCCACTACATCTCTACAGATGTCGTTTTCCGCGTCGTTTTTTATCAACATTGCAGATTCCTATCTATCCCTAACCTAATCTATGTGTACAACTGTACAATAATCTCTTTTTTGTACAGTTGCTATGGTGATCTCAAACAGTCCCCAAATGGTCCTCTTTTTATACAAAATAATTTAATGTTATAATGTCTTATTCGTATGGTTGGAAAAAATAGTTATTTGTCAAAGTTCCTAGTGTTCAACATTTTATCACGAATGCGGATTTTATTCGAAGGGCCGAGGCAAATAAACCACATGAGGGATACAAAGAAATTATTGTTTTTTAAAGATACAAAATTATGTCACTAATAATGCACAGCGTTTGTTGTGTTAATTTGACGTTTATCTGTCACTCCGTCTAGTTGAAAAAATCGTAAAACAATAGATTACTGGTATTTCTCATTCTTTATTGCCGATTTCGACGTTCCTTAGTACCGATTTCGAAAATAAGTTGTTTGACTTTGACATTGCACATCACCAATATTGTAGTTTATTCAAAAAGAAAAATGGAAACAGACCGCGACTGCGATGAATCGTTTTTTCAACACTGTACGCCGCCTGATATAAAGTAGTCAATTTTTTTTTAATTTTTGATACCTTGTAGCTCGACAACGGCTGGCGTAAGACCCCGTGTTTATATGAAAAACCCTTATTTTTGACCTTTATTTAGGAAATAGCCTGTATATTAATGCTGCTATAGCCTCGGCATTCCGCAATTTTTAGCGTTCTCATCAATGTATTTTCCATTATCTGAACTGCTTGCAATTGCGATGCGCCCATTCCGGAGCTGTTTCCATAATTATTTTCCATGTAGCCGGGCCGGCCATCTTTTTAATTTGGCCTGAGTTCTTCAATTCACTCCCTGCTTTTGTCATGCACACTGAGTCCGCGGCTATTGTTCTTCATTAATTGTTTTTTCTTTGGCCCGCGGTAACGGGCCGTCGTACGTTGGTAAAATATGATATTGCTCTAATATTATACAGGGTGTGTCAACAATACGTGAAGCTTTATAGCTCCTAAATGTAAAACAGGTGTCATTGACAAGTAGCCTCAAGGTACCAAGGCCGAACAAGGCCTAAATATCTACTCCAAATTCTAAATAAAAATGATATACTTCCTATAACTAAATAATTCGTTAAAAATTATTGACATTTTATAACAATTTAAAAAATATATTTTTATGGTTAAACTCAATCGTTTTCTTGTAATGTATTACCGAATAACTTTGGTAAAAGCAGAGGAAAGTACCTAATCTATTCTCTACCATCTATCTATCTCAGCCTACAGAGCACTGGAAACTCTGATACCTAACCATCGAATTATTACTAACTCGTCACTTGAGACGAGAAGTGATATTATTTATGAAGTAGGTATAAAATATGAATTTAGGCATCTCGGTCATTTAGTCAGCTGATCATAATACGCCAATCACTGATGATCGCATCTCATGCGAATGGCGAAAAACCTGACGTTGATGAACACAGACTTTGATCGCAGCCCAGAATATCTGCACAATTTAAGTATTTGGCCTTTTAGGTTGAATTAAAACAATTTATTGCCATCATACTCCGATGCAAAAGCATCCAAATTATTGATTACCACTCCATACAGAACAGTGACCACTAATATTTTGCAACTAAAAAGGTAATAGATAACAGGTAACTGGAACTGCCATAATAAACATCTACACAATTTGGGCATACGCAATGAGAAACCCAACTGTGGGTTCAATAATGTAGAACGAGATTCAGTCTCTCACAGTATCTATGAACAACTCGTTGGAGATAACACTGACATAGTTTTCCACATAACACCAAAACACTATACTACACTCATGAGTGCACCACATAACACCAAAACACTATACTGCACTCATAAGTGCAGTATAGTGTTTTGGTGTTTTGTGGAAAACTACGTCATTATTATCTCCAACGAGTACTATGAGAGGCTGAATCTCTTTCTACATTATTGAACCCACAGTTGGGTTGGGAAGCAGTGGCGTAGTTTTCCACATAACACTATGTTGTTGTTGTTGTTGATAGGCGGCGCGGTTACCCGCAGCACTCAGGTCTTTCGACCCATTGTGCCTGCCGCTAGTTGGGAGTTATTGGAAGAGACCCGTGCTGTGCGCATAGGCCAACACCCGTTGTAGGGGAAGCTCCCTAATGTCCTGAGGCAGAAGAAATGCTGCGCCCACATAACACTATACTGCACTATATGAGTGCAGTATAGTGTTTTGGTGTTATGTGGAAAATAACGTCAGTGATATCTTCACACCAAAGGTTCCAACCCCCTTCAAGATCGTTGGAGATACAATCTTGTGGCAGATGCAAACTCTAAGGAAATTTCTTGAAGGGAACATGATGAAAATACTCTAGAGATTCACAACTAGGAGATAGGTACTTACTGTTAGCCTAAAGGTTGCAATTTTGGAGAGTTCTGAAACCTACCTAACTTGTTTGATTATCAATCAATAATCTAAATAGAATTCCTCATCAAAAAAAGTGACATTGCTCGTGCATGCAACAAATGGTATACGTCGGTAACATATACATGGCGGCATAATACAAATCACTGGATATTTTTACCTTTTCATTATTGTAGTTCTTCGGTGCAGTTATTTCCATTTATTATTGGAAATTAAAGATTAGAGCATCTATCTAAAAATACTGAATGTAAAAATTAAATGTTTGTTGTAAATGACAGTACAGCGGGACACTTCAAAGATCCAGAGAGGTTTCATTGAAATTAATAAGACACAATCACTGAAAATATGACACAATGGCAGGGCCGTCGGAAAAGAGGCGAGAGTGAGAATATCTCATATTAATTCCGCTCGCGGCCATCGTCTGCAGATTAAAAAAAAAATCTGTCTGCATCGAGCGATGCAGATCACTCTGATTAAAACTTACGAGAGCGGGTATAAAGCGCGCCAAAGAAAACATGATCCCAATAAACAATCTTATCGTATTGGATTTTTAATCCTAAGCCTTTCGAACGGAAAGGAGATAATGTCTGAAATATCTGTTCCCTGTTCCCAACAAGTAGATACAGGATGATTTGTAACGAGTCGCTTGATATTTGTATAATCTGGTGACTATTAAATCCCGGGATGATGGTTCAACTATAAATGTTAATATTAATCTGTATCTAGTAATCAGTATTTATTGGTAATTCCAATTACCGAAGAAAGCGTTCGATATTGTAAGCAAACGTTAAAAGATAAGTACATACAAATTTATATCATTCGATTCAAATTTAATTCATCTTTCGACCGTAGAATAATATACTGGGTGTTCCATTCGAAAAAATCCAGTTTTGTAACTTCTTAAATTCGTAAATTGGCTTATAAATTTTGAGGGCCCTGTATATTTCTCAGACATTATGGACTCATTTTCAGATGTAGCGTAATATTGCCTGGTAGGTAAGTAATTATGAATGGTCCTTTTCCACATCTTTTTTTTATTCGCTTATTAAAAAATATATACTTAGTTATGCCTAAAAAGTATTTTTTAAATTTTTTTTCTTCGCCAGATATATTTTTAAAAAATTGTTAAAATTACCATATATTTCAAATAACGAGCCATTGACGTCATACTCCAGTTCATTGTTGTCTGTTGGCTGCCCTGCATTTTGTGTTCTGTCAAATGCAGTGTGCTTAACCTAACTTTCGTTTTGTGTTTGGATTAATTTGATTTAAAATGAATAAAATTGAAGAGGGATATCTTAAGGCTGATTCAGACAACCTTCCAAGAGTCAACAGTGAAATGGTTAACGATTTCTACGTCACAAATATGAACTTTCTTAAGTGCTGAAGTGCGCAATGTTAAGACAAGAAGGTTAGTTTTTATAACCTAAGTTATCAAATCATCATTTAGTTGATTCTAGCATAGATTGTGCAGTGTTGTCACCTTTAGCGAAACATACCTAAAAAGTATTTTGCTCAAGGGATAAATTGTAAAATAATCAGGTTGATTTGCTTTAGTAATAATTTATGGAGAATATTTCACCTAAAAATACATATTTTCAAAATTACCAGAATGTAAATTTAATCGTTGCCAAGAAGAAAGTAAAATTATGTGTTGCAACGTGGATCCGTTCTTTAACTTGTCTACAGTTTATTGGCTACTGGAGTGTGATGTCAGCGAACCGCGCAGTCTGAAATGATTCATGAAGACCGGTCACTTTGTACTTGGATAACTTGGCTTAATTACAATTCTTTAATAAATTGCGTAGATTCTACCTTTACTTATGTACCAGTATAACGTTTGATATTAATAAAATAGTAAAATTCAATTTACTGGAAAAGGCCCATTGTCTTATTATGAAAAACATAGACACAATTCATAAATTAAAACAGGTTGAGATATTAGGATTTCCGATCAATTTAGTTTACAATAATTACCAGTTTTCTGCGAATAACGAAGGCAATGGGAGAAAGATATTGCAGGATGTGGAACATACGAGGATGGTTCATGAAGTTTGTAAAAGGATATTTTAATTTTCATAAATATTGTGGTGAAACCGACAAGGTAATACTAATCTACTACTAATACTAATCTGTTCCATTTGCAAAAATCCTGTTTCAGAGCCAATAATAATATTTTCGTTCTTTTTACCGCCTGCCTACAACATTAAGTAATAATCCTTCCCACTCTATTTCATAATAATTATTGTCGAACGCTAACAGATGTCTTACCAAGGAATAAGTCAAAATCCACTTAAGCAGTTAAGTAAATCTTTTCGGTTGGGTGTTTAGCGCCAAAACCGGCTGACAAGGACTTCATAGCGCGTCTTCGCTTCTTAAGGTGGTTTAGCGAGGATTACTTCGCAGAGTATGTACACGTAATCGAAGATTATACACGAAAGGCGTCCCGTCGAATGGCACAGATAATTTACGCGCTACCGCTTACTAACGGCAGTGGGGTGCATTTAGATACAACGTACAGTATTTAAGGAGAGAGAATTTGTGCAACGCGATATAGGAGCACAGATCTAGAAATTAACTAGACTTTGAGTGAGCCATCAATATATTAATTTCAAATATAAAAGGATTGCTTCAACTACTGATATAATCCTAATGGCTGCTTATAACATGTGGCAAACTATGCGCGGAGTTTTTGATCATATTAGTTGCCTTGAATGCATCTAAACTGACTCTGCCATGTTCTAACATCAGGTAATGTCAATAAATGACAGATTCAAATAATTCTCTTGTATAGAAAGTATATATAGAATCGAAAAAAAAAAATATATATAACCGAAAATCGTAAAATATACAGGTTGTCTTATTGGAAAAAACTGAAATTATGTCTGCTTGAAAATAGAAAGCGATAGGAAAAAATCTAAACCTACCATAGGTATAAAACTTTGGAAAAAACATTCAAATTCCGTTTTTAAAGTCACCTCTATATATCAAAAAATAAAGATTTTACAACCGTTTAAACGTGGGACAATATATAATGAACAAAGTATAGCTATATTATGAACTGCATTAAATTGTGTTTTATAAATCTAATTTTGGCCGTAATTTTTGTATAGGTATATACCGAGTTTCCCATATCATTTGACGTATAAGATTTTCATTGCTTGATAAAATATTACTGAGAAATATTAATTAAATAAAAATGAAGGAAACGAAAAAGTATCAGTACTTAGAAATTAATTCCATGCTACCCAATATTGAGGATTTAATACTATTTTACGTTACAAGCCCAGTAGGTGAGGTATAAGGCTTAGGGCTCACTTGCCCGGCACGACACGGCATGGAACAGCTCGTCAAAATACGGATAGAATGATAGTTTAAAATCTAATATTATATTTTCTCTGATAATTTCTAGTTTATAAATCTATAAAAATTTACGTTATTTACCTTATCCTAAGTCTACTGTGACCTCAATGTGTTCAGTATGTTCAGGCTTTTTTCGCCAGGCACTGTAAACATTCTATCAAGTATTCTTTTTTTAATAGTACAAATTCTTGTTTAAGAAATATGCAAATCTCATATTTTGTATTGATTACAATTTAAATATTCTGTGTATTTTTTTATTTTCACCCTCTTAAACACACCCGCCTATGGCGTTATACACTGTAACAGAAAATTTCATAAATTAAGGTTATGTTTTTTTTTACAAATATTTTATATGCGGACCAACAGACTATTACTACAGCTAACTTTGTTTAAAGTTGGATGTGCTATTACTTATATATATACATTTGATCAGAGATTAAACCGCATAATTTTTCTCCGCGATTTCCGCCGCACTGAATTCCGACTAAATTACAATTCCTTATTCAACTATCCATTCTCCGACACTGGCTGAGTGCGAGTGGACTGAAGGCATTAAGCGCATATAATAGAGACTGCAGATCTGAATTCCCTCTGTCACGGATGACAGCTTCACATTATTCGCTGGCCCGCAGGCACTCTGTAATTATTTGCAAAGACAACTATTATTCACTGTTCAGGATCGCTTCAGGCGTTTGACGCCTCAGCTGTGCGTTGGAGAAGGCCAAGAGACAGTGACGTGCGAGAATAGAAAATAACGTCTCTTGGTTATAATAACATACAATTGGTATATATAATATTTGGTCGGAGGGTTTCAATAGACAGGTTTTACCACATATAATACTATAAGTTGATAGCAAGTCAATAGTTTAAGATTTATATCCACGGGCATCAATACTGGGAAAAGGAGGGGATATTGTTAATATTATTGACTGTATGGGGTCGAGCGTCAATATCTCCATCAATATCAGTTCATGTGGCGCTCCGGTGAAGGAATAACTGTTGGCTTATTCGTGAGGAGGTACAAGATGCCCTACGCTACTTAATCAAGCAATACGAACTATCTCCAGAACTGTGGAATCCGACCAATATATTCCCTGATTGTTGCTGGCAACATGATAAAGAAAACTTTAAGTTTTCAAAATTTCTTCCAGTTGCCAAGTAGGTACCTCAGGATTAAGGCTAATATTTCCTTAACAGTTATACTTTCTCTCATATTTGTTTCCTCTCTTTTCAAAAACGGTTCTACATTGCTGAGCTGAATTTCTTCAACAGTACTTAGATGAGAATATTCTTCTCTCTCTCTCTACTTCAACTAGCGTTTTCGTCTCACTGGACGAGTAATTCCAAGCTACAAAATAATATGCCATCTGTTGGGGGAAAGGACAAAATGGGGACAAAACCCAGGAATAAATACACACAGGAATAAATATGTGGAATAAATAATGGAATCAAACCACACAGACTCACCTTGCTCGTTAGGCAGAAAGAGAGGTACTGAGCAAATTTATTGACAAAGGTATTGTCAATAATACTGATCGTGTAAGGTACTGGTTGGCATAAGGATTGACGGCTGAATTGTCAATAATATTGATCGTGTAAGGTTCACTTAATAATAATAATAATAATAATAATAATAATAATAATAATAATATCTCCACCCCTCATTCTAATTATAAGGATTAGCCCGAAAGTCTAAGACTTGTGTGGGAAAGGGGCGGTATATAATTATATCGCGGGCCGCATTTGCGCCTCAGGAACACCTTACGTTGGTGGGCCCTAACCACCATTCAGTGCTGGAATGAAGAAAACTTGGAAAATCTCATAAGTTAAGGCGACAATCAAACATCACTGATGTTAATCTCTCACTATAACACCAAGTTGATATTCTTCCCATTTTAGGCCACCGCCAGGATGGTTGCCAAACCATCCCTGCGAACAAGCCTTGATCTACGAGTAGACAGTTTAATTAATTTTTTTTTAAATTGTTTGGTGGAATGGGAGTTCGAACCCACGACCTCTGGGTTGAGCGATCGAGACACTAAACCCTGAGCCACCGCCTCGAAATTTCAAATGATTAATGTGGCATTAAAAGATGAGTAACTCGACAAGTATTGGTTGTTCTCAATATATACACAATTAAATAATGTATGGATAAAAATTTTTTTTACCACAAGAAACGGCAGCAACCCGTATCACGATTAGTATATATTTCAGGCAATATGTATAGAATTAGTGTCACCTTAATGATTATACCTTGTATATTATTTATGTTTTTTGATATATACGGCAAAATCAGATACCGTACTAGGTAAGGGTGGGAGGCAAAGTAAAATATATAAGTAGGTAGGTATTCTGTAACCGATACTGCTTGAACTAAAAAATATGGAATATTTGAAAACATTTACAGATGAAAAATATTTAATTTTTAAATGTCATTGCACAATCTTATTTTTCCTAATAAGTTATTTTCCATGCACATCACAAACACAATCTACGTCACTGAAACCCATGTCCGCCGCCCTCCTTTGCCACCCACCTAATAAAGACTGCCGCAATCCACCGCTCTTCTAGCTGTGTAGTTATTCAGATTTAATAATGTAAGAATGTAGACATGTATACGAGATACTAGTACGGTGCATTTAAACGCGGGCGAAATGAACTAGTCTAGCATGGAAACGCCGAAAATATACACAGAAGAAAGAGGTGGTTTGTTCTCATTTTCGAAATATTGTACTTTTTATTTTATTTTAATGGTGACTAAATTTTTGAAGATATTACTTTTAACTCCTTCTTCTTCTGGCACATATTCATCCATGGTGAGTTTTAATTTGTTCTACTATCTATTTCCATTTAATCTATGAGTTGTTTGATGATCTTCCACATAGTCATTTATGCATTCTTTTAAGTTGTCTTTTGCTTCCGAGATTTTGTGGAATCTACTCCAAAACGTTCTTTGTTATTCCTTTGTTATCCGTCTTATATACCTGTCCCCACCACCTTATAAAATGAATTTGTACATGCCATCATCTCTTCCTCTTCTACAAGATTGTCATTTTCCAAATTTAAACGTGTTACAATTACTTATAATCAATTTTTCGAGCTTTGCTTTTGCAGGTAATCTGATTTTTGTAATCATCTTTTTATACACAAAATTTACGCAAATATTTATTCTTTCTAGACTGTCGGTCTAACTTCATCTTATACATTATATTTACTAATGAATTTGACAGTAAGGTAATAAAATCTTATAAATCCGTGTACTACCAATGATCAGATAGACTTTACACTCTCGCCCTTCTTAGAAACGGTATTAAAAACTCGGGCTTCACCAGATGGCCAGAGGTAGGCTCGTAAACAAATGAATAACGAAAACGCACTTGGAAATATTTAGTAATAGACGTTTACTCTATTGAAAAAGGCCTAACAAGCCGAAATACTAGTATACATATAGAGTGTTTTCTATATATTTCTTGGAACATCTAAATGAGATCAATGTTTTTTTCAAAACAATTATTTCAAAACAATTAATTTCAAAACAATAAAATCTTCGTTGTAATTCGATCGTTGTAATCACTAGCAGTCCATTTTCAGTTGTCTGTGGTTCAATATCTATGAAGACTCTTTTTCATTGCGTTTTTATTGTATTTTCACAACTGTTAAAAAGTGAACTTTGGTATATTCTTTACACATTTCCAAAATCGAAAAACTTTTTAGTCTACTGTATCTAATACCTACCTGTTTAAAATGTATATGTAAAATGTGAATGTTGCATATGTTTAAAATTTGTTGCTCTAAAGTTTAAAACCGGTTATTAGGTACCACCCGGGACCTACTGCTGGTAGCGTAATTCTAAATAATTTATTTAAAATTATTTATGTCCGAGTTTCCCTCAGAAAATGGTAACGAGGGAATTAAAACTAGTCTTATCTTGGTCGTTTTGATATTTAAATTAATTTTGTTTTCTAACTTCAGCATCACACATCACACACGAAAACTTAAATAAAAATAAAAACAGTGATAACAATAAATGATAAAAATAATGTATTTCCATTTCCTATTTAAAAAAATAATAATCGGTGATCGCAATGTTTTTGTTATGCTAAAACTTTAATATTAATTTTCTTCAATACAATTTGAAGAGACACTGGATGATTTCCATGGATGGATGGATGCATGGAAGCTTATAATATCGAAACAGACTGCTATTTACTGAAGACAAATACTTCACAGAATCAAATCAAATTTGTTCAAATTCGGTGGGTAGCTATCTCGGTAGCTATATTAACTATTAACTTAAAGTGATATGAGAAATAGCTAGTGTTTAGTTTTATTGATGAAAGGAAATTTTTCCAAACAAATTTACAAACCTTAAAGATGGTATATTATCGTGATTACTTCTTTAATATTTCATAATGACATAAAGCTATACGTTGTGGAAATTTGGAAAAATCCTCTATAATAGTGCTGTCGTGTCCGTACTATACACTACACATATATACAGGTACTAAAAGCATAAAACAGAAATTTATTACTCACCTAACTTAAATAGAAATAAAAAATGTCTTGGGGGCACTCACTTTAAATATTTTGACAAGATGTCTGGATGTCATTTAACTGACAAGAGGATTATAGGAATTTTAGTTTTAAATGGTTTGTAATAGTATGAAGTATGTATCCTCCCTCTACACGAGCCAGAAGGCTTTCAGGAGGGAGGTTGCCCATTTCTGTGGTGTGTTTTATGTAGTTCAATAGTTGAAATAAATCAAATCTGAATAGGAAGTGGGTAATACATTAAGGGTCGGTATTATAATATCAGTTTAACCTGTGGTTAAAGTTTAAACTTTAAACTACGCTTCCAGCCAACCAAATGTCAAAGATTCAAGGTTTAAACCAATTTTATAAAACCGACTCTAATAGATTGTTGAATCGCTATTATTTTCAAATACCAAAGAATTTTGTGACTGTGACTTTAAAAGATGTGTTGCGATAACGTTTATAAAACTCTTTTTTAATTAACTTTTGGGTACTTCATATTAATGCACTTAACAGATGGTGTCCAGTTTCATACAGTAGATATACTTGAAAGCGGAACCTTTGGTAGTATGAAGATAACACTGACGTAGTTTCCGCATAACACCAAAATACTATACTGCACTAGACGCACGTTTCACCAACCAAGTTGGCATCATATGGAGATGATTAAAACTGGCAGTAAACCAGTTTTAATCACCTCCAGATGATGCCAACTTGGTTTGCGAAACGCGCGTCAAGTGCAGTATAGTATTTTGGTGTTATGTGGAAAACTACATAAGTGTTACAGCAGGTATAATTCATTGTCATTTCTGTCAAAAATTACCATTTATTTTAATACTCTTGACATAACCTACAAATAATTTCTTCTTGGCAGACTCTTTCAGATTTCTGGCATATCTCTTGGCAGATTTTTTCAAAGCGGACAAAAAACGAGATTTGATCTTCCACCTCCACGGGCTCTACCTTATCATGACCATACTATTAGATAGATGGTGGTACTGATTATTAGAGCCCTTGGTGTAGAGAAACCAGCATGCTGATATTGGAGAGAAATCTTATCAGACATAACGCAGAAGCCTTGTTATTCTCAGTTCGTTTCTTCTATGTTAGAGCACATGGATTTCGGGGCCAGTAACCATCGTTTAATATAAAAAAGATGGAAACATGGAAAACCTTATAGTTACAAGTACAGTCAGACACATACCGATGTTAACTTCTAATCATAGAGAAAATAAAATAACATTTTCTATATGCCTCTCACATTAACATCTGACGGATACACTTTTCATATGCTGCATTATACAGGTCCTCAAATAAAAATATATTCAGTTTGGAAACAAAGACGCGAGAGTACATGGTAGTTAGATAAAGATAAATATCAATACTGGAAGACAACTCTAAACTCAGTACTCTAAACTAAAAGATGAATGTACTTTAACCCTGAACCACTCAATTTGTATGATATTTTACCAATAAAATTGTAGTTTTTACTAGGAAAGAATAATGAATTGCATAATCTCAGGCGTGCATCCTACTACATAAAGTGACATTTCCACCGTTCCTTGAGGCTCTGGCCACTCTGTAGCTAAACCACCATTTTTGCATTATGTTTACCAAAACTGGAGTACCTAATAATTAAGTCGAGGGGAGCGTTTCTCGTTGTACCCCAACCAAGAGCCGACCAATTTGTGTTATGAGTGTCAGAGGAGCTCGACGCAGGAAAGTGTAGTTTACTTCAGGGTTAGGGACGGCTCCACGCTACAGGTACTAAAATATTGATGCCGTATGTTATATATGCAACATCGGTACGGGTTATAAAACTCCCTTCTATTGGCCATATCTTAGCATTACGGCGCACCGCACGCCCAAGCGGTGTACATCCATCGGGAAAAACAATTTCTGCTTTTCCCACCACAACCCGGACGCCCGGGCAATGCCTCATCCTAGCCTCCCGCCTCGTTATCCTTTTTAAACAATATAAGCAATTCATTTTCTTCATTGGAGGATTTATTTCTTAAATTATGCGCGGGTGGCAGATTTCCTGGAAGAAATTGAGAAGCTGAGATGTATATATTCGATTTAAAAGGCATCTGCATCCGTGGAAAAGTAATTCCCATTAAATATGCAACGTGTCATAGCAGTGCGCGGAAGTCCGATATCTAGGTGAAAAAGGGGGATATATAAATGTCCATTTAAAAAATCAAAGTTTGTAATGTCTGTAACTTATTTGTGGTGCATTTTGTCGATTCATAGTTTATTTCTTTTGGGATTACACCACCTGTAAAATAACAAAAACAGAAAACCAGAAACATACAAATTAAATATTCAAAGTGTAGTAACAAGACAAACTTCTAAAGTTTGCCCCAAAAAACCACTGTATAACGTGTGATAAAATAATATTGTATGTATGCTTAATAATTTGTATGCTTCTGGTTTCCTGATTTTTGTTAGTTTACAGGTGGTGTAATCCCAAAAGAAACAAACTATGAATCAAAGTTTGTGTCTCCCTACGAGAAGTGGAACACCTCGTATATTTGAAAATATTTTTAGTTTGTAGCCCTTAATCAATTTTGCAACACAAAATAATTTTATGCACCATTTTATGGTGCACATATAGCGCAAACTCTTGTGTGCAACATTGCCGTCGAGGAAGATGTCGTTTAGTTGACTTTTTACGGTCATTAAGAATTTTCCCCATTCTAATTAAAAAAGATGCAACGTAAACATTAAGTATTTACATTATTGTCTCTACGGCAAGCCAGAAAATCTAGTGTTTACGTATAAGCAATTAATAAACAAGACTGGGAAGTAACCCTGTATTTGCATTGACACAAACTGGAAGTAGGCTATCTTCTCCACAGACTAGCGGTATATATAATTTCGCTCGGAAGTAAATTAGGGGAATGGTTAATGAAGTTAGTGGCTCTATTTACTACTGCATTAGAATATATAAATACCGAGACGGTTGGGCTTTACATACTTGTATGATGTGGCATTAGCCGTATATGGAGTATGGGATCCACTGAATTTGTGTATGAAAATATTGAAAAATAATGGTTAGAAATAGTGGGCAATGACATCGTTCTTTAAGATTAATCAAAATTGATCCTTATTAATATATTATTTCATTATACAAAAAATAGATTTTTATTTCCTTTGACATTTTACAATGCATGTAAAACATCAATGAAGATATAACCGTGTAGTTATACGAAATATTAAAAGAATTTGAAATTTCAACATTAGTAATGCATAAGTAATATATAAAGTAATACAAATTAAACAAAATAACAATATAAAAACAGTTACAAATTAAATAGATTACAGCTGAAATACTCTCACAAATTATAAGTTGAATAAACCAACAGGACAAAGTTTAATAAAATTACCTGACAGATTGCTCATCATTGGAGTCATTAAAAATGGACTGTTTGCTGATTTGGTCAAGTGGTATTGAAGAAGAACGGCATTACTTTGTTTTCTGAGATTATATTCGATTTGTTTGTCTACAAAAAGCGAAAATGTTCAGGATGAACCTTAACATAGTTATGTCACACATACTAAAATATACATAGACACATCGGTCAAAATTCCCAAGTAATTAGAAATAAACCAGTGCTTTATCCTCTATCATTATTTTATATGCTTAATGTAAAGCTGTAAAAGCTGTTGTTTTTGTTGAAGATGGACGTAATTATGAATATGTTGCAAAAATCCTTCATGTTCATCGCTCTACCATCAAAAAAGTAGTCGAACGTTTTAGACAAACTGGAAGAAATAAGCGTAGGGCAGGTAATGGCAAAAAACGAAAAACTACTGCTATTGATGACAGATTTCTTCTCGTACGATCTTTGCGGGATCGTCATTTAACATCAAGGAATCAACTCCAAGAGGTCCTTGACATTTTTTTTAACCGGCTCACTTAATGCACAACTTTTGTATTTGCTATTTTGAAAAATCAAAAACTGTTTCCAAACTGAAATTTCCCGATGATTCCAAATATGTCTTCAAAAGTTTCCCCAGATGTCATTTTTGACAGGTATGACGCCAACTTGGATTTTTTAAAAGGCAACGTAAGAATATTTTACCATCATTCGAAAGACCCCTTCGAGCCGACTTCAAAAATATATCATTGTGGGCAGTTTGCACCAACGGTTCGCGATTTACAGGGCGACAAACTTACTAAATGTCGATTCTTTTTTTAAATATAGTACCTATACAGTGTTATTCAGAACTTATCCATAATAAAATTTGGGGATGTTCAACATACATGTATACAGACACCCGGCGCAAAAAAGATTTGCAGCGTTTTTACTTTAAAATAAACTTAAAGATAGATAGATGTGACCAAAGTGACGTGTCTTTAAAATGAATAAAATTTTATTACACTAATTTTGAAGAATTGCGCTACTTGATTACTAGGTATTAGAAACATGAAATTTACAAAAAATTTGCACATACCTTTTTACAAAAGCTGTTCGAAATTTTGCCCCTAAAGCTATCCAATTTTGCAACACTAAAGCGAATGTTCCTCCTGGTTGCTGATATAGTAAACGCAAATTATTAAGTAAATTGGGGATTTTCAGCATTTTGCTGCAACAACCACTCACAAAACATAACTTGTAATTTATAATTCACTGGTGTTACCAGTGAATTATAAATTCCATTAACACATGAGCCATTTTGAAAATTTTACAGTTTAACACTCCTACGATACAAATAAAACACCGGCATTGAGAGAAGACACATATAGACTGATGACTGAAGAGACAATAGAGATATTATCCCCGCTTCAACTGTATTCGCTCGGTCGTCGTTCGAGGGACAAAAACGTGTTTACTTTTTTTACCACATTCTTAGGAATGTGGTAGGTATATCAGATGTTGAAGTACAGTTGCCCATCTACGTAGTCCTTTATAATGGTATAACTTTAAACACTGTTTACGGGAAATCCTAATACCTACTTTTATTAAAATATTTTTGGTGATATCGATTTCTTATTTAACGATGCACATATCCTCAAAGTTTTAGAGATAAGTTCTGAATAACTCTGTATATAAACATATAAATATAATTATAATTTATATTGAACCGTTGGTGCAAATTGCCCATAATGATATATTTTTGGTCAGCTCGAAGGGGTCTTTCGAATGGTGGTAAAATATTGTAATTTGAAGGTTAGACTCAAGAAATATTGTTATTCCGTTACTCGGACGAACTTACTTAAATTTTCAGGTTTGTATTTTATGTGATCCGCTTATAACTGCCAGCTTGATATTTTCAATTGTAATATTCAGTCAATTAAGAGGCTATTGACTACATAGCATTAAGATGACAATAATAAGTCTTCACTTATTTCGATTTTTGCTAGTTTTTGTATTGTGTTAAGTTGTCAAATTGCATGTACATGTTCTTTTTTTTTGTATAAAAGATCCTCAACCTCTTATTGCTTTTTGTCGGGTGGTTATATCTCAAATGAATAAATAAATACGATACAATACACAATTATTAGTGAAAAGCTAAAAATATTTATTTAGTTAATATTTCTTGTCTGAATGAATTGCAATTTAACGTTATACAGAAAAGTATGACATCTATAAATTCGTAACTAATTCTTCTTTATGTGGAATTACATACCTATCGGAAAAGCTCAATGTAATAACCATACATGTATTTCTGGGGAAAATGAGCATAATAAAAACCGCCCGTATATGTCTGCAGATCTCGTAATCCGCATGGTATCCTGAGACGGTCCCCGTCGTAAACAGTGACACACCTTCGCCATACAGTTCCTTTGCTTATCCTGCAACTCCCTAGTGTTGTTTTATTGTAGTAAAAGGATTTTCTATCTGATTGAATTCTGGTGGATCAGGCGATCCCTCGTAAATATGTCATGAAGTTTCGTTTTAGGGGCAAATTGATAGTTACGGAGCGATACTCGCCATTTTAAAATGTCGGTAAGGAAGTACCTAGATACTGTTTAAATATTTCTTTATATAGGTATAAGCAAAAAAATTAACTAAGAGATCAATTATTAATGAAATTATCAAATATAGTGGTTCCATAAAGTTTTTCATTTTCCTCGTTCCCTATAATCCTATACGCAAAAGAATAACCTTATTATTTTTAAAATATGTCCAAAACAACTACTTTGGGTGCAATATGGAACCTCCCAACATTGAATTACAGAGGCATATCTTCATATAACTTCAACTTATTATCTTTAATACATTTTTCTTTTTAATAGTGTTATCTACATTTTTTAAATAATGAAATATGTAGATGAACAAGCATCTACATTACGTTAAAAATAATTATTTTTGGTCATATACCTTTTGTATTGAATTTTAATGAAAAAAAAAAACTGATATTTCCGCTCCGGCGTCTTCAGGCACATGTGTGGCAGGAGGTTTAACATCTAAGAATTGTTAAAAATTACAAGAAATATATGACAATTTTAACAAGAAAAATATCTTAAGATTTAAAAACATTATAACGCTTAGTTAAATTTGCCAAATACCCAAATAAATCTGTAAACAATTACAGAAGAATCCTGCAGAAATTTTAGGAAATATCAGGCAAGAATTTCAAAGTAGACTTTTTATGTGCCAAGAAGTCAATGGACAACATTTTGACAACTTTTTAATTCTTTTATTTTTAGTTTTAATAAATATTTGTTTATAATTTGTTGTATTAAAATATGAATTAATATTTTATTCATGGATCAGATTAGAAACAGAAAAGCTTGTAACTAGAGAACGGCTAACTCGATTGTCATTTTTCAAAAACGAGAAAGTAGAGAATTGAATTATCTTTTAAATGAGGTGCAACACGGCACACTTTGCCATTTAAAAAAATTGAGTTGACAGCACCCGTGGCGCCATCTTTGAATTTGATGAATCGAATTTATCGTCAGAATCAACTTCATTTTACGTGATTCACCCTGTATTTTGTTAAAACTCGCTAACTCAATTCGTTCAAAAGTTAGCAGGGGGGGAGGTTACTTTATGGACAGACTGTATATTCAAATACAATGAAATTTCAAATTGTTTATATTTGTTTATACAAATTGTTAATGTATTTTTGTCTGAGAAACTCAGACAGGAACTATCTTTAGCAATTAGATTTTTTTTTACCGAAATTAAATATACATTTTAAATATACCTTATTATTACTGATAATGGCAGCTCGATATGCATACCCTGTAATAAAAACTTGAAAATCAGTGTTTTAATTGGAGAAGGCATCAGCTTATTTAATCTATTGAATAATCATTTAGGAAAGGTTGAAGTTGTTAAAGGATCATAATAATTGCATTGAAAAAATACTGATTTTGCTGCTGCGAATATTCTAACAAAAAAAATTGGTCTGTCACTAATAAATTTTTCTATAAAACATGGATATTCAATTTCCGGGAGTATTAGACTCGATTCTTCTAAACGAAACTTAATATATTTATAGAATGGTCGCAGGACAAAAATAAAATACCGGACCGTAGTGTGGAAGAGGTCAGCCAGATGTCCACAGGGTGCAATAACGGAACCGGAACTGCAGACAGGACATCCTTGCTATACAAAATTCAGTAGCCACGACCATACATGTCGTCTAACTGTTTGTCAGCGTACCACGACTTGCCTTGGCTTAGTTAAAGATTCTTGTGTGTATCTCACAGATTAATCCTCTTTTTGGCAAACATAAACCCAGGCGAAAAAAAAGTTTCTCAGGAGATATAATTTTTTTACGAAACCATGTTAAAACGTTTTCTAAAAAAATAACAATAATAAAAAAATATATAATTTGAGAAGAAAATCCAACCATAATAATCTTATATTATATATCTTATATTCTTAATAAAGAAGTTTAGTAAAGCAGTTTAGAAGTGACAGGCTCAACACTTTTAGTTCTCTAGTTATGTCACTACATTGTGTTATTTTTATTGTTAAAAAATTAATATCTCCTTAACATCTTGTGTGAGTGGCTACAATGTATACATTTCCTTATAGAAAAAGGATTAGGCTTTCAGATGGATGCAACAATTATTATGTGTTATTGAAATGAATGAAGAGCGTCAAGGAAGCTCTTCATTTTGAATTGAAATAGACCATTTTTAGACATGTAAGAAGTTCAGTGTCGATGTATTGTCGATAGATCTTTTCGTTTTCGATTTATAAACTGTTAAACTGTGATACTTTATAGTTGGATATCCTATATTTTTCTACTTTCAAAACTGGAAAAATATTTAATTTCAACAATATTCAAATATAGCAAATAATTACGAATAGCAAGGACATCATTAAGTATCCTCCATCTGCAAACGCCTTATTTAAATAAGGACTAAAACAAATAAAGCCAAAACAGCTATTCTCCTGGCTATATGCCACACAGAGAGCTGAATTACAAAGCAAAATTTGCCGTATTTTGTCTAATACAGTTAGAATCAAAGTACAAGGATTCGGATTGCAACGAAAACTACTAGGAAATACTTAGACCACACACCGTAGGATGTCACTAGCATATCTACGAATGCGAAGACCTGAGTAGTTGGCGTGGCATATAGCCAGGTGAATATCTGTTTTGGCTTGATTTGTTTTAGTCCTTATTTAAATAAGGCGTTTGCAGATGGAGGATCTGATGATGTCTTACTATTCGTAGTTATTTGCATCTGTCAAGTAGTAGGTATAGCAAATTTAAGCGAAATATATGTTAATGTTCTATAATTATTTAAATAAGGGGTTAAATATTTTTACTTCTTGCTAGAAACTCTTCTACTCATATGTAGTTCGCAACAAGAACAATCACGACAAAACTACATCCATGTAAGCATGATACAACAAACATTTTTAAAATACAAAGCTTGGCTGTAGTAATAATAAAATCCAGTAAAATATAAATATTTAATTAAAAATATTTAATAGTTAGTTAGTTAGTAGTTAGAAAAATTCACAGATTTTGCAATTCTTGCAACCATCGGAGTGCATTGAAAATGAATTAAGGAAATTTGGAACTATAGAAAGCTTGAAAAAGTTACCTTTTAATTTGAGAACTTACCATTTGCGACTTACAGACTTTGCCACCTTGTAATATCACATTTACATGAGAGCTTAGATTCTCAGACTTGCAATTTACAATATACGAATACGTTACTAATGCAAACTATACGCCCATGCTGGCCGCTCTACTTGGTCCCCCACTACCTAACCATGTCGGAGTGACATGCTCATCGCGTTACACTTTTCATCGAAACATACGCATATATGAACCTTCGCCATCCTATAAGCATTTTCAATGCTAAAACCAACCGAAAAGTTAGACGGTATATATTATTATACTTTTAAAATTTCTTAGGACTACTCAATAAACAATCCTGTCGTCTTTTGCAGAAAATAAGTTAAATTAAGGTGGCTTGCCCGACCTACTATCAAATTTATATCCCGATAGGACGAATGTAAACCCATGTGAAAATTAAGAAGCAAAATTCAGGAGGAAATGATTTTGCCGGTAGTAAAAGGACTATGTAAGGCAGACATATCTCGTAAGTGGATCATTAATAACACTGCCTAGCACCCCGTTCCGCAAGTTTGAGGGCAATCAGCCGAGTGGTCTATATATCTCTGCGAAACCCAAAATTTAAAATCTTAATACCGAAATTAATATATAAATGGATTTAGTGCAGGCGGCGAACCAGGGCATTGTTGACGCTAAAGTGAAACGTTCGCGTCTTGATTGAAGCTGTTTCAAAGATTGATAACACATCCCGTATTGTGAAAGTGACATTTCCAAGGGCATTGTGACGTCTTAGAACGACTTTACATTATATACCTTCACTTCCATTAATTTATTCATCAATAAATGTATCAAGGGATTCATGAATCAAGCTTTGAATATTTTGTACCTGTTTCAGCCTCAATCTTTAAACAACTATTTAATATTATATTATGTTAAAAATATCTCTTCCCCCTCACTCTAATCGCAAGAATTATCTCTAAAGTCAGAGACCACACTTTTGTAGGTCGCATGAGTGTGCAGGAACGACACATCGTAAACGCTAAACATCATTTAATACAAGAATAAGAAATGTCTGAAAAACCCACTTGTCACGGGGAAAGTTAAACACACCCATGGTATTAACCTTAACTCCTTACAATCTTTTTATAATTGCTAACTTGAGCACAGTAAAGTATGAAATAACCTTCCAATAAAAGAAGTAAAATTTTTTATTAGGTTAATTATAAGTTCTTTTATATATTCTACTATTATGAACCGCATGTTTTTTAATTTTTTAATGATGTTATCATATGCTACAGTTTGATCACGTTTTGAACGCGAAAACCGTCAACAAACTCATCTGCGCCTGTCAACAAAAGAATAACTAAAAAGTAACAAATTATTAACAATTAATTAACGAAAATAAAGAACAATTAACAAAACAACAAATTAAAAATTAATACTGAACAGTTAATGGAACAATAAACAAACTATAGCATATTATGATACATCATTGAACTCACAAGGAAAATACTGTCAAGTAAATATATTAATGGGTCTGTATTAGAAAAAATTAAGATGATAATGGTTCTGAAGAGGCGAAATATTACTTAAAAAAAACTGTTTACGCATTTCGATAAAGCGTAAAAAGTTGTTTTGAGAAGCTGTCTTTTTTTAATAGCTTTTTACAGAAACGAATTTCCAAAACTTCGATTTTTTTCAAATATCTAAAAAACTAATCATGTCTTGATCTTTTAAGAATATTACTGGTCACCAAATTACGCAGCTTTGCTTAATAGGCTTTATCAATGACTTCAAAGATATCAATGTTACTGCATCCGATTTGAAACACATTGTATATAGGACGAAGTGGTGGGAATGAGTTCGTTTTTTGCAAACCATTGTATAGAGAATCATCATAGTTTTCCTGAATTAAATAGCATCGAACTCCTACACAAAAGGTGTAGATTAAATATAGAATTCTGAGAAATTCACAAACATCAAAACAATAATAATTTCCATGATCAGCTGAATCTTGTAGGTATACTCACCCTTATTTACATCAGGGAAACCCTGTCCCAATATTTATTTTGAAAACAGTTAAAAAAAATCACAGTTAACTTAATTATTAATTAATTAAGTTAAGTTAGCCAAAACTGTAAAGCATATTATAACTTAAGGTAAATACTATTCCTTTTACCTAGTGCTAGGTTATGTTTAGATACCTTTCCGATTCGTAACTCATTCTATGTTAATAATAATAATAATAATAATAATAATAATAATGAATTTATTTCCTTTGACACATTACAAATGTATGGAAAACGTCAGTACAACACAATACAATAGTATTTGAATGGTACTTATAAAGTACCCACTAAAAGTCAACAAAATAAAACTATAAATAACAATTACAGATTAAAAATTGCAGCTGAAATACTGTAGATTATAAAATGAATAAGGCAATAAGACCTCCTTGACTCTATACTTAAAAAGTTTAATATTATTGATCAGCTTAATACTATATGGAAGATGCATAAATATTTTTGGAGCTAATACAAATGGACTGTTAGCTGATTTAGACAAATGGTGCTGAGGAAGAAGGAGATTACTATGATTTCTTAGATTATATTGGATTTGCCTGTCCCCAAAGTGTGAAAACTGATCAGGATGAACCTTAACATATGTCACACATGCCAAAATAAATATAGACACAATGGTCAAAATCCCAGAGTCCTTAAACGGTTTGCGACAAGAATGCAGTCTTGACTTGAACAGCATAGTACGTATAATTCTTTTTTGTGCCATTAGTAAACTGTTAATGCTGGGACAATTTCCCCAACAAATTATTGAATAATTTAATATTGGATATACTTGCCATAATAGTATGATTGAAGATTATATAATTTTGTTTGGCCAATTTACTGCAAAGGATATTCACATGGGAGCTCCAGTTTAGCTGTCTATCAATTACAATACCAAGAGATGTAATAATCCTGTCATCTTTCAGAGACTTGCCACCAGAAGTCACATACAAACTAAAGTTAGGCTCAGCAATGGACAATGAGGTCATTTCTGTTTTTAAACTATTCAGGAATAATCCATTATTCACACAATAATTGGACATAATGTCAACATGTCATTCCCTAGCCTTAACAGACAGTTGAGTTGAGAAATCATTTATAAAAATTATAAACAACAAAGGACCCAGGACACTTCCTTGAGGAAGGATGTTGAGGTGCAGTCACAATTCTTTGTAAAAATATAGTCGTAAAATACTTAGTAGTGTGTTTAATGGTTTAACAAGATGATTTAACAAGATGGTTTAAATTTTAATGGTTTAACAAGATGTTAAATTACAACATTGTAATAGCTTTCCCAATTATTTCCAACTTATTAAATTTATAATTCAATGCTTTTCTTTTGCAAAGTAAAAGCGACCAAGGATATTATAATGAATTTAAATTATACCTACAGTAAGGAGAGATATTTTGTTTTCAGAATCATTTTGGACCACGCTCTGAGCTGTGCAGAATTAATAAAGTTCAACACATAAACGAATAAAAATAAAATATAAAGCAATTGCTGCCAGCCTACTAGAAAGCGACGTGACATGTTCAGAAACCCAATCAGCTAAGGAAGTCGTCTTTTTACCCCTTCCACACCCGTCTTAAAGTTAGAAATTTATTTACATTCCGTACTAGCTGTGTATTTTGTATATTTCGCCTCCCTACCATGGGAAAGCCATTCCCACAGAATATTAAAACGCAATAAGTATAAGATTTATTTATTTAATTCCGCGAGGATTATATTTCAGAGCGTTTCCCTCTAGAGCAGGGCCGTTGGCATCCCGGTCACGTATTTAGTACATTTTCCTAATGCACCGTTAGCGTATGCAGCAGTAAGTGGTGTGTTTGACACGACGATCGCGCACGGACGCTCCTAAAGCGTCTATCGCCCCCCGCAAGCCGAAGAGTTATCATGTTCAGGACCAAATTTCATATTCCGTTTTATCCGATACAACAAGTCCTGCAATTGTCAGACGCAGGACTTGTCGAAAAATGTTATTTAAGATTACGTAAATGGTCCTGCTGCATGTACAACTCTTGTAGCTGCAAAAATTCTCGTAGTATTGTTATTCTTTTGTGTTCCACAAGGTTGTCGAAAACATATCGATATCAAACGCTATTCAGCTGAACCCGTGAAATAGTTCCACTATGCAACTATGTAGATAGGTTTGGCCAAAAGTTGACTTTATCATATCATTGAATAGAATCCAATTTCAACATCAACTTCTGTTTGAAACACACGAAGGCAGGTCAACATGGCTTTTAAATGATTGGGCTCATGAGACACTAAGTAAACACTGGAGAAGGAGTGGGAGCTGTAGACAAGCTCGCAACTTTATAGTGGAACCAAGCAAGACCAAGACGGCCTGGCTGTTAAGTCGTAGCCGGAAGGCTCTAAACCAGTTGGTGCGAGTTTTAACGAGTCACTGCAGGCTTAGAAGACATCTATCATTGATGTGTGTTGAGGGGACCCTATCTGCCCAAAGTGCGGGGACGACGAAACGCCTTCCCACTTCTTGGCAGAACACGCGGCTTTCGGCAGACTGAGACACGACGTCTGGAAGGCCGGGGAGCTGCAAGGGCAAGAAGTTAGTTCCTTTGAATGGACCGATATTCTGACCTACATTAGAAGGTCGGGAAGGTTCGACGAGGGAAGAGGTTGATGGAGTTAGGTGAGGGACGACAGGGGTAGGCAAAAAGGGCCCGCTTGTGGCATACTTGCCAGGTCTTGGCCGCCTCATACCACCACTACTACTACTGCTACGTTTAAAACCAACAACTATATACCTTCTATAAAGGTATTTCTGTACAGAGTACGTCAACTTTTCTTAGAAGTGAACACTTAGAACACTTTTTGTATAAATGAAATGGAAACTATACATCGGCAAAAAAAATTTAAATCACTTTTCTGTGGTTTTGTGATGATCAATCAAATGGCATAAAAACTCGACATATTTACAAAGAGGAAGGGGCTCTTACACGATCAAACAGTGGGAGCGGGGCGGTGATTAGGTAAAAGTCACACGATGGTGGACATACAAATATCTTTAAGGAACTCGTGGAAGCAGACAATCCTCTAGAAGCACCCAGCCCCTATTTCCCATTAAAGTGTTTCATAAACTCTTCAAAGTGGAGATACTGGCCACCGGTTACCTGGCTCGAAAATCTTGACGCTCAGGTCTCAAATGGGCTTGTCAGGTTCACAGATGGGTCCAAGATAGACCAGGGTCCAGAGGCGGGAGTTCGTGGCGTGCGTCTAAAGGAATAATTATCTTTTTCCTTGGGAAACCATGCCACTGTTTTTGAGGCGGAAGTGTTTGCTATCTCTGCATGTGATCAGGAAAATCTCAATAGGAGATATTCCAATCATTATATCCAGATATGCACTGACAGTCAGCTGGCCTTGATCTTCTTCAGGCTAACCTCCCGGGTGGCCCTGGAGCCCAAGTAACATTGACCTGGAACCGGGTTATTACAGACAACATAACCGGGAATAAGGAGGCTGATGCGCTGGCTGCTAAAAGAGGTTCAAGTATTCAATTTACTGGGTCTGAACAAGTGACTTCTGCCCAGAGCAAGGTCCATTGAAAATTGGATAAGAAAGAGATCTGAGGAAGAATGGTCGATCGGAACTGGGCTGCGGGAAGCCAGGCTCTTAATTGAAGGAACCAGGTGGAATGCAACTCGATTAATACTTGTGTTAAGTCGTAGCAGTCGTTTCAACAAGCATTTTAATACTATTGACCTTAGTGCCACTAGAAGGTGTAAGTTATGTGGATACGATGACGAGGATTTCATACACATCTTCTGTTGCTGTGTCTGCCTTATGGTCAAAAGACACAAACATCTGGGTGCAACGTTTCTTCTGTCCCAGGAAATTAGAGATTTCTTTAGAACTAATGTTCTATCGATTTTAAGTGATATAGAATTATATTCTACACAAAACAAAAAATTTGAAATAATAAAACAATATATTTTTATACCTACTTAACGTATACAAACAGATATCTATTTCGAAATTTGTCGAACTGACTAAAGATACTGCCTGATGCGTAGAACACCTGTAAATAAAAATAAGTCCCTACGACGCAGCACAGGGTTAAGGCAACAGTACTGACTTTGTCATGTTGTTGATGTTGATAGATGTTTTGTTAACCAACGAACTAGGGTATTTGTCCTTAACCATATACATTTGGTAGTAAAGCCATCGGAGTTGCGAAAGTACAGTGTTAGATACAATTACAATCATATATCGTGTTTTTTGGGATCATAGAATTATGTCTTTAAATCCGTTTCTGGATAATTATTTCTAATACTAGTTATGTATGTCGAATATTAAACATTTAATTTTGGAAAGATACCTACATTTTATAATGGTTTAATGAAATATTTAGAGATAATAAACTTTTACATATTTTCTATCGATTTTCAAAAAGTACTTATTCCTTTCTACTGTCATGCGTGTTATCGGGGTATAGTAAAGGCTCCCCCAAACCAACGCGAATTATTCGCAACTGATTCGTGACGGAAAGTTCGCAGCGAAATTCATGGCAGAATCCGTAGAGAACCCTACACCAAAACGAATGTAATCGCATCATATGCGTCATATTTTCAATATCGAAAAGGTTGATTGCTATTGCTGAAAACGAAAAATAAACAATTTGTACTTGTACTTACATACTTACCTATCATACAAAAATATGTGTACATCATCGGATGAAGAAGAAGCATTTGTGTTGCTTGCATTGGAAGAAGACAATTTAAGGTAAAATTATTATTATTATTTAAAAGTAAATGTGTTGATCATATTATGTATCTAACCTTAGGAAGAAAAGAAGATGGAATCACGATATTAATAAAAAAAGACGACAATATAGAGAATTTCATACATTAATGCCGCAATTACGAAAAGACGAGAATCTATGTTATCTTTTTGTTACTTTTATCGAATATTTTTGTAATCGTCATGAAAAAGGTTGTGTAATATAGAATACTTTCGCACTAGTTCAATGATTTTTTACATTTTATTAATTACTTTCTTAGTTAAGACACTGCGAAACTACTACGGATCCGAGAAAAAACGCAGCCGATTGCGAACAAAAACTCCGTACGAAATAAACGCAGACAATTCGCAGTCTAAACGAAAAAAATCGTGTTGGTCTGAACTTACATATTTAATGCAATGGAAACAATATGATTCGAATCTTGCGAAAGCGGTGAGAACTTCCGCAAGTGCTGCGATTATCCGCGTTGGTTTGGGGGGCCCTTTTTTTTATAACTTTTTCAAAATACTAAGTTCATTCCCTATAAAAATCCATCTATTTTTCTTTGAGAAGTCAAAGTACATACATGTAACGTAACGTGTATTTTTTATTCCATCATGTAAAACAGAAGAAAGATATTTCTCGGTATTAGATTGCTGCTCCTATATTAACACTCACTAGGATACGATGTAAGAGAAAATATAAATATACCATGAACGGTTTAATATTTGAGAGCTCACGGCCAATATATGTAGAAAGATATATGTGTGCAATACAAGATTTCCGGAACAGGCGACCGTTGAACATAATGCACCAAAGGTGCATTACTTAATTAGAAACCTAATGTCGTAACGAAGTAGGCCCTGGCGGAAATATATTCATACACAAAGACAATTATAGCGGGTGTCACGCGGAAACAGTACCGACTGAGCTTAAAGGAATAATTAAGTGGAAGTTGAACGTTCATTATTAAGGACTGCAGTTCGAGCGGGCAGGTGCATAAATAGACTTTCTAGGGCCCGCACCATCGGTTTCCGAAACAATTGGGGTACATAAATTGATCTAAATTAAACGATATTTAATTGCGCCGCCCTCTTAACTTAGACGAGGCAGCCGGCTTACTTAAATAATTGCTGTGTGTGCCACGCAACCAGAGTAAATTTTATAAATTTATGCTGCAACCATTATTGCTAATCTTAAATTACTGGAATTAATGTCGGCCTTAATTAATTTTAAATTTATGTGGAGGTAACGGAGATATCATGCAATTTCTGTTTTGGGGATAATGGTTCGGTTGCCGTCAGTTTCGGTAAATTAGGTAAATTAATCATTTGCTGATTAAAGTAAACGTAACTTTTTTTATTTTACTTTTAATGGAAATATTCCAACCATTAATTAGTGATGCTGCGAAAACATTAGAGACTTCGGACTGATTTCGGGCAATTTTATTCATGGGACGAGAATTCATCGCAAGTACGACAAGAGAAATTCTTGTCTCCCAAAAGTATAGCAGTTATTTTATCCGTTGAATCCAATAAGTATTTGAATATTGAAAAATAAAAAATAATTAAATTAATGGAATCAATTTATGGAAACTTATTTGGTATTTTGAATATATATATACAGGGTGATTCACGGTGGATTGAGTATTAGAAGTATACGAAGAACGAGCAAACCAATCTTTTTGAAAATTTGGTGCCAGATATGCTCTTTCGGTCTAAAATATTTTCGAGAGTGCGATGTTGTCAGTTGGACGTAAAACTGGCAAAGTCTTATAATGAAGCACATTTAGCTATTTATATTATAATTCCGCGATCAAATAAAATACCTAAAACAATATTTAAGCCCAGAGGAATACAATTTACCACGCCGGCCCGGCTTGAAGAGAGGCAGAGAGGCGCGCGTACTCGAATCCTTAACCCTGCTACACTGGCAAGAATAGGCAGCGCACGAAATTTACAGTCAGTCCGAATCCTGTACCACTGAAGACCAGTCCAGCCGACACCTCCGCCTCTACTATCAAGCAATAGTAAGTAAAATTCCGCAAATTGTCACTTAGAATAGTTTTGCCGGCGTTTGTATATTTGTATGGAAATATTTGTAAGGCCACAAAAACGCTACATTGAAAAATTTTCACCATTTACTGCCTAAGTCCGATTTTGCCATTGCGCATGTCAGAGGTCCTAATAGAACCTATTGCCAGAACCATGACCAGTACCTACTGCCCACCCTCCAGCTGCTACAAGTATAAGGAATGGTAAGTAAATACTCTAAGCCCACAAATTGGGTACTTTCGCCTACTACTGTCTACTAGTAAGTTAATATTGTAAATCCGATTTCGATACTGCGCATGTTCGAGGTTCCGCTGCTCTTCAAGTCAATAGGAACCATCTTGAACATGGAGTCGAGTTACTTGTCCGAAGGATTAAGAAGTAAGAAATAGTTCTAATTAAGGAATTCGAACTATTGCGCAGATACCGATACTTTTAATAGAAAATAAAAAGTATAATAATACACAGAATGTTCTATAAAAGTTCTCGATTTTCTAGAATTTAAACATGTACTTGTTTGAGCCATCACGCGAAATATGCGAAATAAAACCCGGTTTGCACGTTTTCAGTTATCTTGATTGTTTTGCCAAGGTTTTTGGAGTAAGCGTTTTTTAAAGATTTTTCTATTTAAACGTTAATAACTTGATAAAGGTAAAAATAAGTACCTGTAGGGTACCCTGTATCCTTAATAATGTCTATACAGGGTTATTCAGAACATATCTCTAAAACTTTGAGGATATGTGCATCCTTAAATAAGAAATTGATATCACCAAAAAAATTTATAATAAAAGTCTTAGGTCACACGTTTTTGTACTGGACTGGAACGCCTGGTTAAGACCGAGCGAATAAAGTTGGAGTGGGGATAATATCTCTATTGTCTATTCAGTCATCAGTCTATCTGTGTCCTCTCTCAGTGCCGGTGTTTTATTTATCGTAGGAGTGTTAAACTGTAAAATTTTCAAAATTTTGTTACCAGTGGATTATCAATTACGAGTTAGGTTTTGTGAGTGGTTGTTGCAGCAAAATGCTGAAAATCCCCAATTTACTTAATAATTTGCGTTTATAAGATCAGCAACCAGGAGGAACATTCGGTTTAGTGCGGCAAAATTGGATAAGGCGTACTCAAAAGTGTGTACAAGTCGAGGAATATTATTTCGAAAAGTTTTTGTAACAAGATATGTGCAATCTTTTTATAAATTTCATGTTTCTAATACCTAGTAATCAAGTAGCGCAATTCTTCAAAATTAGTGTAACAAAATTTTATTCATTTTAAAGACACGTCACTTTGGTCACATCTATCTATCTTTTAGTTTATTTTAAAGTAAAAACGCTGCAAATCTTTTTTGCGCCGGGTGTCGGTATACTCTCAGAACTTCCGAAGTTTTTTTTCGTGCTAGCCAGTTTGCATTGTCAGTCCCAAGGTCACTCCATTACAGTGAACCAGTATCCAGCGGCGTGCAATGAAAAATTTTTAAATAGTTTTCAGAAGCCGCCAAAAAAATTTTTTTTTGCACTACCACATTTGTACATGTATGTTGAACATCCCCAAATTTTATTATGGATAAGTTCTGAATAACACTGTATAGACATTATTAAGACATTAGATATTATTAAGGATAAGGATATTAAGGATTAATATTATTTAATATTAATATTAGTACCTTCGGTGTTCCATTATTTTTGTCACTGTATTTTGAATATCAACACTGTCTATTTTAATATGTAACGTACTACTGGCACATTATAATCTATCAAAAGTTGTTTATTTCCTTCTTGGCCCTAATGATTGTTTAAATTTTGAGAGTATGTAATAGGCATTACATATTTTTGCCTAATAAAGTCGATTTATTATTATTATATTATTATTATTATTATTAGGTATTATTATTATTATTATTATTATTATTATTATTAAAAAAGCTATAGGAACAGTTCTAACCATAAAGAGAAACAAGAAAATCCGCACCCTGTATAACGAATATGCGTTTGTAAAATTGGGAAAAATTTAAGAGACGGAACTATTTTTAATATATAAATAATCGCTACTATTCCTAGTCAGAATTCTGTCTAAGTTACAGCAAAATAATGCTTAATTATTATGGAAAAAGCCCTGTGGAAATAATTTCTTATCGGTATTGATTCTTTTGTTATAATTATAATACGTCTTCCTCCCCCTCCGCCTTAAGTAGGGCCACGGCTGCTTTGATGTGACCACTCAGATGCAGAAATAGCTGCGGAGCCACTCCAGCAAAGAAAAGTCTATTGTTTACCGCGAAATGAGCTACCCGGTTCCATCCAGAGTATAATTGGAGTCTTTTTATGCCTTGACTTTTATTAGATGGTTCCACTGGCTGGAAAACAGGAAAAACCCACCCAGAACAATTCAGCTAATTCAGAACAGATTTACTCCGCAGAAATGGAGGGCGCTTTCTCATTAATACCAGTTATTACTGCTCATATTTTATTGTACCTTCAACAGTGGTGGCTCGTTAAACATTAAACGTGTAGTGGAGAGTTGTCTAAGATGGGATATTTCTGGTTTTACAAAAAGAATAGGTGTGAACATATATTTTAAGAGCAATGTAATCAATAGGGTGTTCTTACATACTTTTTTTGATACCAAAAAATTGAGTTTTCCTTCCCTATTATACATATGTCTAGTTAAAAAAAAATTACAAACACTTGCATATCCGAAAAAAAGTGAGCTGAAATTTAAATTCGGCATTTGGCGCGCAAACGCGTCTACTACGGCAGACACATTTGTGACGTCATCAGGCATATAAACAAACACTTTGACAGGAAGCTATCAACATCAGTCATTATATTTCCATTATAATAAAGATCAGCGTGTATGGTAACAAGTTTTTTTTAAGTTATTTTATGAAGTACTAGTTATATTGTATGTTTTAAATATATATAAAAAGTTCTAGTTCAAAATATGTAATAAACAAACACTAAACGGTGGCCATTTATATGCTTAATGACGTCACTTGTGTTTTGGTTCCCGTTTAAAATAGATCCTTTTTTTAAATTTTCTAACTTCGATTTTATTCTGAAAAATGCAAAATTTGCATTTTTAACATATTACAACTTATTTGTGATGTATTATTAAGCATGTATATGTTTATAACTTGATTCGTCAAATACGGAAAACACCCTATTGGATATTCCTGCGAAGAGTTGAAGGAAAATAAAAAAATAGCAACTTCCAAAACAATTTTTGAAGTGTTTGCGTTTCTGCCTTCAGGTGGGTGATTAAAACAAGGATACCTTACAATAGTAAACTATTGGGAATATGGTTTTCACATATGTATATGGGTGATCCAAAGTTCAACCGCTCGAAGCGCATTTAAAACAATTCCTATATACTTAGGAAATATAAAAAACCTGGGTTCAGAATAATTGTTAATAAAAAAAAAATCAAATAGGAGCTGGACAAAATAGGGGTTTGATTTGTTTGAGTAGTGTATTACGTTAGTGTATTTTCAACCATATGCCGATTAAAAATAGTCTGTTGTTAGGTATCAGATTTTATCTGCGATGTTGAGTAATAATTTGCCCTTTGGGAAAAATACAAGTAAAACACCAATTCCAGAATATGTCCATTCCGTCTAATAAATCTAAAAATATAATTTGAGCTCTAAAACAGATTCGTTAACAGTTTTAACTGAATGCATATAATATCAAATTTATAGGTAATAAATTTACGTATTTATTCAGCCAATTTTTCAGGATTCCCTTATTCTAGTACTAAATGGTAGTTAAAGTTATAACATTATAAGTCATTCCTGATGGGCATACTCGAGGCCCTCAAAATAATAATATGCCGCTCCCTCTCTCATCTTCCGGGCTCATGATTAAGAAGTATGAGGGATAGAAATATTATTAATGATTTCGTTAGGCAATTAGACGCGTCGCATCGCATCGCGTCGTGAGATAGGTTAGTTTTACCCTACTGACTTGGTTCGTTGAAAACAAAAGTTTCATTAATCCTGATTTTTAATTTAATAAACTAGAAATTATGTATGTTTGTAGTGGCGAGATACAGTGAAATACACTGCAGTGCCCTCTTTGGGTCTTTGCTACTACCTGTCTGACAATTATTGTCTAATTGACAGATAACGATCTGCAGAAATTAGATTTATGTTGATGTAATGCAACGCCAGTCGGGGCATATTGCCCGTGGAGTAGTTGTTTTCAGCATCTCCTTCCAATAATTAGAAATTATGTACCTTTAATCTCTGAGAATTATAATATAATTATCCGAGGAAGTGAAACTTTAGTCTTTTGCTATTTTTGCTATTTATTAACCCAGTACAAGAAAATATCTCAATATTCAAATTATTAATTCACGAAATAATTAGTAATTAATTTCGATTTAATATTTATATTGGTTCAAGAAAGCTCTTTCTGAATTTTTATCTTATACTGCTTAAAAGATATATTTTAAATTCTACAAATTTGATAGGGTATATAATTTACTATTCACTCCTCCCTATAATTAATGTTGGTACAAATCGCTGAAGATGTAAGTAAATCCAGTAATAAAATATTTATCCGCTTTAATTTAGTAAAACTAAGTCAGGCAAATATAAACAATGCTCTTCTACCCATTTAAGTGAAGCTACGATGTTAGGGAATTTATTTAAAATTTTCTCTGGGCACCGCTTTATTGTACAACCAAAGACAATTATACTTCTAAATATGGTTAATGTAATGTTAATGTCACCTTGTATGCTGAGGCTGTTAAGATATTGAAATTTGAGTATTGTAAGAATTTAGATCGTGAGAATTTACAATAATTAATTTTTATTTTAAAACGACGACAGTATGAAACAAAATATACGTTACACGTCCATTAGGTATTTACAGTACTCGTTTACACTTTTCTCGTACTGTAAAAAACTCGTACTGTAATACCTCACTTACCTTACCTCGTAACGTAAAATACTATTTGTTTATACTAATACTGTCGAAAGCTATAGAGATTTCATAATCTCTAAGTTTGAAGAGTACAATAATTAATTATTATTAGTTTTCCAATTTTATCTAAATTTTTTTGTTAGTTAGGTATTTACCTAAGTTTTTTTTTAAATTGTTCTTTATATTGTAATAAAATAATTCTGAAATAACATAATATACAAACTCATTTTACATACCCAGTAAATATTTGTGAGGAGAAATTTACATCCTTACTTATCTTTTATTGCTACTACATTATCTATGCAGATTTTACATTTCTGTGGACCTATTTTGTTGCGCTACTGACTTTATGCACGTATGTATATACATACATTATCTTGAAAAATACCTTATGCATTGCGTACATTCATAATGTTTCGCCTACTGTCTAACCCTATTGTTTTTAATAAATGCTCAGGATTCATCCACGCGGCTGTACAAATATTAAAGGAAGTTCTTCATAACATTTTTTATGGCGGACTGAAATGCGCAGTCGGAATGAGTTTTTGTTCATTTTAATGTTGAAAACGTTCATTTCTCGAGAGACAATAAAGATAAGTTCTTATTTTCTTCCTTCAGTCAGGACGGTTCAATATTTTCGTCCGTCATTCGTTTTTCTCTACACTGAAATTGTTGAAGATATTTTACTTAGGATGCAGAGGACAATAAATATTCTTAGCTTTCTATTTATTAGCTCAACATATTTTAAATTCAACCATAGAAAAGGGAATTCATGAAGTTATAAATAATACATACAAGTAATAAGGATGTCTTGCAATCCTATCATTTTTGCTAATATCTTAAAGAATAAGGAGTATTAATAACAAATTAAGCCTAAACAGCTATTCTTTGGCTATAACATAACGCAGTAGGTACATATTTCTCATTGCATAAGGAGTTTACATCTGTCAGGGACAGTTTGAGTTACTCTGTGCTGTGATTATTGTGGGCATATGCCATTATCTCCTCTTGGGTTCAGATTGTTACAAGAAACTATCGAGAGATGGAGTCAGGTAGATATGCATATGCATTACGAATACTAAATGTACGTTTCAGACTTTTAAACTAGGTTGCTGTCAATTGGTTCTTATTGGCATAGTCTGTAATCTGTAATAGGAATCGTGTAGACAGGGAACAGCAATTCTTTACAAAGAATCTAAGCATCTCTTCATAATCTAGCTAGACCACAGTCTGGTTGGGTAGTTTTCGTGGGAAGCGTCATTTATCCGATGATCTATCAATAATATTGCACAAGATAAACATAAAATCTGATACAAAAGGAATATAACTGAATTTGATAATTACATATTGCTTTATAGTATATTTTTAATATTATTTATTGCCTTATTTAACTGCTTATATCTTTCTTTATATAGAAATTAAGGTACAAAGTTAACCAAGAGATAAATTATTAATTAAATTATCAAATATTATGATTCAATAAAGTTTTAATTTTCCTTGTTAATCCTAGGTATGCAAAGCAGTCACCTTATTATTTTTAAGATTTGTCAAAAACACCTACTTTACATACAATATGCACCTCTAGCAATTAGGAGCGGGTTTGTTCAGAATTAATCATTCCGGATCTCACCGTATAAGGTGATTGTAGCTGATACAGTTGCAAAAGGTTCTCCACTGCTGAAAAGTGTACTTAGTAAACTTGATTTAAGTGTCTATTGGCGATTCAAATTACCGATGAGGGCGCTGCAAATTGTAAACAAATATGGAGGAAGACAAGTAAATATCTTGCATTTCATATCACATCATCTAGCAATTTAGCATTCATCTGCACATAAATATAGTGACTTCATGTGCTAGTTAGGGTGAAATAAAGGATAAAAAGAGTGGTAAAAGCAGTGAAACGTCCCATTCCATTCGTGCTTCATTGCTAATTATATGAATTTTTTGGGTTCAAACAGGTGCCCTAGTTTTTGTTTACTTACATTTTGGACTAAAATAAGTGTGACAAACTGTATGGTGATACCATATTAGTGCTTGTTTTTTGTTAAATAATGTTTAAACTAAAATATATTCTGCTTTTATAAGACTAATAATAGAAAAGTATAGACAAGCTGGAACAAAGTGGTTATGTTGTGTACATAAACGTGTTCCCTGTTATTAAATTGTTACATGCCTTTTAGAGAAATGAATGAGAAACAGTTTCTTATACTAGGGCCAAACTTCTACCTATTTTCAATCTTAAACACTTCTATTGACACATTTTGTGGAATGACACCTATAAACACTGCAGTTTGTGTTGTGCTGATTTCTTTTGAATACCATTTTAAAATATAAAAATAAAGGTGTACAAACACTAACCACGTCGTTTTTAATTTTGTAATACCAAAAAATCACAAGCACCACTAAATTACTACGTTAAAAAAACCCTAATACGTGTTTATTATTTTATCAGCAATAAGCTTCCAAAAATTACCTTTTAAGTAGGTTCAAATATTTTCTGCAGAGGGCGCATTCATTTTTTGAATTGCCAATATTTAGCCTGATATACTTCGAACAGTCGGATGTTCCCAAATTAAAATATAATAAAAAATATTTACATTGGGCAGGAGCAACCCTAAAATAAAATGGAACTTCTGTTAATTCTCGGGCATTTCTGAGATCGCAGGACCTACTTAGTAATATATTCAGTAAAAATATCCGTGAATTGCCGTTTTCCTGCGGGAAATCAGTAGATGCCATCCAGAAAACGGGCAAAACATAGTTAATTGCGGGACATATTTGGCCTTATCTGTGCCAGTAAAGAAATGAAAAGGTCATAAAGTAGAATTCGGTCGGCTTCTGCGATATCAACTCACATTTTACGAGCGCCCAGGTCTGCTAACTTCCAATAAATAATTTTTCTTATTCCGCCGTTCTCCATAAAACTCGCACGACGGCCGTAAAAGTAATTAAGAGTAAATTGTCATAAAAATACTTGTAAACATCAGCAACAAATGTACATAATTTCCCGGTGGGACGAGGGAAGCCATTTTGGCTCACGCGGAATTGTTTTTTTATTGATACTGCAATCGAGCATGCAATACGGTTAGTGGAATAAAAAAGGCTGTAAAGTGGACGAAAGTTTGTTTTAATGCTATGCACCTCCTAAATATTTAAAATTTAATTAGGTAAAAGTTAAAGAACGACAATGTTTTATCGGGTGCTTAATGTCATTGAGAAATAAAACTTTTCTTTAATTCTGAGCAACCAAGACTTTGTTTCTCTGTAACTTGCTAGTAAAAAAGTAAAAACGAACTGAGTTTCCATTAAAGGCAAACATTTTCTGTTGTGGGAATTACAGCTGACTTAGCAACTAGAAATGAAAGACTCGCAAGCCTAATGAAAACAGAGTAAAGGTCTTTAGTGTAAATATGCCAACATTTAGTTTGTCTTGGATAGTATATTGCAAGGGTACAATAAAACGATGTATATTTTGATCTAAATATTTAAATCAATTAATATTTTTTCAGAACTTTAAAATTTACTAAGTTAAGTATGTCACTAGATATACACAGTGTCCCAGCCAAAACTTTTCTTTGGGATAGAATATAACAGTCAAAACGGTTTTTAAATCTTTATTTTCCACCGAGTTAGGAAGAAATAAGGAAAAATCAATTTTTGTACAAATTGATTGTTAATGTTGAACGTAATGGAATGTAATGTTAAAAATTTTCCCACTATAGTCTTTGTTAAAATAAAAATCAATTGAAATCTCTAAACTAAAAGTAATTTTTTATATTCTTTTTATTTTTATTTTTTTTTTAATTTTTATTTTTTTATACACATTTATTTAGCAGCCATTTTATTTTAAATACCCTTTTTGCCAAGTTACAGGAATTAACGTGAACAAGTCAGTGTTTATTTACGGAATTCAATGAGGTGCTCAAAATGACCGACTCATGTTGAAACTCTTCTCTAATATTATGAAATACTCTAGGGGTTAAGTGGGCCACATTCAGCAATTATTCTTTGACGTAGTTCCTGTAGATTAGCTAGCTTTGTGCGAAATACAATGATTTTAAATGGCCCTACAAAAAGAAATCGATTGGGGTATCCTTTTCAGGAGTAGGAGAGGTTTGGCGAGGAATAAGGAGAGGTTTGAAAAGAAAAAGACATTGATTGGGGATATAACTGCGAGTAATGTATATTTTGTAAGTTTAACCAGAGACTTATATACGTCTCTGGTTTAACTGATAAAATGATTAGGAAACGTAAATTTAAAGAGACATTTCGAAATTTCTCGACTTTTTGGGAAAAAAGAGAAGAAATCCAAAATTCATATTTGTCTTTACGATCCTCGTTTCATCCGTGGTTTTGGTAGGGTTTTTAAAGGTGTACCATACCACTGGTGTGTCAGTGGTTTATTCATCGGGAAATAAACTAAAACAACTTTTAGGCAATCCAAAAGACAAAATAGAAACTAAGAAAAGGTCAGGAATTTATAAAATCAGCTGTAAAGACTGAAATCAAAAATATGTTGGACAAACTAGAATGTCAATTCAAACTAGATTCAAGGAACATATGGCTCATCTCAAATATGGTAGAACAGATAAGTCTAAGTGCCGTTTAGCATGCGTTTGAGATCAACCATAAAATAGATAGTAGCAATCTAAGACTAATTAGGAATGTAACAAATTCCAGCTAGCTAGATGCATTTGAGAGTTTGGAGATTGCAATGTATAGAAATAGTCAATCGCGGGTCATTGATCCGTCGCGGCGGTTCACTGAGCCGTCGCGACGGTTTATTGAACCGTAGCAATAGTTTAGGTGTAAATAGGATACAGTGTTAGCATAAGTTTAGTTTAAATCATCTCCAGATGATGCCTACTTGGTTGGCGAATCGCGGGTCGATGCAGTATAGTGTTTTGGTGTTATGTGGAAAACTACGTCAGTGTTATCCCCGTTATCCCGTTGATCCACTGAAACGGGGTTTTCCCAATTTTCATATATCTTTTATTTTAGAAATTGTGCCGGATAAAACTTTTCGCTGGTGCACTCTGTGTATGATTTGTAATCACAGCGAACTATATGTTACAATAATTTAAAATATTGAGTAAGATATGGATTATTTCTGTCTTATTTATGGATTATTTGGATTTCAGTGATATGGATTATCTAGTTTGCTGCTTATTTCCATAATATACGAAACAGTAATTGCAAAAACAGGAACAGGTTTATTCAAATAAATAGGCGTCTATATAGACTTTCAGTTTATTTTTAATTACATCCTACTTTCTCTAAATTATTATATACAGAGTTATTGCCACAAGGTTTTTATCCTATTCAAAACTACCTCTTGTTGTCATCAGTTAAAGATTCGCTAATATGTTTCATTACAACATCCATAAAATACATTTAAAATAGCCGTTAAAGTAAATTTTGTACTATATACTGTTTATTACAGATAAATTGACTTTTATATAGACCTTCAGTTCATTTTTAATTCCATGCTACTTTCTCAGAATTATTATATGCAGAATTATTTCCAAGCCTCTGTATTTTTCTTCCCCAACTACAAGACAGTGATCGATAATCAATCTAAGCAATGAATAACAATCAGGCGGCGAACAAAAATAAATTTGTCAATCTAAAGTTTAATTGGGCGAGTACAAGAGAAAACTTGACGCAGGAGATAGACAGTAGGCATGGGCGGCAAGGACTAAGGACCCAGGACACAGGTGCCAGGCCTGGAGCCAGCGCCGAACAGCCGCATGATAAATGGGGCCCTGGGTGTCAGCCGCGCGGCGTCTTTACTTCCCAGTGGATAACGGATTCCGTCATTGATATTTATTATTCGAATAAATAACAATAACCACATTCTTATTCTGTTCATTTTGAAATTTGCTTTATGTTTCAGCGGAAGTGGCAGATCTATGGCACTTCTGTTTGGGGATGTAGAGATTTTGCATGCTTGGTTTTTCATTGATAATCAATGTAGGTAATCTATAAAGAAGCCTAGTTATCAGTTCGTATATAAGTTATCCTAGTTATCAACTCTATTTTGGCGTAAAATTTGATAATGGTTCATGTATGAATTAAGGCTAGAGTTGGTCCATTTTAGATATTGGGCTACAGTTTCTTTGCTACTATTTAACAGGAAATAATAAAATTTAGTGTGTATCTGTATCTTGACTCGTTCTACGTTTTATGGTTCGTTGTAATGCAAAGTAGTTGTTTCAACATATCTTAAAAATAATAAAGTTATTTCTTTGCGTAGGTACCTAGCATTATAGGTAACAAGGAAAATTAAAAACTTCATTGAACCATTATATTTCACTAAGGCATTTGGCAGATTGGATCATCGGTTATTACTTATAAAACTTGAAAATTTCGGATTTTCTAATGCATTAGTTGCTTTGTTTAATTCATATTTGAATGAACGATTTCAGTATGTCGAAATAAGTGGAACTAGATCTTGTCAGTACCTTGCTACATCAGGTGTTCCTCAAGGATCTGTACTTGGCCCCTTACTTTTTAAACCATTTATAAATAATATTGGATGTAAACTTGAAGGTAAATTTCTATTGTATGCTGATGACGTAAAAATATACAAGAAAATAGTAAATATAGATGATTGCATTGCACTTCAAGAGGACTTGGATATAGTATCTGATAACACGTAAACAAGTAAATAATCTCCAACTTAATGCTAAAAAATGTAATATTATGTCGTTTACATCAAAATCACTGACCCTGACATTTCACTACAAATTAAATAACAGCCTAGTCTCTCGTGTCCACTCATTCAAAGATCTTGGTGTTACGTTTGATGTGAAACTCGCATTTAGTACTCACATTAACACTATTATATCTGAGACCTCAAAGATATTTGGTTTTATTTTACGATGCACTCGGGACTTCGTTGATATCGATGTTATCAGGACACTACATCACTAATGTAAGATCCAGGCTTGAATATGGTGCTGTTTGGAACCCAGGCTATAATGTTTACAGTGATAAATTAGAAAATATACAACGTAAATTTTTAAAATATATTAATTTGAGAAAAGAAGGATGGTACCCTCCACAGGGGTATCCCCATCATGAATTACTTGATAAATATAAGTTTTGTTTATTGAAGAAGCGTAGAGGATATCTTTTGCAAACGACACTGTTCAATATCATGAATAATGTTATTGACTGTCCCAATATATTTATTTATTTATTATTTATTTATTTATTTCAGTTACAATATCCAACGGGACAAAAGTCCCAGTTACAGGATAAGGAAAACATAAAACAGAAAACTTAAAACTATATAAAATACACGATGATGCACTTATAAACATAACATGACAAGTATAATATACAACTAAATTTAAAGGAACTACAAGTCGGGAGGTACCAAAGTATAAACACAGAAATCGCTGATAAAAAAAAAGAAAGAAAGAAAACATGCAAATAACAGCTAAGCAAACATTCTTTTTATAAAATTAATTGAACATGAGAATATATCAAGTTGATCTTCATACAGCTGGTAATTTGAAATCATTTGATAAAAGGGTGACGCAGAAAGTAAGTTGGTGCGTGCTATGGGCAAATATAGCACACGGTTACTATACATTCTAGAATTCAGTCTAGGTAGGTATCAGTCTTGAGACTAAAGACTGAGAACTTATTAAGTTGTTAATAATTTTATAAAGAAATATAACTGAATACATTACACGTCTTTGATGCAAACTCTTTAAATTAAATTCAGATAGAAATGTTTCTTGAGGCACACCTTGCGGAGGATATACTCCATGTGTAATGAAGTGTAAGTTTTTTAAATATCTTCGCTGTACTCTTTCTAACTGAGTTACATGTGTGTTATAAATAGGGCTCCAAACAACGGAGGCATATTCCAGTTTAGAACGAACAAATGTGGAGTAGAGTAAATTTATAGTTTTCAGACTTCGAAAGTCTTTAGAATTACGCAGAACAAAACCCAGGCTTTTAAATGCAGACTGACAAGTCAGCTGTATGTGCTCGTCAAAAGACAGTATGTTATCAAAAGTAACACCCAAATCCTTGAATCTATTAACTCTATTCAAAACAGTACCACCAAGTTTATAGGAAAAAGTTACAGTGGTTTTACACCTAGAATACGACATAACATTGCACTTATATTATTATTATTATTATTATTATTATTATATTATATTATATTATGTAAATTAAATTTTCATATTCCCCGTGAGAACAGCAGAAACTTTACGACTTTTTATCTCTCAACTCCCGCTACAAATGTTTTAAAATTCTCACCCTTATACTCAATGCTTTATTTGTATAATAAGCAAATTACTATTGACTATTTCAATATTTCTGGTTCTGCTGTTCGGCGATTGTTACCTCACTGATGTAAAATTCTGGCATATTTTTTTTTGTTCTGTATTCTTTGTTTCGTATTATTTACCTTGTTTGTTTATTTTTTCATGTTTAGTGTTTTATTATATATTCGGATGTAATTTAGTAGTAGTAATATTTTTGTGGTAACCTTGTCTTGTAATTGGGTTTAATCCTGTAAGACAAGCAATAGAAATAAAAAAAAATAAATATAAAAATAAAATAAAATATTTGATAGTTTCATTATTAATTTATCTCATAGTTAACTTTTTGGCTTATATTTTTGGCTAAATAATAATAGTATAATAATAATAAATAATAATTATTAATATTATTATTATTATTATTATTATTATTATTATTATTATTATTATTATTATTATTATTATTATTATTATTATTAGTATTATTATTAAATAACAAAAAAGTGTTGGTTAAACGATCCATGAGCCATGGATCTCAAATAACGCCTCTTTAGTCCTGAGACCCTCAAGATGCATGACAAACGACAGTCTTGTAATTATCTCCCGCAATTATTATCTTTTGTGAGGTTTTCTTGAACACGTATTTCTCTCCGTTAACTGTTTAGGCCTCATTTGCATATTCATGGGGTGTAGAATGGCACTGGAACGAACTGGGACAAAACAAGTAAAATATTTGTAATTTATTTAATTTAATAATTGGAACTGATGACATCTTACAAGATTGTCAGAAATCTTCTGAAAGGAATAACTAATTATATTTTCATGTTTTTTCTTGTTGTACTGTGTTGAAAAAAGAAAGCAATGGGCATTTCATTTACGTGCAATAGAATGGAGTGGTTTAAGCCCTTTGTTAATAAGATAGCGGTTTCATAGCCGGCCTTTCTTTTCGAACGTAGCCAGTTAGTATGCCCGGTTCTCATGTTCCACAATAAGTCTTAAAAACGTCTTTGTTAGGTTAAAGTTGTGCCTAATCTGAACATTTAAGCTTATGCAAAGTCGTCACCACAATCGTAGTAGAATTGGAATTTATATTTCCGTTTAGATGTAACACCTTTTATATTTATTTGAAGTAAAGTCTATGCCAGAATTAAGCAAAGTGGAATGCATGGGCGTGCGTATTCAGTTTTACCATTGGGTACATTTCAGTTAATATATACTCGTATACTATTCTATAGAATACTTCTAGTATATGCACTTCCACTTTTTTAACTAACACAAATAAGTATAAACACTGACACAAAGAATAAATACACTGATAATTTTACCACAAATTTTTACCATTAAGAAACGCGCGCGAAATAACCCAACATCACGCCACTGTTTCCCTACTACCTCGAGCGCAGTCGCTGGTTGGTTCCTGATTCGACCAATCAACGTCGTTGAAGCTCAGAGAAAAGGAAAGCGTAAATGCAAGAATATGTATGTTAAATAAGGATAAACAGCTTGTCGTCAACTTTACGACTTTCGCAGTTGCCACATATTTGGAAATACCTTGATATTATTAAGTAAAAGACAAATTAAACATTGTGTTTGCTTTAATAAAGTACAATAGGGATAAGGGACGTTAAAGACAAGTAAAAAAATGGGTAAATAAGGTAATTAATACGTTTCCTGTTTTAAATAAGAATACTTTAGAAATAAATGTGACAACACAGATCTACTCTTTTTCGGGTCATTGCACTTTGCTTAATTCTGGTTTTGACTTTAGATGCCGAAATATAGGTCACCGCTTCAATGGTACCTGGAGAAAGGCACAAAATATATCCAAGGAGAAGGTTTTTCTAACGATACCAACACTTCAGTACGAATAACATAACCAGCCCTCATTTTGTCTACAGAAAAAATAAACTAAAATAACAACAGATTATTTGATAATACAGAGTGCAAATTCGAACAAGTATGGTCTTCTCCGTAGATAAATCAGGCACCATTAATATTGGGTGTGACTTCTCGAATACCCTTCCTTTTGAAAATATTATAATTTCTAACATTTAAAAGAAGAAACACACTTTTATATTTATATTTCACAGGCATACCTAGTTATGTAGTTTAAATAACGAAAATAAACAATGTACAAACTTCAGTAGCACCCAGAATACACTAAAACAATGGCTCTTTTTTCTATAATTTCCCTAAAATTCTTCTCTAAGGAAATATAAGGGTGTTAGTTTTAAAAAATATATATATTTTGCGCACAAAGGGCTTCAACTGTGAAACAGGTCACAAAGTGTGCCAACAACCTTTAGTCCTACCCCCGTAACTGTTTGACAACTTTCACTATAATCTTCAGATTATAGTGAACAATAATTTTCAGATCTATCCTTGTATCTTTTAATAAAGTGGATACTCGAAGCGGATGGTTCTTTATGAAACATCGTGAAAATAATTGTTTTGAAAATAACATTGATCTCATTTAGATGTTCCAAGAAATATATAGAAAACGCTCTTTATACTAGTATTTCGGTTTATTAGGCCTAGTACTAGGCCTTAATACTAGTATATAGAGTGTTTTTTTGATGAAAAATATGGCACTACTTGTTTATAACTTTTACGAACACTTTCATAAACACTAGAGTATGATTTGGTTTGCAGCTTTATCAGATCGTTTGTGCCCAAGTCTTCAAAGGCAGTGATGGTTTGTTTGATACTTTTATAATAAAAGCCCTTAGAGTAATTTTATTAAAACATAGGGAACAATACCGATGAAGGTTGTATGTTTTTTTCTGCTTGAATTTTCAAGACAACCGACCCAAGAAAGTTTTCATGTAATAATTGCTAACTAATTTTTACAAGAAAAAATATCAGCTTATACAGGGTTATTCAGAACTTATCTCTAAAATTTTGAGGATATGTGGATCCTTAAATAAGAAGGATGTTTAAAGTTATACCCTTATAAAGGACTACGTAGATGGGCAACTGTAGTTCAACATCTGATATATCTACCACATTCCTAAGAATCTGGTAAAAAAAGTAAACACGTTTTTGTACCTCGAACGACGACCGAACTGGAGCGGGGATAATATCTCTATTGTTTATTCAGTCATCAGTCTATGTGTGTACTCTCTGTGTGCCGGTGTTTTATTTATCGCAGGAGTGTTAAACTGTAAAATTTTCAAAATGGCTCGTGTGTACAGTAATGCCGAGTTAATGGACTCTTACCAGTGGATTATTAATTACGAGTTAGGTTTTGTGAGTGGTTGTTGCAGCAAAATGCTGAAAATCCCCAATTTACTTAATAATTTGCGTTTACAAGATCAGCAACCAGGAGGAACATTCGGTTTAGTGCAGCAAAATTGGATAAGGCGTGCTCAAAAGTGTGTACAAGTCGAGGAATATTATTTCCAACAGCTTTTGTAACAAGGTACGTGCAAATTTTTTATAAATTTCATGTTTCTAATACCTAGTAATCAAGTAGCGCAATTCTTCAAAATTAGTGTAACAAAATTTTATTCATTTTAAAGACACGTCACTTTGGTCACATCTATCTATCTTTAAGTTTATTTTAAAGTAAAAACGCTGCAAATCTTTTTTGCGCCGGGTGTCGGTATACTCTTCAGATCTTCCGAAGTTTTTTTCATCCTAGCCAGTTTGCGTTGTCAGTCCCAAGGTCACTCCATTACAGTGGACCAGTATCCAAGGCGTGCAATGAAAATTTTTTAAATAGTTTTCAGAAGCAGCCAAAAAATTTTTTTTGCACTACCACATTTCTACATGTATGTTGAACATCCCCAAATTTTATTATGGATAAGTTCTGAATAACACTATATATTATTCTTGAATATTTGTGAATATCAAGAACATTGTTCGATTTATTACTTGAACTTGACTAATTTCGGTTTGTTTCAGAAAAGAAGGGGAAAATTTATCACCTCATACCTAAGTATGCACTAATGTAAGCGATATACAGGATAACGTTTTTGATATTTTTGAAACCCATGATGGTTCTTTCTATCTACGATCTATGATTTTCTCTAAAGTATATGTTTTGTTAATTATTAATTGTGACTTAAAATATTTCCATGTCAAGCTAAGGGTTTTTATGTTTGTTATAAAGAACAAATAATAAATCAACCGGTATTTGGAAATAATGATGGATTCGGTTTTAAGAAACAGACGACCGTGTTGTTCCCCTATTTCACCTGCTTCCAGTATTGGCAGTTTTATTACGCTCCCAGCCAGAGGAGTAGTTCTTGTTTTATTATAGGTAGTATAAGACTTATGGCTTACCTGTAAAAATAAAAAAAACGCATATCCCTAAACATATATATCCTTGTCAATAAATAGAGAAGTAAAACTTCCAGCTTCTACCTTGTAAATATGTTCCTGATATCTTTAATGAATTTCAACTACTGGCTAGTTCTAAGTACTTTCTTATCTGCAGAAAAATATATAGATGTAACATGATTGTAATTTATAATACTAATTATATTTTGTTTATATTAATACTAATAATAACTTTTATTTCTCTGGAGACAGAAACATATAGGAATATAGAAATATACGACATATATAGGAAGAGCCAAATTACTTAACTAACTAATCTACTAACTACTTACTAACTATATATGGATCAGGACAGAAATTCGTCTAAATTATAAAATTATTTAGACCAAGAATGCATGGTAACTTATTTTTGAATAAGAATAAATGTCTTGACTGTTTTATATCGAGAACATTGAATTCCAGGCTGAATATTGAATTGAAGTCTGGTGACCTGGCTGGACACTTACCTAGTAGTAGTCCACTAGTCAGGATATTGACACTAGTCAATATTGAAGTTCTTCAGGGTTCCATTCTTGGCCCTATCTTATTTTAAATGTACGCTAATGAATTAAAATTGTCTTTAGAGAAAATTAACACAATATTATTAATGGACGTGCTTTGGAACCCCCATATCACAAACATAATATTTGGGTTTATTAATAGGTAGGTATGGGTAATAATATGGGATCATAATATTTTTGTCTTATCTTGTCATATTTTGGTTTTGTAGCCCTCGGAATTAACAAAGCGATATCTCATATTGTCAGACTTACCGAATGAATATATTTCCGACTCTGTATACTAAAACAGTACTTATTGTAGTAGTTGGATACATTTTCGAAATCATTTTTGATTAAGTGCTTTAGTGCTTTGAGAACGTAAATAGATATATTTCTGAAATCATAAATAATCATAAAATTTCATTAGTGTTTGTTTTGTAATAATTATCCGTTTTACCAGCATGAGAATTTTATTTGTGACCAGTTAAAATAAGTCCAACCCTATCCATAACTGCATTGGTTTATGTTTTAATTTCTTGTTTCAGAATTGCGACATATAACTAAAAGAATGGAAGAACATCTACCTAAAGGTTGTAACGTGAAGGGCACCTCCTTTCGAGCACTATTCATACTTAATTCCAATTTCAACAGGAACTATTTTTTGAGAATGCTCATGAATTATGTCGTTCCTAGACTACGGCTATCCCTAATCAATATTTAAAAATGCAAATCCAGCAGTCCTTTCTTTGCTGAAGAGGTCTGGTCAGTAAACTTTAAGGATATTTACGGCATCCCGTAACACCTAGCTCCCCCGCAGCACGTTTTCCTTCACCAGTAAAACACAACGTATATAACATATTCACGAGATAGTTGAAATGCAGACAGCATCTCATCCTTCCTGGTGCAAATCCATCCCGGAGTTGCAAGGAGTTGGGACGCGTCCAGGAAACGCCTCTATCCGCGAAACAAGAGACTCTATTATTGATAAAAATGAGTGTAGCAAATTGTTTTATACGAGTGCCGTGCGACAATGTGAGCGCGAAGCGGTGCCGGTCGACCGTCTTGTCGTGAATAATGCAGTCCTTGGTCGACCGTGGCTGTGAGAAAGGCGGCGGTGGTTCCTGAAAAAGACAGCATGGAGGGTTTATAAATGCTCCCTTCCGTATTTAAATCGTCGGCCACCATTGAGTCACCGGATAGAAATTATTTAGCAGCAGTTGCCGCTAAGTTCATAACTAATGCACTAATATGCATGAAGCAAGGCATCTTAATTTTAAATCTTCTATGATCTTCTACGATTCCTTGATTCTTGATGTCTCTATTTACCTTTTGTCTTCTTTAATCCTTAATGTCTTTAATCTATATAAACCAGTCTAGTCAAAAACCCTTGATGAATCTTGGCATCATCCTGGTGCTACATTTCTCATTTCTTCAGAGTTAATAATAATATCTATCCCGTGTTAAAGTGTTTCAGTCGTTGGTGATTGAACACTCTGCAGGAGTAAAGAATATGTTTCATTGAATCTGTCGTTCCTCTAGATAAGGAGCATATATCTTCCACAGCTACGAAGACGGTATCTCAGTATGGAGTGTCCCATTTCTAGGACACTCTAATGGACTAAAAATGCTCTTAAATTCGGTTTGCTAAGTTCCAATAACTATTTACATCTTTCATGGAAATAGGTTTGTCTCCTTCAGGAATTTAATTTTTCTCTTTCATTTCCTAACAATTCCTCTAATCTCCTATTCCATAACGAAAAATTGTAAATTATAATCACAATTTAAACGTAAAAACACCACACGTTTTTTGAAGACCTTAATGCGTCAAACTCTCAAAATCCGCTCAATAAATAATGACATAAGTCACCTTCCTAGTGTTAGTTTCACATTTTTATGACAAGAAAATAGTGGCATTGAAATTGTAAATTAATTTTTCCTCGTTGTGAAATTTCGTTACCGAATATCCCAAATGCACAAATTAATTGCCGGAAATTTTGCGCTTGGGATATTACAAGTGAAAATACTCTCCATCTGAAAAAATATGTTCATTTTAATAACACCTTGCCAAATAAAAACATACCGTAGAAAAAAAAAACAATTTTTTAAGGATAAAATATGTTGGGCTGTCCTCGGAATATGTCGATCTCAAATTGATATAGCGGGCGCGGCGTACCGGCAGAAATATGGCTCGCTCGCTCGCCGGAGCCTCTCCACCACGCCGGAGTATTATAATTTACTACCCTCCGGAGGACTGTACGTACGGATTATGGCCCCATCATACATTATGTACCTGTAGACTGCCATAACTCCTAACACCACTTATTGTAATCAAATACTCTGTGTACATTTTCTGGCGGCACCGCTCTATAATACATCTAGTATTAATATTTTACGCTCCAAAACCTATTATCGTGGGTACCGCACGAATTAATGTCCCGTTGCTGAACCAAATTAATTGACTCGTTCTAATTAGAAGACATAAGCGATTACTTTTGATAATCCTTTTTTCGGCATACCGCATCAAAAATATGAATGATTTTCTTCTAAATAAGAAATATGCAGCCTTATTCAGAACCCATATAAAAAACTTTGAATATATGTGCATCCTTAAATAAGAAATCGATATCACCAAAAAAATTGTAATAAAAGTAATTAGGACTTCCCGTAAACAATGTTTAAAGTTATACCATTATAAAGGACCACGTAGCTGGGCAACTGTACTTCAACGAGATCGGATATACCACATTCCGACAAAAAACAGTAAACAAGTTTTTTGTACCTGGAACGTCTATCCACAGCCTTCTCTAGTACTAGCCATGAACTGAAATTGGCAACACCGCTCCACGCCGATCTTCTAGTCCGATTGCCAACCCACAGCCTCTCTAGCAGAGAAGGCCGTGGCCGATCATATTTGACGTGCATTCCCAATTTTGTTTGTAATAAGCTACTTAAGTAAATATTAAATAATATGTATACGTTCTCTGCTTGGTCAATTAAATATTACAATATTTTATGCAAAACAATATATACCTTATTTTACATGAAAACATGTGATATTTGATTGTTCAGCAAAACCAACGTGAAGGTGCAGAGTTACACAAGCTTTTAAAATAATTCAAAAAATAATATTATTGCTCACAGTATGTGTAGCAGGTAGTACTACAATAATAAATAATAATATATTTCTCAGATTATTCATCTAGCATGCGTATTTTTGCCGGGAGTGGAAAAAAAAGGGAAAGAAAAACAGATGAAGGATAGGATATAGGAAATGATTCATATTAGGATAGGAATAAAGGGACGATGATAGGCACATAATATAACAAATACCTATATCGCGTAGTAATACGCGTAGTAATTTTACAATTTCACAAAAGTTTCCAAATGCTGAACAAATCATAAAAGATAATATTGTCTTCGCGAATTCTACATTCTCTTTGTTACAAGCTGTACCGATTATGTTTTTTGCACGATAATCTAATCTGCAATTAATATATATTTCATCAATTAGAATTACTACTATCTTGTCAGTCTGTGTAAGTGAAGACGCCATATTAACTAAATAATGCTCATTCTTATTTTCTTTATTTGGAGAAATGTCCATTCCAGATGAAAGATACTGCAGAAAACGCTTAGAAGGTAAAATAAAAAAAGTCTGTAACATATTGTATGTAGTAGGAGACTAAATATAAATCATAAATGCCATTATTATAGTGGAGGCAGAGTATTTCCTTTTTAACTTTGTTATTTGGTTAATTTGATCTACGATAATGTTTAATTGTTTAGAATATAAAAATGTCTCGTTATCGCAAAAATCTAAAGCTTGTTTTAAATACAGCAACGCCTGTTGCAATGCATTTTGAATATTGCTTGTTTCTAAGTTACTTGAATAATAGGTATATTTAAATGTATCTAATAAATTTTGGAGTTGAGACCATCTCTTAATTTTCATATCAAAATCTAAAATCCACTTTAATTCATTAAAATACAATTCACTCACTGCGATTTACGATATTTTAACTGTTAGGTCGTTATTTATTGATATCTGATTTTCAATTTTAACTATTTCACCATCGAAATTTATTGTATAAAAAATTATTTTAGATGTCAAGACTTTTATATTCCAACTTTCACCAAGATTAACTTTTTTCGAAAAATTGCTGAACTTGCTGTTGGCGCCTACATTCAGGATCTTTTCGAACAATCGACTTTTCCTTTGACATATATTTAGGCAAATTTGGGAAAATAGATGGGATAGCATCCGCTTTTAATTTTGCTTTGCAAGCAATCATTGTTAATGTACCGTCTGGTAAAAGATGTCTGTCTAGTTTAACGACATCATTAGGATCAAAATGTAACTCACAAACAACGGAATATTTTGTAGGTGACCATTCTTTCCTAGGGATACGTTTGAGCCATTTTTGTTTAAATGTGTCGTCCTTAGGGAATCCAAAAACACTTTTTACCCCTTCACTTTTTACAGAGGAATCGTAATTAGATTTACACCCTGGTACACAGCACCGTGCCGGCATTTTCACTATTCAAGGTTAATTTCACTTCACTCCAACTGATAAATAGAACATGTAAAATCTCGGGAAAATGATATTACATATCAAATTGGTAATACACGGCACTATCTACATTGATTATACTTTAATATACAATGGTCTAAAATAATTATCTCTTATAATTAAACGCTATTTAACACAAATATATAGGATGATTTAATACCACACGCAAGACGCACCATTTACTAAAACAGTATCGCTCGGTCTGATATTAGGACGGGATGCAGTGTTGCAATTTTCTCAGTTCATGGCTAGTACTAAAGAAGGCTGTGGTCTATCTATCTTTAAGTTTATTTTAAAGTAAAAACGCTGCAAATCTTTTTTGCGCCGGGCGCGCCGGTTTCTTTCGTGCTAGCTAGTTTGCATTGTCAGTCCCAAGGTCACTCCATTACAGTGGACCAGTATGCGGCGTGCAATAAAAAAGTTTTAAATAGTTTTCAGACCCCGCCAAAAAAATTTCTTTTTGCACTACCACATTTCTACATGTATGTTGAACATCCCCAAATTTTATTTTCGATAGGTTCTGAATAACCCGTATATGAACTAGATGGAATCTTTTAATCCACCTAGACAAAAACCTAATGTAGAACGTCTGTTGTTACGTTACGATAATTTTCTCTTTAGAACACGCTTTCCAGCTTTGCTTTTTGTATTATTTATTTACAGCATTTTATTTATTACACAGCACTCATTTGGTTTGCTTGGTCTAGTTATCAAGTTTTGGTATTTCTTTTTCAATTATTATTACAAAAATTTGGTGTCATTTCTTCCTACCTAGACAAAGATTTTTCTTTTTTACAATATCCACATCATATTGTTTGTTCCTTGAGGCCCGTCTGACTCATATGTCTATTAAATTTATAATGTGTCTTTAGGAAATCAACCATCCTAATTTCCTTTCCATTTTGGCGTACTACGTGAATTTAGATGATTTTTCATGATCAACTTTTAGTCTGCGAGGAATTTCTTCGTAACTCAAACAGTCGTTGTGAATCCCTTCGTCATTTGTCCTTTGATGCATCTTTTCTAGTCAACTAATTTGCCTTCAAATGTACGAACTACAGGATCTAGTTATATTTTGCCTCATATTTTTTATTGTTTTCGCAAATTTAGCATTATGATATAATTCACTTAGAAACTACAGTATTAATTTATTAGTAATATTATGGTAATTTTATGAAAGTTGAACGCAGCTCCCGCTTAAATTATTTATTTTTAATATTAAGTCAAACCATAATTGTAATTAAAGTTATAGGACATTTTGTTAAGGAAGTAGAAGTAAGATTTTGAATGGTCCAGTCGATGGGTCGATCGCTTAAACCCAGCGCTCGTGGAGTATGATGGTTTGTTAGCAAGGATGGGTTGGCAACCATTCTAATGTGCGTACTTATGCTAGGAAGAATGTCAGCTTGATGTTAATGTGAGATATTAAGACCGTGTTATTGTAGCTGAGGGCTATCCAGGCCTATTGAATGATAATATACCGCTCCCTCGCTTATAAAAATCTTAAGGATTTAATCTATATAAGGATAATCCTTGTGATTCGAATAATGGGGGTTAGATTTTTTGTTAAAATTCAGTCGATCGGTTCCCTCAATTCGCTTCTCACAGGGTCGGGTGCTGGTGGTTATCAGCAGCTGCTGCCCACAGCCGTGGGATGAATAACTACTGGGTCCGGGAATCGCCTGCCCTGAGTAGACAGAATGAGCCCAGAATGACCGCCTTCTGCAGTCTTCGGGCTAGAAGATTTGCCGAATTTCGGCATGCCGGTATGATCTTCAATTCGAAAGCAGTGTATCTCTTACTCCACCGAGGTATTCTATAATCAGTACCAGCTTCACAGTATGTTCTGGATGGAGTCTGCCGAGTTCGAAGATAAGGTCTCGATATTTCGTCCGTTTCTCCTATACTTTCAAGACAATGTTGGTATCAGCAGGAGCTGTGAACTCGATGACAATCGAGTAATTACAATTTATTATTTTTATTATTGTTATTATTATTATTATTATTATTATTATTATTATTATTATTATTATTATTATTATTATTATTATTATTATTATTATTATTTTTTTTTTTTGTTGATACCCAGTCTGAGAATCGGAGCCAGGGAACAGTCCCTGGCTCAGATTCTCACAGTCGACCGCTTGTGGTTATCAGTAGCTACTCCCCATGTCCGTGGGGTGAGGAACTACTGAGTCCTGGATTCGTGTGCCCTGAGTAAACGTAATGAGCCCAGAATGACCGCCTTCTGCATTCTTCCGACTAGAAGATCTGCCGAATTTCGGCATGCCGGTATGATCTTCAGTTCCGAAAGTTGCACCGAGGGCTCCTATTATCAGTACCACAAGCTTCACAGTATGTTGCACAGTATGGCATTTATATTATTATTATTAAGTGTTATTTTTTTTTTAGATTCAGTAGACCGGTTTCTTGGCTCCGATTCTCAGGGTCGGCCGCTTGTGGTTATCAGTAGCTACTCTCCACGTCCGTGGGGTGAGTAACTACTGAGTCCGGGATTCGTGTGCCCTGAGTAGACGTGACACTGACAACTTTTTATTTCCAACTAATCTAGTGACCATATACTTCCATTAAAAATGGAAAATATTGCTGAGAGGTCTACAATAAGGCCGATATTGGACTTTGACGTATTATTGAGACATCCTGTACATACATATTTATTTTTTGGTACACTAAAACCAAATTTCGATCTTACGCGAAGTATTATATTTTCCTTTTACACTTGTTTCTATTTTCAACTACAGCTAGAGCTTTGATGCTAATTTTATATACTAAAGCAGATATTCCTGTTATAAAATTCTCAAAATTCCGTCGAAAATATTTCGTCTGGAATTTCATATGAAATGGTTAACTCTTCATGTTTTACTTCCTTTATTAAAATAGTCCCGTGTTATTTTAATCCTTTTTTACCATTACTTCAGCTTTAAAGATGATTACTCATTTATTAGCTGGTTTTAGTGTATTACGAAGTGTGCACATCAATCTAACGGCAGATGTTTTTACTGGAAAGGGATATCATTAACGAAATTCCACACTTCCGTTTTATACTTATTTTAAATGAAGTTGAAACTCGTTTAACTAAAAGCTGTACTGGATTGTGTATACCAATTTTTATATTTGTTTTCAAGAGCACATATCATAAAACTATTGCATAACGCCTGTAGGTTTAATTTGCTTATGAAAATATGACTTTCTATACTGTGTGGGGTTGCCATTTAAAAAAATTGAGTTTTTGAGTTTTTGTGAAATAAGTTTCCAAAAAAGTGCATAATTATTCATTGGACTAGAACTGTATAGCATTTGCATAGAAGTTGCATAGCAAAAAATTACACAATGGAAGACGTTAGGAAATAAAAGGTAAAAATAAATCGTCTAATGGATGTCAATCTCACATCAAAGGCAGGCGGAAAAGTTTTTAACAGTCGTGAAGACGTAAACTTAGTCATCATATTATCAAATTTTGTATATGAAACCTCTTCTCGCTTTAATTTTCATTATAAAAGCTTACAGCTTTTCCTATGCTTTAAAAGACAAGCTGTAGATTTCTGCCTCAAATATAAACCTAAGTTTGCTCTTGAGTCACAACGCAAATATCATGGGAATGACAGAAGATCGAAGTAACTAGTTTTTGAGTGACACTCAGTTTATACCGATTAGCACTTGGTCTGATGATCGGACGTGGTGATTGACGCTGGGGTTGTTCATTTACTCCTAAGTGACTTCAAGGGCAGATTTGTAATAATTTAAGGATAGAGTATCGGTAAATGTTTAATAGATACCAATTTATGTGATCGTGGAGTGCAAGCTAATTTACCGTATAGGTGCCTTATATTTTATGTTTTTGTAAGAGCCTATTTAACCAAATATAGCTGAATAGAAAGTGGCATAAAGTGTACGGGGCCAACTAGACGGTGTATCCAAGTTTATAAGGAGGATAAGAGGGAGAGCCCCGAGTAACATTCTAAGTTAAAAATGGGGCCGATTAGAGCCTCCAGGGTGAACTTACACTCTCGCATACACATATATTTTCTCCCTGCATCCGCCCTATTTTATCTAGCTCGTATAAGGGCTGGTAGGTGGGGGTATTTTATTTTTCAATTTTCCAATATCGATACCAATTTCTAGTGAATGACCTACCCTTTATACTGGTCCAATTACAATCCGACCTTTGCATTCCTCGTTCTGACTATTAGCAGTTTATTCTACATTTAATCATATATACAGTAGGATATTGAACTGTTTATTATTGTTAACTGTTTTATTCTTCTATACTCAGAAATATCTAGATTTTAATAGGATAAGGTATAAACAAGAATATTGTTAAAAGTGGATACTCGAAGCGGATGGTTCTTTATGAAACATCGTGAAAATAATTGTTTTGCAAAAACATTGATTCATTTAAATGTTCCAAGAAACAATGAGATCAATGTTTTTTTCAAAACAATTAAGAATATTGTTATCTTGTAGGGGGTTGGAATCTTTGGTGTGAAGATATCACTGACGTAGTTTTCCACATAACACCAAAACACTATAACGCACTCGATGCGCGTTTCGCCAACAATATAGCCATAATTTTAATCATCTCCAGATGATGCCAGCTTGGTTGGCGAAACGTGCGTCGAGTATAGTATAGTATAGTGTTTTGGTGTTATGTGGAAAACTACGTCAGTGATATTTTCACACCAAAGGTTCTAACTCCCTTCAAGATAACAAACTACGAAAACTACGTTTGTGATAAGAATATTGTTGTATTTAAAATGGTTTATTTACATATATTTTTTGTTAAAATAGGTACATATTTTTTTAATGGACATAAATATTTGAAATGATTTTACTTTTTTTTACTTTTACTCCACGAAGTGCAAAATATAGTGTATATACCATGGAACTAAAGTAATATAATCTCTTGAGTAGTTGTTAGTCTACTCGCGGGATTAAATGATACTCTTTAGTCCCTTGATATGGGTCCTATTAAATTTTATTATAATAATTATTTTATTTAGACATAATTAAAAATATGATTTGTAGGTGTAATACTACATAATTTTGTATAAAACTGAAAAACCACTGATGAAATTTAGTTAATTTATCAAATATCTTGTCAAATATCAATATTATACAATGTTTTTTTGGGACAAACTTTAGAAGTTTGTCTTGATACTAGAATTTGAATATTTAATTGAAATAGTTTTGTTTTTCGTTTTTTTATTATTTTACAGATGGTGTAATACCAAAAAGACTACAATAAATAATGAAAATGCACCACAAATAAGTTACAGACATTACCTAAAAAAGATGTAAACCCTCTACATACTTCAGTTACCAGCTTTTATAAATCATGGTCTCAAAGTTTTCAGTTTCCGGTTTGCCTGAATAGTTTCAGTGTACGACTAAATTCTGAACAGACGTTATCGACTCGTAGTTGGTTAGAGTTCTGCCTTTCGAAACAAAGCAGTTTGGAATGTCTGGACGGTCCTGAAATGTACACCTCCTTCTTGTTGTATTAATAGGATGCTATAAGTTATGTGCTCGTCTGTAGTGACTGCTCTATTTCTTTACTTGGTAGATAGAACGCTTTCAGTTCGTATAAAACATACTATTCGTTGCAATATTAGTATTTAGGTGTAAAAAGATAAGTTACAACATGACTATACGCTATATTTGTGGATTTGCTTATTAAAATTCAAATAATTTCCCGATTTCCAAGCACTGCCGGCCGAGAGCGACAAGTGACGAATTCTTTCTTGACGTTTCACTATTGATATTTAATTAATTATTGTTCATTTGTTTGTCATATTATGAATATGAATTAGCTGTAGTTATAATAATATTATTTTTGATACCTCTTCCCCAAGAAAAAATGTATGAAATAATTTTATAAAATTCAAGAGTGACAATTTAGCAAATATTAATGCACATATGTATATGTTAATGGAGTATACATATAAGCACAAATTAATGATTTGACGCCAATAAAATAAGATGAGAGTTCAGAGCATTTTTTTTAAATATTAATACGAAAAATACATCTTCCATTTATCTTATGAAAACATCTAGATATTGATAGCTTAGAGAAGATCCAGAAACGTTTTCTCAAATTCCTTTCTTTCAAAGTAGATGGTGTCTACCCCGCCATAGGAACTCCGCATCAAGAACTTCTTGATAGATTTGCAGTTATCACCCTCGAAAGCCGCAGAGTCACTGCAGACTTAATTTTTGTATACAAAGTAATACACGGTAGTAATGACTGCTCCGAAATACTTAATAAGTTAAACTTTTATATTGCTAGAGTGAACTCCCAGACAGAATGTCCTGTTTTCTCTGCCTTTTACCAGGACTAATCTTCAAAAACATTCTCCTTTATTAAGAATGTGCAGAAATTGCAATAGGACTAGTAACAGTATTGACATATTAATGCAAATCAACCCTCATTTTTTTTTAGATTTTATTTCATTAACATGTTCTTAATGTTTTGTTTCTTGTAACTTAGTTGTTGTTTGTTTTTTTTTGTTGTTTTCTCTCTTTTTTGTGACCTTCTCAGTCGTTCTTTGTTGCATATATTTTGTATTTATAATAGTTTTGTTTTATTTATTATTGTATATTTGTTGCATGTATTGTATTTTGTAAGTTCTACCCTGTAAATGGATATGTATCTGTTGGGTAGTGTATGAATAAAATAAAAAAAAAAATAAAATAAAATAATCTATACAGAGAGCTACAAGAATGTTTTCTAGTGAAATAATAATAATAATAATAATAATAATAATAATAATAATAATAATAATAATAATAATAATAATAATAATAATAATAATAATAATAATAATAATAATAATAATAATAATAATAATATCTCTACCCCTCATTCTAATCACAATGATTAGCCCGAAAGTCTGGGACTTGTGTGGGAGAGGGGGCGGCATATTATTATTTGCGGGCCGCATTTGCGCCTCAGGAACGACTTACGTTGGTATGCCCTAACCACCATTTAGTGCTGGAATCAGGGAAACCTGGAAAACCTCATTAGTTAGGGGGACAAGTCAAACATCAACTGATTTTAATCTCTCACATTAACACCAAGTTGATATTCTTCCCATCCTAGGCCATCGCCAGGATGGTTGCCAACCCATCCCTGCGATTAAGCCTTGATCTACGAGCAAACAATTTAATGAAAAATTGTTTGGTGGAATGGGAATTAGAACCCACGACCTCTGGGTTGAGCGATCGAGACGCTAAGCCCTGAGCCACCGGCTCGGTTGTCCGAGATATCCCGAAATGTCCCGATAAACCTGTTTATTTTCTGGATAGGCATATAATATTTACCACTTTGCTGTTAAATTGACTGATGATTAACTATTAAATTCTGATTATTTTGTTTTCTTCAGGTATGTTAGTAATTTCGATGCATTTTCGTACTTTCAAGAGTAAATACTTTAGAGTGAAGGATTCTAAGGCGTTCCTGAACTATTTCGTGGTTTGGCGAGGAGAGTTTATATCTGCATGAAAATATAGAAGGCAAAATGAAGCCTAGAAGGCTGCCGTATTGAATATTTGGCGTTTGTGTAAAGACAGGAAGGTGTGTAGCGGTAGAGATAGCAGCGCCGGAACCGAGTCGGTTGCCGCCTCAGCCTCCGTTGACGTGTTTATTGTTGCCGGGATCAGATAGCGGGCGGCGTTGTTCGTTGACACGTGCAGAATGGTCTGCAGCTCGTCCTCGGCCTCGGTAACCTGTTACACATGGACTGAGGGTGTGCGACCCTTTTGTATCACCGAATATATTCATATCGACTGTCCTGGGTTTTTAAATATCCTTTTCATTACCAATACATCTTATCAGGTCATGGTTTAAGACCTATTTTTATAGGTGTACAGTATGCTCACTTTTATATAGATATACACCGTCTATTAAAATTATGCACAGATATAAAATATTTATTCCCACAATAACTAAATACATAACCTTAACCACTCTCCTTAATTTTACCATATAACTTGCCAGTTTAATTTACCAACATTCTTCCCAAAAGTTGTTACAGTAGTTTAAGCAATAGTAACCTCTATAAAATTAATAATTTTGCTTCTATATGAAAATATTTTGAAATTAGAAATTGCAGCAATTTTTTCGAATAGTTAGAGTATTTAAAATATAATGATCTATTAAATATATTAATATAAGACCTAATAATAATAATAGTAATAATTGGAATGTAGAAATAGATTTTAACTTGCAAACCTTGATATTCTCTCACTATCTGAGGATAAAATCACAATTTTCATGAAGAAGCTTAAAGATAAAATGACGTGAACTGACGGTATTCCTAGTTTTAAAGACTGTACTTACGTGTTACGGCAGCCATTAAGGACAATATTTAACTTATGTTAAATATTGGATGTGAGGAACTATCGATCTATCACCTTGTTACACAATTTTACTAAGGTTTTCGAGATGTTTTTTATATGCTCGCATCTATTCGTCCTTGAAACATTATATATCCCTTCACCAGCACGGTTTTATGGAAAAACGGTCTAGCAATACAGATCTAATTTGTTTTACCCAATATCTGTCGATAATTGATCAACGGGGTCGGGTGGATGTAATATACTTAGACAGACTTTTCGAAAGCCTTTGATCACATTGATAGACGATCGTATATTCTTTACTCAGGTGAAAATTCGGTTGTAAAATTCTGATATATTTTTATATCTAAATAGGAAATACAATAATATAAGTTTTGTATACATGCCTAGTATATTTCAAATTTCAAGAAAAAGATTTAAGTGAAACTGGCGCGTCCGCCATAATTTGAAATCATTTTTATTGACTATTCAATACTAACGTTAAGGGCCGGTCTTTCCATCTCTTTATAAAGTTGCTTTTAACTAAAAGACACTTAAAGTTAACAAGTGAATTTATCTGGCAGTTAAAAAATTGCGTCTTTTCAACACAATTTAACTGCTCTTTTGTAAAAGGACTGTTTAACGATATTGGCAATACTGATTAAATAAGAAAGTCTATATAATAAAGTGAGACAGATGAAATGCGTCAACCATAATCAACAAAAATGTTAATTATGACAACATTACCTAACTATAACCAAAGACAATACGAATTATATTCTTTGCTATAACATACTGTAGCTATAACCAACTATAACTTTTTTAAGTTCTAGTCATTTCTGGGATATCTAGTTTAAATTTAATATTCAGAAGTGTAAAAATGTCTTCCCAGGATGATACAGTAAAAGACTTGGAACCAAATTGCCCAAGAATTTGGGGGCCTTACTAGTACAAATCGTAGCAGTTCAGTCCTTATTTCAAAATACGATTCAATAAAACATCTCATAAAATCTAACAAATACGTAGATAATACGTAATTTTTTTTTATTATTAACCTGTTAATATGATGCCGTAGATGTTGCTCGATTTTTTTCTAGAACATTTAACACCGTTATTTTTGATACACGAAATCTCCTCATAAATTCTTCATCATCCCAGATGTTTAAATTGTCTATAAGAGGCCTTACAGTATATATTTTTCGTTCGCGATTTGCAATATTTACCATGTTTATAATGTCATGATCTAATAATATTTCTTCTTCAAAATCAATAATGTTTTCCATTATAAAAATATATTTTTTGACGTTTTATTAATCAAATTGTTTATTAACACTAAAATTGTAAAGTTTCTGATGTTAGAAATCTCTTTGTAACAACTTATAGGCCAGTAAAAGTGACCAATAAGTTAAAGAGCAGATAGAGAACTTTAAAGACAGGATTTAATTTAAAATACAGGGAAAAGACCCATTTTGTAGTTACAAGGAAGATAAATTTAAAATGATGTTTATAAGGAGATGGAAAGACCGGCCCTAAATATAAAATTTTTAATTTATTTTTTTTTTAATAATTGACCAACGGGGTCGGATGGATGTAATATACTTATACAGACTCTTCGAAAGCCTTTGATCACTTAGACTATCGTATATTCTTTACTCAGGTGAAGATTTGGTTGTAAGATTCTGCTATATTTTAATATCTAAATAGGGAATACAATAATGTAAGTTTTGTACATATCTAGTATATTTGAAAGTGTATTTCAAGTTTCAAGAAAAATATTGAAGATAAACTGGCGCGCCCGCCATAACTTCAAATAATTTCTATACACTATTCAATACTTACATTAAATATACAATTTTTAAATGAAAAAAGTATACTGCCTACGTTTTCTTTTCACTAAAGCTAACATATTAAGCCACTGGTATTTTTTTAAAGCCCATATCACTTATTTCAATTTCTAATCACTATTATTTTAGTAGTATATATTTTTTGTGCAGTTTTGAAAAAACAAGGAGAAGGTTAAGCCAAAGAAATCGAGAGTCTTGTTAAGGGAAACAGTTCCATACATTTTTTCTGATGTTTCAGATGAAAATTATTTGGCGGTAAAAGTAATAAAATTACATTTTGTTTGTTTTATATTGTGCTAACCAATTCTTAATTTTTCAGGTAATTTTGATAAATAAATAAATTGCCTATCACAGTGCCCACCATCATAGGCGCGTATGTGTTAAGGGGTGGAAATAAGAACATTAAAAATACACAAAATATTATATTGTAGTCAACAGAAGAAATAGAGAATATCGTTTATAAAAATTAAGAATAAAATAGCTCAAATCATCGAACACTGTGGAACACCATATTCACACCTTCTAAAATATGACACTTTGCCATTGATGTCATCTATCTAAATATGATTTAAATAAAAGTAACGGCAAGCCTCTTATCCTCTCTTTTATCTTAGTTTTGCCAACAACATGTCAACGGCCTCTGTGAGGTCATGTAAAGCAAGAACTGTGTGCTCCCCGCCTCAAAATCTTCTACTAGATTCTGCACGACTCTATGTACAGCCTGGACCGTGGAATATCTAGCTGGAAAACGAAACTGGTATTCACATAATATCGAATTATACTTTGTAACGTATTTGTATAATCTTCTTTTCTTCAGTATTACCCCAATAATTGTAATGATTGAGATTGGCCTATAAATGTTTACCATGTTGGGATCATCTTTTTTAAGTAAAGGTATAACTTTTGTGAACGTGAAACATTGAAGGAAAACACAATTACTAAAACAAGCATTAACTAAAATTGTGCAAAAATTAAGTATTATCCTAGCGTGATTCCCAATCAATCCTGTCAGTAGCATCAGCATTGTTCCGAAATTACTGTTCTGTGTTAAAAGTTACTGGTGTAATTTTAGCGCCATTTACATTGGGAAACTTGTATTAAAACTAAAAATATGAGTGACACTGGCACTAGTGATACTGAAAAAACTGAAGCTACTGCGCCAAAGAAGGTTGTGAAGCATCAGTAAAAATAAACATAACCAAACTTTTGAGTGCATGGTCTGTTAATTTAATTGAGGTAGGTTAATAACACAGTTTGAAATAAAAAGTAGTACATTTTTAGTAAATTACCTTTAAAAATTGAACAATGTATCCTGCAATATATGCTATGATATATTTAGAAAATTTTAATTCAGGGTCTGATATTCCTAGCTCCTGGGTTTCAGGTAGTTATTCAATCTATACTACCGTCCCCCCGATAGCTTTGCTCACTCTCCCCCTTCTTATTGACATATATTCAGGGCCCTAAGCTTATGCTCCATCGCTGTGCTATTTAATTCACTCTAAGCTAGAATGACCAATGAATGATAATTGATATCTATCACTATGAATATTTAATATGCATGCTTCTGGTTTCCTGATTTTTGTTATTTTGTCAGGTGGTGTAATCCCAAAAGATACTACAATAGATCATGAAAATGCACCACAAAAAAGTTACAGATATTATCTGCATTACTTACATTGCTTACATTGCTTACATGTAAAAATTCCTGAGAGCATCGCCATTCAAACATTGAGGTAGTTTATATTTGCTCTCTTAGCAACTATTTATGCCAAATACAATGCAGCGACGCTGCAACGGGTAAATGAAATAATGTTGACTGACTTGAGTTAGTTATGTCGATAGGATGAAGTTTTCCGAGGGAACTATTTGTTCTGTAATGCCTGTTAGTTCACGCCGTATGTATGCTGACTTTATTGGACCCGAACACTACAATTTCCAGGCGGCGTGGCAAAGTCGTTCCAGTGAAGTGCCTCAAGGGTGGGGACTGAGATTTTAATCGATTAATTAAAAATACAATTATATATGGATATAAATATAGTTAACTCCCATGTAACTTCTCAATGAGCAATGTTTTTGATATCGGAAAAACTAAATCGTTTTTTTATTTTCGGTAGTCGATATGACATACAGTAGTCGATATTTATGTATTTATCACATATAAGCTTTCTTAATTTAAGTAGATTATATATTTGGATATAACATTTTCTCAACGATACATTCATGGAAGGTTTGATGGGTCTATTTTTGATAATAAGGCAGATATGCAAAAAATTACAATGAGGCATGTGAGTAATGTGTTAGACAAAGAATTTGTAGCACGTGTAACAACGACCTAATATTCTCTTTCCAACACATATTGGATATAACGCATATGTAGCTGCGACTTCAAATCGGTGATATGAATGCTGCAATTGATGATATGAAGTCATTATGGCGACTTGCCAGCTTGCCACATTATGCTTATGGCGCACTCTTTTGGACGTATCTCTTTTATTATTAAAGGTAAACCGATCAATACCTATATAAGGATCTTTATTTAAAGATCCTTATAAAGGATCGATAAAGAAGAAATAATATTTTACTTAAAAACGTTTTCTTCTTTTTATTTAGTAAAAAACTACAGTGACGTAGTAGGTACAGTGATGATGAAACGAAGGAGAATATTTAATATTGGAAGATTTCTAACCAAAGAAAAATAATAATTAGAACAAGATTTGTCTTAAATGTAATTTTATAGGTAACGGTTTTTGAAAACGTAAAAGTGGGAAGTGCAATACGAGAAAGGCAAAGATTTTTACGAGAAGAAATAATCATCATTATATGAAGGAGATGTCGAAAACAACTACTCCACGGACAATGTGCCCCTACTGGCATTGCATTACTCGGGCATCTCCATGGAAGTCATCACATCCTTCATCGAGACCTACCACCAGACACTGACCGGTTTCGCGCTTATTATGTGCTCGTCAGTGTGCCATAGGTAGTGGAATCGGTGAAAGATGTTGCGACATGATTGCCATGCAAGGGACATCGTGAATGCTAGTAGTTAAAGAGGGCACTACGGTGTGTTTGTCACCACTACTAATAACCATCATTATATTATAAGCACCTGACGGCAAATGATAATGATGTTGCTAATGAATCTGGTATTAACCGAGCTTATTAGGAAATGAGTTCAAAAAGATGAAAATTCAAGGATTTTTCCTTAATAGTGAAGATTGCAAGTTCAAAGATGAAAATTCAAATAATATCGACAGTACCTAAACACTATGAATATATTTAATCGTAATTAAATTTGCAATATATTAAAGTGGATACTGGAAGCGGATGGTTCTTTATGAACGTGAAAACAATTATTTTGAAAAAAAACACAGATCTCATTTAGATGTTCCAAGAAATATATGGAAAACACTCTATATACTAGTATTTCGGCTTATTAAGCCTTTCTCAATAGAGTAAATGATTACTTGAACATGTAATTGAGAACTTTTTGTTTTTTAAAACAATGATTGCAAGATATTTGTCCCAAATACATGGGTATTACGCCCAAAATATCTCAAACGTTGAACATTATATCCTTTAGAAAATGTGATTAGACTGGTAATTGAAAAAAACATTTTTTACAATATTTGTAATAAGCTCGATATTTTACTATATGTAATTATATGCGTCAAATCTTATTGCTGCTACTATGGGACATCTGGACATTCTAGGTTTGTGAATTTTAAAATGAAAATAAAATTTTTGTAGTTACGAACATTCTTCGATTATTTCCATTTCGCGAAAACGCAACAATTGGGACGTTTAGATCTTCTCAGAGGTTAAGATCTACGGCACTGACTTTTTGCTTTGCATCGCATCAGCCCTCGTCACACATTAGACGGTCGGAGCCGATAAAGCTCAGCTCGGGCCGTATTAATTAAATCTGTTGTATTAATTTATTGCAAGCTGGCTGGTGCTAATTTTCATCTCATAAACATTTTTATAGGTGGCGTGGTGGTGGGGCAATTTTACGGCGGAGCCAACCAATGGGCTCTGCCCGTTAATCGACGTCGCGATGTTAAATATGCGTTAACCAAGTAATTTACTTTACCTATATTGCGGCCAGGGCAATCACTACATCATTATCGCCTCCTCCTCTACCCGTACATCTTCATAAAATATTTGTTTCGCTCGTTTTTATCTTCTATTTATCGATATTATTATATACCTAAGTAATGTTCTCGTCTTTATCGGTTCTTGTGGGTCTTCTTTATCACATTTCCAAATTCAGTCTTTAAGAATTTGATAAATTTGGTAATTCCGGTGGCAATATAAATTTTGGATGGTTTCGCTCCAGATTTTTAATTTCAATAAATATTATTCTTATATCAAAAGTACCTAACTAAAGTGTTTAATTCATTATACGAAATGAATTAGAGTTATCAGTTACTATAATAAATGAGTTGCTGTTTTATATGAAGAGAAAGCAATAGAATACTGAAAATATGGTACGTATAAGATTACCTGACCGGCTTGCTGGTCGAGAATGTTGGATGGTTTCTTTCAAATAAAGCAGCCTTTTTGAGCATATGCGTAGAAATGACGATTTTGGTATTGACAGCTAGTGAAGAGTGAAATCTTAATACTTCAAAAATAATTTGTCAACAAATATGATATTTAGTGGTAAGAAACACACCGTAGTGCCGTCTTTGGGTCTTTGCTACTATCCGTCTGACAATTATTGTCTATTCACTATTATTGTGACCTCTATTGTCTTTGAGGAAGACTATCCTACTTATTTATTTGATTATATTATTAAAACCAAATCAGTTTAATTATCTCCAGATGATGTTAACTTGGTTGGCGAAACGCGCGTCGAGTGCAGTATGGTGTTATGTGGTAAACTACGTCAGTAGTTCTTCACACAAGAGCTTCCAACCTCCTTCAAGGTTGACATCCTTACACATTTCAGAAATATGTGCTTATATTTACAACATTGTACAAATATTTCTATTTTTATCTGTTTTTAGTTAAACTATATATTATTAAAAATTCTCCTGAGTATATTGGATCGAAAATATTTAACCAACTCCCTGATAATATAATACATATAAAAGTTGAAACGTCCAGACCAAGTGACACTTCTTAAATTATCCTTTTTATTCTCTTTCAGAATAGGTACTTGTAATTTACAAATTTTATAGTTTTATATGATTTTTGTGTGTCTTTTAAATATTTTCATATTTTTTAAATTATGTTTTGTTGTATGTTGAATGTTGTGTTATAATAATGTACAACTTGACTTAAATTCTCTATTCCTATACACTGTATTATTGTCTAAAAGGAAAATTAAACAAATTAAAGAAATAAATGAATATTAGTAGAATATATGACAAAAATAGTAACCGAGTATCTAGAATCAAAAAATGCAATAAAGTACTTATACTCATTTATGCCACAGTCTTGCCAAGGAGGAAGTAAGCAACTGTACGGAGCAAAATATTTATTTCTGCTCCGACAGTCAGGCGGCCTTAAAGGCTTTAGCATCTCCAAGGACAAGATCCGCTCCTGTCCAAGAGTGCGGAGATACCCTGGAGGAGCTGGCTAGAGGAAAAGAGGTTAAATTTGTATGGGTACCAGGTCATAGTTGAATCCCAGGGAACGAAAGGGCCGATGAACTACCTCGACTCGGATCTCAGGGACCCAGCCAAGGACCTGAACCGATTTTAGGCATTACACGAAGGCAGGTCAACATGGCTCTTAATGATTAGGCTCATGAAATACTAAGTAAACACTGGAGAAGGAGTGGGAGCTGTAGACAAGCTCGCTACTTTATAGTGGAGCCAAGCAAGACCAAGACGGCCTGGCTGTCGTAGCCGGATGGCTCTAAACTAGTTGGTGGGAGTTTTAACGGGTCACTGCAGGCTTAGAAGACATCTATCATTGATGGGTGTTGAGGGAGACCCTATCTGCCTAAAGTGCGGGGAGGGCGACGAAACGCCTTCTCACTTCTTGACAGAATGCGCGGCTTTCGGCAAACTGAGATACGACATCTGGGGGGCCGGGGAGCTGCAAGAGGAAGAGGTCAGTTCCCTTGATTGGACCGATATTCTGAACTACATTAGAAGGTCGGGAAGGTTCGACGAGGGAAGAGGTGACGGAGTTAAGTAGGGGACGACAGGGGTAGGAAAAAAGGGCCCGCTTGTGGCCTACTTGCCAGGTCTTGGCCGCCCCATACACTACTACTACTACTACTACTTTACTCATTTAAATTTAACTTTTGGACTAACCAATATTCCATTAAAAAATTGAAAGTTCCCAGCAAAAATAAAGTTAAAAAATTTTAAGTAAAAAGTATTATGCTTTTTACATTATTATATTGATCTTTTACGCATTTTTCTAAACGTTAAAGTAACCTTCATATATATTTTTTAATCTTAATAGCATTGCCATATAAAAAACCCATACTGTTCCATATAATAAATAAACTTGCTCTAAACTTAAAATACTTGCAAAAATATACCATTGAACCGCTAGATGTGTTTTATTTCTCTCGGAACTCTTATTGGTACTTACACGTATTTTCTTTACGTAGTATGTTTAGTTTTCACGTGCCCGGAGCTAATCTAATTTAGTTTTATGATGAGGTAATATTGCAGGGCAGAGTAAACAGCACAAAATAGGGATTGAACGCGGCGCAGGCACGACATTGTCGCATAAAGGACGTGAAGATGCTACCTCCCGCTGAACAGTGCAGCAATATGATAACACACACTTCAGGTAAAAGGTAAAATGAGTGTACCTAAGGATTAGATCTACCTATTGTGAACGGATGAGTCTTCGACGATATGTTTTTAAGTGCAGTTATCGGATATTGGTTTTTGTTGTATAAAATGAGAACAGCTACCTACCAAGAGTTAAATAAAATGGTGATCAGATAAAGCAGCAAGAAATTTTTATGCAAAATTTAGAGTCTGTAATATTTATTCAGATAGCGAGTAGAAATAATGAATTTAGGCGGGTGTTTGGTCTAAGGTCAAGATCACCTCCATTATCTAGTCTAGTATGATATATTATAAATACGATAGCGAAATTCATTTTATTTCCTTTTGGGATTACACCACCTATAAAATAATAAAAAACAGAAAACCAGAAGTATTCAAAATAAATATCGAAAATGTACACTGAAAGAAATGGGAGTACTAAACTGCTTTTTTTGTCAGATTGACATTTTTAATTTAAATTGTCAATCTGACAAAAAAATACTTCTTATCATACAAAGAGTTCTTATCGTACAAACGTTCTACTGGCGAAGAGTTGAGAATCAAGTTGAAACGTTTAGGAAAAAGCTAGTTAAGTGTTTAATTTCTATTAAATTTAGTTAATTTATCAAATACTATTTTATTACATATTATACAGTGGTTTCTTGGGGCAAACTTTAGAAGTTTGCCTTGATACTGCACATTCAATAATTAATTTGTATGCTTCTGGTTTCCTGATTTTTGTTATTTTACAGGTGGTGTAATCCCAAAAGGAACTTTGAATCATGAAAACGCATCACAAATAAGTTACACATTAATGTATGAAAGTATTTATTTGTGGCATTGTTTAATTGCTCTTATTTATTTGGGTATTATGCCACCACTGAAAAAATACAAAATATTACCAATATAAAAATTTTACCTAATCAAGAAATCTCACACTAAAAAGCAGATTAACAATATATAGAATTAAAGCAGGACCAGTTTAGATTTTCCCTGATTCTCTGGTCTGCTACACAGATGGCTCGCGCGTGGAGGACAGGTTCTCAGGGGCAGCAATTTATATGGACGACATGGGCCGGCAAAGCTTTGCACTGGGTTCGTATCCCACAGTCTTCTAGACTGAAGTCTTTGCTATCCTAATGGCAGCAAACAAGGAAGAAGTAAGGAACTGTACGGAGCAAAATATTTATTTCTGCTCCCACAGTCAGGCGGCCTTAAAGGCTTTAGCATCTCTAAGGACAAGATCCGCTCTTATTCAGGAGTGCGGTGATACCCTGGAGGAGCTGGCCAGAGGAAAAAAGGTAAAATTGCTATGGGTACCAGATCATAGTTCGGATTTTAGAGACCCAGCCAGGGACCAGAACCGATTTTAGGCATTACACGAAGACAAGGCAACATGGCTCTTAATGATTGGACTCATGAGAGACTAAGTAAACACTGGAGAAGAGTGAGAGCTGTAGATAAGCTCGCAACTTTATAGTGGACCCAAGCAAGACCAAGACGGCCTGGCTGTTAAGTCGTAGCCGGAAGGCTCTAAATCAGTTGGTGGGAGTTTTAACGGGTCACTGCAGGCTTAGCAGACATCTATCATTGATGGGTGTTGAGGGAGACCCTATCTGCCTAAAGTGCGGGGAGGGCGACGAAACGCCTTCTCACTTCTTGACAGAATGCGCGGCTTTCGGCAAACTGAGATACGACATCTGGGGGGCCGGGGAGTTGCAAGAGGAAGAGGTTAGTTCCCTTGAATGGACCGATATTTTGACCTACATTAGAAGGTCGAGAAGGTTCGACGAGGGAAGAGGTGATGGAGTTAGGTAGGGGACGACAGGGGTAGGCAAAAAGGGCCCGCTTGTGGCCTACTTGCTACTACTAGCATTAAACACGTTACTTAAAAACGTTTCGAAAACTTTTCCGTTCTTGTTATCAAAACTTTAAGTATGACTGACTTACAGAATAGCATGACACATTGTAATTTATTTTGTTTAACTATTTCCATGGGCATAATAGATATTAGTCGATTTTCATTTTATTTTGACTTACCTCGTCTTTCAGAATTGATAACCAATAGCTATCAAAATTTACATATTGGATAAACATTTGTCTCCATTTAAAAAAATTGTCGCGGATTTTTTCAGTTTTCTTTTTATATTGTTTTGTTCTTTATCTAAAATTTTAACTGACTCCCATTGTACCCTATGGCCATTTTCCCAAGCGTGTTCACAAATTTTTGACTTTTCAAATTCTCTATTTTAATATAATCTTTGTGTTCTCCGATGCGAACATTTAGAGGTTTTATGTTTCACCCACATAATGCTTGTTACTCTCACATGGCACACTGTAATTCAGTATTTTGAACTTTGTAAATTATTTTTTGGCCGAGCCTTTGCTAAATTGTCCGTAAATCATTATCCGATGGAAAAACGTTCTAATTTGGAACATACTTATTACCAATTCTTTGTAATCTTTCAGATACACCAAGTACATATAAAATTTTTTAGGTATTCGAAATTTTAGGCTGTTTTGGTTGTTTGTCCTATTTTCAATCCTTTCAAATGTTCTATCCCTAACTCTTTCCAATACACCAATGTTATTCCATCCAATTTGAAACACACTGTATACCTAATGTTACAGAATACATATTTTAAAGCTGTTAACAGTTAAATCTAAGTTAAAATCATCATAACTATTTATTATGTTAAATTTAAATTTGTTGGGAAATGATATTCGATCTGAAATACATATTTAAATATCCTAGAAGAAATATCCTAGAAGAAATATCCAAGGCACTGTAATGGGCATCAGTTTTCTAATAGAAATTACTTTACTGTCGCTCGGAACATCCGAAAAAACTCTCAGTTGCTTTATACTTTTTAAACATTACATAATGATGTTAAAAGTTAAATTAGTGTCTACCATTGCCAGTAAAAATATTTTATATATAAAACACAGTAAACCACTATTTGTTTACTTTGTTAATAAAGTTCTTAAGAATTATCTTATCTTATAGATATTTATATGGATAATAGGAATAATATACCTTTCTTGGTTCATGAAAACTATTTTTAATTACAGCTACGCCAATCAAATAAAGACTGATAAAGCAAAAATCGGAATAGCGAAAACATCCCCACAATTTTCCAATTTTCAAACAATGCCGAACAATTCCATCACTGCACAGAATTCCGCTATGTTAAATATGTGAATTATTGTTGTTCATCAGAGATAACAGTATCGAGTAATTGGACTAAAGCCAGATGTAGTCGTAGTCGGGAGCGGTCAATAGACCGGCCACGTCCGTTGCACTCACGTACTGCTTCTGATATATTTCGATTTATGTTATATGGACAACGAGGTCCATATTAAAAATCATTGTAGCGAAAGCAAGATAAAGTGTTTCTCAATTTTTCGTTCGAATCTAAAAATTCTGACGCTAATGATGCGTGAAACCGGGAAGGAGAGTGGTGGCTGTTCCCTGGTTTGATGCCCTTCCCACTCTGACTGGAATTTTTCATATATATCAGCACCGAGGATATGAATTAAAAATAAATGTTTTTACTGTGTTTATTTCGAGTTTAATGTTTTTTATTGCGGGCAGTAACATAACTTTGTGGTTTTTCCGGTCGGTGTGTAAAACCAATGGCGCAATATACGAGACATTTAAGTGTAAGCGTACATTTTTATAGTTGGTCCACTGGAACCACAGATCTTTGATAACATAGAATAGATCCACAGCGAATGTATAAATTCACTAAAATGTAGGTAGTAAGGTGTAGGTAGAAGAAATGTAGGTATAGTTTTCTAATAGTAGGTGAGCATATTTTGTTTTATAAGTATTATTACGTAAAAGTACCGGGATATCAAAAATTATCTTGGTCAAGGGTGGTTGTGGAATGTAAAACGTGTGTCTTACTTTAAATTTGAAATAATTATGTCATTGTCACACTGACATCATCAATAACCTACAAATTTCATACCTATTTATTTCAGTTGTAAAACAATAATGAACTACAAATTATGAAATAACGGTTTTAGTAACAAGAAAAACTAAATTACAGTAATTGTTGGAAATGTCCCCCGTTTTGTTCGATGCACAAGTTGACGCGCCTCCTCATGCTGTGAAAAGCGTATTGCAGCATTTCTGGCGTTATGGTTGCACTTTGCTGAACAATTCTGTGTTGCAGTTCTTGCAAATTATTTACCGGAGTTGCGAAAATCTTGTTTTTTAAGTAAGGAAATATAAAATACTCCATAATTGTCAAACAAGGTGATCTCGGAGGAAACTCAACTTCTGTATGCAAACTTATCAGCCGGTCATCAAAAAACTCGCGGAGGAAAGCAATATTTTCTCTCGCAATATAAAAATGTGTTTATTTTTAGTGTTTCATAAATAAAGTGTGCATTCATATGTTTCTAAATTTCTTATTCATTAAATTGTCCTGCCGAATTTCACTCGATGTTTGTATTGATACCGGATAAATTTGGATTGTTTAAATTCTAAACTGTTTCCTTTAGCAATTTGACTCGAAAAACTTTCAACCTAAGAACGCTCCACCTTCGGTGTCGCGTTTTTAATAGTTGACAGTTTTTCTCGTCTAATTGCTTGGCAACAATTTCTCATTATACAATCCAAATTTATCCGGTAAAATACAAACCTCTTGTGCAATTATGCAAGTGATAACTTTTTCTAACTTTCAAAATGTAGTCAATGACTAAACTATGGCAAAATATTATTAAAACTGAAGAACAATGTCAAATTTAAAGAAAAAGCTTGGTAATGGTACAGTTACAAAAATTATAAAGACAGTACAAAACGAACAGAACGAGGTCCAAGTAGGTTTTACTTTTTGATGAAATGGAAGAAGCATTGGGCAGTAAACTTGTCATGGATTAGAGTCAAGTATAGATGTTGAAGATGTTCAACATAAAAAACAAGTACAACAGTGGCAACTGAAACTTATCTAAAAATACTTAAAAAATAAAAATTGATTCACCTAACCATCGACGTTATCGACTTCTGAATCAAAGCTATAGAAATGAAAAATATCAATAATTAATTTCATGACAAATATGTCATTAAAGTAGAATATGAAAAAGCTAAATTCGCCATAGAGACAGATTGGATATAAAAAAAACCGATTGCTTTGTAGAAAGATACTAAATACAGGTTTTTGTGAAAAAAATAGTGTAAAATAGGAATCTACTAACTTTTTGAGATGATATAATGTTTATTAGATTAATGATAGATATTTATTTACCTACTACTTTTATATTCATAATTTTCACTTCATTACCTTCTTTGTATTCTATTGGTTAATAAGATTTTTTCAAATATTTTAATTTTCACAGTAATCTAAAGAAAACTGCTAATTTGCTTAGAACTCAAAGATTTGGATTACAGTGATCCGTTCCTAATTATCTGGATCTAAATCTAATAAACTTATTCAGAAAATGAGAAAATTAAAAACAAATGTAAGCGGATTATTTCCAACTATTATTTTCATTCAGTGCAGGAATACCTATATGGAATTCTTTGCTGGATCTTTATACTTTAATTTAATATTACAATACGTTAACATTTACTGAAAGTCACGTTACACCGCCAATGCTGCGTTGCATTTTGTCACTTACAGAAATGCATTGTTCTTAAAAACAGAACCATGAGCGCATGATTGATGTAACTGGCATACCCATTTTCAACACATTCACACCACTTGCCGTTTTCACATCACCTGGGAGTGTGTTCTAGTTGTTAAATACCCTTTGAGAACAAATTTTGCCGTATTATTGTCCTCAATTTTTGCATCTGTAATTTCCATTGATGGCCACGTAGCCTCTGGTCAGGGTTTAGGGTCAGTAGGTTCCTGCTATCGTCCTGGAAGTGATCATGTAAGATTTTATAAGTAAATATAATGTCTCCTCTGGACCTTCGTTCTGACATGAGAGGAAGATTCAGATACTACAACCGTTCTGGGTATGATAGTGTATGGATCTGAGGAATCTTTTTTGTTGCTCGACGTTGAACGTTTTCGATAAGTTTGATGTCTATGATGGGATGTGTCGACCAAATTATTGCAGCATATTCCAGAGGTGGTCTAACATAAGATTTAAATAGAATGCGAAATAGCTCGGGTGTGGGATTTTGGAAAACTTTATTTTTGCTATATGTTTGCGATTTTTTAGAGTGATCATTTGATTTTTGTTTATGCAAAACACATTCTTTTAAGAGTTTTTTCGTTGCAATCCGAATCCTTGTATTTTTTATTATAACTGTGTTTAGACCAAAATACGGTCAATCTTGCTTTGTAATTCAGCGCTCTGCGCGGCATATAGCCAGGAGAATAGCTATTTTGGCTTGATTTGTCTTAGTCCTTATTTAAATAAGGCGTGTGCAGATGGAGGATAGTCTTAACGATGCCCTTACTATTCGTAGTTATTTGCTATATTCTTTTAAGAGTTGAATTTTCTACTTGTCAGTTTTTTTATCAACTGTAATAGAATATTCAAAAAGCTATTCAGATAGATTTACAGAGATTATTCATTACTGAGTTACAACACAAAGTATCTTAGCAACTTTATAACATAAAACAGACGGTCTGAAATCCATACACCTTGCAAAGGCTGTTATGTTTCCAAAAAGGAAATACATCGATACATTATGCAGCTTCATCGAAAAACTTCCCCTAATAAAAAGTTTCCAGACTATCCGAATGTGAAACATAAATTCGATGGCAGCGAGATGATAGGTATCTGATTACATGCCTGTCTAGGACGGCAGACTCTTTACCTGGGAGGTTTCACCTGCAGAGAAAATGTTTTCCCCGTGACTGAAACCACAGCGGAAAAAGAAAAAATAAAATAACAAAACATTCCGCAAAACTATCATTCTGCCGGACTCATTGGTCGATGTGTGCACTCGTGGAACCTCCTACAGCGGAAGTACAATTTCTTACGTGTACAGCTAAACTTTTACAGGTCCGGGCTTGGGTAAGTTGGGGTACAGAGCAGTACAGGTGAACGAACCCACCTTGTAGCTATTTAAATCGTATTTTTTTTACGCCTAACAAGTCAACTTATATATTATTTTATATTAACAGTGGCATTTGAAATCTTTGATCTTTCAATCTTATTAAGAACTATTGCATGGAAAATGCAATGAATTATTAATAATAATAATATCCATTTTAGAACAATCTGTAACAATAATAATTTATATTATTTGGTTTCTATTACCATAGAAAGTAAAATTGTTGTTCGATGGGCTTGACCTTGTGAAGTTTAAAATAGTTTTATGCTTGGACGTCATGAAAAATAAAAATAAATGAATTAAGAGCTAAAATAGAAAAAACAATGTTTATTTTTTTTTATATATTTCACAATGTTTATTTTTTTATATTTCTTGTTTTGGTGAAACAGGCAAAATCTTCTATTTTCAAATTGAATTGAATTGGTTTTTCTAACTTATAGTCGGCTGTGGCACTATCATAGACAAACTTATTAGCACTACCTACTAGGTAATCTTTTGGAACCAGTTAATGTTCATTTTGAACATAAACCTTCTTCGTGTTTGAATTCCATGATCATGTTTGAATGACCTTGTTTGAATTTTATCAACAATTGGATTGTAGCTATTTGTTTTAAGATTCTTGTTATTTCATTCTTTCATTTTGTGCATCCCAGAGACACGTGTTTTATTGTTTTTTGCAGTAATTTTATTATTTGTTGATTATTTTTTTTTGAAAATATTTTAATTATAATAGTAGTTTTTCAAATATTCAACGTATTATGCCACTTTGTGAGATATTAGATTTGGCAGCAAATTTTTTTATAACAAAAAGCACTTTGCAGACCGAAGATGTGGCTATACTGGCTATATTAAAATGTCACACAGCTAGTTGCACCAATTAAGTTTTGGAGAGTTTAATAGACTTTATTCATTTTCTCTCTCAAACATATTTTATATACCTCGTTATACAGGATTATTCAGAACTTATCTCTAAAACTTCGAGGATATGTACATCCTTCAATAAGAAATCGATATCACCAAAAAAATTTATAATAAAAGTCTTAGGATTTCCCGTAAACAATGTTTAAAATTATACCATTATAAAGGACTACGTAGATGAGCAACTGTACTTCAATGACAATCTGATATACCACATTCCTAGGAATGTAGTAAAAAAAAGTAAACACGTTTTTGTACCTAGAACGCCTGGGCGAATAGAGTTGGAGTGGGGATAATATCTCTATTGTCTATTCAGTCATCAGTCTATGTATGTACTCTCTGTGTGCCGGTGTTTTATTTATCGTAGGAGTGTTAAACTGTAAAATTTTCAAAATGGCTTATGTGTACAGTAATGCTGAGTTAATGGACTGTTACCAGTGGATTATCAATTATAAGTTAGGTTTTGTGAGTGGTTGTTGCAGCAAAATGCTGAAAATCCCCAATTTACTTAATAATTTGCGTTTACAAGATCAGCAACCAGGAGGAACATTCGGTTTAGTGCGGCGAAATTGGATAAGGCGTGCCCAAAAGTGTGTACAAGTCGAGGAATATTATTTAGAACAGCTTTTGTAACAAGGTATGTGCAAATTTTTTATAAATTTCATGTTTCTAATACCTAGTAATCAAGTAGCGCAATTCTTCAAAATTAGTGTAACAAAATTTTATTCATTTTAAAGACACGTCACTTTGGTCACATCTATCTATCTGTAAATTTATTTTAAAGTAAAAACGCTGCAAATCTTTTTTGCGCCGGGTGTCGGTATACTCTCAGAACTTCCGAAGTTTTTTTCGTGCTAGCCAGTTTGCATTGTCAGTCCCAAGGTCACTCCATTACAGTGGACCTGTATCCAGCAGCGTGCAATGAAAATTTTTTAAATAGTTTTCAGAAGTAGCCAAAAAAATTTTTTTGCACTACCACATTTGTACATGTATGTTGAACATCCCCAAATTTTATTATGGATAAGTTCTGAATAACACTGTATACTTATTATCTAATATTTGTGTATATGAAGAATTGCCGTTTTTTAAATAAATGATTTGAAATTAATAGGTACTTTATTAATTTCATACGAGTATTATACTAATTACATATTGTGTGTGTATTATTTGTGAATAGTATTACATTATCCAGTTTAATAGTCTATTTTTATATTATTGAACATAATTTTAGTGTATTTTTCTCGTTTTAATTTAATTATTTAAATTAATGTTCAAGTAAACTTCAAAGATCATTTTTTTAACTTTTGAAACAGATTTACCCATAAAAATGTAAATCAATGGATCATCAATATATCCTAACATAGTTAAAATGAGATTATATCTCTCTGCAGTATCAATTTGTATTCTAAATATACCGAGCTAATAATATGAGAGAAAACTCACTGCCCTATTCTACACGTGCATTTCACCTTCAACTATAGTATTATCTGAAGATACTTAAAACAAGTTTTTAATGATCTTCATCTATTAAAATTTCATCTCTAACTTTAGCTATCTCTAGATGATGCTAATTTAGTTTATGAAACGCGCGTTGAGTACTTGTTTTACTGATAGAAAAGCTGATATTCCATCAAAGTTTCCAACTTAACCTCAATATAAAATGACTGCAGTTTGGGTACAAATTGGGTCGAAATAAATATTTCTGGAGCTATTGGTAGGTATATATGTATATTCAGATAATATTTATGCATATAATTCGGAATCAGGATAATGAATTTTTTTCAAATATGTCCATTATCTGCGAGACGGCCCTGTACGAAAACATCACGTGGAGAAGGTCTCCCTCGCAGCATTGGCTGTGACACGGCCAATACTCGATATCATCGGGTCCGCCCCGACACCTGTCGGCTTCTTTTTGTTTTTCCGCTCGACCGCGACGACTTCCGTCCGCCATCTTCTTAAAGGATTGAATTAAACATACGCGGAGTCCTCGTGCGGTTGGTCAAGACGTCCTGCGAACTGCCGCCCGCGTGCCCATGACGCCAGAATAATATTATTTCCTGGGCCACGGAGGAGTATCACGGCGTAGGTTGTAAAACGTCGAATTCGGGGAACATTTGCACCTTTTTAGGGATAGATCGGATGCAAATATATAATACGGTCAGGATCTTTTGAAGTTAAATTGTTTATATTGGGTCGCTGCCATGCAGTTTAAACGTTATCTGTGAAATATAAACCTGTTTATTTGTGGTATTAATTCAAATTTGTATGACAACTTGAGGTACCTATACAACTAATAAAAAAGAAACATGATTCTCGTTTAAACCAAACGCTTGAAGTTTTAATTAACATTACAGAAGTATTCAGATAACAGAATGTATAGAACGCATGCCACTATATTTTTGACATTTAATTTTTTCTGTAACTTTTTCATTTGTACACTGAAAGAACAGTTTATTCATAATTAATGATACTGATTGGCACCTAACAAAGGCTTTATTGGATAATGGTGTAATAAATTTTTGTTTATGAGAAAAAAACAATTTATTAAAACTTTTCAAATATTCCCTTACTTGACGGTATCAAGTAAGGGATTATTGATAATCAATATATCTTTTATTTTCTATTAATAACGATTCGTTTTAATAAATATTATTATGAGTAAATGTAAAATTACTTAGTTATTATCAATATTTCAGTTGTTTATTATAAATAAAGCATAGGTACTAATTAAAATTTCGTCTTTATTAGAATTATAAATTGCAATGTTTATAATAAATATTTGTTTTAATTTTAAAAAATAAAGATTATTTATAATGAATAGTCTCTTATTTATCACACCCAATAATTATTTTACGTTTATTTAGTATATAGTTAGTCCAGATCTATTTTTTATATCACAGCAATCACCACTGAACAGGTAATAATTCTAAAAATTTTTAAAAAATCACACAATCGGCAGTTTTCCAAAGTTACGTTTTCGAAGGTATATAAGTTTTGACGTCCCTATATACCTTGTGCACCATACACATATGGGTCATATAGGTATACCGTACAGTCGTACAGCACAGTGTAGCGTCTATCGTCTCATCTCAAGTATCAAGTAAAGTACTTAGTACGTACACTCACATTAACGAAAACGAAACACTCGCGCTGCACCCAAATAATAGGTAAATGAAATGAAAATAATAATGATATAAAATAAAGTCACCCAATTCAAGGTAAATAGAAAAATACGTCAGCTACTCACTGTCAACAGTGCCAACCTAGCATACACTACCAATTGCACAATTTTATAATGCCACAATAAAGTAAATTAACTAATTAAAAAACTACTTCAGGATTCTTAACAAAAAAATGGATTACTTCATAATAAATAAAATAGAGTAAATAAGAAACAAACATATATTAATTTTTAGTCTGGATTATTTAATATTAATAAAATCTAAATTAATAGTAAATATATTTTTTGGGAATACGACCAAATAAAGAATTTATTAAGATGAAACATTTCTCATTAACTATTAACATTTTTACACCAAACAAAGTATTTGTTTTTAATAAGTAAAATATATTTAGAAGAATATTTATAGTAAAAAATATTATTTAACCTAAAATATGTATTATTTATTTTAATAAATGACATCCAAATAAACAATTGTTAACTATAATCCACGTCTTTTCTTTCAGTGTATGTAATTTCTTTTCGTGCGTGGAATATTTTTTATGTAATCTATTATGCACCTTGTAATGGTGCAAGGAATCTAATCTATACACATTTAACATCAACACAAAACTTCATTGTTCATTATTTTGTTTAGTTTTACATTATAATGAATTATTTAATATTAATGCTGGCATACTCTAGGTTTGTGGGATTGAAATTACGAGATGGCCAACACCTAATCCCGATTTAAGTCCTGCAGAACAGGTACAGGACATGTCGGAAAGATGATTCAGGTAACGATGTCTTGAAAAGGGGTTGGAACCTTTGGTGTGAAGATAACACTGACGTAGTTTTCCACACAACACCAAAACACTATACTGCACTCGACGCGCGTTTCGCCAATCAAGTTTGCATCATCTGAGATGATTAAAACTCAATCATTTCGCATCATCTCTCATCTACAGTTTTAATCATCTCTAGATGATGATAACTTCGGTGGCGAAACGCGGGTCGAGTGCAGTATAGTGTTTTGGTGTTATATGGAAAACTACGTCAGTGTTAGGTAACATTGTCCTCCAGTAATGGCAGGAACTACCACGATTAGTTCATTCGAAGGCGTTTATAATAAACCCTTCAAAAACAAGAACTAAAAAACTTCTAGAGTTAAGCAAGTTTCACCTACGAACTCTAATTGGCCTATACACGGGTCACTGCCGTTTAAAATATCATCTGTGCAAATTCGCCTAGCAGAGTGCCGTCTGTGCTTAGAAGATGATGAAACGGCAGAACACATATTGTGCACCTGCCCCGCTGGAGAAAGGATCAGATACTCATTATTTGGCAAAGGACAACTTCTGCCAGAGGATCTGAATAAATTCTCACCCAATAAGGTAATCAGCTACATTAAGAAGCTGGACCTGTTGGGTGAAATATAAGTAGGTGTGAGCCACAATAGACCACATGGTCGCGGTAGAGGGTCTGGTTTTCGGCCCACTCACTTTTGAACCTGACCTAACATAGGTAACATTGTGATTAACTGTTATATCAGTCTATCCCCTTAGGGATGCCTCGCAAGAATAATAGGATAACATTCCTCAATAAGGTTTTCCAGGTTTCCCTCTTTCCAGCACTGGTGGTTAGGGCGTATCAACCTAAGTCATTCCTAAGGCGCAAATGCAACCAGTGAAGTAATAATATGCCGTTCCCACTCCTACCAAGTCCGAGACTTTCGGGGTAATCCTTGTGAGTAGAATGAAAGGTAGAGATATTATTATTATTATTATTATTATTATTATTATTATTATTATTATTATTATTATTATTTCTATTATTTTTTTTTGTTGAAATCCATTCGACCGGTTCCCTCGCCCCGATTGTCAGGGTCGGGCGCTGGTGGTTACCAGTAGCTGAGAATTCGGGAATCCTGTGTCCTGAGTAGACGTAATGAAGCCAGAATAACCGCCTTCTGCATTTTTAAAAAATAAATTACCACCACTAATAAAACTCAATTTAATTCTTAAAAACGTTACAGCAATAGCGTTAATAATCACGTTTAATAAATTCGACAATGTAATTTGAAATTAATGTCATCCTGGTATATCAAATTATATCAAGCATCAACCCCACTACTATAAAACAGCATCAAGCAGCACGCGACAAAGAAACAAACTGAAGTAATCAAAACCATTCCATTGTCCGATCATCAGTTACAGTTTATAATATATAATTACTTTCCTCGTAACCATAATACGAATTATAATGTTCAATTTGTAGCCGTGCTAAATTGGGTTTAGTTAAAACGGGCATTGCACGTGGAGACCAGAACGCGTCATAAAGGCCATCAAATATTAACCACTTCATTATGATATCTACCTGCCAGTTAATAGAGTTTAAATAAATGATGTCCGTTTCACACTTGCTCTACCAAATTGGCAGGGCCGACTCTAGCTTTTGAACGAGGCCGGGTGCCATAGAAAAGCGAGGCTATTGAAATAAATTAAATAAAAAAGAGAAAACAACAAATCTGGTGGTGAAATTTGAACCATGATAAAAGTTTCCAGAAAGTCACAATGTTTTACCTAGGGAGCTATCAGCAGTTTTGCATCTGCATATATTTTTAAATAGGAAGTTAATGATGGTGACGGTACTTAAACATTTCCTTTTGTAATATAGTTTGTAAGGAAATACTGAAATTTTAACACTAACATAATAGTAGTATTTTCCTATGGCAATGTGAAAATTGACAGATTAATCATGGATTTGATGCATTTTTAATAAATTAATATCAGATTCTGAATTTCAACTCAATTCTTTTCGAAAATCATTTATATATGCTAATAATATAACTCTTAGTTAATAAAAAACTAACAATTCCGATTTCATCGTCAAAATAACAAGAAAAGATCCTTAGAAGAAAAATAGGATAGAAAACAGATCGTCATAGTCATCCATAGTTATAGACATCCTCTTCAATGAAAACTGCTCATAGAGATAATATACCTATAAATAACGTTTCTAACATTAACTTCCTCATCAAAAACATGCAAATTTGCCAAATATTAATTGGTTAAAATTAGTCTTTTATATCAATACAAAATAAAAACTATATTTTTATTGATCGGAATGCATTTAATTGAGCTGTTTCAAGCAAAATCATGATAGCACTAAGCTTTTCATCCCTAATTTAAAAAATATAATAAATAACGGCCTAAATCAAAAGATTTTTTTGTCGCCATTTCTCACATACCCAAAGTTAAAATTATTTCGCAAATATTCAGTTTACAGGGTCGCAATAGTGTAAAAAGGGTGTATCGAATCCATTTACATGATGAGTGAGGTTAAAATTAAGTGAGGTTGTATAGGAGAGGTTGTTACTTGCATGTTATTCTATTCCATCTTAACGCCACAAGACCATGTATACCTGGTTATTTTTCCATATTTTAATGAGTACCTTATCTTCTTAATTTTTGTTTATACTTATTATGAGATAACATATATACATAGTATAACCTGTATGCATAAGATTCAATGCCCTGTGACTGTAGTCAGAAGGCCAAACTACCAAATCTCAAAATTGTCTGGTATCTAGTAGGTATCCTACTGAATGAAATATTGGACGTAAATACTTTCAAATATTTAATTCACTTTGAATATCCATTACATTCCATGGCTAAGCTAAACCGTTAACATCAGACAATTATGCTTCAAAAAACATCTTAATACAGTTTAAAAGTTTTATTTTTTCGCATCGTTTGGTCTGCATGACAATGCATGATCATGCAAATTAAAAACCTAAAAACCAGGTTTTGCTACCAGGAACAGTTTACCTTCTTTGCACTTTCATGATCATGTCAACTACACACTTGTTATTAGCACATTCCAAGTTATGGAAGTACCGCCCAGAAGTCAAAAAGAAGCCCAGAGATGAGGGCCAATCAAGTCTTGGGATAATGGGAGAATCAATTGTTAATTAGATGTATTAAAAAGCGAACAACAGTGCTAGAGCACTCGGTCACTGCTCCCTTTTGAATCTAAAATATTTCTCATGCGCCTAGAACCAGCCCTGTAACTTGGCCAAATAAACAGACCGAACGCCACTATCGACTTCTAGATTCGATCGATGCCAACTTTATATCCTACTATTCATTACTATTAAACATTTACAAGAAAATATTGCTTTCTTTCTGAGTTTCTCTTCCTTGGAAGCTTCTACGAGTGCAATTCCTTCTAATGGAAAAAACTTAAGGTTAAATTATTTGATGGCTTTGCAGCTTTATGAGGGATAGGTATCACATAAATTTTTTACTTTTGGTATGCGAAGATATCCAATCACCTAAAGTATTTTTAAATAACTGAAGCTGCAATAGTTTGGTTTTACTGTATGAGTGTAATTGCATGTATGGCTAAAAGTGGATAGTACGAATTAAAGGTTAACGATACAAAATGTGTAGGACGTGTTATTAAAAACTAAAAAAAATATTTGAAAAAACTGTAAATCTTAATTTTGAGAAAACTACAAATTCACATGAAACTAATGAGGGTTCTTCCTAATGAGGGAGGACAGTCAGTACAAAAATTGATTGTAAATATAGATTTTTTGCTATGAGCTTCCCTTAGGGCATACACTATATTGACTTATTTTTTCTTTGAATTATTCACTTTAATTAAATTTCAGTGAAAACTTTAGCTGAGAACGAAAATGCGACAGATTGTCATAAAAACAAGATTCTACAAAAAACTATTGACTTTAAGGCCACCTTCATCAAACTATAGCTTCTCCCAAGGAAGAGGAAATTCCAAGATAGGACATACATTGATGTCGGAGCTTATCTTAGAAATGATATCTGACAGAATTATTGCAAACTTTAACTTCCGCAAGCCATTCGAGGTTCTAATACAGAATCTTAGTGACTGGAAGTCAAAGGTAAATTCTGTGGAAACTTGGAGACTCGTGTGGTTCCCAGATGGCTTCAAAACAGATAGAGAAACAAGAGCTAGAGTATTTGGGTTGATACCTAGAAGCTATAGTCTGGGGACTTATCCCACGGTTTTCCAAGAACAAATTTTCCCAATAATGGCGTGTTTGGTGGAGAGTACGAGAAGGGACTACACACGTAAACTAATCTACATAATCTCTGATAGTCAAGCCGCCTTAAAGGCTTTGGACTCTAACAAGGTTAGTTAGTTAGGCTTGTTTGGGATTGCCTCTAATGGCTAATTGAACTGCAAAATACCAATACAGTAAGACTATGTTGGGTACCAGGTCATAAAAGTATTAGGAAAGTAAAGTAAAAGGAAATGAACGTGTAGATGAACTTGCTACAAAGAGACCTGATGGCTTTCACAGGACCCCAGCCAGCTTGTGAAGTTGCTTATAGCGCTGTTAGTACGACTCTGGGAAAATGGGTGGAACTAGAATATAGAAATTACTGGGTTTCAAAATCAGGAGAGTCATGTGAAGGCACTAATGGAAGGTCCTCCTCGGGAAGGTCCTTCCCAGAAAACAAGAAGAGTAGATAGCTTCTGTAGAGATTGAATTCTGCATCTCATGGTATAAAAATATACGGGGTATTGCATGAGTTTTTTGAGATTCTTACAATCACCTGTTGGGTTTGTCAACCTGTCCTGTTAGGGCCCAGGTCAATTTTTGATACATAACTTAAAAGAGTCGTTGTTGCTCAACGTTTGCCAAAAAATAGAGTTTCAGTTGTTGCGAACATAGTCTGAAAACTTCAAACATTGTAAATACGTGATATAATATGACTATATTACATTAAACACAAAAGGACTAATTTTGCTTTTAGAATATAAAATGTGCATAAAAAGGATATACCTAGTTATATTTAAAAAACTAAAAATGATATCTGGACAGAAAAAGTGGAACATTTTGGATGAGTAAATATTCTTAGTTGGTAAATCTTGAGAAATTTGGCAGCATTGTAAAACGAAAATTCTATAATCCTTTTTCCCTTAGATATTGATACTAAGTAACTGCCAGTGTATGACAATATTCACTTAAAATTAATAAATACAGAAGTGAACAGCCAAACCCTTTCCGGAAAATTCTTGACATAACATTGTTAGGTAAGTGTTATGACCGCTCCGGTTAAATAGGAGGGCGCACGCTGACCTGTCAGTGGCATCTAGTGGCCTACGACGATTTATACGTCATCTGGCTTTGATACAGCCCGCCTGAATGAATTCGACCGTTCGCTAACTACGATCCTTAATTATTGTCCTCCACAAGTACGTCTCCATCCTTGTCGAACCACCTCTGTTAATAAAGGGAGAGACAGTAGGTCAATCGGATCTTTAGCAGTCGTTATTGAAGCACGGCCGTCTGGGATGCACGCCCCCTCGATGATGTTATTTTGCTTATATATAATAATTGGAGCTAATTTATGGCATAAAGGAGTGAGAGGAGGGCTGTGACGTCAGTTTTCGATATTAATTGGGAACGATTCTGTAGAAAATATTTGTTTTAGTTAGGGTACTAAAATTATTTGCAAAGGGGCGGTTATATTTTTTGAGAGATTTGCGATGTGTATTGAAAGTTTAATGGAAAAAATATATCGATAATGAATATATTCCTCCACATCACATATTAACATGCTGCTGAGTATGTTCGGCAGTAGTAAAATTATTGAAATGGTGATTTTTTTTAACTTTTTCCTTTGGAGTGCCTACCTATTTTTGTTATTGTTATTGTCATCGTTTTTTGTTTAGCAACGACCTTATATTGTATGAAGTATGACTTCTTTCTGAGTGGGTTTGTATACAGGATTATTCAGAACTCATCTCTAAAACTTTGAGGATATGTGCATCCTTAAATAAGAAATCGATATCACCAAAAAAATTTATAATAAAAGTCTTAGGATTTCCCGTAAACAATGTTTAAAGTTATACCATTATAAAGGACTACGTAGATGGGCAACTGTACTTCAACGACAATCTGATATACCACATTCCTAAGAATGTGGTAAAAAATGTAAACACGTTTTTGTACCTGGAAAGACCGAGCGAATAGAGTTGGAGCGGAGATAATATCTCTATTGTCTATTCAGTCATCAGTCTATCTGTGTCCTCTCTCAGTGCCGGTGTTTTATGTATCGTAGGAGTGTTAAACTGTAAAATTTTCAAAATGGCTCATGTGTACAATAATGCTGAGTTAATGGACTGTTACCAGTGGATTATCAATTACGAGTTAGGTTTTGTGAGTGGTTGTTGCAGCAAAATGCTGAAAATCCCCAATTTACTTAATAATTTGCGTTTACAAGATCAGCAACCAGGAGGAACATTCGGTTTAGTGCGGCAAAATTGGATAAGGCGTGCCCAAAAGTGTGTAGAAGTCGAGGAATATTATTTCGAACAGCTTTTGTAACAAGGTATGTGCAATTTTTTTATAAATTTCATGTTTCTAATACCTAGTAATCAAGTAGCGCAATTCTTCAAAATTAGTGTAACAAAATTTTATTCATTTTAAAGACACATCACTTTGGTGACATCTATCTATCTTTAAGTTAATTTTAAAGTAAAAACGCTGCAAATCTTTTTTGCGCCGGGTGTCGGTATACTCTCAGAACTTCCGAAGTTTTTTTCGTGCTAGCCAGTTTGCATTGCAGGAATTTTACTAAGAAAAGTGCTTCATTCGAACCGTAAGTAAATCGTTATTAGTGAGCATGCTTCCAATAGGTTGAAATAGTTCTAGCCACCTGCTTAAACGAACCAAGTATATCATTATTTGCAGTCCGCTTATAGAGTCACGAATTTTTAAAATCACTTTACGAGAAAACTGATTTGGTCTAGTTTGTCAGTAATATCTCAGCGGACGGGAACGCACGGCCAAATGTACTCTATGCGAATGCACCTTACATAAATCACCGGCTTTTATCAAATTACCGGTTGCACCGGCTGGACGGATTTCAAAGCTCACTGCACACACGTCTCCTGTTTTGGGGCCGACGCCACCGATAAGTCTTCATACACACGTAGGAAGAAGGTAGGAGCAAACAAATCTACGTTCCTGATACAGATATATTTAGTAATGCCATCGCTTTTAAACAGTTGCACGTAGTCTCTCTAACGTATTTCTAAAACATCTAAACTCTTAAATATTCCATTACAATAACGAGTGGAACTATACAGGGTTATTCAGAACTTATCTCTAAAACTTTGAGGATATGTGCATCCTTAAATAAGAAATCGATATCACGAAAAAAATTTATAATAAAAATCTTAGGATTTCCCGTAAACAATGTTTAAAGTTATACCATTATAAAGAACTACGTAGATGGGCAACTGTACTTCAACGACAATCTGATATACCACATTCCTAAGAATGTGGTAAAAAAAAGTAAACACATTTTTGTACCTAGAACGCCTGGGAGAATAGAGTTGGAGTGGGGATAATATCTCTATTGTCTATTCAGTCATCAGTCTGTGTGTACTCTCTGTGTGCCGGTGGTTTATTTATCGTAGGAGTGTTAAACTGTAAAATTTTCAAAATGGCTCATGTGTACAGTAATGCTGAGTTAATGGACTGTTACCAGTGGATTATCAATTACGAGTTAGGTTTTGTGATTGGTTGTTGCAGCAAAATGCTGAAAATCCCCAATTTACTTAATAATTTGCGTTTACAAGATCAGCAATCAGGAGGCACATTAGCTTTAGTGCGGTAAAATTGGATAAGGCGTGCCCAAAGTGTGTAGAAGTCGAGGGACAAAATTTCGCACAACTTTTGTAACAAGGTATGTGCAAATTTTTTATAAATTTCATGTTTCTAATACCTAGTAATCAAGTAGCGCAATTCTTCAAAATTAGTGTAACAATATTTTATTCAGTTTAAAGACTCGTCACTTTGGTCACATCTACCTATCTATCTTTAAGTTTATTTTAAAGTAAAAACGCTGCAAATCTTTTTTGCGCCGGGTGTCGGTATACTCTCAGAACTTCCATTGTCAGTCCCAAGGTCACTCCATTACAGTGGACCAGTATCCAGCGGCGTGCAATGAAAAATTTTTAAATAGTTTTCAGAAGCCGCCAAAAAATTTTTTTTGCACTACCACATTTCTACATGTATGTTGAACATCCCCAAATTTTATTATGGATAAGTTCTGAATAACACTGTATTAATCTCTTTATTTTTAGTTTTTACTGGTTTCTTCTTCCTCTTCTACTATTTATCACTTTAGATTTGACTTGTTTTGCATGTAGTTACGTATATACGACCATCACATGAGCGTTATTGACCAAATAGGTTTCACAATAGAGAGAGTAAGATGATACTACAACTTACACACTACAACACTTTAATTTTGCGCTATTATAACGTATATACTAATATAAATATATAATATACGATCTAGGATGAAGAAGAGCAATACAGTAAACTGAATTTTGCGTAGATGAATGGAATGCTGGTTTTATTATAGTAGCCGTCCACAACTGTTCGTCATCAACTGCTTGAGGTTATACACTCAAATGAATATTTCTAATACGTGATTATGTATCATTTTAAAGACACAAAGACTTTCTATTATAATCTTTCGTTCTGTTTCTGTACATAAAAATTGAAAGAAAATAACCCGATTTTTCCTGAGGCTATATTAGGACTTATGTCGGTCCTCTACACTCTTTAGCTGTGTGTACTCCATTCCGAGTGCGGCTTACCTTGCGGAGCTTAGCACCGAGCACGGAGCACGAAGCACGTCATATGTCACCATTATTAGTTCGCCAGGGGATTTTTCAATAAATCTATTCCACTATATTTTACTGTTACCGCTAAATGGTCCCAGTATTTTACAGTTCGGTAAGCTTAAAATTTCGCTGGTCAAAAAGTAATGATTGTGGTCCTTGAGAAATAGGTAGTGGCAATTTCAGAAATATACTGGGTGTCCCACATTCAATGTTACAGCAAATATATCCGTTACTATAGAACCTACTAAAAAATGTTATATATAAGTTAATCAGGCATGTAAATGTATTATGTGAACGTGCTATATTCTCTACAGGGCGATCACAGAAATTAGGAAGCACCTAATTAGCACCTAAATTTACGTTTTTTATATGGAACATCCTGTATACTGTTGGATAATCGATTCCTATGGAAACTAGTTTCATGTAATATGTGCTACATTTAAAGTTTTCACGATATTAACGTTTATACTTGAAGCTTTTATATTATTTAATAAACTCTTTAAGTGTACTCACCCATCCATCACTGGTAGTGTTTTGATAAAAACGCTAATAGTTTGAAAATCGCTAACTTTGAATTTAGCCCGTGTTACATGAAACTTGTTTAGAATTAACCGTAGGAATCGAATATCGAACAATACCTATATAGGGTGTTCCATTTAAAGTATAATATAAGTTTGGTACATCCTGATTTTTGTAGCCAAGTAATAGTACCTACACGTCCTTGAAATAAGTCTATTTGAAAAGATCTCCTTTAAAATCTTGCTAATTCTTACACTACAACTGGTTGCATAATTTTGTACAATCGTTTGTACAACGTTTTTGACACAAATTTGTCATGAATTTGTGTCAAAAAGAATAAATAGCAAATATTGAAAACAAAATTTATGAAATGAAATAAATGCTCTTTCGCATTGTTTCTTCATAATGTTCAATACTTTGTATTGTCTAGAATAGTGGTTATTTGTGGAGACATCATTTTCAGGAGATGATTAACTAGTATACTATTTGTAGTTCAATAGACAGAATTAAATTGTCAGATGTTAATTATGACATTAACATAGCATTCCCTATATTTATCTGCAACGGTTTTGCTGTTATGGAAGGTTTCTGCCCCACCTAACTAAAATGAATTGTAAATCGTTGTGATTAGTTATATGGACATGAAAGTTAATGTCACAATTATATAGATACATTTTAATGGTGACAATAGTGGTAATAGTGTCAACATAGCTCAAATAAACTTCCCCTAACACCTAGAATCAAAATATATAATAAAAATATACTATTTCATTTGAAATAACGAAGTTACTATCGATTTTTGATATAGCTAGAAGTGTAGCCATTTAAAAAATATTTTTATAAATAGCGCATGGCTCACGTACTTATGTGTTTATTCTGAAATTTTCAGTAAAACATTATGAACGGAACTCCCAATACTTACAATGAACGGTTTCAATCAATCATCCTGTATATTTAACACTATATATTAACAGAGTTATAAAACCTGTCTAAAGTGGTATACATTTTGCCAGATCCTGTATTTCATCCACAATTTGAGTTGTAAATTCCTGAACAGTTCAAAAATCAATACCACATAATCAATACTCTGTCTAAATAACACTACTCTATCTTCCCATTACCATTTGCTCTCTCCATTCCAATATTTGGGAAGGAGAACTCTCATCGATATTTCATCGTCACGTAACCTGTAATTTTCAATACTCGCCGGGACGCGGCATTATCTGGACATGTTTTACGGGAACGCCGCCGTGTCACGCATCTCCAGCACCTGTAATGAATGGGGGCCTCCGCAGCCTCCACGCAACTTGCCACATACACGGAATTGGTAATAAATCCTACTTTACGCAGAAATTAGTTTGTAAAAATCTGGCTTTGATGAAATTTTCTGCAAGCCGTTGCCCTTTGTATCGCCTGTTTGAAAAGAGTAATGTGGAACACGGGTGGATATGAAAAAATTCACAAATTTCGCAATTCTTGCAATCATCGGAGTGCATTGAAAATAAGGAAATTTTGAACTATAGAAAGCTTGCAAAAGTTACCTACTGTGACGGATACTTCCCGATTTGCACAGGTAGGAAGTGTCACGTTAGTGCCCGAGGTTCGGTTTCTCTTTTATTTTGCCTCGGGCGCCAGTTCCTGGTTACAGTGTAGGAACACCACTACTCAGGTAGCTTCAGTGAAGATACGGTACGCCAGGTCGGTCGATAGGGAAAATTAGACTGCACACAACAGATAATAATAAGACACCAATAAACCTTTTATACATATATTGACCATAAAACTATACCATAAAATCTACTCTTAATTCCTTAGTCCTGGGCACGTCTGCTGCTTCCGGGTGGTCGGTGAAGACTCTGACAGATTTACTCACTTCTTCTCTGGTAGTAGGAGCGGTAGCAGACAGGACTTCCTCGTAGGCTGGACGGCTGCAGACTGAATAACGGAGTCGTTCTCAGCTGGGTAAGGTACCAGAGAAAACTCGGACAGGCGCAGAAGTGAAATCAGCGACTTAAGCAATTTCCACTCAAGTCGGATTTGTGGACTTTAACAAATTTTATGCTTGTACTCTACTAAATCTGAAATAATCACAAGTCCCCACGGTCTTGTGGACTCTGAAGAATATTCGGTTTGTCGACCAAATTTGTTAAAGTATAAAATGATTTTTATACTTAGAAAAATTTCCCTTGGTCGAATTTACTGACTTGTAATTGTTTACTCACTTTCTGGTAGCAGCGGTGCAGGCGGACAGGTCTTACTTCGATGCAGCGTGGTCACAGACTGAATGTCTGAATCGCTGTTAGCTGGATATGGCTTTACAAATACCTCGGACATGCGCATAAGTGAAATCTCCGACTTTATATATTTTATACTGGTACACTACTAAATTGGAAATAATCACAAGTCCTCAAGTTCTGGTGGACTCTGAAGAATATTCGGTTTAATTGACAAATCGTCTAAGTCCCAATTTATTTTGATACTTTACAAAATTTCACTATTTCCAATTTACGGACTCTGAAAATATTTGATCAGGTAGACAGACGGCGAAAAATACACAAGTCCCAATCTGTTTTGATACTTAGGAAAATTTCACTTGTTGATTTTACTGACTTGTAAAATATTTCTTACTTACTGGTGGTACAAATCGGTATACAGGAACTCGTGGTGATGTCTTAGTGCGGCTGGATTCTCGGACGGCGGCTCAGCAACTGAACTCTTAGCGCGTGAAATTTCCTATGTCCGCGTGGAGAACCAAAAGATGCGCGCGCCTTTGGCTTCTACTTCAGACGTCGAAATAATACACTTTATGTCGGGTGTAGTTCTTTTATTTACGGCGTTGTGTGGGTGACTTATAGACAGGTAAAATAATTATTATAACGGGGAAATATAATGTACTTCATTACACTACTAATTTGAGAACTTACCATTTGCTACTTACAGACTTTGCCACCTTGTAATATCACATTCACATGAGAGCTCAAGTTCTCAGACTTGCAATTTGCAATATACGAATACGAATGCCAAACTTTCCGCCCACGCCGCCCGCTCTACTCGGTCCCCCACTACCTAGCCATGTCGGTGTGACATGCTCATCGCGTTACACTTTTCATCGAAACATCCCATATACCTTCGCGATCCTATAAGCATTTTCAATGCTAATATTAAATTTGTCTTAATTTGATCGTATGTCATAGTATCATTGTGAAATCTGTCATTTATCCAGATGTCAAGACTAGTCGAACTCTTTATGAATATATTTATGAGAGAACGTTTTATGTAAATCATAAATAGGGTGTGTTCCACTTAAAATTAAAAAGTCAATTTTCGGTAAAGCAGGGAGCAAGCATTTGATTAAATAACAGAGTACAAATCTAAAAGTAGGTAGTAGCTTTAATTCGAGAACAGCTTTATTAAGATGAGTTATAAGACTTATCAATGGTGAGATCAGCCGTTCATAATAGATTCAATTAATTTCCAATATGGTTATAAAGTGTGTATTTATGTTTTCGTCATTTCTACTGCAGAAGCGAATGATGTCATCGCGGCCGATTGATTTTAATTCGTGCCCATGGACCGCGAAACTAAACATGATTGTGTTATTGCCGTTCAGTTTGCTCTCCTAATCGATATGCTCTTTAATTTCATAGCCACAGATTATCCATTTTGATTGTTATTTATCTAAATATATATATGGAAGCGCACGCACACCTTATTGGTAGGAATCAATAAAATAAAAATAAGGAAAACAAAAAAATTGTTAAAAGTTTGGCGTCATCTACGACGCATTTAAAAAAACAACTTTTTAACCAAGAAATGAATATTCTCGTCTAAGAGAATTTGGTTTTCGGCACATTATATCCCTCAGCCCTTTTTTTAACTGACACTGCGGGTCAAAAATGCTAGGTTTATGCCTTATGTTATACATAAATTACTATTATGATATCAGATAATACTCACACCACTTGCCGTTACCACATCACCTGGGAGTGTGTTCCAGTTGTTAAACACTCTGTTTGAGAAAATTGCCGTATTGTTGTCCTAAAATTTTCCTTCTGTAATTTCCATTGATGGCAGCGTAGCCTCTGGTCTGGGTTTAGGGTCAGAAAATTCCTGATATCGTCCTGGAAGTGATCATGTAAGACTTTATAAGTAAATATCATGTCTCCTCTGGACCTTCGTTCTGACATGGGAGGAAGATTCAGATACTGCAACCGTTCTGAGTATGATAGTGTATGGATCTGAGGAATCTTTTTTTGTTGCTTGTCTTGTTTGATGTCTTTGATCAGATGTGCCGACCAAATTAGTGCAGCATATTCCAGCAGTGGTCTAACATATGTTTTAAATAGGATGCTAAATAATTTAGGATTTTGAAAAACTTTGAATAATAGGTAACAAGTTTGATTTCCTCTTTTTGATATTTTGCCAATGTGACTGGACCAGGAAAGCGTGGCATTGATAGTGACACCTAGATCCACTTGCTCGTTGGTTGAAGTAATAGGTTCATTATTAAGCAAATAGATGTGGTGGGGGTTATTGTTTATTTACAAATTTGTTAGCTTTAATTACCAAGATCTCAGAGAGCATGATTCACTATCGAACTGAATCTATTTTCAGAACCGTTTTCCAGTTAATTTAGTCTGGGTCTATTCGATTTCTCCTTAATATCTAGATTTATGAGAGATATCCTAATGAAAAATATTATCCTTCGGAAGTTGGTGAAGAACTTGGTCAGAATCTGGAAGTGTTCGGGGAAAAAATGATACGTTTTAAAATTACTAAAATTTTTGTAGAATGTCCCAAAATTGAAAGACAGATCAAACAATGTATGGATTTTTTTTATGAAACATCCTGTATATTTTTATATTATATTATTTGGGTAACACATCCTCTCATGAATACATTGATATATAGTTTTTAGTAGTTGTATAATGTGTCTACCTTCAAATAAAAATGGATATTTCTCGGGAATTTAGCTAAAAAGATTCTATAAGTATCAAGTTATTCTAGGTGACTCTGTCGTTGGGATTCCTTGTATAATCGTTGCTAATGCTATTTTTACTAATAGTCAGATCTAACCGGAACGTAAAAGCGAAAATGTGGTCGTTAAAACGGACGTTTTAGGGACACATTTTTTGTAACATTGTCCCTGTAACGTCCCAGGCACGTCCATCGTACGTCTTGTGGACGTCTACGAATCTGGACGTCTCCAGGACATCTTCAATGTTCGAACATGACGTTTTCAAAACGTTCGTACTTGTGGGATTAGTAAATATTTGGAGTGGGCACGTTTCAACAGGCCCCTCTGTATGAACCTTTCTGTTGGCCTTATTTCCAGAGAGTCTGCAATCTATATTCCTATTTCAACAATTCCACTATATCAGGAACAAAATTTCCTCGAATTATATGCAAATAGTCGAATTGTCCAGTGGTGTTTATGAATTTTCCAGGAAAATCCTGACGATTTTATTGTCTTCAGCGTGGGGATGTACTCATTCGCTGGGGATATAATGCGGCGACAGTTTCATGGTAATGGTGCAAACATCTCCATACAGAGGTTTGCAGGAATGCCGATGACGTAAGTTGGGTCAGCTACGCGGATTATCGGACATTCCAGGCGCATTCCTAGCTAGCTGGGTGTTTGCGGCGCGCGTGCTACATGTATATTATGTCTGTTAGAATCTCCCCCAGCTATATACAGAGGAAGTTCAGGAATTTGTTTCAAGGGACATATCTCAATTACATATTATAATAGAAAAGGGAAATATCGCTCTACATAGTACAATGGCTACTAGCGTTAGCTTTATATACTCCAGACTGACACATACGTATAAAGAACACTTACTCGATTTGGGTATCACTAGCAACGCGCCATCTTTTAGTAGGAACTGTAAATTCTGTGGTACATGTTTCGTATTAAGAGATGGCGCGTTGTCCTGGTTTCCAAATCGCAGTAGAATAAAGTCAATGCTCCTTGCTATGAGACAAAAGAAATTTTGATTCCTCAAAATCTAGATAGTACAGATCTAGATCTGTCTATCTAGAAATCTAGATCTACATAGTACAATGGCTACTAGCGTTAGCTTTATATACTCCAGACTGACACATACCTATAAAGAATACTTACCCGATTTGGGTATCACTAGCAACGCGCCATCTTTTAGTAGGAACTGTAAATTCTGTGGTACATGTTTCGTATTAAGAGATGGCGCGTTGTCCTGGTTTCCAAATCGCAGTAGAATAAAGTCAATGCTCCTTGCTATGAGACAAAAGAAATTTTGATTTGAGACGAGAAATTGGTTCCTCAAAATCTAGACGAGATGATTAACAAAGTCTACGAAACGATAATTTATCGTAAGAGTTTCACGAAAAACTCTCATATAGTTAAATTTTTTCGCAGTTTTCACTAATAAGTTGCTTTCTGATTCGTTAGATTATCTCTTGTTGGAGGACTGGCGTTCTCCTTACCCAACTAAATTGATTATTAGGGCTAATTGGTTACGTAATACTAAATGTTATCTATGTATTCTATGTGTTCTGTTCTAAGTATCTATAGGCCTGTTCTTGCAGCAATCACCAATTAGTCCGAAGAATTGTGATTTGTTAAAAACAATTTGCTGATTATTTTGGAATGATTTGATTGGATCTGACTAGTTTGTGATTCCTGCAGGAACAGAGCTTATGTCTCCATCTATAAAATTTTAAATAATAACTGTAGATTGTATTCAACTTACTAGAATGATCTCTGTAAGAAACCTATTTCATCATCTATCATATTTCAGGTTCGACCTCACACAATTCACTATGGTCTGTATGGTGCCCATTCACGTACAGGCGGATTGCAGTCCATGAACTGACAGATCTGATCTGCAGTGACGAACTGCGATTGACCACATACACTCAGTTCAACTAAACCGTCATGGCCTGCAGGCTATCGCCGGACAGATCTAGGACTGCAGGCCGACTGAACATTCGGCATACACACACAGTTTATATCGAGATCATCAGTTTTGTTGTCGAGGAAATAGATATCAACATGGTTTTCTGTTAAGAAAACAGAAACTTACTTTGTTCCTCGCTATCCTATTGTTAACTTATCATGGGCGAAATCGGAAACGTTTTTGGGTAAAAAAAATGGTTTCTGAATCGTGAAAATTTATCGCACATGAAACTTGTAAAACTGTTAAAAAATACCAGCAGCGAAGATTTAAAAAATTATCTCAGAATGGACGAGGCCTGTTTCAAAAAATTATTAAAATTAGTCAAACCGTATCTCCAAAGAAAGAACACAGTAATGAGAAAAGAAATTAGTGCTGAAAAAAGACTAATAGTGACATTAAGGTTTCTAGCAACTGGACGTTCACTTGAGGACCTGACAATAGCATACATAACAATAATTTGTAGTACCAAAGGGTTGGTTCATATATGTCATCTGAAGACGATCCACTTCGTTTTGATTTTAACACTTTTTTATGCTCCTTGCGGAATGCACTTCGTATATTATTGATTTTTTTTAACATTATCAATAGTAGCGCCTTCGTCGATAGTTTTATAATAACCAATAAACTTTTCGTACCCCTTTGCTTTTTCTTTTCTGTTAGAATAATTTTTTGATTTTACATTCCACAAACTAGGTAACTGCCTATAAATATCAATAAATCCAGTGATAAACGATGGCTAATTAAATGAATCACTCATTTTAAAGTCTGAACTGAAAGCAAATTTTTCACAGCAATGAAAGTTTAGGCCGGAAGGCTCGGACTGAAGATAAACCGACACACACGCAGTTTTTCAACAGATTAGGCGAACTGCAGGCTCAGAGCTGCAGGCGATCTGTATGTGTATTGTGAAATTTTGACTGAAGGCGGGATCGCTCACAGTTCTGGACTGCAATCTGCCTGTACGTGAATGGGCACCATTAGTGATCAACTACAGAGCAGAATAACCACAATCGCAACTTTCAGCAGACATATTTCATATTAGCTTGGGCTCCTTAAAAGTTAGTATACTTTCAGTCTCTAGAGTGTAAAATTTGTGTGTCTTAATGTAATGTATGTCCTTTTTTCATATGACCACTGAACACTGAACTTTTAGATATCAACAGAAACATGGAGCTGGTAAGAACATGGAAAGCTCCAGTCAATTTAGGTATGTAGTTTATAATCTGTTTCTTGGAATTCTGTACACTAGTTTATTTATTTTATTATTTAGCCCAATACAGGTAATACAGTCTACCTCCTCTTTACACCTTTGAGATACCTTCACTCTGAAACCTGTCCGGTATTGAGGAAAATTGATAGGTCGAAATAACTGTATTATTTATTGTTAGAGGTGATCATTATTAAAAAAAAATTAAGGGACAGTATTAAATTATTTGTTGATCAATGTACATTTCTTCAATCCAAGTCCATTTTCAGCCGAAAAATTAAAAACAGCCCGATCGCTAATAAGAGAACTGTCGAACCAGGTCATATTGACATGCCTCATTTTCGGGCTCTAATAGATATATTTGCCTCCTGGCTTATATCCAGAGATGGATGCCATCACATTATTATATTAAATTAGTTAGGTACATTCAGTATACATATAAAGTATACAACTAATTTAATTTAATTAAAATATTTTCAAATAATTAAATTAATTAATGAAAATAGTGCTAGTGGTTTATCATACCTCTTAAATTAAAAATATACACGGGTATAGACTCAATAAATGTATTGATTTTGATCAGTACGTGCATAAGTTACTTTCAGTGGCGGCTGGTGAAATTTGGGAATGGGGGAACGGGGGAAAAAAGCGCCGAAGGCGAAAATTTTGCATTTTTCAAGGTGAAATACCTTAAAATTAAAAATTAGAAATTCGTAGAGCAAAAATATTTGCTTGAAGAAATAGGTTTCGTTAGGCAAATATCCCCTTTTTTGATGCGATTGACAGAAATATGGAAAAATTATTTAAAATAATATTTAAATCGGTTCAAAAAAAGTATACATATCAGAAAAATGGCACGCGAAACTTTTGTTTTCTGCTAGACCAGAAAAACACAGATAGATAAAAAAATAAATAATAAAACCCATTTAAGTACTTAACCCAAACCCATAATAATCGGTGTGCTTACCTTACAATCTGCAACCACCCGCTCGTTCATCGAAAACTAAACTTAGTAACTTTTAAAATGAAACTCCATTCTTCTTGACTTATCATTTGCAAAATGTTCGATAACTGGTTCGTTAAAATCAGTCATAGTGTTTACTAAATTTTTCTCGATGGAAAGCATTGCTAGACCACATAATCTTTCTTGTGACATCGTGTTTCTTAAAAATGTCTTTATTCGCTTAAGTGTTGAGAAGCAGCGTTCACTTTCGACTGTAGTCATAGGAATTGTGCACAATAGACCTAGTTAATAGTTCAACCGATTCCGAAAACGTCGTAAGTAAATTATTTTTATTTAACATTTGTAATAAAGCAACCGCACCACTATGTTGTATGAAATCATCTCTAGAATACATTATATACAGCTCATTTTTTAATTTTGTAATGTTGATCTTTGGAAATAAGGCACACACTGTTTCAATATGTTCCAGAGGAAAACTATTCTATAGTTGTTAAATTTCTCCTTTTCAAACAAATTGCCTATAGTTAAAAAATCAGTAAATAGAAATCTCTCACGTACGTTCATTAATATGATGGGGTAATCCCATCTCTAGTACTCTGTACCGTCTGGTCGACGGGGCAGCGCCCATTCAATGACGTAACAGAACGCATTAGAAAAGACGCGCTGGAAAAATAGAAGCTGTGTATCCTTTTCTTGCGCATGCAAATAGAAAAGAAAAAAGAACAGGCACACAGCGGCCGTGCCCAGCCCAGTCCACAGACGGTGAAGCGTGAAGCGGTCTAGACGCTAGACGGATATGTAGCACCAAATGATTCAATATTCATGATGAAAAATTAATAAAAAAATCCACCGAATTATAATTATTATAAAAGTTTATAAAATATCACAACATTCACAAGTCTTATGTGCTTACGCATAGGGCACGTGCCCTTGTGCCCATTATGACTAGCCGCCACTGGTTACTTTCAATTATGTTTCTACTGCATTAGAGAATAATTTTTTAGTACGAATTTTTCTTTGCGTTACTTCACAGGGGTTAAATAAAACATTTTTCCCTAGAGAATATATATAATATAATTAAGGAAACAAAGAATTATTATAATTGGAAACTGAGTAACATTTCAACTGTACACGTCAGTTGTACCGTAAGAAAACTATATCGTTCTTTTGCAGTTTCAATGGGTTACATTTGTTTCTACTTCGCTTTTCGTGCGAAATATGAAATTACCCGCATGCTCCTATCCGTTTTCAGAGCTTTGTGGCAGTTCCACTGAACAAGGAAGACATTTTTGGTGGAAACATTTTTAAATCCTCTCGTAGGGCTTCCCCGGAGTTCTCTCATTATTGGCGGGCTTTAATAAAACAGTGCTCGGCAATTTCATTGTTATCATGTGTAAACCCCAGCATTATGTGCCGTAGGTGCGTACTTACCGAGTTTTAACTCTTTCATGATGGCCGTTTTATTACTATCAGCGCGCGTCTATTTACGTTTCAACGGTAATAATTCTTTATCTCTGAACACTGCAATGAGAGCGTTGTGGATTTTATATATATTTTCGAATACTCTGAATTTGAGAAATGCGCGGAGAGTGCTGATATGTCGTTAAGATAGTTAAATAAAAAACCTTGCACCAACAAAATTGACAATGTTGCATATATAAAAACAATTGGCAGTAACAGCAGTAAGTATATAGGAAAATAGCTGCACAAAAAAGGAAAAATGGTTATTTTCATATGTAATGTTGAAAGTGGGAATATTGTGCGAGTGTGATTTTTACGAACAAGGGAACATTCAATTTTTTATTAAGATTCTTTGTTGGAGAATCTTATTTCTATTAAAACTGGTCTAATGACCAACCATTAATTTTCTTGTAATAATCTTACAAACTAAACATTTATTAACTAAAGTTCATCCAACGACGTCCTTTAGATTGTTTTCTTTTAACAATTTCACTGGCGCACTATGTCCTGCTTTTACACAGCACACTACACCAGCTCAAATGGTTTGGGTCTCTTCAATCTTCGAACAAGATGTTGGTTGTCCAGCAGCTGAAGAGCTTCTGCATTAATGTGGAGTTGAAGTCTGGCTTCATGTCTGCCAGCAAACCTTTTGATCTCACCTTTAACCATTGGTTTGTTAAGGTCTCGATGCAAGTCGGAGTTGCGTATATGTACCATGGCGCGTCTACTATGTTACGCAGCACTTTGTTCTGGAAAGTCTGAAGGTTTTAATATAACTATTTCTGGCACAACCCCAAAGTTGAATACCGTATAACCAAACTGGTTTTAAGATCTGATTGTAAATTAGTATCTTATTATGTATTGTCAACTTAGAATTTCTTCCAAGCATCCAATAATGCTGTCTATATTTCAAACCAAGTTCGAATCTTTTCTTCTTCACATGTTCTTTCCACCGGAGCTTGGCATCTAGGGTCATGCCTAGGTATTTGGCGTTATTCTCATTGGGTACAATAGTACCATTAATAGCCAAGGACGGAGGGTTAACTAGTCTCTTGTTGGTAAAGCAAACCTTTTGATCTCATCTTTAACCATTGGGATGTTAAGGTCTCGATGCAAGTCGGAGTTGCGTATATGTACCATGGCGCGTCTACTATGTTACGCAGCACTTTGTTCTGGAAAGTCTGAATGGTTTTAATATAACTATTTCTGGCACAACCCCAAAGTTGAATACCGTATAACCAAACTGGTTTTAAGATCTGATTGTAAATTAGTATCTTATTATGTATTGTCAACTTAGAATTTCTTCCAAGCATCCAATAATGCTGTCTATATTTCAAACCAAGTTCGAATCTTTTCTTCTTCACATGTTCTTTCCACCGGAGCTTGGCATCTAGGGTCATGCCTAGGTATTTGGCGTTATTCTCATTGGGTACAATAGCACCATTAATAGCCAAGGACGGAGGGTTAACTAGTCTCTTGTTGGTAAAGCAAACCTTTTGATCTCATCTTTAACCATTGGGATGTTAAGGTCTCGATGCAAGTCGGAGTTGCGTATATGTACCATGGCGCGTCTACTATGTTACGCAGCACTTTGTTCTGGAAAGTCTGAATGGTTTTAATATAACTATTTCTGGCACAACCCCAAAGTTGAATACCGTATAACCAAACTGGTTTTAAGATCTGATTGTAAATTAGTATCTTATTATGTATTGTCAACTTAGAATTTCTTCCAAGCATCCAATAATGCTGTCTATATTTCAAACCAAGTTCGATTCTTTTCTTCTTCACATGTTCTCTACACCGGAGCTTGGCATCCATGGTCATGCCTAGGTATTTGGCGTTATTCTCATTGGGTACAATAGTACCATTAATATCCAAGGACGGAAGGTTAACTAGTCTTTTGTTGGTAAAGTTAACATGAGTTGATTTGAGCTCGTTTAGCTTGATGTTCCATTGTTTGGTCCAATCAAGTATTGTGTTGCTAGCTACTTGCAGCCTTCTAGTGGATATTCCTTGATAACACTCAAATATCTAAGTTTTTTATAGTGTCCTGGGATATAAAGAACCCGGGAAAAATTCCTGGGTTTAATTTTAATGAATGAATACACCCATATACGGCTTGATGGGCCTATTCTAAGAGAGATATTCCCAAAAAAGTTTGCCACAAGAGCAGTGTGTGTTAGAGCGAAAATTGTGTTAAAGAATCAAAGGGAGTTAAAAGTAACATTATTAAGAAAAAAATTACATTTAAAGACTGTCATGATTGTTACTGGTATCATGAACAGAGTAGCCTGTCTGGCTGAGAGCGTCCGATCATATCGCTGGTCGGAGCTAGCGTTTAGATGGGTAACCACCAGAGGTGTGCGGGGACTCTCGGAGAAACTCACACTGGATCGGACTACTCAGTCGCGGGTTCGAATCCCGCTTTCAACATGAATGTTTGTTTATGTTGAGGGGGGAGCACAATAAGCCCCAGAGGCTGCAGTGCGGTGGTTGGAGAACCACACTCCTCGAAAAAAAGGAAAAACAATCATGATTGTTTATTAAATAAAACAGTCAAATATAAAACTCAAACCACTGACGTAGTTTTCCACATAACACCAAACCACTATACTGCACTCGACGCGCGTTTAGTCAACCAAGCTGGCATCATGTGGAGACGATTAAAACTAAACCTCTGGTAACACTGTGTCCTATTTACACCTAAACTATTGTTACGGTTGAGTGAACCATGATTTACTAACCAATAAAGCGGTCTGTGTGGGATTGCCCTGTCACTATTCATATTATTTTTACACTTTGCAATTTCCAAACTCTCAAATGCATCTAGCTGAAAACTTTCTCGAAAACTCCCGTATCAAAATTATCAGAAAAACATTCCAATGGGAGTCTTAAAACTTTTGATGAACGAGTTATCTGAATCACCCTGTATATACCAACCAACAATGACTGGCTTCTACTCTTCATTTAATTTTTTCCGAATTTGTTTCAAGAAATCTATGAAAATTAACAATATTGTGTATATTTACAAATATTGAACTTGTTTTATCAACGTTGGTTTTCTCTAAACTTTAATTTTTAAAATACGAAGAACCTAATGTTTTCTTATCTAATCAAATCTTAATTATTAAAGATTACTGACTATCTATCTATCTGACTATCAAGAAGTTGGATTACTATTAGCAATTATGCAATTCTAGTAATTATTTAGGTCAAAAACTGAAAATTATAGAGAAATAAAGTTGGGTCAAGTCATCATTTTTGTTAAATTTTTAACAACTCAAAAACAAGTTAGTGTGTTTAATCGACTTACATAGTATTCAGCCACGTTATTTTGGAATATAAATTTTAGATTTATTGAAATAATTGCAAAACGTGATGTTTAGGCGACTGCATTGACTTTTTGTACTGCAAAAATGAAGAGTAATGTTTACTGTACAAGGCTAAAATCCAGACATTCATCATAGCGCGAGTTACCGTTAGATATCCCACACTTATTTTAAATATCACTAGTGGGTGTAACGGGAGCCAAACAGATAAATAATGTCTGTTGGTGATTTTTCAAAATGACACAAATATCGCTTATACATGTTCAGGCGGCTCTGACACCAAAATTTACTTTAGTTGCAAATGAATTGTTTGCTCTAGTAATCTACGCTGCCGGCCAACAGGCCGGACGTTTGCCAGCATTATTTTATTTAAATGGTTTGCCACCACACCAAATATTTCAAGGGGCGTTCGGCAATATACACGTGTCAGTCAGGCCGGCCGAGAAACAAGGGTTGCATTTTTAATAAAAAAACTCATGAACAAATAAAAATGTTGGTGAGGCTCGAACTGCCCATGGATCATTGATGAATATAGGAACGATAGTTCTTTGCCTAAATTAGTTAGTAAAAAATATATGTAGATGAAAAGGGTGTCGCCAGGGGGTGGCGACCACCCCCTGGCTTTCGAGTCGAATACTAAATACTAATAATAATAATAATAATAATAATAATAATAATAATAATAATAATAATAATAATAATAATAATTATTATTATTATAATAATAATAATAATAATATATCTACCCCTCATTCTAATCACAAGGATTAGCCCGAAAGTCTGAGACTTGTGCGGGAGAGGGGGCGGCATATTATTATTTCGCGGGCCGCATTTGCGCATCAGGAACGACTTAACGTTGGTAGGCCCTAACCACCATTCAGCGCTGGAATGAGGGAAACCTGGAAAACCTCATTAGTTAGGGACAGTCAAACATCAACTGATTTTAATCTCTCACATTAACACCAAGTTGACATTCTTCCCATCCTAGGCCATCACCAGGATTAAGGGTACTGGAAAGAAACTTCCATAGGAGTGAGATATAGTCGAGAGGCGCACATTTTAAAAATATTTTTAAATATACCTACAGGGTGACTCACTACACAGTAGCACCTTCAAGGTCTTTTTTTTTAAATGGAATGCTATAAATATTTTAATGTTTTTGAAATAACGGGAAAATTATCTTTTCAACAATATGTCCATTTTCGATTTTTGATGCGGCGTTGCCGAGTTATTAAAATAATGTGAACATTTTGGTAGGGACAAGGTTTACTAAACCCGCTGTGTGAAAATTACGATTAATTAAGAATCCATTCACTAGTTCGCAATAAGCCCAAAATCGACGTTCGTCTCGTGTCTAATTATAAAAAAACTATAAAAGATAGCGACTTTTAGTAAAAAAGTATTGAAAGATATGATTTTAATCTACATCCCTATAGTAGTAATTTTTGGCAATTCTTTTTATTTTTAAAATTCCAGGCAAACAATTTTGTATTAAAATAGCGTATTTTTAAAAATTATTTTCTCTAAAATACATGTATTAAACAAAAATTTGCTACTATAGGGATCTAGTTTATCTTGATCTTGATCTTGATCTTTCCGGTGATATATAATTTATAACATTAAAAAGAAATTTTTTTGCAATTATAAGACAAATCCGGTACCGTTGCAATAAGGGCAAAATAGATTTCCATGTGCCTTTTTACTTCGGCTTTACGTGCACTTCCGAAATCTAAATAATTCGGTATTGGGATATATAAGTTTCTGCCCATCGGCTACCCAACCTCTCAACCCGACCCCGCATTCATGCCTGTCAAGTCTACAGTGAACAGACCCTTAAGAATAAATATTTTGTAATTACATAGCCAAGGGACCTATTTAAATGTTGTAACCACTGAATAATGATTATATAACACAGGGGATTTTTTGCACAAACGCCAATTCAGGAAATTTCAAAGAGCGTTTTTTCAATTTTTTCAACGGAACACTGAGTAGGTATATTATTTCATTTTTCAATTAGTACGTTAATTTTCTACAATTTTCCTAAACTATGTCCTATGCCTAATTTTAATATTTTCAGAGATATTTGCAATTTTTCTACCAGAACCGTTGAATTAGAATTATAATCGGCACATATTGTAATCGTAAGTATTACATAAGCAATTGAACGTAGTTTTCATAATATTGACTGTATTATATCTTTATGCCAATTCATGATACGCGTTTATAATCTAGTACTTTTTGTGATGAGAACAACTTGATTAAAATTCTTCTGAATTTCTGAAGAATAAACTTCAAAAGCTTCGAATAGATGAAACTAACTTATCGTACACTATTATTAGTGTCCAATTAGAGTAAATACACCTACCTATGTAAAAGTTTACTGCCTTAAATAAGATTGATTAAAGTCGACAGTAGAACAGGATTACTGTTTTCTCTCAGGTCGGGATTGTTTTTACTTACACAACTTTCGTTCATTTTCAATCATAATCTATCCATAGAACATGAAAAGTCAACTTGAGTACTATGAGAAAAGAGCACTTTCAGAGAAATCCAAAGTGCAGCAAGGTTTCTGAATTCCTCTGAAAGGAAATATATTGTATATTATTCAGATTGAGTCTCAGCGAAATATCGCCATATGATAATGTTAAATTGACATTGGAAACATTGGAACGGTTGGTAATATGTGTTACAATAATAAAATAACAAACAATAAAATATCATGTACTATACAGAAGATATAAGGATTATTTTATTATATAATACATTTTCTTTTTTACTAATAAACAAATTGCTTTTTCTACTGTATTCTGTTGTGTGAAAACAATAAAACGAACAAATTAATAGATACATTAATAAAAAAATACTGGAAAGTACAAAATGAGAGCTGATAATCAAACAATATTTTTTCAAGGATTTGAAACTTCGGATCTGAAGAGACGCCCGCCTTGCACCTGATGCAAACCTTCTAAGAAGACACAGAAAGCTTTTTCTTTGCAAGTTAGTTGTTCCCCGTTCCAGCAGAGCGAGTGATATGCCGGAGTCGGACAAACTTCGTTTCCGGACTTGGAGGGGAGATAGCACTTGAGTTGGTTTAAGAATGCGGCTTCTCTTAGGCTCAGTGGCGGGTGGTGGCGGAGTGCGAGATAGTATTATTTTGTGGAAATTTAATAGGTTTGTGTGGTACAATAATATTTTAGATATTTATTATCTAAATGTACCACAATATTATTGTGGTACAATAATATTGTTTATTACATATATCATAGGTAAATTAATAATTTATAATCTATATTTTAAGTGGTGTAACCCAAAAAACAAGTTCTAACAAGAAATAGAAACAAAATAGTCTTGTCTGTAATAACGCAATAATCAAAATCTTAGGTCGCTAGAAGCAATAGTAGCAGAAGTAATAAGTACTTACGGACATTACCAGGTTATGTTGGTAACTTTTAGAGAGAATATTAAGAATATCATCTTAATAGTTTAAATAATAGATAGATAGATAGATAGATAGATAGATTTATTCATTTCTAACAGGTTTACACCCAATTACAAGAAATACTTACACCAAATGTACATAAATTTTCATACACACACTTATAGAAAAACAAAGAAAAAATAAACTAAATAGCAACAGATAATTTTGAAATTATATAATTTAAGATATCGTAATTAATATCACAGACATCCGCGACGCAGTTAAATATGCTGCACATTTAATGAACCGGAGATCTAACCAGAGTATTAGTCCTAGGGTTTCCGCAGTAAAATGTAGGCTTGTTGCTAGAATTGAGTCTTGGAACCAGAAAATTTATTTTGTGTAACAAAGCCTCACAATCAATATTGTTATGCAACAACTTATACAAGAAGGTAACAGATTAAATTTTCCTTCTGTCGGCTTAAGAAGTACACTGAAATCGATCCAATAGCAAATGTTGATCAGTACCTCTGTCTGGAAAAACTCCATCAGTTCGAAAAGACAAATAGTTTAAAAATTTTCCTTGAACGCTTTCAAGATTGATTGTATGACTTTGGGCTAAAGGATTCCAGATTACCGCCCCGTACTCTCTAATTTTGATTTCACTAAAGCAAAATAAAGGATTTCAAAAACAGCTGTATTGTGAAAGTTGCTACAATTACGTAATATAAATTACAAATACAATTATTTGTTGAAAATGTAAATTAAAAGACAGTTTATCGTCAAAAAGTATCCCCAAATCACTGAATTCAGTGCATTCCTGTTAAAAGATAATATAACACATTTGGATATATTTAGGTTTAACTTATTCCTAAGGCACCAGTTATTAACAGAAGCCAAATCATGCTGTAACAGTAAGCAATCTTTTACTGTATTGATGGTTCGAAACAGTTTCATATCATCTGCATACACAAGTTTATGAGTTTTGACTTCATTCAATAAACAATAGGAAGAGCAAAGGACCCAAATTGGATCCATGAGGGACACCCGATGTAGGAATAAATTGTGGCCACAAATAAATAGGCCAAATTAAAATCGTGCTAGAAAATTTAATAATTAAGTTTTTGAGCATTAACTTGCGCCAAGAGATTTCTAATTTTATTTACTTTATTATCTAATTACTCAATATTCAGTTTATAAGAAAAATTTACCGTGTTGCCACATTTCAAAAATCATAAATTCTCACGATTTTTTCATATGGAACACCCTGTATATTATTACATTTCTAGAAAGCCCTTCTATCGACAAATTCCGAGATATATGATATGATGGGATTTCCCGAAGATAATACACAATAACTCCGAAACGGTGGGCGTCAGACCCATCATGTCATGTATCATGGAACTTGTCTTTAGAAGGGCTTTCTGAAAATGTAATAATATATAGGGTGTGCTATTTAAAAAAAAGGAACTTTAGTTCTTCGCCCTGTATATAAACAGGTTATAAATTTGAATATATTAAACAATTGAAGATAACTTTGAAAAGAACAATTTCATATAATTTTTTTTCCATGGGACTTGTAGTTTCTGAGATAAGGTATAGGCCCATATTAAACGGGCCACCTTGTACAGATGCTATGGCGATCTCAAACCGTCCCGAAATGACGGATAATTTAACGTTACTATGTCTTATTCGTATGGTCGTAAAAAAAATATATTATTTAAATAGATTCGTTTACGAATATTAGCCCAATCAAAACTGTCTTATATCCTATAGCAATTTGTAGTTAATAAATATTTAATAGAGTTAAGAAGATGACAAATTTATTATGAAACACGCTGTATACACACTTGTTTCAAGATTTTTATTTTTTGATCAACAGACTGTACATTATTTATGCGATTAAAAGCTCAAAAAGTTTTGGCGTTGTACTACAGATCCGATTTGTATAAATAGACTGTCGTTCTCGAATATATAAAACTCAGTAAAAGAGATAATAATAGGTATGTTGAATACGAACATCGAGGCATCATAATTCAGGTGCTGATAGAAACCAGTTAATGGAATTTGGAGTGTTGTTTTGGTTGTTATCGAGGGGTGTTTTGTTAGATACGGCATTGCAACACAGTTACCCGGAACCGGCTGGCTATCATATCTGTTATCTCATTGTAAAATAGATATCTCTCATTACCTCTTCACGCCACGCCGTATTCCTGTTATTCAAAATATTCAAACAATAATAAAGCTCATTAGTGTATACGTTTTCTCCTCGTCTTTTTATAGGGCTGCATCTATTGTGCTTCTTTTAAACAGTGCGTTGAATATATTCGGTATTTAGTAATTATTTAACAGCACGAAAGCAACGCGCGCTTATTTCGTTTTAGTAAAATACAATTTTTGTTTATATCTTTTTTAATTAGGAATTAAGCCAAAAAGTTAACTAAGAGATACATTATTAATGAAATTATCAAATATTATGGTTCAATAAAGTTTCTAATTTTCCTCACTACGTTTTATAATCCTAGGTATGCAAAGAAATCCTTATTATTTTTAAGATATATCGAAAATAACTACTTTTCGTTCAATATATCAATATATGTTTACGACATATTTTAAAAATAGTAAGGTTATTTTGTTTCTTGCATTTTGTTCTTACCTTGCTTCGGTTTCTAGAAAAAAAAAAAAATAAATAAATAAATAAAAACTATTAAGTACAGTGAATGTCTAAATGTTAATTATGTTAAAATAAAAAAACTGGGATGTTCCAATTTTATAGCAAGTTAATATCTACAAACACTAGAAAAAATGCAATATACAAACCTAAACAATAACTACAAATGACTACAAACCTGTATCTCGAAAACGAGGCAATTTAGGACACACATTTAATTGGACTCTTAGTCTTAAAATGGAACATGGAATTAGCTCATACACTATGGACAAGACATTAAGGAACACCCTGTATAGTAATTACCATCTTTGATACGCTATATATGACAGAATATCGGACGAATTTTTATTACCAGCTCCTTCGCCAAAAATTGAAATCTGATTCTTAGTTGTATATTACCTAATAACAGTAACCTGAGATAGTAAGTTGCCACAACTTCGCTTTGACCATGACATATTTCAAAGAAATGATGCGTTATAGACATGGTTATTTTATGCTATCAAACTAATAAAGAGTTATTAAATAAATTTAGATTTTGAAGGTGTGGATACATATTTTATTTGTGAGGGGTATATATTTTAAAATTACACATTTTCTATTTAAAACATTTTTTTTCAAAAAAAAAAGAAGGTAAAGAGAGGCTGCCTCAACTTACCTTGAATGTAGGTACTTAATTCTTCCCATTTTGCTGCTTTTTCAAATGAGCAGCCAGAGTTTAGCGTATTTCGATTATTAATTAAAAAATAGTACTAAATTCAAATTTGGTCATAGTTTGCAGTTAGGAACATTTTTTCCTTAAATTATTTGATTTATGCTTTTGTTTATCATATACATTAAAATACAGGGCGAGTCATTAGTACGTAGACGGTTCATATCTCGGTGAAAATGTTAGGAAAATGTTTAATATAAAAGGTATGTGGAATTATCAGAGACACATTTTAAAATTATTTTTAATTGTCAAGGTAAACGCGGCACTACAAAGTTATGGTTTTTTAATTAAAACACCCTGCATATTTTTACATTTCTGTGTTGCAATTTTATGCATGCTGTTCTTCATAATATGTTTGACTTTTGTATATTATAGGTACCTGTACAATTTTACAGGACTGAAATGTTAATTTTTCTTCTAAAATTCTTCACGCTTTACGAGATGATGGGATTTTGAAAACCATCATTTTCTCGATAATTTTAAATGACACGACCTGTTTGGTTTTTTCTAATAGTGTATTAAAAAAATCCAGTGAAGTGAAGTGAAATATGGCATATTAAACATTAAATTCATCAGAAAATTTCGCTCTGTTAAAGAAATATGAAATCTAATATGGCGTTTAAAAAAAAATTAGGTTACTGTAATTTTCTAGGAAATTGTCTTCTAAAAAAAAAATAATTATATGTCATTCAAACACACGAAAAGGAAACAGTAGCTGTAACAAAACCGTTGGAACCATTTTTTGATAGAACCACAAATAAAAAACTTACAGTTGGGTGATTTTCCAAATTGACAATTTTTTTTTCTAAATAAAATAGAAACGAAACTGAATAAATTTTTTTCTCAGCGAAATATTGATGTCTATATATCCACTCACGCTTCCTATTTAACTCAGTGTTTAATATTAAAATATACTCTAACGTCATCTAGAGAAAATATTTAACATTATTTTAAAAATTTGTTATTCGTTTCCACGCAGTGATTTTAAAAGATACAAATATTTTGTAAAATTATACCCTAACATGCATTAAGTTCTGAATTGGTCTTAAACGAGATTGGAACCCTTGTTGTGAAGATAACAGTGAGGTAGTTTTCCACATAACATATACTGCACTCTATGCGCGTTTCACCAACCAAGATGGCATCATCTGGAGATTATTACAACTAATCAACAGTTTTAATCATCTTTTGATGATGCCAACTTAGTTGTCGAAACGCGCGTCGAGTGCAGTGCAGTGTTTTGGTGTTATGTGGAAAACTGCGTCAGTGTTTTGAATTGATCTTTAAGTAAATTTACATTTTGAATATTTGACATGTAACAACAATTTATCCTCGTTTACTGACTGGGTTTTAGACTTTTAAAAAAAGAAGTATCCCCTACTAAAAAAAAAAAATATAATCTATTAACAACTTTCACTTAATTTCCATGAGGTGAGGTCGCATTTGACCTCACTATATAACTGTATATACATATAACTAGCGTTATATTGAATGGCAAATACAAAGGCTTTGTTTTTAAACGTTTGGCGAAATATTTTCCGAAAAAACCTCACGTAATTTTTTTTTTGTTAAAAATATCTTCACTGGAAATTTTACTGGATCATAAAATTTGTATAATCTCATTATCGATATACCTCGTAGACAATTTTTTTATATTGAAGTATATTAATATATTGTTCAATGAAATTATAGAAATAACCTAACTAATTTCCGTTAAGAGAAGTATTTTAATAGTTAACTTATAGATATATTTACAACTAAAAATTAACTTTTTCTGTTTAATAAGGTTTATCCCTTTGGCACACGGTTTAATTTACACAGGTGTTTTACCAGGTCTGTGATTTAATTCAAGCTTTTATGATTTAAAGAGCAGTGAATGGCCTCTATGATTAACTTAAAATGAAATTAAATTGTACAAAAATTATGTTATATATACGTAAAATTTACCTATCTACCTATCTACTATATTTACCAAGATCAACAAAAATTATTTTCAACACTTCATAAAATGACACTGTAAATTCCAGGAGCAAGTAGGTAATCCGATTGTCATTTTCTACATAACAAAATCCTTTTCCACCACGCCAACAAAACACGATATCATCAATCTCGCACATAATAGATATCTACAGATATTATCATACTCTGACATCTGTATTCTTTCCACCTGAATGCAACCCTCCTCACAATTTCAGTGGACAGCGTCCACGTCTGGCGTTTATTATCAATTAAATGACAATGTCCTCTAAAACGGCTCAGTCGTATATTATCAATATCGGGTCACTTCGATCACACGAGAGGTAGTAGTAAAAGAGCAATTCTCTAAAACTTCCCCTATAGCGCCTGTTTCCACCCCCGTCCCCGTCGTTGTTTTAGGGGCGGGGGTGGAAAGGTGGTAGAGTACGATATGATTATGATCCTAGGTTGCCTAGAAACGCGCAGCTTCAATCCCCTCTACTCTGTATAAAAAGCGAGGGTGGCGAAAAGCGCACCACTTCGTCTATGTACGCCGCGGTCGGTGCGTTACTCCATTGTTCATTTGCTCCCTTGTTTCATGATGCAGCTGCTTGCTGTTAGTGCCATATTTTCTACTGGAATTGTTTATTTTTCTGCATCGGTTTTGTTTCTGGTGTTCCGAGGGCAGTTTAGAGAGACAGTTGCGTGATGGAGTTGCATAATCTGTGGCAGCATCGGTCGACACATCAGCTGGTTGACATTTATCGAACACGATGCCTTATGGTGAGTGATTTTTTATATAGCCGTATTTGGAAAGTCAAATTTTGGCACAGTGTGGCCATGCTGAACTTGGGGAATTTTATTTTTCTAATAATTTTACATTAATTAATGAGAAAATTAAATAATATGTAACATTGACGTCTTCCGCGAACAAGGCCGATGAGAGCAAAGTTAAATGGAATCCATAATATAAAAGCTTTAACTACAGAGGTTTCAAATAATGATAAAATTATAGGCACATTTTAAATTGTTGCACGCTAACTTAAAATTTTTGTTCAAGTATTAAGTTAGTACAGTGAGTTATTATAAACAAAAATTTGTTATATTCTAAGATTTTTTTTTCATATTAACTTCATCTTCATTAATTTTAAAATAATCGTCCTTCATGCACAACATTATATGAAATTCCGGACATTTTAATAGTTATTCTATGTGTAGGTACCAGCCAGTGTTACTTAAGATACTTTGTATATTTGTAAAATGTGAATATACAAAGTAAGAACATCATATTATGTTAGGTACATAATGTATACCTTGGTTATTACAAGTAATAACAGTAGATATTGAATAAAATCATTGGATTATGTCATAGGTTACATAGAAACACAGAAGGGTGTCAAATGTATGTTTTAGAATCAGTACCTATTGATATCCTTTCAGAAAACTCTAAAAACATGTTTTAGAATAAGTACTTGCCTAACCTGTTGATACTGTCTATTAGAAATGCCTACTTCCATGTTTCTTTTTAATATTAACCATAATATTAAAACCATTAATTAAGTATACTGTTGTGTAAAATTCAAGGCAACCAAGAATTTTACATATTCTTTTCCTGACAATATACTCGTAATTTATATAGGTGTCAGTGATTCAGGCGTCAGGCTTCAGGTGTATTCAAAGATGCGTGCAGGGTGATTTTTATGTTTCTTAAATATTTATAAAAATTAACAACACCCAAATTATTAGTTTTCATCCTTAGACTAATTCCGTTAGATGGTTTTACCCTTTTTTGGTTAAACGCTTTTTTAATCCTCTTTTTATTTTATAATTACAATTTTCTTTTAGCGGTATATGTGCTGGCCCCTATATAAAAAGCCAATGAAATTATTGAATGGATATAAAACGGACGAAAAGTGATGTTACTTGTAGATACCTACCTAACTGAAAATGTATAAAACGACCAAATTCTTAAGTAATTTTTGTACATAAGAGAAATTAAGATATCATTATTTTCTAGTAAATGGAGATTAGTAATCTATGTACCGGGATATCAAAAATTATCTTGGTCAAGGGTGGTTGTGGAATGTAAAATGTGTGTCTTACTTTAAATTTGAAATAATTATGTCACTGTCACACTGACATCATCAATAACCTATGTATGTAATAACCTTCTGTATGCAAACTTATCAGCCGGTCATCAAAAAACTCGCAGAGGAAAGCAATATTTTCTCGTGTATTATGTGCTGTTGCACCGTCATGCTGGAAATAACCGTACCGAAGTTCATCATCGTTTAACTGTTGCACAAATTCAACCAAAAAGTTGTGTCGTACCTGTAAGTTACGTGTAAGTACGTGTTACGTGTTACTGTTGTAAGGTACGTGTTTGTACCTTTCTGCGTTGACGGTGAAATCGAAAAAAATTGGCCCAATTATTCTTCTGCGAGAAACTGCCATCCAAACACCAATTTTTTGAGCATGTAGTGGCGATTCAGTAAAAACATGAGGGTTATCAGTGCTCCACGTTCGCATATTTTGAGAGTTGATGTATCCCGAAAGGTGGAACTACGCTTCGTCAGAAAAAAAAGTTAAGTCCAGAAGATCGTCATTCATTAAATTATTGACAAACCAATGGCAGTAAGCAAGGCGTCTGGGGTGGTCTGCGGGCAGAAGAGCTTGATGTGCTTGCATCTTATATGGATGCATGTTCAAGTTTTTCTTTAAAATCTTATGACATGTTCCATAAGAAAGTCCAATTTCCTGAGAAAGACGTTTCAAAGGTTTTGCAGGCTCCTCTTCCATACGTTGACGAATGTCATTGACAATTTCTTCTGTACGAACTCTTGGTCTACCAGCACCTTTTTTATGAGTCACACAACCAGTTTTGCGAAACACTTCAACACAATTTGTAAGGCACGCATAAAAATTGTCCGGTAATATTGCCACGTTTGGGAAGTGCTCTCGAAAATTGTCCAAACACAAACGTTGACTGTATTGCCAATTTCCATTAACTAGCGCACCCGTTCGAAAATAGGCTTCAATCATGAAAATTTTGTGCTGTGTGGTAAGAGGCATGATTCAAAAACTGGATTAGAAAATTTCAGCACAATGACTTGACAGATTCTGACACAACAAAACATATTCAAAAATTTAAAGTAAGACACACGTTTTACATTCCACAACCACCCTTGACCAAGATAATTTTTGATATCCCGGTATATAAGTTATTTTGTAAAATTAGGTGAATGCGCCAGTGTAAAAAATTTAAAATTATATTTTTGAACAATTACAGGATCCCAATTTTTTATTAGTTAATAACTTGACTGAGCTGCGGTTGTCAAAGGTTTACACAAATGGTATTCAAAATAAACAAACAGATATTTCATTACAATAGTTCTTGAGTAATAGATAGTATGGTAATTAATTTAGATAAGTAATAATCTTTAGTTCTAGGTTAAAAGAAAACTGCTTATATAGTTTTTAATCCGCCCTAAACTATTTGAGCAAGCATTTAACACGTATTAATCTTATTTTGAGAGTTGGAGTTTTAAAAGAAAAATAACATTTATTAGAATATTACTTTAAATTTAATTTAAGAACTACATAGGTAAAACTTATAAATGATATTAGATATTATTAATCAATAAAAGGACAATGTATCTATATTGGCAGAAACATAAATTGTAAATAAATATAATCGCGAAAGCTATAGCAAACAAAAAAATAAGAAATGTGAAATGGCTAGGCAAGTACTTATTTTGTTATTTGGTTGGATATTTACCCAATTTTAAAACTAATAATAATACAGGGAAATGCTTTGTTACTTACCCTTGCCCTTCAAAGAGGTTGGAACCTTTGGTGTGAAGGTAACACTGACGTAGTTTTCCATATAACACCAAAACACTATATTGCACTCAACTATACTTGAGTGCAGTATAGTGTTTTGGTGTTATGTGGAAAACTACGTCAGTGTTACTAAACCTTGATTGAAAGAACGAATATTGCCAACAATTATTATTGTGTAAACGTTACATTTGGTAATAATAACTTATAAATACTTTATTATTTTACACACACTTTATTTATTACACACAAGTTCACGAAGTTGTTGGTTCAACAAAATGTTTCAGTTGCGTGGAGAGGTTTTAACTAAGGACGATCAGTCGTCAAGCAAGACAGCGTGAAGAGCGAATCATTTTAGAACTCTAGAATAGTTCGTGTTAACACATGTAATGTGTAGATAATGTCTGTAAGTTATTTGTGGTGCTTTATGAAGATTCATAGTTTGTTTCTTTTGGGATTACACCACCTGTAAAATAACAAAAAGCAGAAAACCAGAAAAAAAGTCAATCTGACAATATGTACTTCTTTTTTACATAAAGAGATCTTAACGTATAAACAATCGACAGAAGAAGAGTTGAGAATCAACTCGAAACGTATAGAAGAAAGCTAGTTAAGTGTTTAATTTCTTTTAAATTTTATTATAATTATTTTAGTTAGACATATTTTAAAATATGATATATAATACGGGGTGTCCCATCGAAAAGTATCACATTTCGCCGCCTTATATCTCGAAAACTAAAAGAGATATCGGGATGCAGTTTGGACAGAACGACTTAAGATTTTTGTAAGTTTTTTTGGCACTGTTGCCAAATCTCCAAATATATTGGTAAATTTTTTATTGAATACGCTCCTCTTTGGAGTAAAATTACTTGCTTATATTAAGTGGAACGCCCTGTATATTTTGCCATAATCAGGAAGCCTAATCACTTTACTTTTCAAAAAGGTATACATTGTTTACATTATCTTGAGAATTGGAGCCACAAAATTCAGTTGAATGGGAGCACCTCTTACTTGAACAGTTTGTGAAGCTAGTCTTCGTTTTCACAGTAGCCATGAAAAACAAAAGGACAATAATAAACTGTATTGTCAGTGGTGTCAAATATTTGAAGCATAGATATAAAAATGTTCACATTAGAAGGATCACACACTTTTGATCATTTACTACTAAGGATGCACAAATGTATATTGAAGTAAATGGTGGTCAGTTAAAACAAATTGTTTTCTAACTTATTCAAGTACTTTTTATTTATCAGTTATTTTGATTATTTTATCTGTTATTTTTATTACTGTCATTGTACTTTGTTGTTATTGTTAACAAAACTCGTTCCTACCGATTATTAAAGAATTATTCTTTTCTCCCTATCTGTTTTCATTTAAAAAGCAAATGCAGTCAAGTTCCACATCAAGTTTGATCAGATATTTTAAAATGATAAAATATATAGGGTATTTTATTTAAAATAAGTGTACAAAAACTTAAAAATAACTTTACAAAGAAGGAGGTATTTTTTTCATTCGTAATAACCCAAATAAGAGTACTTCTAACAAACTTAATGTTGTGGCTCCAATTCTCAAGATAATGTAAACAATGCATACCTTTTTTAAAAGTAGAGTGATTAGGCTCCCTGATTATGGCAAAATACACAGGGTGTTCCATTTAATATAAGCAAGTAATTTTACTCCAAAGAGGAGCGAATTCTATAAAAAAGTTGCTAATATATTTGGAGATTTGGCAACAGTGCCAAAAAAAAACTTACAAAAATCCTAAGTCGTTCTGTCCAACCCGCATCCCGATATCTCTTTTAGTTTTTGAGATATAAGGCGACGAAATGTGATACTTTTCGATGGGACACCCAGTATTATAGAATTTTGTATAAAACTGAAAAACCACTGATAAAATTTAGTTAATATATCAAATATTATTTTATCACACGTTATACAGTGGTTTTTAGGTGCAAACTTTAGAAGTTTGCCTTGTTACTACACTTTGGATATTTAATTTGTATGCTTCTGGTTTTCTGCTTTTTGTTGTTTTACAGGTGGTGTAATCCCAAAAGAAACCAACTATGAACATGTAATGTGTTTCAGTATCAGTCCTTCGTGCGTTTACATGTCATTAACACGTATTTATGCCCACTTATTGGAGCCTAGTAGGTATAATTAGTTCATTTTAATAATGAATTATGTATAAATGGTCTTATATTAATAGCAAAAAAAAAGTGTCGACTATTCCTAAATTAATGAAACACGGAGATATTTCATTAACCAATGAGAATGATATTTTAGATTCATTTGCTAGCTTTTTTCAGTCATCTTTCATTAAATCTAGTAACTTTCTCGGTGACAATATGGCACATCAGTCTACTTCAAACCATATTAATTGTCCCATCTTCTCTGATAACGCGGTTTTGAATGCTTTGAAGAAAATTAAACCAAAAATGACGACAGGTCCAGATGGTATTCCAGCCTTTTTATTGAAATATTGCGCGCATGTTTTAGTTAAACCTTTAACCTTTCTTTTTAATTTGTCTTTAAAATCTTCAACATTTCCAACACTATGGAAGCAATTCAAAATCTGCCCGATTTTTAAGAAAGGTGACAAAACAGAGATTAATAATTACATACTTGTAGCAATATTGTCCAACTTTAGTAAATTATTTGATGTAGTCTTATATGATTATATGTATTTTAACTTGAAATCTCAAATATCTCCAAATCAGCATGGATTTATGGCAGGTAAATCAACTGTGACGAATTTAGTGTGCATCAATTTATATCAGATATCTTGGACAGAGGAGGACAGGTAGATGTCATATATACTGACCTGTCTAAGGCTTTTGATAGACTCGGTTTGACTCTGAATTTTACGAACTTCTTTCAATCTTATTTATCGGATAGAAAATTACGTGTTCAATATTGTGGGTTCAGATCTGTTGAAATACTTGCAACATCAGGCGTTCCTCAGGGTTCAGTCCTAGGACCTCTATTGTTTAATTTATTTATAAACGATATTAACATAAATATTAGCAGCAATTCATTGATGTACGCTGATGATTTGAAATTGTACAGATGCATTAAAGATGTATCTGACAGTTCTGAGTTACAATCTGATCTATCGAAGATTAATTTATGGTGTGAAACCAACTTACTTCCACTTAACATCGAGAAATGTTGTTTTATGTCATTCACCAAAAAGACTGTCCCTACTATAATTAGCTTCTCATATAAATTAGGCGACAAGTTTTTAATGAAGAGTCAAAGGAGTGCGCAAATCGGGTATTTTTCATAAAAGTGGGTTTTTTGCAAAAACTACGCAACTTAGGTATAGGGAAAGCTATTATAAAATTGTAGAGTCTACAGAAAGGCATCTAATGAAATCATAAAACACAGGGTGTTCCATTTGAAAAAGTCGAGATTTTTTAAATTTTAAACCATCAGGTTTGGTACGATTTCTGTTGCCCCCTGTATATCGCAGGTCAACTTTTGATACGTTTTTCGAAAGAGCCATCTTCACTCTACAGTTTCTGAAAAAAAAATAATTTCTAGCTGTCATACAACCATAATTATGTCAACTATTAGAAGTGACGAAACATAAGAAAAAAAAATTAAAAGTCAAATATCTCGAAAACTATCAATATTTCAATGGCAGTGTTATGCACAAAGTCCCACTAATTTTTTACGTAGAATTCGATAATGCCATAAAAAATATAGGTTTCCATTTAAAAAAATGAAGTTGGTACCTGTCCAGGAAAAACTGAACACCCTGAATATGTAAATATATTTTCATTTTGTGCAGCTCGGGATATTAGACAACCATGTAATAATAATAAACAATTTATTTTAGCAGTTTTGCTAGAAAATTTACAATAAGAGTTCACATTACATCACATTACACCACATTACATTAAGTCCAAGACATTCCTGACATATAAAAACATATAAGCTTTTTAGTAAATACATGTACATTTGTACTATATTTTATATCCCTAGGAAGAGCGTTAAAGAGACGCAGCCCCTCATTAAACAAATAGTTTGCCCGGTTTGTATCTTCAATGTGATAGTTTTCACCTGTTCTAATAGGGTAGGAATGCAAATTTGATCTTTTTATCAAAAACGTGTTAAAATAAGTTGGTGCTATACCTCTTTCTATCTTATATACAAGTACCAAATTAGCCTTTTCAATTCCTTGCCAAACATTGAGCCATCTTAATTCTCGTAACATGTCTTTTATATGCGTTCTCTTACCACAATTTAGTATTATACGCATGCATTTATTTTGCAACAGTTGCAATTTATTTATCTCAGTTTTATTTGCTGATAACAATACTGAAGCACAATATGTAAAATGTGGCAAAATAATTGTGTTAAAAGTAAGTGTTTTGGCCCATCTGGAAAGATTTGCTGAAAATCTATAAAAGTAGCCTACTTTCTTTCCTATTTTTTTACACATATATTTTAAATGGTTATTAAAAGATAACTGAGGATCTATTATCACCCCTAAATATTTAATTTCATCTGCCTTCCCTATATTACTATGGTTAATAGTAATATGAAAATTTTCAGAATTAACTCTACCACACTGAAGTTTTGTTCCCAACACCATATATTTTGTCTTTGCTGAATTTAACTTTAACTTATTTAAACACAACCAATTATACAAAATGTTTAATTCTGAGTTCATTAAATCAGTTATTTCCCCAAAGTTTGAGCCAGAAACTGAAATAAGCGTATCATCAGCAAAAAGATTTATAAAAGAATTTTTTAAATACCGGTATATATCATTGACATAAATCAAGAATAATTGTGGCCCCAATACACTGCCCTGGGGTACTCCATATACACTTTCTGTTGTTTGAGAAGTCTGATTTTCAATTTTTGTTCTTTGGCAACGATTGCTGAGAAAATCTTTAAACCACTTAATTGCTACACCTTTCACCCCATATCTACCTAGTTTCTGTACTAGCATCTCCCTATTTATTGTTTCGAAAGCTCTACGAAGATCCACAAATACACTCAACACAACATCACCTTCACTTATACTCTTCCTCCATTTTGCGCACACAAACTGAACTGCAGATTCACAGGAATGTTTCTGTCTAAATCCAGATTGACCAACATATAATAAGCTGTTTTGTTCAAAAAATTCTTGTAACTGTTCGCACACTACAATTTCGATAACTTTGTCCACAATTGGCAGCAGATTTATAGGCCGATAATCATTCGGATCCTTTGAATTTTTTATCTTTGGTACTGGTATCAACGTACTCATTTTCAGTTCCAAAGGCATTTCTCCAACCCTTAACACCGTATTTACCAAATTTAGCAGAGGATACCCAATAACATCAAACAATGATTTCAACACACCTACATTTAGGACCACATCACTAACAGCTTTGTTTTTTAAATTGAAAATAATTGTACGTAATTTATTTAAAGAGATTTGTCTAAACTCTAAGAATTCAGGAGATGATGGGGAATCTATTTTAAAATTAATATCGTAAGCACCTACAGGTGCATCTATTGTTTCTACAATATTTTGTATACTATCAACATAAAATTGATTGAAGTTTTCCTTGACGGTGCGAGTGTATGTTCCAAAATCAATGTCACTCCAGACTACAGCACTTTTCTGGTTGTTTATAATAGTTTTTAATGACTTCCACATATTTTTTGAGTCCCCTTTATTTAAATCTATCTTACGATTGTAGTATTCTTTTTTCCCTCTACGTATAGTACCTACCACTTTATTACGTTTATCTTTATACTTTTTCCAATCTTCCTCAGTTCTAGTGTACGAAAATCTTGTATATGCTTGATCCCTTTGTTTTTGAGCTTCTCTTATCTCCCTAGTAAACCATGGTTTTCTGGAATCCACCGAGTATGTTTCCTCTGGAGCAAACAAATTTACTGCATCTTTAATATTGTCATTCAGTACTTTGTATAGACTATTTACGTCAGTTGTATAATATGCCCAATCCTTTTCAATTAAACTAGTCTTTATCCTATGTAAGTTTACTTCATCCAAGTTTCTTCTATACATAAGCTTTTTTGTACAAGTCATGTTAACTTCAATACATGTTCCTATTATTTCATGATCAGTAAACTTTGCGAAGTTCCTATGTAATGGCTTCAAATAATGACAGTTTGTTACAACTAAATCAATTAGTGTCGAAGAATTTGCCGTTATTCTAGTATCTTTTTGTCTTATCTGTTTGTAACCGTTTGACTCTATTATATGTATAAGCTTACGTGTATGTATATTATCCTTCATTTTATAATTTATATTAAAATCTCCTAAAATGATAACTCTTTGAGAACTTATAATATTGTCATTTAACACATCATCGAAAAAGTCTAAAAATGTGTCTGTTTGCCCATTTGGTGAATTATACAAACATCCTATGCCATATGCCACGTTATGTATTTTGATACTTATAAATAAAAACCAGTAGTTATATGGAGAATCCGCTAATCGGTCAATCCTGTACTCAACCCCTTCCCTTACATAAATAATATTCCACCTGAATGCCTGCTATTTGAATAGCCTACCACATGATTGTATCCTTTTATAGACAATTCACTGTCCTCTATGTCACTGGTTATATGTGTTTCATTTACTGATACTATCAATGGATTCTCATTATACATTAATTGAATTAATTCTTCTTTGTGTGTCGTAAAGCCTTCTATATTTATACCAAGAATAATGCCATTTAATTTGTTTGTGCTATAATTTGTTGATAGCTATATATAGGATACACCCGATTTGATTTTTTGAATTTGTTTTTGATGAGAGGCGCAACCTTTGTCGAATACTGTATGTTTAAAATCTATCTGAAGTAAATTGAACCGATCGTGTGCGTATTTACAATTTGTGCATTCTTGTTTATTTGCATTACATTGCCCTTTCTCACAATTTGGACCATTACAAATAGGGCAAATTTTATTATTAGTACATTTGTCAATTTTATGCCCATACCGCCAACATTTAAAACATCTAAGAATACTTATATGTTCATAAACCGCATATGACTTCCAACCAATAAATAGCCGTCCTTTGTTTAGAATACTGTCAAAAACATTGCCTTCTACTTCTATTATCACACTGTATGTGTTCTTTTTAGCAGGTTTATATGTATGCAAAATTTTAATTTCTGAGTCATTCAGTAAGTTCTGCGTGTTTATAGACTTTAAGAAATTCACATCATTCAGTACAAACTCTTCCACTCCTACAATTTTAATTTTAGGTTTTTTATCTACGGCTTCCACTAAGTAGTTCTGTCCGAGTTCGTTTTGTGCTTGAGTTTTTAATATATCTAAAGATTTTTTGTCTTCACAGCTGATAATGACTCTACCTTTATTTATTTCCTTTAAATTTCTTATAGACGCTGATATATCACTTGGATTTATTTTTTGAGTTACTTCTGTTTTTGTGGCCTTACTATCTTGGGTATTTCTTGGTTTTATAATTAATTTATTATTATTTAATGCCTCACTGTACAATTTTTTATCACTAGATTGGTCTCGGGATTTGTTTTCACTTAACACACTTAAGATTTCTTTAGTATTTTCTAATGTTTTAGTGATTATATCTTTGTTCTTTATCGCAATGTTTATCTCTGGAATACATGTGTCACAAAACCAAAGAAAATTTTCACTTTCAATTAAACTCTTATACAGTTGATCTTTCACTTTTACACACTGTAAATGGTATTTATTATTGCAATATTTGCATGTTAGAAACTTTTTACTGACTATAAAATTATCAGAACACAGCAAGCATGTTGTGCCTGCCATGCTGGCTAATTGATTGATGTAGAAAAAAAAATTAAGTTATCTCTTTTATTAACCCAGATATTGGACTTACGCGCACTAGGTGGACACCCTGTATGTTTATTCTGACAATAATTTTTAATAATTAGGATGACACTGTATTAAAAATGAGACAACTTTGTCTCGGTATATATTTTAATAGCCTGTCCATTAATTGCTACCTTTGCGAACATTATTAAAACCAATTAAAAATGCAGAAGCATCTGTTTTAATTACTGTAGTGTTTTTCTTCTCTGAGCCACTGAAAATTTGCTTTAAATTTTACGTTCATTACACCCTTGAATTTTTTATTCTCCCACAAATTAGGGCTACATAATTGAAAAGTAACAGTATATAGCAACTTTGAAGTGTACCCGACCCAATGATGAAAGGTAAACGTTAAATATACTTACCTCAATAATCCAAATTCACAACTTTCTGACTATTACGACACAAACTAAGGGTACATATATATGTAAGAGGAATAACTACTAAGACACAATACTGGGCGATGATAAATATATAACTTGGTCCATCAGTTCTTATTTATAGCATATAATTTTTAATGAAATCTCATTAATACAAAGCGAATTGAAATGCGCTTTTGGCCAACTGAAATTCGCTTATTATTGTATTATAATATTAGATTGCATCATTTTAATTATGAAAATGTTAAATAAATATCTACTTTAATTATTATTTATACCTTTGTATTATTTTTTTAAGAAAAACAATTTTTTGACATTTCTGTTTGCATTTTTTACTGACAAAATTGAAATTGTAGTAGTCCTCTTTAGCTTAATGTAGATACCATATGTATTTCTACTTACAGAGGCCTTTCTAAGGAGGTCTTACCATTCAAAAATTATGTTAACTGTTTTATGAAGAGTATGATAGTTAAAGTTATTAAAAAAACTAAAATTATTAATAATAATAAAAAATAAAACTATTATAACAAAAAATATATTCAAACAAAATACACACACAAAAATATATCTGAAATATGAAGCTTTTGCAAAGGCTTACTATATGCTTTGTATAAAAGTTTTAAACACTGTGTATGTAGGTTGTCCGGAAATATTAATGAACATGTTGAAATTTGTAACATGAAGTATCAAATGCTGGACAGTGGATGTCAGTTATTGTGCATGAGTAATTATTCTAAAATTATATAAAATGATATATTATAACACATATAATTGGAAATTCATAGCGTAAAATATATATCAAATGTCAATAATGTGAATATTTATAAATTACTTGCAAAACAAATTTGTTATAATGTTTATTAATTATATATTTAACAAATAATAATTAATTTGTTTATAGACGTTGGTTTAATTTTAAATGCAGTTGATTTCAATTTATTATATGGCGTAACAGATATACAATGATTTGTATAAAATTGACAACAATACAGATGAAGATGACTAAATCTAATCACTACTGTTTTTTTACTTTTATTCTGAATTGCTTCCTTTAGAACTATTTCTTGTTTTGTTGTGAACAACCTACAACGTAACCGGAATTATATTACTTTATGTACTTATATTAAAAACGCAAATAAAATGGTAAAAAGATAAAAAACAAGTTGAGTTGTAATACGTAAAAAGTTGACTGACTATGGCCGGCCATGATCAGCTAAAGCTGTTTTCTTTTGTCATTTTCAATATCTATTTGGTATAGTATGAGTTCTTAATATCTTTTGGGGATAAAATATTGTGTTCGAATGCCCATTCGCACAGTTTTCGTTTAGAATATTGAACTGGAATTTCAGTTGATTATTTCAAATTTACCTGTAAGATAGTCAACCTTCCAACATATAATTTTCGCGTTTGGAATTGTATTTTTTGTAACTTTATTATAACTAGAATAACAAAGTCTTTTACCCAAATTTGATCCATATATACATAGCTGGAATGTTCTTTGGAGCTGACAAAATTTTATACAAATTTTGCCCAATTTTTATACAAATATGTGCCCAAAAATTATAAATTATTGCTATTTGAATTAGTATTAATATTCTATATTTGCAGTTTATATTTTGTCATGAAATTAGGAAACCTCCTAGTTCAATCCTTTATCTACATTTCTAGTAATTAGGTTACTAAAAAGTCTTAATTATAGTTATAATTATAATTTTTTAATTTAACATTCCCTTGTAAAGGTCTACAAGTACATTATGTTCTATACTTTTATAAAGTATATAACATTATGTGTTATATACTTTTAAAGCGCTTGCTTTTATATCAGGTAATCTATATATACCATACTTATTATTGTATTTAACTATGTGTTCTTCCAGAAACTTGTGAAAAGTCTCCCAGCTCAAAAATATCTCTAAAGCCCAATAAACTACCTATTTCCTGAATCTCTCTGCAATCTCGGCTCAATTTATTTTCCGAGAAACTTTTTATTGTAGACAATTTAAAATTATTATTTATCTGGTTTCGGGTGATGTTGATATTCTACACCCATCGATGGTATTATAATATAATAGTTATCAACTTATATTATGTGGATAATCATTTTACATCAGTTTCTGTTTTAATAAATTTAAATGTACTTTACTTATGAAACATAGGATTATTTAGTCTTGATTGATGTTGATCAAACTTATTGTAATAAATCAATCAATGTTGTGGCCTTTTGTTGGTTCCAATTGATATAAGACCTAATAAAGGTATCTATCCTAAATAATATTAGACACTATGTGGATTGGATACTGTTATGCCATTCATTAAACTAATTTCAAATGTTATTGACTTTCTATTCCCGGAAGAGCAAGAATGGTAGGTATATTATCATCCCTTTAGAAACAGTATCTTAATTGTCAGCAACGAATGAATGGTATTTGTATTAACAGTAATATTAAGTAGGTAATAAATGCATTCCTTAGTATAGTACTTGATGAATTAATCGTTATTGAATACAGATCACTGCACCGTTTTTGTTTATAAATCTTTCTTTGGAAGACAAAATAGCAACAACCAAATTGAGCTCCTCTAATATACCTAGTTGCAAATCTATATCTAAACCAATTAATGTATTAATTGATTGACATATTAACTAATTCAAATGTTTGTAGACAAGGTACCTATAACAGATCATTATTCTTGGAACTTTGACTTATTAAAGTTCGTAACGATAAATATAGTAAGGTAGTAAGTAAATATACTTACTAGCCTTAACTAGTAAGTATATTTCTTATGTAAACCAATCCATTGCACGTAACTTAGTATTTGTAAACAGATGTAAACAGAACTGAAATAAAAACAACACGCTTTTTTTAAGAAAGCAGTTATAGATCAGAAAAATGTAAAGGTACTGCATCGTGAAAAGAAAGGATTGGATCTCGCTTAGATCTGTTGGAGCAATTGGAAACTAAAAAATCTTTAATTATAAATCCTTGTATTACGAATGATCAGATAGATTTTACGTTTTCGTCCTTCTTAGAAAAGGTACTAAAAACTCATGCTTTACCAGATGGTAGGATCAATCGGGGGTAGGTGCTCGTAAACAAATAAATAACGAATACGCGCTTGGAAACATTTAGTAATAGACATTTACTCTATTGAAAAAGGCCTAATAAGTCGAAATACTAGTATATAGAGTGTTTTCTATATATTTCTTGGAACATCTAAATGAGATCAATGTTTTTTTTCAAAACAATTATTTTCACGATGTTTCATAAAGAACCATCCGCTTCGAGTATCCACTTTATTTTAAAAAAAGCAGTGCGTTCTAGGCAGATAGAATAGGATTTGAAACAGCATAACATTTTTAATATTAAGACAATAGAATATAGTTACTTATTTACTTCTTACTATACAGTGTGTTTCAAATTGGATGCAAAACATTGTTATCTTGGAAACAGTTACAGACAGAGAAACAAATTTTCAAAATTTGGATTTTTTTCAAGTATGTATCACAAAATTAATCATGCCATAGCCTTAGCCTTAATTTTTTTGAGGCATATTTTTGGTCACTAAATTACGCAACTTTGCCTCAATTTAATCTAGTCTTTATCTATAATAGCTTCCAAGATACTCGTGTTATTGTATCCATTTCGAAACACACTGTATATATTTACGATATTTACCTTATATCTGTATGAAGCTAAATATGGTGTGAAATACTGACTTTAGAGGCATCATAGTATCCTAAATACTTCTAGACTATTGATAACGATGTCGAAGTGGCTAGTGAACTAAACCCACCACTGGCCACTCCTAAGTCTTGAATCAGGAACCTTGAAGTAACCAATGTAGTGGAACAGAACTCGTTACTGTATGCTGATTAGAGCTTCTATGGCATTCCCACATCACGTTGCGCGGCAACTAATATACAAACTAAATGTAATTGGCAGGTGCATTTAGTAAATATAGATAAAGGCGTTGTCGAAGTAGTTGATTTTGTTCAGTCTACTCGGGACACAACTTTCATCATAAGTAATAAAGGTAAAGTTAAAAAAATCGTCAACGTATGTTTTAAAATACCATTGTTCCAACGTCTTATGCATCGATTTATTAATTATTGGACCGTTGAAAGTAAACCTAGTTAAGTTGTATGTCGCCTAGTAGGATCTATAATGTCCACAAAACTGGTTTGAAAAACATCTGAAAAGACCAAAAACTCGTATTATTGGATCCCTCGGTGAATTTTGAAATTCATACCTTTCTACAATAATATTATCGGCATCAGTTTATGCACTATCAGTTTAGACAATTATCTTGAAAGGGGTCGTAGCCTTTGGTGTGAACACTGACGTAGTTTTAAATGTATCACCAAAATACTATAAGTACTTTACTCGACGCTCGTGTCGCCAACCAAATAGACATCATCTGGAGATGATCTAAGGTTAGCCTATATTAACATTGTGTCCTATTTACACCTAAACTCTTGCTACGGTTCACTGAACCGTCTCCCTTGAATTCCTTGAATCTAGTTTGAATTGACCTTCTAGATTGTCCAATATTCTTTTGATTCCAGTCTTTACAGCTAATTTCGTAAATCCCTTACCTTAGTTTCTATTTTATGTTGAAACGAGGATCGTATGAAATAGATATGAATTTCGGATTTTTTCTTTAATTTTGAAACGCCGAGGAATTTCGAAGAGTCTCTTTAAATTATTTTATCAATTAAACTTACAGAGTATCCATTACTCGCAGCTATATCCACGCCTATTAAGCTTCCCCCTAAATAAGAAGAGGTTTGAAAAAGAAAAGTCATTGATTGGGTATATAGCTGCGAGTAATGGATATTCTATAAGTTTAATTGATAAAAAAATAATTAGGAAACTTAATTTTGAAGAGACACTTCGAAATTCTTTGGCTTTTCAAAATGAAAGAGAAAATTCAAAATTCATAACTATTCCATACAAGATGTGTGTATCTGAACATGTGAAAGATGTAAGAAGTGAAATAAAGACGATGTAAGAGAGAGTGTGTAAGAGAGAAGTGAGATACAGTATATATTCAGCTTGAAAGACACAACATTTTCTTGCGCTGACCGAAAGCAGGGGACCGAAACTTTTGAAATGGATAGTAGTTAATAATTACCTAGCTTACTGTTGTATAAATCGCGTAAATTTATGTCAACCCACAGATAGACAAACCCCTGTAGCCTAAAAGCTGTACTTTTAGGGGTAGAAACTAAATTTCATAAGACAAGGGACATGTACGCAGTGTCCAAATGGAATTAATTCTATAAAGAAACCCTTGGGCAGGGATTGAATCAGGGGATTTGCGGTGAAAAGTCATACTTCAAGCTTCACGCTTACCAGCTTCAGAAGAACAACTAACTCTGCAAAATAGCGAAAAAGATGGTAGACAGTGAACATTTTTATTTATAGCTTTTATATAAATTTTAAATTGCTTAAAGTAGGTAGGTTATTACCGTCTTCCGGAGTACTAAACTCCCGAATGTCGAATACTTGTGTTAAACGTATAAAGACCTACAGCCTATACTGGCATTGTATTTTGTGAAGTGCTTTGACATAATTTAATTAAAAGTTATTGAACCATCAGCAATAAACAAGATGTGGAGTAGATACTGAAAAACTGAGCATTCACTTATTTTTGGTATTAGTAAAATTTGGTATAGAGCACCTGCTTTGACTTTTTAAGTACGTACTCTAAATGACAATTGTGTAGATGTTAGATATCTACACTGTCTATAATACGACGAATTTTGCTGAGGAGGACAGCATCTCTTTATGGAGTCATAAGCCATGGAGTAAGTGCATAACCCGAATCCCCAAGGAGAAGTGCATTAGTTGTATTCTACTGCATAATGTTAAAAACGTCGGAATTTCTTCAAATACACGAATAATGAACCATGGAAAAACACATCGACACTTGTAAACTCCTCTAGGACGTTGCACGTTGCACGCTGAACTTAGGACTGCAAAATCCCTTTCTGTTGAGATGTTCATCTCCATGAATCACAGGTTTAATGACAGGGATATGAGTGAAAGATAGCGGAAAGAAGTAGTAGGTACCTATATGCTTAATTTTATTCACACCGAAACTTAAAGAGGTACTGTTAAGTAGATATTTACAAAAGTAGTAGATGCTTCTTTGTTGAGCATCTCCTCCATCATTTTATTCATTCCAAATGAAGAACCTTCTCAAAAATGTTAAGTAAAAAGTAGGTACTTCATTTTATATTAATTCTACTTCATGTGACCATTCATCTACATCGATGACATTTATCTACATACATATTGAAGACTATGTAACCTGCACTAGTAAAAACAGGAAAACTCTTGTAGGTAGCTATAAATAATTGTTATTAAAATCCCCGATATTGTAGATCTCCCCATAAAGGGGACCCTTTTTATTTTATGGATCGTATTGGAAGATATGAGAGTCCTCAGTATAAAATTCTGCATGCGTTACGCTGCGGAAAATTTCACAAAATGCTAATAATTTTTTATTGAAACCACGTTCGATATATTAGATTGTGAAATGTGCGTATATCAACTTTACTGCAGGTTTTAGTAGAGACGGCAGTGGCAGTATACCTATTTATTATTGCTTTATTACTCAGACATTCTCATATTTCTTTTATACATAATATTTAACCCATTTATATCTACTTACATGTAATTGCATTGAATGCACGCATTTAACCGGTTATTTGATGACTAGGCAATTTTAACTAAACAAACTAACTAAAAAAAATGGCATGAAACAGTCAATATCAATAATGACTCTGAGGTCATTCCGATTCTGATGGTAATGAATATTCCATTTAAGAGTTAAACATCTAAAAAAGGCAAATAAGTGAGTTAGGGATAGGGGGTTAGTTAGAGAATTTTGATTTAGTGATGATGGTGAGTGCCGTTTGTACTTAAGGGATTATGTAATAGTAGAACACTTTTTTTATTGAGGAAAGAACCAGACACCTACCCAATATTTGGCATACTGAGAACTTCTAACAAAGGATCTAGACAACTTTTCACCCAGTAGGGTAAGTCACTTAACTGTTGAGTGCTGGACTTGTTGAGTGAAATACAATTACAGTTTGGTTACTGGTTCTTGATCATGATCAATGACAAATATGCGGCAAAAAAATCAGACCAGACTCCGACTAGAATACAGTATTGCCAAATTATTTTTTAAAATTTTAAAGTGGGAGACTAGTGGCATATACGTAATTCAGGTAACATCTGGATTGAAGTTAGAGCTTGACGTGAAACAGGTGTGCAATAGTATTCTTATTGGTCCAAAAAAATGCCGGGGTTCGGCAGAGTGCCAGAAGATCCTACCCAGCCTAAAGGGTAGAGCCAGCAGGAGGAGACCCCACGAATCGTCCACACCTATCACTTTTAGTGATCGGGGTTGGTTAAAGATGGGGTCTACCTCTACGAGGCAGTCCAGGCCTACAGCAATGGGGAGGGTAAAGAGCGATAATCCCGATCGGGCCCAAACCATCCCAAGTCATGATCAGCGTCAATGAATATTGGCGGGGTTTGGCGAAATTCAAAGATATGCAAAGGAGTGCATATATCCGAGTTGTAATTATTATACTGGTTGTTCATTCCTATTAGCTTAGTTTGATGGGCTGCTAGGGTATTTCCCTTTTAGATACATTTTGGGCTCTTATCTATAGTATTCAAAATTTTTATAATGAGTGTAGCGGCACCCTCGTTACACATTACTTTTAGTTCAGTGAATATATTTAGAATAATCTTTCGTACCCTATCTTCTAGAATAAGGCTAGGAATTTCAACTTAAATATTGTGACCAATAGTAACAATTTGGTGGGTATAAGATATGATCCGAAGTCTAGAAAATTTAAACTCTTCAAGCTGGTTCAGCTTCATAGGCCTCTCAATGACAAAAAAAAATTACAAAATTGACAATATTCGATCAACGATCTTATCATATTATGTTATGTATGACGTATGACTACTTTTTGTGAGTGGCTATGTACACTTTCTTCAAGGTTTAGTTTAGTGAGGTGTTTTGTGAATGAGTACGGAACTGTCACCTACATAAAGAACGAAATAATGATGTGTACTTGTTTCTGTTTCTATATTCTTTTAAGTTCTATTGCAGGTTGTTGATATGTTTCTTTCTTTTCTGTATATTCCTTAGCTATGTTTTGTCAGAAGGAATTTCCATATCAATGAGGTAGGTCATCCTTTTTATTTTATTTTGAAGTGTTATCTCTGGTCTATTATGGGGTACTCATTCATCAGCTTGAATGGTTAGACCTCAGTATAATTTACAATATTTGTTTTCTATTATAGTTGATGGTGAATATTGGTAGTAGGCTTGAGGCTTCGAATGCAGATTATATCGTAGGGCTATTGTCTGGTAACTAATTTTAGCCACTGCATTATGTCTATTGGTATATTCTACACCTGCTAGCAGTTTACATCCGATGTTATATGTTCTATTGTTTCATTGAATTGGTGACATTTTCTCCATGTAGCTCTATTTATTATATTATCATCTAAAATAAACATTTTATAGTTTGTAGCTATAACTTGGCCTTGTATTTCAAATATAATTTTTTTTGTGTTTGAGTATAATTGACCTATTGTTAAAAACTTGTATGATAATTCTTTGTTTATTTATACTAGACGACCCTACATTTTGTTTTTGTACAAGAATATTATTTTGTGTGCATTCTGATTCTAGATAGATAGATTTAAGTGTACAAAGCTATTATAAATATGTTCTATAGCAGTATGTAATGGGTCTTTATTTTGAAAGTACGTTTTGAATAAATTTATCTTTTGTGTGTAACTATTTATCATTCCCTTTCCCCCTTCTTTTCTACTTATATTGATTCTCTCTTCTTTACGTGAATTTGGATGCAGCATTTTTTTGTGTTAATTATAGTATTATTTTTATATACTTGTTTTCTAGATTTTAATGTACTAATAGCTTTAAAAAGATTTCTAGAGTGATCTTTTTATTTAAGTAATAGATTTCATCGTTTCTTGTAGTTCCTGTAAGTCCCATTTTATTTTTAAATGGTACATTGTTTGATTTTGATAAAATCCTGTATATTTATATTGTTCGTGTTATTCATTCACATTCCACTTGTGTAAAAGAAACTTTTACAACTTTTTGTGCTTTACACGATTTTCTTAAACAGCTTAAACCAAATTGCTGTCTATAAAATCAACATAATTTTAATTTTATAGCTCCGTCTGGAGAAAGCAGAGCCGAACATCTTTTCTAAGTGAATGTAACAAAGAAAAGTGTTCTTGAAAAATCAACTTTTAGTATATGTATATTAATTATCTTATTTCATAACCTTCATTTTCAGAAATTTCACATTTCGTACCACTTGTATCAATTGGGGTTTCATTTTGAAAATTTTCTTTCGCTATGTATGGCTATAGAGGTTATTTACTTAAACTGCCACGAAAGTCTGTCTACTCGTTACTTTACTGTGTAACTGGGTCATGTCAACATAATTAAATTTGATTAAATTAGGATACTGTTCCAAAATTGTTTCCGCTGGTAAATATTGAACAAAGATAAGTGTTTTGAGGGCTTTGGAATAATTTTAAGTCCTCTATTAAAGCAAAATCGTACCCAAATTGTTTTTAGCTTTTCAGATATGCTTTTTATAAAAAATAAAGGGAAATTTATTTGAGAAAGAAGTAGAGTATCAGATTATTTGTACAATTAGGTCAACTTTCTGAATGTCAAGATAGATATTGAGGCAGGTAAAACATGCGAGATACATCAAACAATAACTGAATCAAATGGTATCAACTCTAATAAGTTTTAATGTAAAACTGAAGTTCTTGGACAGTTTTAGGTTGTTTTGACGAACAAAAAATCATGTCTTCATTTAAAAAAAGAACTATGGGTGGCTATAGGCTCATCTAAATATTGTTGACTCATACTTCTTCTTACTCTATTCCTAAAACAGTCAGTATTTAAAATGAAAAAAAAAAAGTGAAATAAGATTTTGATAATTCAACTTGTGTATCTACATGACGTTTTTGTCCGTTTTGTTTATACAGTGTGTCCAATCAGGACGTTATATGTGATCTGTAACTAACACCTGCTATATTTTTTTGCATTTTTGAATTCTCCTAGACATTTTAAGGTTAATTTGTATAACGAGCCGATTATTTTGAGATCTACATATCATAGATAGTTTTTATTCACTTCTGTATGTAAATCCAATAACAACGCTGTTTGAAATATTAACGAAAACTCAGCTACTTCCATGATTTCATTTTATAATTGGTCTTAAGTATTCCATACACACGAAAAAAACATTTTATTTGCATTAGTTTTAACAAAAATCAAGAAGATGAAAATTTCTCAAAAATCCCACTGGAAGAGATTGAATTCCTACTACTAGTATAAAAAAGCAACAATTTTCCTTAATAAATTATTACTATTTACAACGCCTGCTCAATATTTCTAACATAATGAAACCACCATTACGAGCAAGTGGTCAATACCGCGACAAGTCATTAAATACTGTAGAATTATTAAACTATTCAGAGTAAATATAACATTATGTAAGAACTAGTAATTATTTCCAAGAGAAACTAATTCGACTAAATACTAATAGAATCAGCATTTGGAAAAATTATCACGCCGCAGAGGGTTGTGACGTGGGAGACTTAATTATTATCTAAAATCACTATCTCTTACATACAGGGTGCTTCAAATTCGATGCAATACATGGGGATCTCGGAAACGGTAAGAGATGCGAAGTTGGTTAAATGGAGACAAAGTTGCGTATTCAGGGGGGGCAACATAGTGGTGAAAAGAAATCAAGGCTAACTTGATCAGTTTTCGAAATATTTTGAAAAAACCGAAAATTTCGATTTTCGTTTTTATTTTTTTGCGGGCCTATTTGATGAGGTATTCAAAAATAAAGAACGCTTTTCTATAGCAACCTTTTGTCCTTTATCGAATGGTGTTAGCAAATTTTCCACAAAACGTTTCGTTTCCCGGAAACCAACATCAACTTAATTTTTTTTAAATACGGACCTGGAATTTTTTTTCAATTTTTTTAAGCATTTTTATAACTTGATAGAATGCCACCATAAAAGGAACCAGATTTAAACGTTGTGATTTAGATCTTTTTAATATCTAGAATTAACAAAAGTAGAAACAAAAATACTAATGATGGATTTTTCTTAGGCAAATCGTTTAAATCGGGTTCCTTTTATGGTGTCATTCTATCAAGTTACAAAAATGCTTCCAAAAAATTGAAAGAAAATTCCAAGTCCGTATTTAAAAAAATTAAGTTGATGTTGGTCTCCGGGAAAGCGGAAAATTGGCCAACACCATTCGATAAAGGATAAAAGGTTGCTATAGAAAAGTGCTCTTTACTTTTGAATACCTCATCAAATAGACCCGCAAAAAAATTAAAACGAAAATCAAAATTTTCGGTTTTTTCAAAATATTTCGAAAACTAATCAAGTTAGCCTGGATTTCTTTTCACCATTATGTTGCCCCCCTGAATACGCAACTTTACCTCCAATTAACCGACTTCGCATCTCTTACCGTTTCCGAGATCCCCATGTATTGCATCGAATTTAAAGCACCCTGTATATTTGTGGTAAAACGCAGTAGCTTTACAAGCACTCCATCATGTAAATCGACTCGCCCGCCACTACGACTCCTAAACGCCCCTCTTTAGGATTTCATAAATTAAATGTCACATTGTGTTAATATTGAGATACGCCGTAATATTAAACAAATGACATTTAACTGCATGTCGCTTATTATTAAGCGCTACTGAACGCGGCGGGAGCGCGAACTTGTATGAGCTGCAACGGGGAATTTTCAATTTCGGGATTAGAGAACGTCACTCGTGCTAACTATCAAACTTTTCACCGGCGAACAAGAGAAATATATTACCACTAGCCTCGCTGAACCACGCGGGATGAGAAATGTAATAAAACTTTTGCGATTCGCAAAATGGAAACTAGAAAAATTAGACACAAGGAATTCTGTTTGGTTTTTTTGAGAGGAATTTCATATAGCTGTTAGGTGTCCTTTCACTTTAGTCAGAAAGGTTAGGTATTTGCATATTTCTTCTTTTAGAAATAATTATTATTCATGCAGATCTAATTTTAGGAAATAGTTCTTATTTTTCAAAATATGGTTATAATTAGGATATATGGGATATAATTCAAATTCGGTACTTACATGCAATATTGTCATTTTCCGTGTAGGTACATATAACATATTCAGCCTTATTAATAATAAAACTTAGAATGTTCTAAGACCTGACTAGAATGTAATTAGTGAAAACTGCATTAATAATACCATTTAAATGCATTTTAACTCTTAAATGATGTTAAATCACTAGTTATCAGTTCACAAAATACAAAAACGTAATTAGTTAAAAAAATATATATAAATGTACTTCACTTAAGGATGTTTTATTATTAAATGCTTCTATTAGCTATTTCATGTTTGTCCAAAGAAAAACTTACCTATCTAAATGCACATATAATTTCTAATTTCTTGTCACCTTGCGTAAATGATTGTAAATACAGGTTAGATTTGTTGCAGTGAAATTAGCTCTATGTATATAATGAGATGTTGTCACATTAACTTCTTATTTAGCATGCTGTTAGTTATTTGTCTATAAATATTTAGTTATTAATATGACTACTTAGATTGATTTAAGAATGCGTTTAGTGGTCATTAGTAAACTTGATGTTATTGTGATTATTATTAATATGGGTGTAGATCTTTTTTATGCTTTTAAAAGAATAATACTTAGTGAAACTATTGCTGTAACTGTTAGACTGTTACAAAAATTACTGGTAATAGACTATCAGTTTAATGTTCTGCCTCTGCTAAGAATTTTACAGTCTTCCTTGCAATTAATTAGATAACTGATTTTAGTTTAGTTAAATATAAAAAAACGGTTGATAACTTATCAACTAGAAAGAGATAAATATAGGGAACCAAATTATCGATCGAAAAAGAAAAAACGCTGAATCTGAATTTGAAAAAGTTTTCAGTGTATTCCATTCAAGACAATCTAGTTTTGATGGTTCATGAAAGTCTTACCAAAAGTCCATAAAATTCAAAGTGTAATAATTTAGGCAATATTTGTTGCAGTTTAATAAAATTGGCAATTAAATATTTAAGAAAATTATGTATTATTAGTAGAAGATAAGCTTTTTGTTCTACTAATAATCTATGCATCAGCCTAGATGTATCGTAAATATTAGTATTTATCTAATAGTAAATAAATATACTTCATATAAAGATTTAAAAAAAAAACAGTAGTTATAATCAGATCTATTAGTTATTACTAGTCTTATTAGTTAGGTTTATTACAATCATACATATATAGTTTTAATCATATTATGTTACATTATTAGTTCTATAACCGATCTTTTTCTTTAATGTTTTTATTCGTCGTCATCATTCTCACTGTCTTCACTATCATAATTAAAGTAATCTCAATCATTCTGGAATTTTGATCGACCACATATTCTAAAGTCATTATTCTTCAAATTGTACGGCATATTCTCAGCAGAAAAGCTTGTGAAGGCAGAATTCTTCTTGTGTTGGGATTAAAAGAATAATATAGGCAAATGGTGACACCCAATAATGGGGTATTTTCCTTCAATTGAAATGAAAGTGGAAACATGTATTTTTATAAAATATATTTTTTTTTTATATTTATTAGGATAAAAATTATTAAGATTGAATCGGTAGAAAATTTTTAATTCAATTTTTAAATTTTATTCTATAATCGTGACGTCACTAAGCGAAAAATAGGGAATATGTATCTATAAAGAGGCCACACTGATAATATGTGGTTAGCTTCAGTTTGTAACGACGAGAAACGACAGTCGACATTTCGATAATTGACATTTGAAATTTCCTGTTTGTGTTTGGCTTGACAACTTGACGTGTGGTATTATTGTTTTCTTGTAAAGTAAACTTTTATTAAACATGGAGTGGCTAACTCCAACAATTTACCGGTTATATATTCTTTTATGATAAAGATCTTATAGATCCTTTCAGAAATAAAAGGAATGAAAAATGTAAGATTAATATTTAACTTAACAGTATTACTGCAAAGTCGATTATATATATATTCAAAAATTACTTTTACAAATTACGATGTTTTTCTATTACTAATAAATACACTTGTAATCAGTAAAAATATAAACTAAAAACAATGTCTCATGTTTACCATGATGTTTACCCTAACCAAACAATTCAAACATAAACAAAAGTAAAGTTGTCACGCAGTGACACCAACCACACAAATGAAAATATCCTAGAAATCACTAAAAAATGGCGCAAATTTTGAATTTTCGCTTAGTGACGTCATATAGATATCGCGCACAATAAAAAAATAATTTATGAACTTAAATAAACCCAATATTAAAATTCCAGAAATACGTATCTTTTCTTTTTGCAACTACATTCCATTGCCGATGTAAAAAAATAATAGGAAAACACCCCATTAGATAGTTTCGCTTTTTTAAATATTTTCAGTGCATGTATTTTAATCTTCAACATCTTATCAATGTCATGAATAAATAAATAATCAACTGAAATCGTAAGATTTTTAACACTCTTTATCGAAATAATAAAAAAATATTATTTGCAAAAAAAAACAATGTTCACATTTATAACAAGCGAAGGTACAGAGTTTGACAAGGACAGCAATACATTTCTAGTACTGTAATCTTTTCTACAAAGCTTTTCATGAATTGCTCTTGATTAAAATCTGAAAAATGTTGTCATTTTGTGAAAAATTGTACAAATAGATGTAACAAAACATGCAGAATCTATAAATATATGCAAAATATAAAAGTGTGAAGCTATAATTATTAGTTGTTATTAACTGACACAGAGCTATTGGAAAATAAAAAAGGTACAACTCTTTTATTCCATTCACTATGGATATATTGTTTAATATGTATATGTCACTGATAAAATAAAATGTGTCTATTCTTTAAAAAAACAACGTGACTACTCGAAGTTTAAAATTATTCCATCTTCTCGAGTAATCCACTGTTTTGTAATAAGAGAAGGTGGTTTTAAAAACAAGTTTCTAATCATAAGTTTAGAACTATAAAAGGCATGAATGAACTTCTTCAAGTTCGCCACTTTATAATCTGATATTTAAACTTGTTTGTTTTATCAGTGGTGTGGGACATGGAAAATTTATTATATAACTTTAACACCAGTAATTCAATTTCCTAAGTAAATTATTGCCTTCCGCGGCTCTTGCAACTGTTTCTCGGTGGAATATACACAAATAAATAAAGACGGGGTACAACACTATATGCGCCGCTGCGTTTTGGCATGTACTTCCCAATTTTGTTGGCCAGCTACCCTCATTCCGGAACACTGAGGCTTCTATCTGATTCTGCGGCCAGGTGATAATGACTTTAATGACTATCAAAACGACTTTTATAGCTTATTATGAGTTTACCGCTATTTTAGATGCGGATTCCTGACAAAATTTAATATGATAAATGCCCGTTTACTTCCAGTTCTTATCTACCAACGCCAAAAATGATACAATAAATTTCCCAATAGCGCTTATGTATGTGTTTTGGTTGAATCATTCAAGTGTATAGTTGTATTGACTTTTTTCAGCAAAGGTCGTTGTGGAGAACATGGAAAGTATTTAAATTGGATTAACCACAGCTATAACCATAAATATATGTATAATAGTAATTGTTGTGTTCTAGCTACAAGATTTTGCATATAAATAATAATAATAATAATAATAATAATAATAATAATAATAACGAAATATCGCGCCCTTCTCTTCGAAGGCCGCAGACTCCATCTATTCCCAATATTCATTCATTCCCCAATATTCATTGAGCGTGGTCATGACCTGGGATGGTTCGAGGCTGAGCGGGATCCTCACTCTATACCCTCACACTTTTTACTTCTCTTACAAGTTTTTTTTTGTAGATTTTTATTTATTTGTTCTTATTTTTTATTTGAGTCATTCTCTTTATTTAATTGTGTTTTTTGTTACGTTTTGTCTTATTTTGTTTTCTATTTTTTCTATATTTTTCTTGTTCTCCTTTCCTTTTCTTACGAAGTTGAGCTGCATAGACCCACTCTATGGGAGCTACCACAGAAGAATTCGCTTATAAACAAAGAAAACTTAGTGGCAACCATGTTCTGTTAAGAATGCATGGACCATACTTACGATTTAATAGTTTTGCTATTAATAAGATTCAAGATTGCCTATAATATATTTTCAGATACCTCAAAAAAATGAGAAGATGGACCCAGTAAGCATAGCAGATAATTTCTAGCGGTATAATTTACTTTTTAAGCCTTATTTCCGTAATTACTAATATAAGCCAAATTGATGTTTGCCAGTTCATCAAAAGTAATAAGAAAAGTGTACCTTGTCAGAATTGTTTCATAAAGCATTTAACTGGGAAGTGAAGCTTGATAGGATAGCATCTGGGGTAGCTTGCCGTTTACAGATTAGGGGGTAATTAATTTGCATTTCTATTTTGTAAATTGGTTCTTATCTGCCTCTAAGTTCGGGCATTCTATAAAATACGCCCTTGGTATAGTCTTGTCGCCCTGAATTAAAAATCACAAGCGGCTTTCACACCCACGCGTTTGCTCCATCGCCACTGAAAGTCTTTAGCAGTGTGTGAGATTTATTCCACCGCATACTCCGATAATGGCACTTTCATTGTGAGCAGTTCACTATTTTTACTTTTTTCACGTTTTATGGAACATACCTGACTGAATTCCGAAACTCGCGTTCACACTATTTAGTGCTATATACTTACCATAGTTATTGTACAGTCGTTCCCATTTCGATAACGATATCAAATGAAAATTTATCACACCAGAGAATTTTTCTGATATTACCACAGGTATGGGAGGTATATTTGCCACCTCTAGGGGAATTTCATTATAAAAGATAAAATTTATTATGGCGACTATTAAAGGTTTCTCAATGTATGCGTATATATGTTAGGAATGTCTTCCTTGGTCGTGGGTTTGAGGGAAACTAGATTCCGGGTTGAACCCACGTTGGATATTATTAATGTGGAAACGTTTCGGCACCTTTGGAGCCATTTTCAAGAGCAAAAAAAATGTATGGCATTCTCTGATGCCTCAATCTGTCTACTCATCAATTAATTATTTTTCAAAATAATCCTGTGTGTTTGTATTTTAATTAATTTCTAACATTTTTTTTTCTGTAATAAGGAACATGGTGACATAATAAGTAGGTACGTATGTAATGTCAATATTTTGTTTTCAATTCCGTTCTATCGAGCAAGATCTTTAATAAATGTCATTCCCCTGGCATTTTATAGTAATCATGTTGCTTGAAAGGTCAATTTATAAAGTTCAAAGAGGGTGAAATAAATTGTCGTTTGCTGAAATATCGTTTTATATATTGCGGATTTCAATGTTTACTAGCACCTGTATGTATTATGCTGGGACTTGAATAAAATTGTACGTTCTATCTTATGGTTGATCGATATATCTTTTTTTTGATATATAATAATAATAATAATAATTACTTTTATGCATTTGGGTATTATGCCATCACTGAACAATACAAAGACACAGTATAATACTGTGACAAAGAACTAATAATCAACCTCTGACAACCTCTCAAGACAATGGTTGTCATCGAATTCTCTGCTCCTGCCGAGAACAACATTGTCTTGAAAGAGGAGGAGAAACGGACGAAATATCGAGACCTTCTCTTCGAACTCTGCAGACTCCATCCAGAACATACTGTGAAGCTTTTGGTACTGATAATAGGAGCCCTCGGCGGAGCAAGAGATACGCTGCTTTCGGAACTGAAGATCAGACCGGTATGGCGAAATTTGACAGATCTTCTAGCCGGAAGAATGCAGAAGGCGGTCATTCTGGGCTCAGTACGTTTACGTAGGGCACACGATTCCCGGACTCAATAGTTACTCACCCTACGGACGTGGGGAAAAGCTAATGACAACCACCAGCGCCCGACCCTGAGAATCGGAGCCAGGGAACCGGTCGACTGGATTTCAATAAAAATAATAATAATAATATGTAATAATAATAATAATAACAATTTCTTTCTAAAAGCTCAAACCTAGTATACTTACATAATTTTTTTATATCCATATATATTAAAACGCGTCTATTCTGTCTCGCTCTAAATTCCGTCGCCGAATGCACAAAGTTTCAAAGCTATATCCTCTGAGGGGGGATCGGGGAGCGATCCCCGCGGGTGACCGGAGGTCGCCCCCGGCCTTTCTCCAATGCGTGAGGGTATTTTCGTCCCGTTTTCCCAATTTAAACGCCTTTTCAAAAAACCTCTGCAAAATTTTCGTCGATCGCCGTTCGGCGAGAGAGATACGGCTAGCACCGGCGTTTGTCCTCGCACCTAATGATCCCGTCACGCCTGCCGAAATCCCGACTTTTCGCGGGACTACCTAGACCCTTTTTCTAACTTTACGGCTTCGAGAACCGCTTCACGCGAAAGTTCCGTCCTTTCTCTAATCCTTTGAGATTTTTTTTCGAGACCGTACGTCGACTCCTTCTACGTCTATTTCGTCTTCGAAAATCTTGAGCCGCGTCCGTCTCAACTTCTTTCTCATTTTATCTATCGATGTGAGATTGCACTAACGAGACAAGCACATCCCACGAAAACTGTCATTTTAGCTTACAAAAGTAAATATCTTCATTATTAATTTTCTGCTACAATTATGACAGCAATATATTTTTGGTACTATTGATAAAAATGTTTACTGAAAAATAAATTCTACTTTCAGCACTTAAAAAATTATGATATTTTACCATCAAGAGAGTACCCTTACAATTCATCAAAATGTTAAGAAAAGTTTAATATAATTACTTCTTAAAAATAATATTATTCTAGATGCTTTTGTCAGCTGAAAGGTAACCCTAGGCCGCAGGCCTGGACTCTCGGTAGGGCTAGAAATGGGAACGAAAATCGCGACAGCGATTTTCTCCCATTTCTAGTTTATATCTTATATTTGAACATTTTAACATTTGGCCTGCTCCCTGTCTAATTAACTGAACTGATATTCATCATTTTGAAATTCAAACTAAAAAAAAATTCTCTCGGCTTATGTATCCAGTTTCTCCCGGTAAAGTACTAAATATTTTGTGGCGTATTCGATGTCGGTCGCCTTCCAAGGATTTCCAGCATATGGGGGCTTAAATATAATCCGCGGTCGCAGATCCCTGCATTACCGACTCTATCATTCATGTATTCACCCCATATAGGGTTATTCCACAAATTGTTCCCGTCACATCGTATCTCTTGCAATTTGTCATTTTCACATACTTTTCTTGTTCATACGTGAGCCAAAGAAAAGATAATATAAAGAAAATTTCGCAAAGTTTGAACACTCATAAATTTGGCTTACTGGAACTCCTAACATAATTTGGAGCTCAGAGATATGATAGAAATGCCGAAAATAAGTTGATGATGTATTTACGTTTTATGAAAATGGGTGTAGAGGTCGCGAAATGTATTATATTAAATTTTTGGCAATATTTCATGATAAAATATTTCCCCTATGCATAATGGAATACACACACATATACAGGGTTATTCAGAACTTATCTCTAAAACTTTGAGGATATGTGCATCCTTAAATAAGAAATCGATATCACCAAAAAAATTTATAATAAAAGTCTTAGTATTTCCCGTAAACAATGTTTAAAGTTATGCCATTATAAAGGACTACGTAGATGGGCAACTGTACTTCAACGACAATCTGATATACCACATTCTTAAGAATGTGGTAAAAAAAAGTAAACACGTTTTTGTACCTAGAACGCCTGGGCGAATAGAGTTGGAGTGGAGATAATATCTCTATTGTCTATTCGGTCATCAGTCTATGTGTGTACTCTCTGTGTGCCGGTGTTTTATTTATCGTAGGAGTGTTAAACTGTAAAATTTTCAAAATGGCTCATGTGTACAGTAATGCTGAGTTAATGGACTGTTACCAGTGGATTATAAATTACGAGTTAGGTTTTGTGAGTGGTCGTTGCAGCAAAATGCTTAAAATCCCCAATTTACTTAATAATTTGCGTTTACAAGATCGGCAACCAGGAGAAACATTCGCTTTAGTGCGGCAAAATTGGATAATGCGTGCCCAAAAGTGTGTAGAAGTCTTACTTTTGTAACAAGGTATGTGCAAATTTTTTATAAATTTCATGTTTCTAATACCTAGTAATCAAGTAGCGCAATTCTTCAAAATTAGTGTAACAAAATTTTATTCATTTTAAAGACACGTCATTTTGGTCACATCTATCTATCTTTAAGTTTATTTTAAAGTAAAAACGCTGCAAATCTTTTTTGCGCCGGGTGTCGGTATACTCTCAGAACTTCCGAAGTTGTTTTCGTGCTAGCCAGTTTGCATTGTCGGTCCCAAGGTCACTCCATTACAGTGGACCAGTATCCAGCAGCGTGGAATGAAAAATTTTTAAATAGTTTTCAGAAGCCGCCAAAAAATTTTTTTTTTGTACTACCACATTTCTACATGTATGTTGAACATCCCCAAATTTTATTATGGATAACTTCTGAATAACACTGTATACAGTGGTTCATAAAGTCCCGCATAAATTCATTATTTTGAAAATGGTAAAATTTTTGAAAAATCGTTCGGGCACGTCGATTTTCTTTTCTTTTATGCTTGGGTTACATATATTTTAAATTTTACAGGGCGACTTAATGAAGCTACGTCGATAAAAACTTTAATATTTTAAAATTCTTTTTTAGGAATACGGTCATGTAAGGTTTTATGGATCTATCTCTAATAATAAGGGAGTGATGCCCAAAAAATTGTGTCATAGGTTTTATACTCTAAATTCTCATTTTCTTTAGAAGTAGGGGACGGACTAACTAACTGTTTAGTCAGTATAACTAAGGTAGTAGTAATGTAAGTACCAATTGAACTATATAAGAAAATAGTTCAAACAAGAACCGCAAATTTCGCTAGTAAATTGCTCATAAAATTAGTCGACAGCTAATTTTTTCGTCATTTTTAAGAGACTGCATAAAAAAGAAAAATGTAAAAGCTCGCCTCTTTTAGAATCAGGGACGGAGAGCAATCTTTAATAAAACATATTTTTTTTAATATACTTGGTGCAGAAGAATGCCAATACAAAATGAATTAATCAATTGTTACCTCAAATATCTCAAAAACCGTTACAATTAGGTATAGGAAATGCTTTATAGAATAGAAAGAGTCTTGAGAGACCTTAATGAAAATGATATAAAGTATAGGGTGTTTCATTTAGAAAAATTGAGAAAACTGCGCTTGCGAGTTTTGATTCGCCCTTTATACAAGTAAAGCTATTTTCAAGGAAATTCTATAGAAACTAGACCATATATAGCAGAATTAATACAGCTAAAAGTTATCTACTATTTATTTTTTTTAAAGAGATACAGGGTGCTCAATTCATTGCAATTAAGATTCAAGAAATGCTCATATCTTCTGAACCACTTTGTATAATACTAGTAAACCTTATATTGGCGAATTCGGAAAAATGTTCCGAATTCAAATATGAGATAAAAAATATATAATTCCATTTAAAAAATAATAAGTTCGACATGACCCAGGTTTATAGACACCCTATATGACTATACATACTTTTAAAATGTGCGTCTTCTTATAGGGTCTATGAGATCCTAAAATATATTTTTTTTGTTTATTATGGCATAGAGTTATAGAACTTTTCCATATTATTGAGCCACCCTGTATAAAACGCTACTTTTAATTCGGACAATTTTTTATGCGTTTGCGTTCTCATATGAGATGTGACAACCAGCATGGCAAGAATGGAGAATACCATCCCTACTAAGAATACTATTGGGAACCAGTAGTGTTCTTGAGTGCATCATTTTGGAAACAAGCTCTGGTTTGTAAAGTTTTATTAAACAGAGAATTGCAAAGCCTTAGTTTCTCAATTTAATCCGTTTCAAGTGAAAGACCCACAACGAAACATTTTGTAGATGCAGCTAAAACCTCACGTTTGGTTTGATAAACACAAGGTGGGTATTTAATTTCTGTATACCTATATAATTTACACGTAAACAATTTTATTCTACATATTCTATGCGCTAAAGGAGTTGAAATACATCTTAATAATTTTAGCATAAGCATTTGCGAATTACCACTGAAATGCAGCAAATGTTACCACGAAGGTATTTTTCGCATTATGTTATTCACTTTTCGCTAACGAGCAGACAGCTTGTAAAGTATATATTAGTTTGTAAGGGTGTTCAATAAACAGAACTTTATTCCTTTATTCAACGGTACTTAGTTAGAGCTCCTTAAATATAGTATCTAGAATGCCTGAAATGGAAATGTAAAGAGATTGCTAGACTGATTCAGTAATTTTGTTTTTACTGGTCTCATATTTACTAATAAGGTTTGTCTAAAAAGTAAAGAGACTGTATATTTTTACCTGTTTTATTCAAATAGTCTTTATTTCCGAATATGGTTGCTTAGGGATACCTAAACATCAATCCATTCTTATCTTTGAAATCCACGTTATTCTTATCCATAAAACTGCGAGAAATGATTGTTATCAGTAGTATCAAAATGCCAAGCACATATTTGAACTTTTAGTAGATTACAGAAAACAACTGGATGAACTTTGATTAGAACAGTAAAGCTTCAAAAATGTGTCCACAGGGATAAGAGAAATTCTACTGGGAATGAGAACTCTCAGGTTAACATATACGGGAGATCTCGGTTGTTATAGAAGATACGAACTTGGTTAAATTGGGCGAAAGTTGCGAAATTCAGTGCACATTTATGTTCTAAAACGAAATCGGAGGTACTTTTAAGGTAGACTTTCGTAACAAGCGACAGCGACAGGAGACCGAGACAGGCGACAGAGACAGATGACAGCGATTGAGACAAGAGACCAAAGAGCTCGTTCGCAACGTACGACAGGCCAGTACATTAACACCTTTTGCTGGAAACTAACGCGTGTGCAGTGTTTAGATTAGAATGTCCGCAAGTAAGAACATTATTTTAAAACAAATACTATTAGAGGAAGAAGAAGATTAATATCTGATTTTATATTACTTTAAAAAAAAAATGTGAAAGAGCGCCATTAAATACTTTATTTACAAAACGAAAAGATGAGGGATCTTTTAACCTATTAATATCGCAACATTTAATGTCTGATGAAGATATGTTTAGAAAATATTGTAGGTTAAATAAACAACAATTTTATTTTGTTTTAAGTTCAATTGAGAAGGAATTGGAACCAAAAAGGACTGGAGCAATGATGTCAACTGAGGAAACACTATTTATTACTCTACTAGTCTAATAGACAACTAGGTCTATTAGAATTTCATCTTCTTCAGATCAAAAAGCAATTGACTTAGACTGTGATAAAATAATTTTAGCTTTTTTCGATGTAGAAGCCATTGTTTGCAGAGCCAAAATACACATGTATCCGCGTGGCGACAGCGACACTACTGCTCTAGAAGCAGACGTGAGACAGGCTGCAAGAGACAAGGCGCGACAACCACGAAGCTGCGTGTCGCATGCTTCGAACGGAATCGCATTGACTTCCCTTGTATCGGTAGTGTCGCTGTCGTCTGTCTCTGTCGGTTGTCTCGGTCTCCTGTCGCTGTCGTTTGTTATGAAAGTCTACCTTTATAGGTTTTAAAAATTTTTGAAAAATACTGAAATTTTAGTTTTTTTCAAAAATATTGAAAGAGGTAAAGAGAGCTAGAGTATAGAGGTATCTCGGATTAAGTTTTAGAATGTAAATGTGCACTACCTTCCGCAACTTGGTCCCAATTTAATCGAGTTCGTATCTTTTATAATAACAAATATCCCCATGCTTAAGCTCGAAGTACGGGCTCTCTGTATAATCCTTTTCCTTAATTCATTAAAGGATTACATTTTACTGAACCTCTAAACCTTACATGAAGCATAAATTCCTTAGAAACATCCCGTTTTTTTTTGTTGTTCATTATAATGTTCTTAAGAATTGTCAGGTGAGATGATTACTGTCCAATATTTTGTCGTTTTCGATCTCTTGCAATCTCTGACATACCTATATCTTTAAACTTATTGTAAAGTTATCAGTGGTTTATTAATCGGGAAATAAACTACAACAACTGTTAGGTAATCCAAAAGACGGGAATTTACGAAATTAGCTGTAAAAACTGCAATCAAAAGTATGTTGGAGAAACTAGAAGATCAATTCAAACTAGATTCAAGGAATATATGGCTCATCTCAAATTCGGTAGAATAGATAAGTCTAGTGTCGCCCAAAATGCGTTTGAGAACAACCATAAAACATATAGTAGCAATTTAAGACTAGTTAGGAATGTAACAAATTTCAGAGAGCTGGATGCATTAGAGTGTTTGGAAAGTGTAAAAATAGTATGAATAGTGACAGAGCGCCAATCCCATACAGTCCGCTTTATTGGTTAGTAAATCAGACACTCAGAATTCAGAAGGTCAATTCAAAATAGATTCAAGGAATTCAAGGGAGACGGTTCACTGAACCGTAGCAATAGTTTAGGTGTAAATAGGTATTACACAATGTTAGCATAGGTTTAGTTTTAATCATCTGCACATGATGCCAACTTGATTGGCGAAACGAGCATCTAGTACAGTATAGTGTTTTGATGATATGTGGAAAACTACGACAGTGTTATCTTCACACCAAAGGTTCCAACCCCTTTCAAAATAAAAGAATATCCTTCAATTTTAGCCCTGTAGTATAAAATGCCTGTTTGAAAAGTAACTAAAATTAAAACCAAAAATACGAATACACTTTTTAATATAGTGCATATGTTACAGGAAATATCCGATTTCAGGCCATTTCAGTTTGGCCTAAGACATACTAGAAGTTCCTATCGTTGTTAGGAACTTTGCATTTTTCCTAAGACATACTAGTATTGCCTGATTATTATTCTATCTGTCCTAGTTTTTAGAACAGACTAAAACGGCCTGATTATTAATAGGAAATACCCGAATAAAAATTTGCATCCAGAAGTTTTGATAGTCAGTGATATTAGTGTTGTAGCTTCTTAATCGGAATCGTGCCGCTATGCCTCTAGCTTATTTTTAAATATGGCACAATTAAAGTGGAAACAAAGTTTTATTCAAAAAATGTTAGGGAAGCTAAAGAAAATGTTTGCTTTGCTTCATCCTTTTACCCTGAATTAATTTTCCTAATATAACGCATTTGTTTCAATAATTGAAATCGGATATTTCCTACCACTAATGATGCTATTTTAGTTTGTCTTAAAAACTATCAGGCAATATACTAGTATGTTCTAAAAAAATGCAAAGTTCCTAACAACGATAGGAAATTTTAGTATGTCCTAGGCCAAACTGAAATAGCCTGAAAGCGGATATTTCCTGTAACATGTATACTAAAATATTATATAGTATTACGATAATTTTTGAGTGAATATATTATACTTTTCATAAATATCTATACTCATCAAAAATCTCCTATTATTGACAAATTTTATTATCACAATTGAAATGCCTTTCTACTGTTTCAGTAAAAGAACAAATTGGTTTTTGTTCGGTTTGTAAGCTTATTAAATGCAATTAAACAGGTACTAGTTGAGTAAATTCTGCGTTTGAGGGATTTTACAATTTAATTAAGTACACCGTAATAAGTTGTCTGATGGTTGCTATTATAAATATTCAACAATAACAAGGGACGGGGCCGAGCTAAGACCACTTTTAATTAATTTAATGTCAGGCAAACGTCAATAAGGACGAGTTTGGTACAAAAAGAGACCTTAGTTGAATCCCTAATGAACCCTTTACGTTACATACACTGAAGGTTCCGAGATCCGCACGTTCTAATTTCGTAAAAATACTCATTTAGGGGTAATAAATTGGTAGATGGGTCTGCGCGCGGCTTGGAATACTATATTTATCGACATGCCTGACATTATATAACCTGCAGGATGCTACACTGATCCTTTAAACACCACTTTATTGAGTTTTCTGCTATTTATGAATTGCGTCGGTAATAAAAAGGAGGCAGGGGAGCGACGCAGCCCAGCTAACTTGTGTACAGGGTAAGTTGCCATAAATGTTACCCCTCTTTAATTCGACTGCTTCGATAGAGATTCACACATTTACTGCGTACGTGTGTGTGTAATCAATTTTTGAAGATTTTAGATATCATAAGATCAACATTTTTACCTACAAATTATAATACACTGAGAAAAAGTGATAAATCGTAAAACTGGTGTTATATACAGGGTGTCCACCTAGTGCGTGTAAGTCCAATATCTGGGTTAATAAAAGAGATAACTTAATTTTTTTTTCTACAGGGTTGTCTAATATCCCGAGCTGCACAAAATGAAAATATATTTACATATTCAGGGTGTTCAGTTTTTCCTGGACAGGTACCAACTTCGTTTTTCTAAATGGAAATATATATTTTTTATTGCTTTTTCGAACCAAACCCTTGATTTTAGTAGGACTTTCATCAGCCTTCCCTATACCTAACTTAAACTGTTTTTGAAATATTGACGGGTGAATATTGACATTTTTGCAACTTTGACACCCTGTAAAATCTAAACGGTTTGAGATCAAGCAAAACGGTTTGCACATTCCTATCTTAACTTTTCATAAGCTATCGTTTGGTACTAATTTCAAATTTATCCAGGAATGAAAAATTTTCAAAATTTTCAGAAAATTTTAAATTTTTGGATAATTCTGAAATTAGTACCAAACGATAGCTTATGAAAAGTTAAGATAGGAATGTGCAAACCGTTTTGCTTGATCTCAAACCGTTTAGATTTTACAGGGTGTCAAAGTTGCAAAAATGTCAATATTCACCCGTCAATATTTCAAAAACAGTTTAAGTTAGGTATAGGGAAGGCTGATGAAAGTCCTACTAAAATCAAGGGTTTAGTTCGAAAAAGCAATAAAAAATATATATTTCCATTTAGAAAAACGAAGTTGGTACCTGTCCAGGAAAAACTGAACACCCTGAATATGTAAATATATTTTCATTTTGTGCAGCTCGGGATATTAGACAACCCTGTAGAAAAAAAAATTAAGTTATCTCTTTTATTAACCCAGATATTGGACTTACGCGCACTAGGTGGACACCCTGTATATATAACTATAATACTTATAGTTATATATACTATATATACTTATATAGTATATAGCTATAATACTTATAGCTTCAATAATATTTTTGTAGGTCATATGACAGCCTTTAAGTTCCTACAATCCTTTAAGTACAATCCTGCGTTTGCTAATAACGATATACCGTGATTATACAGTATATAGACAGGGTGTACACCGAGGAATTAGAGTACAATAAATATTTTACAAATCATCAATGACTGAAAAATAAGTGTTTTTTCTTCATATAACCTTGGCACCATATAGTAGAATTATTGAAATACTAAATATTATTGAAATATGTAATAATATAACAGAAATAAAAAAAAATCAAATCAATTCCAAACTGTTAACATTTTGGGCAACTGTTTGGGTTTTGGGGCTTTTCAGCTTTCAACTTTAGTTCTTAAATTCCGAAATTATAAAAAAATAACCCTTTTAAGAGGGTGTAGTTCCTTTGGTAAATGATTTTTCAACTCATATTGATATCAAAAACATTATCAACGTACCTACAGCTTACCTACTGGTAAGCTTTGCCCCATAATATCGGGATATCAGTATACCGGCAGTGAAACAATTTGTTTCATGTTAGATGGTCATGAATTCATAAATACAAGAAAATTGTACATATTGAAGATTATATAATTACTCCTATGTTTAATAATAAGAATGGACTCGTTATGTTATTCAATTCCTTGCTATTTTATATGTCGACGAAAAATTCATTAAATTTAGGAAAGTGTATAAGGAAACACATGGCACCAATGAAAAATACAAAAAGTTAATAATCAACTATGCGCTGACGGATCAATCAAATATTGTTTTTTTTGAAAAATATTTTTGCCTAGAAACCTCACACTAAAAAGCGGATTAACAATATATAGCATTAAACACATCACTTAAAAAGTTTACGTTTCGAAAACTTATGCGTTCTCGTTATCAAAACTAAGTATGACTGACGTACAGAGTAGTATGACAGTTTGTAGGGAAAAAGATAGATAGTCGTAAGATAGGGAAAAATGAGGTGAAAAAATATTTTCAAATAATTATTTAAACCCCTTATTTAGACTGTCACGATGCTGACGACCTCCATTCCTGAATTTAGGAATTTTTTTCACTTTTGAAAAATCGAGTAAAATATTTTATTTTTCAATTTCCTGTCTTAGACTCTTCGAATACCTGATTAACATTAATGTACTAATTACTGAAGCATCCTGTATAACGAATAAAGGTTTGCAATTGTCATACTTTTTTGTGCACCAATATTGTATTCTAAATTTTATATTGTATTTGTATCTCTAACACTAACGTAGTTTTCTACATAACACCAAGAGTAACAACAATAGTAACAGTTTTCTACATAACACCAAACACTATACTGCACTCACTCAGAGTGCAGTATAGTGTTTGGTCTTGGTGTTCGTGGAAAACTATGTCAGTTTATCTTCACACCAACGGTTTTAACCCTTTTCAAGATTTGTATCTCTAATATATAATTTTTGTTTTCTATTAATAAGTAATGATTTAAATCTATTTGTAAAATATATTTCAATATATAGATATTATATATCTATATAAATATATAGATATAGAAATATATATAGATGAAAAATATATAGGTAGAAACTACGTCGATGAAGATTATAATGTATTAGTATAATCATAGGTAATAAAATTTTGTAGGTAATACGCTCATAATTTTCTTTCATCTGAATTATAGGTTTACGTATTTTCAGGATATGGATTTTATTTTTCTATCAGCGTATTAACCCATTTAATTTTTATTGACATTCGCAGAATAATGCCCACTTTCCATGAACCTCCCAAACCATCATAAATCAGAAACTCTTTAGTTCTCAATTTTACAACCGCTGTGGAGAAAAATATCCCTGATGCCACCCAAACATTTCGGTTCATTATGGCCTTACCAACAAAGGTTTTCTTCCCTAAGTGGGATTACTGTGGAGTTGTTAAAAGCATTTCCTAGTTAGAAAGATGCGGCAAACTTTCGAAATACCGCTCCTACGTACGCCTGCCTACATTCCACTTGGTTATAATGCCCTTAAGTATTATACATATTTAAGGAATGCGAACATTATATTTATGTTATAAGGGAGTAGAATGGCTCCCATCTTACATACGGTCTTTTGTCATCTACCTATATTACAGGATGTCCCACTTTTATGCTGAAACAATTCGGGAACATGTAGAAGCACTAAAAATAATGTGACTTTGTTATATAAACTTATTTACAAATTTGTACCCTTTCCGAGATACAGGGTATTGAGGTTGAAAAATTTTTTTTTTATTTATATCTCTGACAGTAATAAATCAATTGTTTTCAAATTTTATTTGGTAGATGCTACTATGAATCTTTACTTCCACAAAAAAATTCAGCTCGATCGGAATAGCCAGTGGCGTGCAATTTCCGCTCTTGTGACCACTTTTCTAAACAATATATGTTACGCCACTGACTAATGTTTAAAATAATACGATATTTCGATGTCCCACCCATTTCTCTACAAAAAAGTATACTTATATTTTTTTCACAAAACGCATCGTTACGGAATGAATCGATATTTTATGAAACCATGTCATGTCCTTTCCTAACAAAAAATAAAATTAAGTACTCTAATAATATGAATAATTTTATTTTAAGGTATTATTTTACATTTACAGCATACATCCGCTGTTAAATGAAGGTTTTAATCACCTTTTACATTGTACATAGTCATTATACCGGGTGTCAACGGATCTATTAGACAAGCCATAACTTCTGAGTATTGGATGTATCAAAATGAGATTTGGTATAGGTAAATGGTAGAGGAAGAGGAAAGTTTTTACGTATTTTTCACGTTTAGGTTACTTCCGGTTTCACCGGAAATGGCTTCAATTTTGAATTTTTAAATGGAACACCCTGTATATTTTTACATATTTGAATTTCTGAGACAATTTTGGAATAGAAAATGACATTTTAAAAAGTTTTTTCACCTACTTGATTTTTTTAGAGCCATTTTTAATATTGCATCTAGGTGGCCATGATTGAGCGCAAACTAATCTGAAGGCCTTAGATGATGTCAGAAAAATGTAATCGCAAAGTTATAGTGATTAGTATGGTAGATAAGAATGAGACAAGTTGGCAAAATTACTTTTTTATATCTAACTATTTTTTTTTCAAATGGCAACACTTTTTAGACAAGCACTTTTCAAAAAGGGATTTTTTTTGCGAATCCAACGATATTAAATTCATTGTGATTGGATTAAAAATAAGCTCATAAAATACATTTACTTCAGTGAAGTTTTTAATAAATTCGTATAAGAGTATTAAAACTTTAAAAGTACTTTAGTAGTAAAGTAAAGTAGTAAAAGTATAAGAGTACTTTAAAAGTTTTAATGTCATTTTCTAGTCCAAAATTGTCTCAGAAATTCAAATATGTAAAAATATACAGGGTGTTCCATTTAAAAATTCAAAATTGAAGCCATTTCCGGTGAAACCGGAAGTAACCTAAACGTGAAAAATATGCAAAAACTTTCCTCTTCCTCTACCATTTACCCATACCAAATCTCATTTTGATACATCCAATACTCTAGAAGTTATGGCTTGTCTAAAAGATCCGTTGACACCCGGTATATTATATTTCATGATAATTTTTCTTTCAATTAATAATGGAATAAAATTGTGGAAAAATCATATCGCCAATAATAACACCAAGATATTAACGTCGCTCTACTAAATTTGCGATTACGATTTACCAGTATCTAAATTTGGTCGTAAAACAGCAGTTCGGGAAGCCGTTAAGTGTTTATTTAAAGAAGTCTGGACTGACGTACAGGGCAGGCAGGAGTTGATTTAAATAAGCTGGAAGTATATGGAAACCTTTTATCGTAATTTTAAAGTGTACTCCCATTAAGGCCCGAGTCATTAACGACATTTGGAAATGTTAAATTTAAAAGCCGAATTATACCTTTCCCTGCTTTTTTACTGCCAATTTATCAGATTTTCTATCAGCGGAAGTAGCATTTTCCAAAATATATAGTTGTAATCAGACCAAGTTTAAATGCTTCATCACTTACGAACTTTAAACATTCTTGATATTTAGAGAAATTTTTCGCTGGGGATTGTTTCAAAATTATTAATTTTTTTGCGTTAAAATTCAAAATAATTAATTTTCAATTCAATTAATTTTAATTTGTCTTTCCTTCTTAAAGAACTTGAAAAAGTACAATATAAGTACCGAAGAATGTTTCCAGTAGGAATAAACATTAAACGTATGCGCAATAATTTTCTGTTTGACAGTTTATTTTGACAGAAAAGTGAATGCTTCTATCTCAACACCTAACACAGAGTACAAATATACGTGTTTATACGATGTGTATATTCATAGACAACATAAAGATTATTAATAAAATTATTTAAATATATTCTATGAAATACTACTCTATTCTTAAATATACAGGGTGTCCACCTAGTGCGCGTAAGTCCAATATCTGGGTTAATAAAAGAGATAACTTAATTTTTTTTTCTACAGGGTTGTCTAATATCCCGAGCTGCACAAAATGAAAATATATTTACATATTCAGGGTGTTCAGTTTTTCCTGGACAGGTACCAACTTCGTTTTTCTAAATGGAAATATATATTTTTTATTGCTTTTTCGAACTAAACCCTTGATTTTAGTAGGACTTTCATCAGCCTTCCCTATACCTAACTTAAACTGTTTTTGAAATATTGACGGGTGAATATTGACATTTTTGCAACTTTGACACCCTGTAAAATCTAAACGGTTTGAGATCAAGCAAAACGGTTTGCACATTCCTATCTTAACTTTTCATAAGCTATCGTTTGATACTAATTTCAAATTTATACAGGAATAAAAAATTTTCAAAATTTTCAGAAAATTTTAAATTTTTGGATAATTCTGAAATTAGTACCAAACCATAGCTTATGAAAAGTTAAGATAGGAATGTGCAAACCGTTTTGCTTGATCTCAAACCGTTTAGATTTTACAGGGTGTCAAAGTTGCAAAAATGTCAATATTCACCCGTCAATATTTCAAAAACAGTTTAAGTTAGGTATAGGGAAGGCTGATGAAAGTCCTACTAAAATCAAGGGTTTAGTTCGAAAAAGTAATAAAAAATATATATTTCCATTTAGAAAAACGAAGTTGGTACCTGTCCAGGAAAAACTGAACACCCTGAATATGTAAATATATTTTCATTTTGTGCAGCTCGGGATATTAGACAACCCTGTAGAAAAAAAAATTAAGTTATCTCTTTTATTAACCCAGATATTGGACTTACGCGCACTAGGTGGACACCCTGTAGGTCTAAAAAGCAATAACTTAATAATAATTATTTAGAAGAATATGTCGTAAACAACTTCTGTTGCGGCCTATATTGAACTGAATACAATATTGCCCCCCCCCCTTTCTCTAGCGATTTAAATATAAAAATACCGCGAGTTGACCGTACATGCCCAATATTCTAGGGGCGGATCAAAACAGTTTTGATAGCCACCAGATGATGCCAACTTGGTTGGCGAAACGCGCGTCGAGTGCAGTATAGTGTCTTGGTGTTATGTCGATAACTACGTCAGTGTTATAGTACATATACAGGGTCCTGCACCAGAGCTCCCTTCTTTTGTAGCTCATGAACTGGCGCCTTTATAAATTTCGTTCAAATCTGACTGCAAACTATTCGTAGATAGGCACATTTTTAAAATATTTTCAAATATACAGGGTGCTCAAAAAACATGTACCATACTAAAGTTATGTTTTTTTTAAATGGAACACTCTATATATTTTTGCATTTTTGGATTCTGCATGGAAATTTGGTGTCAGTTTGTGTTATATTCCCTATAGCAAAACTTAACCGTTTCGAAGATATTCGACATTTTATAGAAAAAATTACAGTTGTTAGAACTATTTCAAAGTTATATATCTTATACAATTGAACAGCGTCTATTTTAATTTTTATGTGTCAGATAGTTTAGGCATTGGTCTTTCTGAAAATAGCTAACAGAAGTCTGTAATACATACAGGGTGTTTAATATTTACTGAGCAACACGTCAATTTTGAAACGTGCAAAACTAATTTTTTTCAAATGGCACACCCTGTATATTATTTTACAGTTTAAAGTACCATTCAATTCTCAATTGAATGATATAGCATTGTCCTATACCTATCTCTTAAGGTGCTCAAGATATAATCAATTTTATAATAAAGTGCTCGAAAATTTAAGTTACCCCGTTTTTAAGTGGTCTTCGAATAAAATAACTAGAAACATTTTAAATTTATTGTCAGTTGCTTTGACTATAACTATGGCTATGACTAAACACAAAATGTAAAAAATTATCAACAATCATCAAAAACAGCAATATTAAATAATTATTCACAGTCTACAATCTTATAATAAATTTTCAAAAACTTTGACGGTAAATCAATTCGCTAAGAGACAGTTGTTTCGCTCAGACTCACCTAATATGAAAATCATGTCAGCTAGCTCTTCTTTACTATACTATGCTCTTCATTATAAAAATAAATTGAAACATTTAACTAAACTAAGTAACTAACTCGTAACAACTAAACTAACAACAAAATTATTGAAATAAGTATATTTGTAATTAACTAACTTGTCGACACCAAGTTTGACAGCAAACAAATTTAAATTTAAGTTATTTTGTTGTCTTTACCAGGTGACCTCATTTATTCTTAAAGCATAATTTGATGTACAAAATTAGACTTCTTCTTAAAGGGTTACGTAACAATTAAATCTGTGAACAATTATTTACCATCAATGTAATTTTTTACATTTTGTGCTTAATCATAGCCATAATAAGAGTTAAAGCTACTGACAATAAATTTGAAATGTTTCTAGTTGTTTTATTTGATTCGAAGACCACTTAGAAACGGGGTAACTTAAATTTTCGAGCACTTTACTATAACATTGATTATATCTTGAGCACCTTAAGAGATAGGTATAGGACAATGCTATATCATTCAATTGAGAATTGAATGGTACTTTCAACTGTAGAATAATATACTGGGTGTGCCATTTGAAAAAAAATAGTTTTGCACGTTTCAAAATTGACGTGTTGCTCAGTAAATATTAAACACTCTGTATGTATTACAGACTTCTGTTAGCTATTTTCAGAAAGACCAATGCCTAAAGTATCTACACATAAAAATTAAAATAAACGCTGTTCAATTGTATAAGATATGTAACTTTGAAATAGTCGTAACAAATGTAATTTTTTCTATAAAATGTCGAATATCTTCGAAACGGCTAAGTTTTGCTATAGGGAATATAACACAAACTGACACCAAATTTTCATGCAGAATCCAAAAATACAAAAATATATAGTGTGTTCCATTTAAAAAAACATAACTTTAGTATGGTACATGTTTTTAGAGCACCCTGTATATTTGAAAATATTTTCAAAATGTGCCTCTCTACGAATAGTTTGCAGTCAGATTTGAACGAAATTTATAAAGGCACAAGTTCATGAGCTACAAAAGAAGGGATCTCTGGTGCAGGACCCTGTATATTTAAAAATTCAACAGCGACGAGGTATCCATATATTCCTGCACGTTGTAAAAGTAATGGGTGTGTATGATGGCTTTTATTTGGTTTTTAAATTGTATTTTATTGAATTGTTTTATTTCTAATGGAATTTCATATGTATGGCTTTCTTCACTTTGTCATAAAATACCAATTTTGGTTTTCATGTGGTATGCTGGATGGTTCCGTGATGAGTTAAATTAATATGAACATGTTTTTTAATTGACCTGTAGAGCTACTAAAATTCAATAATAATTATTGAATTGAAGTTTCATTTATTGATAAGTGTATTACAGATATCGGTTTTTAGAATGGTGTTGTCCATGTTTCATATTGCCTATATATTTTTCAGTAGTAAAAAGCCAAATAAAACAAAACCTTTTTACTTTACAATTTAAATTGATTTATATAAACAATAAATCAAATGCAATGTTCATGAACAAATAGAATGATAATTTAACAAAAAACATATTCAGCATTCCTGTCGACATTAACAGTCCATATTTCGCATTTTATTTCCAAACAGCCTGAAATATGCATGATAGTTGTTTTATAATATAGGTACATTTTATATAAAATTCATTTCATATTACTGCTCTACATTATATATGCTCTATATATAAAGAGCAGATGGTTTTTCTATTTTCCGATATAATTTCTAGGCAAATATTCACAAAAGGTTGTCTTCAGCGGGTATTTTGTATAAATTTAATTTTTCAAGTTAAATCCATTGCTCATATAGATGGGCCATATCTCACTTTTACGGTCCGTACAGGAAATGTTTAAAAGATTAATGTCATTCCGGATAGCACTCTCTTAAATTTAGCATCATACGCGGCCCTACTATCGGACTATATTTCACAATTCGGCTTTTTAACATTCCAACAGTTAATACATTATACATTATACGTTAATGCACAGAATCTGCTGACTCGTCTCCAGCTCTACCAAATATCAAATATAATAAAGTGGATACTCGAAGCGGATGGTTCTTTATGAAATATCGGGAAAATAATTGTTTAGAAAAAAACATTGATCCCATTTAGATGTTCCAAGAAATATATAAAAAACACTCTATATACTAGTATTTCGGCTTATTAGGCCTTTTTCAATAGAGTAAATGTCTATTACTAAATGTTTCCAAGCGCTTTCTCGTTATTTATTTGTTTACGAGCACCTATCCCCGATTGATCCTACCATCTGGTAAAGCCCGAGTTTTTAGTACCTTTTCTAAGAAGGCCGAAAATGTAAAATCTATCTGATCATTCGTAGTACAAGGACTTATAATTAAAGATTTTTTAATTTCCTATTGCTCCAACAGATCTAAGCGCTTTCCTTTCTTTTCACGATCCAGTACCTTTACATTTTTCTGATATATAAAATGATTGTTTTCTATACAATGCCTCGAAAATCCTGAATTTTTTGCGTTATTTAGTATGGATTTTTTATTCTCTTCTTTTGCTCTAGTTTCAATACTTCTACCGGTTTGACCCACATACACGGCATTACAATCCACGCAGTTAATTTGGTATACTCCCGATTGTTTTAATTTATTAACCCTTTCTTTGTTGTTCATCAAAATTCTCCCAATAGTACGCTTGTTGACAATAATCGTTTTACACCCGTTTCGTTCTAATCTGCGAGTTATATTTTCACTATAACCTGGAACGTGATTAATATAACTATAGGTGCCTTCTTTTTCCCGAATATTGTAAAAACAATATGTACATTGCAATATTCGGGAAAAAGAAGGCACCTATAGTTATATTAATCACGTCCTAGGTTATAGTGAATTATTATCAAATATAATATCTTCAAAGTGAAATTAGTAAAAATATAATATAGCCATATAACTATAACAGGAATAAATACACTTTTTTTAACTTGTAGAAGTCTTTTTAGTGCGAGATTATGGGTGTTTGGATCTTCCACCATAGTTATTTTATATTGTATAGTTATGTAGGGCTTTGGATATGAATAATTTCAGCCATTTTCAACTAACAAGTATGTTAAAATTACATAGAAACTGAAGAACAAGTCAATTAAACATTATTAGAGACACATTAAAATATATTAGATAAATAGAAAATTAATTGAGCATCAAACAAACAAGATGGTAATTAAACTTATATTTTTTAGCAATATAGGTAAGCCATTGCATATTCTTGTACTTTTATTATAAATATGTTATCAAATATTGCATTTATTATAGTTCTTATGCTTTTTCTGCTGGTGATCAGTGGATATCGTTTTTAGGTTTTATTCTGGGAACTTATATCATATCTCAGTTTCACATATTGTGACAATATGTGAGACATACAATAATTTATGTTGAATATTCATATAATTTGTATCAATAGTAAACACAAATTTTGGAGGCAATTTATTAGTAAAATATTGTTTACAATTTAATTGTACCGCAGCCTCATGCTTTGTCAGAAATTCTACTGGGAATGGACCATCTGTAAAACAAAAACAAAAACCAGAATGAAAGATAACAGTGTAGTATAAAGGTAAACTTCTAGAGTACATTTCCTATAGGTTTTTTTTGTGGGAAACTTTAAAACTTGAGAAGTTTGTCGTTTCTGTTTTTATTTTACAGGTAGTGTATTTCCAGAAGTACCTACTGCTGAATTAAAAGAAAAGTTTTACACAAATTATGCCTATTTCTATCTAAATTTCATCAAACAATATTTGTATAGAATTCTATAGTATAATGTTCATTTTTTCCCATAGTTTCCTTAAAAGAAGATAGTGTTATCATGTAAGTGTCTGCTATTTTCTGAAACCGAGTTTGACTTGTAGTTCCCTACATTTCTGTCAAACATACCAATGTAGCAAATGTATAGACACTATACAGGGTGTGTCACGACGAGCTGAATGGATTTGTTTATGGAGAACCAATAGAAATAGCATTTTCAAAATTTGCATGGGGGTTAATTGACGGTGATTTTCAAGAATATGCTGGACTTCCTGTTATATAGGAAGTTGATACCAACTTCCTTATTTTAAATGGAGCACTAAACCTTTTATTATATTTTTAATTCCTGGATAAATTTATGGGTTATTTTATTCAGCATTCTCTATATATAAGTTGTACCGTTTTTGAGATTTTAATTTTTGCATACCATTTTTTTAACACCATGCAAGTATCATAATAAAAAAAAAATAAAAACTTGAACCCTGAATAAAATATCCTTAAATGTATTAAAGATTTAAAAAATACAATAAAAAATTTAGTAGGTATTTTATATGAAATAAGGTAGTTTGTATGGACAATATGACGTGAAATCAAAAATATTTTTGAAAAAGACAACGTCATCAATTAGCCCCCATGTAAATTACAAAATTCTACCTCTACTGGTTCTCCATCTACAGATCGATTCAGTTCGTCGTGACACACCCTGTATAGGAAACATATATGTCTTCAGCAACCATGCATGTCTATGGGAAAATGTCAGACAGCTGGTTCAATCAGCAAGTTTTATCCAAGATATTAATGATTTACCTGATACTTTTGTGTTTGATATGCTAAAATCTAAATATGTATGTATAAATTTGAAGAAAAGAGGATATACAAAAGGGACAAGTTTGAATTTTCTAAATTTGCTGACGTTTCTGAGAAAATTTAACTTATTTCCCTTGCACGTCCTGTTTCCTGTAAATTTACATTACACAATACACAGAAGTTGGGATGCAATAGCTATTTGTGCAATTAATTAGGAAAAGTGACTTTTTTCCACATTAGGCGTAGGTTTTTTGATCGAGATATGTGGAATATACACTTTTCTTACTCATGATTTTTTTAATAGTGTTTTGAAAATAGCTCAAATAACTATATTTATCATAATTTTTTATTGAAAATTGTGAATTTCGAAAAAGTGAATCAAGAATCCTGAGAGAATGTTGATATAGAAACGAGTTTGTTCATTACGTTTTCGTTTCGTTAATATTATTGTGTCCGTGATTTGTTTGAGGGAAAATTTTACAACTTTTCAAAACACTATTAAATTATTTTTTTTTATACTACTAATGCAATAAAATCGTACTTTTATTTGATATCTCTGTCTTGATTGGTACACAGGATAGTAGGGTAAACTATGTATGTCTGTAATTGCAGAGATTTCAGCCAATCACATAATAAAAACAAGAAACAAATCCATATATTGTCTACAATTAAAAATCTTGGAACTATTTATGTCTGCCTGCATTATAATTAAAAAGTATAAAATACATGTAATATGTGTAAAATTATATTATGCATATTATATTCATTTTATATGTGGCGATATCCACATCATGCACCTTAAATTTATCGTAACGTAAACATCAGCATCTGGAAGTGACAAGCCCAATACATCTTTTTGTTGATTGCAGGTTGTGCGATGGCACGTGTTCGTCATTATGCAAGGGGAGGACGGGGTGTGCTGTCATCTGTTAGTGTCAAAACAGAAGTGAGTACGATTTATTTATTCATTATTCGAATTTTATCATATTTTAATAGGTACAATTTTTCTAAATATGGCCCTGTATAGAGTATTCCATATTTTCTATAAGAATCTAGGGTATCTCGGGATCTATGCTAATGAAATAGAAACATCCATTAATCATCTTCCAATAATATCAATATGTAAATTGTTAGGCAAGCTTCCGGAATTTTCGGTATGCTTACACCGTGAGCTCGAAACACAAGTGAAAGACGAATTTGGCAAAAAATATTTTACAAATTTCACACAGTAAATTTTTTATTTGAAGGAGATGCCGAAAACAACTACTCCATGGGCAATGTGCCCCGACTGGCATTGCATTACTCCGGCAGCTCTATAGGAGTCGTCACATCTTTCACAGAGACCAACCACCAGACACTGACCGGTTTCGCGCTTATTATGCGCTCATTAGAGTGCCATAGGTAGTGGAGTCGATGAACGATGGTACGACATGATTTTTGTTTAGATCTATTTTGATCTGAAAGATTTCAGATTATATTAACCAATTAAGAGCTAAGCAACAGTTTGACAACACATGCTGCTGTCTCACATAATTAAAGGAAACCAATAATACTTTTAGTCAACGCTAAGTAATATTCGAGTACACACCTACTGTTTAAGCTCGATGAATATTGAAAGTGAATATGCTATAGAGTCGATAATTTCAAAATTATGTTTACTTTCAATCCTATTTGCCTTTACACATAGTGTACCGGGTGGCCAAATTTGCTTGCTATTATAGGACAACTCGAGAACTAAGAGAGATACAAAAAAATTAACCCCTCTTTCTCGAGCTCTTTTTCTGAGACAAACTTAATGCCGAAATGCAAAATGGCCCATCTTCTTTTGTTTTTGAGATATTAGCGAATATTCGATTTTTCAAATTTTCGATGCCTGCGGATATCTCGGTTATTTTAGATATTAGAAAAAAACAACTATATGTTCTTCAGACACTTTTTTAAAAGGAATGCAGTGGCGTAGACAATATTTTAATAAGTTGATAAAATTTCGAGTTATGACATAACTTGTATTTTTTTAAATGAAAATCATAGTCGGCTATGATTTAGTTGAAAAGATAATTTTTTTCTCTTTTCAGCGATATATAATATGTGTGGTTAATTTATTCGGCTTGACTATTTTTTAAGGAATCTTAGAATTTTTAAGGTTATTAATAGCTGCCATTTTGTTTTGGCATAGTGGCCGTAATTTCACAGTAATAGAGAGTTTTTGAACCCCTTAAATTCTAGCTCGTCGTTATGGTTATCGTTATTCTGCGCATGCACAGTGCCAAAAATGATAATCTTTTAGGCACTGTGCATGCGCAGAATAACGATAACGATAACGACGTGCTAAATTTTAAGGGGTTCAAAAACTCTCTAGTAATTGTTTCTTATATAATATTCCAGCATGTCGAATTTTTCATAATTTTGAAATGCCATTCTTGAAATTTAAAGGTAGGTATTCTAAAATTTCTAGGAAACAACTATTCGCAGATTAATTATCATAAGCGGTATAAATTACAGACACAAAGTGATAAATGCAGTTAGAACTGTCAATACTTAAATTTCAAACAGAAGATGCGTCTACTACGCGAAAACGAAATGGGCTATTAATAACCTTAAAAAATCAAAGATTCTATAAAAAATAGTTAAGTCGAATAAATTAACCACACATATTATATATCGCTGAAAAGAGAAAAAAATTATCTTTCTAACTAAATCATAGCCGACTATGATTTTCATTTAAAAAAATACAAGTTTATGCTCGAAATTTTATCAACTTATTAAAATATTGTTTACGCCACTGCAATCCTTTTAAAAAAGTGTCTGAAGAACATATAAATTGTTTTTTTCTAATATCTAATATAACCGAGATATGCGCAGGCATCGAAAATTTGAAAAATCGAATATTCGCTAATATCTCAAAAACAAAAGAAGATAGGCCATTTTGCATTTCGGCATTAAGTTTGTCTCAGAAAAAGAGCTCGAGAAAGGGGGGTTAATTTTTTTGTATCTCTCTTAGTTCTCGAGTTGTCCTATAATAGCAAGCAAATTTGGCCACCCGGTACATTCAATCTGAAATAAACTGTATGAGATTTTACACATTATTTTTGTGAATAAAGGTGTAAGAGAAGAATTGAGCAGGAATCTGTATATAGGGTGGTTCAGATAACCTGTTCACTAAAAGTTTAAGAACTTCCCATTGAAATATTTTTTTGAAAAATTTGGATGCGAGGATTTTCGAGAAAGTTCTATTCATCTGAAATATTTCTGTTTTTCTGGCACTTCCGGTTATACCGGAAATGGCTATCAAATTTCTTATTTTTAATGGAATACCCTATAATTTTTATATTTTTGATTTCTACACTAAAATCTAGGTTGTTTAAACCTAACTAACAGTTTTTTTAGAATTTTTAAAAATTTTTTTGAAACATTTTTTTCTTTGTAGTGCCTTATATGCTTTTTATCGATTTACGTTTACGTCACATTTAATCACGTTTACGAGATTGATATAAGACACGTTAATTTAATTTTCATGGCCCGCTAATGACAAGCAATTCAAGGGAATAAAAAATTATTGCATCGAAAGTAAATACGTAGATACCAAGAAAATGGTAACAGACAGGTATGGGGAATTTTAATACAGATTGAAAGATCACTTTATTCTCCACCACATCGAGCAATAAAATACAGGGTGTTCCGTTTAAGAAAAATGACTTTTAGGCAGTTGAAATTAGTCAGAATCAAATTATTTTTTTGAACACCCTGTAAATAATAAAGTATGAAATTACACATAATCTGAAAGCTTGATGGTCCAGCTAATCCTAGTCCAAAACGTTACCATAACTTTCCTTGTCAATCGATGAAAAGCATTCCAATAAAATACTACAAAATCATTTTTTTTTCAAAAAAATTAAAATATCTAAAAACCTCACATCAAAAATGTAAAAAACATAGGGTATTCCATTAAACATAAGAAAGTTGATATCCATTTCCCGTATAACCGGAAGTGCCAGAAAAACGGAAATACTTCAGATAAATAGAACTTTCTCAAAAAAACCCGTATCCAAAATTTTTTAAAAATATTCTAATGGAAAGTCCTTAAACTTTTAATGAACGGGTTAGCCGAATTACCCTGTATATAGTCGGCAACTAAAATTCGTCCTCTGGCCGACCTTTAACGTAAGGTATTTTCCTGCAATCGTGCTACAGGATAATTCCACGTTGGAGCAGATGCTGGATGGCTTAGAGACTCATTTGCTAATGCTCTGTGAATAATGGGCCGGCAGACGGAGTGGTCACGTGCCCACTTAATTGATTACGTCATGAACTGTTTGGTGGTCGGCAGAGATGGCGCTACGTGCAGTTTAAGTGGAAACTAACGAGGTAGAGAGCCCTGAGGTGGGTTTAGTGCTGGGGATTTATGGAAAATTTAGGACTCACCATGGAAAGTAATTGTTATTAGATCAGGTTAAAATATGGGTAACTAAGGTTCCAGATATTTCACATTTCTTGCCTCGTATCAAGATGAGATCTTGACTCGACGTAAAATCCAGACTGACTTATTGTATGATTCTCGATAAATATGTGTATTATCCTTAATAATCTGTGGTATTACCTAGTAGAAATGATTAGTGTCGTCACAAGTCCGGACAGTAGGTATTACTTAATTTACTGAACGAGTAGACAACAAGCCTGCAGATCTATTAGATAACTTCTTTGTAAAATACATTAACAAAAACTGGTATTTTTTGTTGTTTTAGTAGATTTTGATATTATTATTAATTATAGTCCCCCCGAAATCAGAGACTTGTATGTTAAAGAGGGCGGCGTATTATTATTATGTAGGCTGGATTAGCGGCCTACAGGCAATATACGTATCGATTTCAGTTTTACCAATTTAAAAATATTCACTTCGCGAAGCCTAGATACCAATCATATTTGTAGTTAGTTAATCTAATTATAACGGTATATTTTGATAGTATTATTGCAAAATTGGTATTAACAATGACGTAGTTTGCTATATAACACCAAAACATCACCAACCAAGTTGACATCATCTGGAGCTGATTAACACTGTTTTAACTCAGTTTTATCAGAGATTGAATATTATAATGAATTGAATTGAGTTTTAATCATCTCCAGATGATGCCAACTTGGTTGGTGATGGCAACTGTAAAATGCACAGTTACCAAATGTCGAAATTTGAGTGAAACTTGGGGAAAACTTCAGGAGAGCAAATTTCCACACCACCCATGAAGTAATATTTTTTGGAGTGTTCCTTTTTTTGAGTGAGTGCTAGTAGTTATATTATCCCACATTGGTGTATACACGCTATAAAATATTGTATTTTTTTAGCAATAAAGTAATAATAACAATAATAATAATAATAATAATAATAATAATAATAATATTATTATTACCCATATGAAAACTTAAATCTAAACAAACCATACCTAAATCATTATCCAAAATAATCTTAGTTCAAGACTAACAGACAAAAATGTATTTAAAACAGATACCTACCTACATAAACAATAAAATAAATTTTTTAATTTTACTTCTCCCAGTTTTTCCAGTTATGTTCAATTCATCTTTTAATTATATTATTCACAAATACGATAATTTACAAAACCAACATTTACCTTCAACGTCAATTAAATTGTAGTATTAGACAATACTGTCGCACAGTATTAATGAGTACTTTATTTGAGTACTGCTTGTCCTCATGTTCTAACCTAACCTTTTCCAAATCCAAGAGAAGATATTACAATTTAGAAAAGAGGAAACGAAATAATATTGTAATATTTATCTTTACTTAAGTACAATTAATAACGTGTAAAGCTTGAGTTTTTGGTACCTATATCTACATCTTATTTTCGTATAGGCACATATTTTATTATTGTTAATACTTCTATGCTTTTATGAATAACAATATTCTAAATGTTACATCGTTTCCACGATTGTTATCGGTTACGCTCAAAACATTACCTAAACAAGAGAGACATAGAAGCTTAAGGTACACCATACCTTAAACCTACAGTATTACAAAGCATACATGCGCATGCTTAGATGTCAAAATCGGAACAACCTAAATACTGCTCGAATACCCTATAATATACAAGACACTGAACACTTCTTGAAATTCAATTAAATTTGAAAATTGTACATAAACACAAAACAAATGCCTGCATCAATTTAAATTTCACTAAAAACGAAACAAAATTTATTATTGTCTGGAGCCTTCCATGACGTGCCATTATATTTTTAGAGTCAGCAAAAAAATTGTCAATAACGTATCCTTTTATTTTATTTTTTGACAAGGGTTTTTTTAGACATGAAGTGAGAGAAAACATTTCAGATTCGTAATCTACAGGGAAAACCTATTGAAACCTCCCATATTTCCTTCTATCACAGAAAATTATTAGTTAGTAATTTCTACTTAACTAAAGCTTCTCTTGTGTTCATCAGGCGTTTGAAACCTTGGAAGCTCTTTTTCGGCATCTCCTTCAAATACATTATAATAATTATCATATTTATAATAATAATCATAACTATTTTAGGTATCATTGCCTGTTAAGTTGTATTATTATTATTATTATTATTATTATTATTAATATTACTTGGTTTAAACATCCTATGTGTTTTAAATTAAAAAAACGTTGTATTGTATTATTTAAAAGGTAAAAATGGCATCACTGCCGAGCACCCAACCAATGTTGATTAGAGTTATTATCCAGCGGCGCCGCATACATTTTTGACAAGAAAATTATAAAAAAACTATAACTGCCACTTTCAAGATTAAAAAAAAAATTATTTCAGATTAATATTCTTGGCGACTAGTAGTATTATCCTTCTGAATATGATCTTCACTAGAAAATACATTCTCTATGGTAACCTTAAAATTTATCTTTTCGAAGATATCACCCCTACTATCTGCACAATGGTCATCTTTTCGCAGACACCTTTACGTCGTGATGCTTGACATGTGCACTTGCCCACGGTATTACGCTAGCTCCTAATTTACATGCAAAGGCTTACTGTGTGTGTATAAGCGGAAGAGCTTTAGAAATAATGGTGGAACGGAAAGGAGTTTATTCCATAAATAACTTTAATGTGCCCCAAAAAGGAGCATTGCTATGAAACTACCGCTTTATTAAAATGAAAAATTCCTCACAGTAATATTAGGGCTTTTAGCAACTGCTTTACTACTTTCATAAATTTCGTTAAGGGGTTTCTTTTAATTGGTAATACGCGTATTAGTAGGATAATGTGGATATGAGGATATACGATAATTATAAATATGACATGATGACTTGATGGTGTGATTTAAGTCAAAGGAAGCAGTCATTTCTGCCAGGATCACGATGTCTTTAAGTATACAGGGTGTCCACCTAGTGCGCGTAAGTCCAATATCTGGGTTAATAAAAGAGATAACTTAATTTTTTTTTCTACAGGGTTGTCTAATATCCCGAGCTGCACAAAATGAAAATATATTTACATATTCAGGGTGTTCAGTTTTTCCTGGACAGGTACCAACTTCGTTTTTCTAAATGGAAATATATATTTTTTATTGCTTTTTCGAACTAAACCCTTGATTTTAGTAGGACTTTCATCAGCCTTCCCTATACCTAACTTAAACTGTTTTTGAAATATTGACGGGTGAATATTGACATTTTTGCAACTTTGACACCCTGTAAAATCTAAACGGTTTGAGATCAAGCAAAACGGTTTGCACATTCCTATCTTAACTTTTCATAAGCTATCGTTTGGTACTAATTTCAAATTTATCCAGGAATTAAAAATTTTCAAAATTTTCAGAAAATTTTAAATTTTTGGATAATTCTGAAATTAGTACCAAATGATAGCTTATGAAAAGTTAAGATAGGAATGTGCAAACCGTTTTGCTTGATCTCAAACCGTTTAGATTTTACAGGGTGTCAAAGTTGCAAAAATGTCAATATTCACCCGTCAATATTTCAAAAACAGTTTAAGTTAGGTATAGGGAAGGCTGATGAAAGTCCTACTAAAATCAAGGGTTTAGTTCGAAAAAGCAATAAAAAATATATATTTCCATTTAGAAAAACGAAGTTGGTACCTGTCCAGGAAAAACTGGACACCCTGTATGTAGAGGAGAAAGTTCAAAACGCAAAATTAAAATAGACATTAATGTTGTGTTCCACTATTAAATGTGTTTATCCCAAATCATGGTTAAACGTTACATTACAATAACAATAATATGTCTACCACCTCATCCTAACATCAAGGAATAGCCTGGAAGTATTAGACTTGTGTGAGAAAGGGATGGCATATTATTATTCAATAGACCGGAATTGTGCCTCAGGAACTAACTTTTGAACTATAATTGAGCTAAGGGCTCCGCACAAAATATAGGGTGAATCATGTAAAATGTATTATTATTTGACGATAAACTCATTTTTCGAAAATGAAAAATGGTGCCACAGGCGCGTCAAATAATTCTTTTTTTAAATGATAAGGTGGGGAGCGTTGCATATCATTTAAAATTACTCTCAATTCTCTGCATTCAAGTCTTTGAAAAATTGAAATCGGTACATCCGTTCTCAAGCTATAAGTGATTCTGTGAGTAAGTATAAAAACCAATCAAATTCAACATTTTAGTAAAAGAAACAATATTTTAATAGGAATAACTCAAGATTTTGTTCAAAATGAGCACATTGAACCTCCTGGCAGCAGAAAAACCTATCAGATATTTCCTGGCGCACGTTGTAAAATGTTTGCCTGGGGATAGATGAGCACTCCTTGGTGATTCTCTACCGCAACTATTTCAACTAAGATGTAAACCTTACAAATACTCTTTACAATAATAGTCTAACCATGCAAAAAATGCGCCGAAAAGAATGCCGTTCTATATTCGTAAGTACATTAAATTCAATAACTTAATTTTATGATAGTTTACACCAGCATATACTCATTCCAAGAGGAGATATTCTTATTTTCATAATATTTCCCAGAAATATGGCAGTTTTAGTTTTATATCTCTCTGTCGCATCAAACTTCTTTCGTCAGTCAAGCAGTACCCAGCCCATATCTATTTTAGCAAATTTATTGATTATGAATGCAAGGAACTGAATCCGCTCAAATAAATTTTTTTATACTTGTAACATTATTTGAAAATGTAACACTTATATATCATTTGTTTCCAATTAATATACAGTAAGATAAAGCATACTGCATACTAATTGGAAATATAATACAATGGGACATTTTTTTAAATTATTATGAGTAACAATGAAATATTAAAACATCGCTCACAATCAAAACAATAAAAGTAGTTGTGTTGACAGTGTTGTAATTAAAATTCCAAAAACAATTGTCTACTCATTAGTAATTTTAATTAACGTTTGCGTCAAAAGAAAAAGTCTCTACCCCGTTTTGATTAATGCATGCACATTTAACATTCCTACATTTATTTAAGAAGCCCTGCGTACACTGAATAGCTAACAAAGATCTCTGAAAAACGTTCAGTTTGTGCAATTAATGGATATATGTTCAAATTTCAATGCAGTTTTAGTATGTCCTCTGATGATTATTTCCTTATATTATTTTAATAGCGAAATGTCCATGGCAACGACTTATTTTCAATGGAAAAATGGCAATATGAGATATATTCTGAGGAAAATGTACAGGGTGGCCAGTTAAGCGAGGTAAGCGGCTGTATCTTGGAAACCGTTCACCGTACAGCTTTCGGGAAAAAAATTCGTTAGTAAATACGGCCAAGAGAAATCGCTGGAAATTATTTTCAAGTTCGTAAGATAGCCGCCAGGGGGCGTAACAGTAGCAGTGTGTTGGGAAACGGCGATTACTCTAAAATTTGCCTTGACAAGGTCTACTGATAATACTTGGAAACAAATCTCGCATCTATTATGAACAACTTTCCTTACATACATTTTTCTCTAACTCTTCAAATAAAGTGGTGGGGGTAAGGTGAACATTCATTAGGAAAAATGCAATATCTCAGGAACACCTTGTCAGATAATATTAAAATTTGTACCATTTAAAAGAGTTTTTCTTGTTCTATCAGCTACGTTACAAGCGATGTCTTTGTTATTTTCACTATGGTCGCTAGGTGGCGCTTTTTTAAAAAATGAGAAATTGTGTGATTTTTCTCGAAAAATTTAAATGTAATGGTATAGATATTACACTGATACAAAAAAGAGAACTAAAGGCCAAAGCCAATGGTGAAAACCGCAAGTCCCTATCTTTTTTCTAACCGGAGATATTAATGGAAAATTAATATACTCATCTAAAGCTAATTTATCTAGACCCCCGGGCATAATGCTAAAAGACAAGTAGGCACGGACACAAAAGAAATGTTTATTTGACATGTGAAATTACCTATAAAACATTTTTCGAATTGATTATAAGTAATATGTGCTTAAAGTTTAAACAATTTATCACAAGTTCAAAAGATGTAGTTTTTTGTTTTAAAATCTCTCGCACTCTTTCGTGTGATAGAACATTAGATTTCAACTATTAAGAAATTAAGGATTTAATTATAAGTATGCTAGTGCCTCCTTAGATTTTCAAAGTGCCTGCCATCATTTTCCACACATTGGTCGAGTCTTTCTCGGGTAGACAATACAGCAGCCTCTACCTCTGCTGCTGGCAGGCTACGAATTGCGTGTTCAATTCTGTTCCTCATATCTTCCCTGGTCGTAGGAACAGTTTGGAAGACCATATCTTTTAATCGTCCACACAAATATAAATCTAGGCAGGTTAAATCGGGTGACCTAGCTGGCCAGGGAAACAGGCTTCCTCTTCCTATCCATCGGTCTGGATATGTCTGATCTAAGTGTTCACGCACGTTAATTGAAAAATGTGCTGGACATCCGTCAAGCTGCAGAAACATATTCTGCCTAATTTGAAGGGGTACATCTTCCAATAAAGCCGGCAATTCATTTCTAAGGAACTCGAGAAAAAGATTGCCATTTAATGTCTGGTCAATAAGGAGGCACTAGCATACTTATAATTAAATCCTTAATTTCTTAATAGTTGAAATCTAATGTTCTATCACACGAAAGAGTGCGAGAGATTTTAAAACAAAAAACTACATTTTTTGAACTTGTGATAAATTGTTTAAACTTTAAGCACATATTACTTATAATCAATTCGAAAAATGTTTTATAGGTAATTTCACATGTCAAATAAACATTTCTTTTGTGTCCGTGCCTACTTGTCTTTTAGCATTATGCCCGGGGGTCTAGATAAATTAGCTTTAGATGAGTATATTAATTTTCCATTAATATCTCCGGTTAGAAAAAAGATAGGGACTTGCGGTTTTCACCATTGGCTTTCGCCTTTAGTTCTCTTTTTTGTATCAGTGTAATATCTATACCATTACATTTAAATTTTTCGAGAAAAATCACGCAATTTCTCATTTTTTAAAAAAGCGCCACCTAGCGACCATAGTGAAAATAACAAAGACATCGCTTGTAACGTAGCTGATAGAACAAGAAAAACTCTTTTAAATGGTACAAATTTTAATATTATCTGACAAGGTGTTCCTGAGATATTGCATTTTTTCTAAATGAATGTTCACCTTACCCCCACCACTTTATTTGAAGAGTTAGAGAAAAATGTATGTAAGGAAAGTTGTTCATAATAGATGCGAGATTTGTTTCCAAGTATTATCAGTAGACCTTGTCAAGGCAAATTTTAGAGTAATCGCCGTTTCCCAACACACTGCTACTGTTACGCCCCCTGGCGGCTATCTTACGAACTTGAAAATAATTTCCAGCGATTTCTCTTGGCCGTATTTACTAACGAATTTTTTCCCGAAAGCTGTACGGTGAACGGTTTCCAAGATACAGCCGCTTACCTCGCTTAACTGGCCACCCTGTACTTTTTTCAGCCCAGAGCCACTTAAAAAGTTCATGATTACCTTTTATAATTATCTATTTGGTGAGCCAGTGGCTCAAGGTTTAGTGTATCGATCGCTCAACCCAGAGGTCGTGGGTTCGAATCCCCATTCCACCAGATACTTTTTAATTAAATTGTCTCCTCCTGGCCATCCTGGCGATGGCTTAGGTTAGGAATAATGTCAACTAGCTAATAGCAAGTAACTAATAATCAGGTTTCCCTCATTCTAGCACTGAATGGTGGTTAGGGCCTATCAACATAATTCGTTCTTGAGGCGGAAATGCTGCCCGCGAAATAATAATATGCTGCCCCTCCCCCACACAAGTCTCATATTTTCGAGGTAATCCTTGTGATTAGAATGAGGGGTGGAAATATTATTATCATTTTTATTATTTTTTTTAGTATTATTATTATTATTATTATTATTATTATTATTATTATTATTATTATTATTATTATTATTATTATTATTATTATTATTTATGTATAGTCGCTTTAGTTCTATTGAATTTGGCAAATTAGGATTACTTGGGGACCATTTTTATTCATGAAATACACTACCAAGTTCAAAATTTGTTTCTTTTTCAAGATCACTGAACAAAAAATGTTTGCATATATTTGATTTAAACAATTTATTTAACTTAGTAGATATATAGGACCTTAGTTGATTTTTTATTAGTGAACGCATTCTGTAGGTACGTAAGCCTTGTTAGTTTATTCCTGAGATCTTTATAATGTTGCCAATGGTTATATTCTTAGTGGCTTTGTCCTTTAACTTCATTTGTAGCTTTAGTTGTTCTAACACTGACGTAGTTTTCCACATACCACCTAAACACTATACTGCACTCGACGCACGTTTCGCCAACCAAGTTGGCGTCATCTGGAGATGATTAAAACTGAATTTTAATCATCTCCAGAGTTAGCGAAACGCGTGTCGAGTGCAGTATAGTGTTTTGGTGTTATGTGGAAAATTACGTCAGTGTTATCTTTACACCAAAGATTCCAACTCCTTTTCAGGTTTATTGTATCTGTTAACAAAATACAATTTTCTTTGCCCCTCTTTAAATTTGACAAAATTCGTTCTTCTACATTTATATAACTAAAACCGAAACGAAATAGTCCTTATAATGCTAATAAGTTCGCCATAGTTTGTCTATTTAGAGCATTACTAACTATGGTTTGCCCAAGTTTCGTCCAGGCTTGATGTTCTTCTTTGTGATGTTCTTATCAACTATTATAATTTAATCTAATAAAACAACTTTTAAAGAGTCGCCTCGTTTTACTCCAAGTTTCCAACAATTAATAGACCGGGCGTTTCCTTAATAACACAAAAAGAGTTGTTAATTCACGTGCCGAGGAAAGAAAATTTACGGGGAACATTTTTCCTGCTATTCTTTATTTGGGGAGGCGAGATGTCCGCCGCACAGAATAGACCGAAACTATAAAGAAAATTAACAAGGACAAATAAACGTGATAAGGAAATTGGAAAACAGAGAGCACTGTGAACTTTCAGACAAATTCTTAGCTTGATCATTACAAACTTTATTTCTGGAAGCGGAAGAATAGTGACAAAGTTGGAACGGTTTAAAATGGTAGCAACAAAGTAACAATAGAAAATGTACAGGGTTAGTTTTATTAATGTGAACCCCATCTTAATATTTTAATTATTGACAGATAGAAAAAACTTGTAAACTGGTCTTATACAATTTTTTATGTAGATTCCAGTCATTCTAACACTTTTGCGGTGGCAAATTATGTATACAGGGTACACAAAAAGTATGTTTTTTATATGGAACACCCTGTATATTTTAATATTTTTGGATTCGGTACGTCATTCTGATAACAAATATATATATACATAATATATATACAGGGTCCTGCACCACAGCTCCCTTCTTTTGTAGCTCATGAACCGGTGCCTTTATAAATTTCGTTCAAATTTGACTGCAAACTATTCGTAGAGAGGCACATTTTGAAAATATTTTCAAATATACAGGGTGCTCTAAAAACATGTACCATACTAAAGTTATGTTTTTTTAAATGGAACACACTATATATTTTTGCATTTTTGGATTCTACCTGAAATTCTAAACACATTTCATTTAGGATGTCCTATACCTATCTTCAACTGTTTTTGAAATATTGACAGGTGAATATTGACATTTTTGCAACTTTTACATCCTGTAAAATCTAAGCGGTTTGAGATCAAGCAAAACGGTTTGCACATTCATATCTTAACTTTTCATAAGCTATCGTTTGGTACTAATTTCAGAATTATCCAAAAATTTAAAATTTTCTGAAAATTTTTAAAATTTTTTATTCCTGTATAAATTTGAAATTAGTACCAAACGATAGCTTATGAAAAGTTAAGATAGGAATGTGGAAACCGTTTTGCTTGATCTCAAACCGCTTAGATTTTACAGGGTGTCAAAGTTGCAAAAATGTCAATATTCACCTGTCAATATTTCAAAAAAATGTTGAAGATAGGTATAGGACATCCTACATGAAATGTGTTTAGAATTTTCTGTAGAATCCAAAAATGAAAAAATATACAGGGTGTTCCATTAAAAAAAACATAACTTTAGTATGGTACATGTTTTTAGAGCACCCTGTATATTTGAAAATATTTTCAAAATGTGCCTCTCTACGAATAGTTTGCAGTCAAATTTGAACGAAATTTATAAAGGCACCGGTTCATGAGCTACAAAAGAAGGGAGCTGTGGTGCAGGACCCTGTATACAACAAAATAAAATTCAGGAAAACATAAATATCCTGATAACCTGATAATTTGAATATAGCACTTTTTTAAAATATTCGCGCGAACTTTATGAAACGTTGTTTAAAATGCATTGTGGTTAATGGTGGATATGTTGAAAATGTTATGTGATTTATTTTAATACGAATATATTTTGTAATCTATAATAATATATTTCTGTTACCTTAAAGTTTCCACAGTTTTTGGAGAATGAAACAAAGAATATGAAACCAATTATACAAATTTATATTATAGTATATATATTCATTATCAGAATGGCGTACCGAATCCAAAAATATTAAAATATACAGGGTGTTATATATAAAATAATAAAAATACAAAAAACATATAAAAAACATAAAAAAACATACTTTTTTGTGTACCTGTATACATAATTTGCCACCGCAAAAAGAATGACTGGAATCTACATAAAAAATAGTATAAGACCAGTTTACAAGTTTTTTCTATCTGTCAATAATTAAAATATTAAGATGGGGTTCACATTAATAAAATTAACCATGTTCACGGTGTTCCGTTTTTATAGAGGTATACCTTATTTCGGAAATCATAGGTTCCATGAAACTTTTTTATATACCTACATTTTCTATTGATATTACACGCGATGTTTTAATATTATAATGTTTATAACCTATCGATATACAAGGTGATGATATAAAAACAATTTTTCTTATGGAGCAGTATATTATTACATATTCATATAACCGTTCTAAAGATTGGTTCGCCGATATTTGACAAGGGTGGGTATGTCGCTGACTGTATGGGAGGCATTAACCATTATCTTCAGGAATCTATCAGTAATTAAGTCGTAGCAGAGTTATTCTAATTGACTTTTTAGGCACAATTTACGTCGAAAAAATTCTGATTTTAACTAATATACGACGCAATTACTCTATATCCTAACTAAAGTAAAATAAAGCGGTTGTCAAATTGCGATAACCATACATTTTCATAATTTTTTTAAATGCAAACACTGTGTGTCTTTCTTAAGGTGCATTTAAATTATAGAGAACAGAAGCGAGCGAACGAATTCGTTCGTTCGTCTCTGTTCGCCCTAATATATGCAAAAACACAGAAGAGTTCGTTCCCTCCCGTTTTGTTCTCCATACAAATTACGAAAGGTTAAGCAAACGAATTCGTTCGTTCGCTTCTGTTCGCTCTGAATTAAATGCACCTTTAGAGATAAACCTTCTATTTAAACGCAAATTTGCTTAAAAAACTTTTTGGTTTATCATGTTTTTCAACATTCAAATTAAAAAAAGAGGCGTTGTCAAATTAATAGAATTATTAATTTGATATTATTCGCTCTGAATTAAATTTACCATAGTATTATTTAGAACTATTACATATGTCTATTTAAAGTTAAATTTCAATCCTTTTAATTTAAATATTGGGAAAATTGCGTGATAAAATATATTAAACTATTTTTTCCCAGTCTCGTAAATCGACGTTTTTGATATTGAGCAACACCATATTAATCTACTGTATTTTGAATATTAGGTAATTACATCAAAAAGCACACAAAATTACTCAATCTAGAGATCAAGTCAATTAATAGCTAGCATGAGTTTAATATTGACCGTTTCCTGATGATAATGGTCAATAGCTCCGGAACGGTGAGTGACCAGCTCCATCTGATCATATATGGTTGGACTTGTCTTTAGAAAAATTATCTGAACATGTAATAACATACAGGGTGTTTCATTAAAAACAAAAATTTGTTGTAATCACCCCTTATTAATCCCATTTAATCACCATAAATGGCTATATTTATATCATTGTGAGTCACTTTGAGCCTTATATTTTTTGTCTTATTACAACAAAATCTATCGCTACCCATACATGTGTGTAAAAGTTTACAAATTTATACAATATGTTTCTATGAATGGCCATTTTCTTTCTTGATTCAAGTAATTGCGTTGACATGAATTACTTTCTTTACAAGGCTCAAATTTTTGTTCCTCTAGAACTTTCATATTTAGAACTAACTTTATACCCCTGTTATGAGTTGGAAAGCAATGAGTTGGATAAAGAACTTTTCATTTTCTTCGGATATTGGCGAAATGTTTTTTTTAATATAATGATAACGCTAATTAAATAATAATTTAATAAGCTATATTGTGGTTTATCCCAACAAATAGCATCGTATTGTTCAGATATTCAACATGCCAACGAATTTTACTGCTGATTGCTCGACCCCTATAATACTACAGTGTAAAACCAAATGTGACGTCACCGATAGTCCTTTTCTCTCAAATGCTACCGAAGTCTTTATCAAGCACATACGATTTGTGCATTTAAGATCTGTGTAATGCAAATAACAAAATCGAGAAATTCTGTACGTTAATTTAAAATCCCTGCTCATAAGCATTCTTGAAATTTATTATGAAAATAGAGTATCGTGGAAACATGTATTTTTATACATTATCATGAAGGATGCTCAAGAGAAATGTTGAAACTTTGCTCGAAAATGTAGCTTTAGATACTAGATAGTGCCTAAAGTGTTGTGCTATTGTATTGACGGTGCTTCTATAGTTAGAATACAGAGTTTGCTGATTTTACTAAAGAAACTCCGGATGAGAAAGATGCGTTGATTAATGGATAACCAGCGAGTAGATGTCTGATGTCTGATGAGTAAAATGTCTTCAAAAGCTGGCGAATTCATACTATTAGAAGCATTGTGTCAGTGATGCAATAATGTTGAATTTAGTACCTAGTTGTCAATGTATTCCAAAAGAGGGAGTTGGTAACTAAAGAAGCAATAAGCGAATAGAGGCGGAAGCAGTATCAAAAGTCAAGCACGCTCATTGCAACAAATTGACTACAATATTAAATTTTCTCAAAAATTGATGGCAGTAAATATTGTTTCTTGAACAATATTTTTTAATCTCAAGCGCTTAATCCATTTTTATGTAAAATGTCACCACCACTGGTATGGTGACATTTAAATTAAAATTACAAAAATATATTGTCAATTGCTTACAAAACTTGCAATAATGCGTAGCTGCTATTTTTGATAGACCTGTAGTTACTGCATAGAACGTATTGGTTTCTGATTTATTGAATCTACTAAATTATCCTCCTCAATTATTAAGTTGGGTTCATGTAATCTTCAGTTTCATTACATTTTAACTACATTTTCATTACATTTTCGCTGTAGGGTGTTGAAGCTTCATAAATTATGCCAACCGTGCACGCATGCGCTTTCACTACATTTTAATTACAAGCCTACTACCAAGTTGGCAACTTTTAACTTTGCATTTCATTTTCATTAAGATTTTAGTGAAGATGAGAGTGACAAAGTATGCATGGGTTAGCTTTCTATTCTCATTTTTCCAGACCAATTTTACATCAGAAAAATAAATATTAATGTTTTTCCAATAACTATAGATCATAACAATAACATAACCAAAAACCTAACATGACCTTTTGTAAAACGACGCCCCCCGTCCCCCAAACCTATAGCGCAAGCGTAATTGCGCTATAGGTTCCATTTAATCCATTTAATTATGGATTTCCAAAAACGGCTTGCAAGGACGATTTCTTTTCTCCACAAAGTGTTAGAGAAAATGTATTGAAAATGAAGTTAAGATGTAATAAAAAGTGAATGTTGCAGAACCCATCTTAAGAGAAGCAAGCAACCAAATAACCAATAATCGGTTGCCTATTGATTAGTCATAGATATTATTAAATGAGTAAGTTCTTTTAATAGTAATCTTACCCTAAATTACTTTGGTTGCTGTTGTCCTGCTGTGATACTTCCAAGGTGCGAAACTTAATTTAGTGGCAATTTCGTCCAGACATGCCTGAGATAATAGCGGCGATTTTTCAGCAAGGACAATGGCTAGTCCTGCCCAAGGACAGGTAGATACAAATCGACATTTACGAAGACCGCCATACAAATGACACCTGTGTTAGATCGGTTGTCATGGCAATGAAGCTGCGTCACCCTTAAGTCGTTAAACGGGTCAGTGAGATACAGTATGCTCTAGAATAAGTACGCTTATATTATGGTTAATAATTGTATACCTAAGACATCGCGTTGTAAACGTAGAATGTCTAAAACTGATGATAAACTAATTTTATATGATGTATGTTTAGGAATGTATTCAAGGAATTAATTAATTGCTTAAAACTTAAGGGTACAAAAATATCAATTGCAAATGACCTTAGTGTTAAGCAACGGGAAGCAGGCAAAACTTTGAGGAAGTATCTAAATCGGGCCAGATTGAATGAAGAAAGTGGAACCTGTTTCATCAAGAATAATAAACTTTTTATAAATGGTAAGTCTTATACTCCAGAAGAGCTTCAGGAGGGGGACGACCAGCAGAACAGTATTGGACCACCAATCATAAGTTCTCCGTCTAACTTACACAAAAAATGTATAAACACCCAAAATAAAATTGCTGGAAATCAGGGAAACAAGGATAGTGAAAACCAAGCGGGAGCCACGAAGAAGGGAAATACTGGAAAGGTAATCAAATCGCGGGAACCTTTTGGGGAAGGAGTAGAAAAAGAAGGTGGACCAGCCCAAGCAAGTAAAATTCTGAGGAATCATAAAAAATTAATGCAATAACAGCTTAGGTATTTATAAACTTTGGATGTGTGTGTGTCTTTTAGGTATATATTCTACTTTAATATTTTGTTATTCTTGTATAATAGTATATATAATAAGTAAATATAGGAAATAAGTAGATAACTCGTAGGTATTAAAATTCTCCTGTTTCATAACTATAACTGTATTTTTAATTTAAAGGTAAGGAAGGAGAAAGAAAAGAATGGATGCTTATATTCGGGATTATGATGTGCCAGTGGTAAATACTGCTGTGGCAGAAAGTATAGCAGAAGTAAAATCATATATTAATAAAAACAATAAAAAGGCCTTAAATCTATTTCACAATAATATAAGAGGGCTTGGAAAGCATTTCGATGAATTAGAGGTAACACTGAATTGCTTAGACTATCCATTTGATTGCATTATTTTGACAGAGACGCGTAATTTATACAATTTGGATATACTAAATATTAAAGGGTATGATATAATATATAATCAAGGAAATGTAAACAAGTGTGATGGTTTGGTGATTTACGTACGGAGCACATTAAATTATAATCATAATATAATATCTTTAGGAAACATTAATGCGGTTGAGCTGAATATCAGCTATGCAAAAAAAAGTATAACCATACTCTCAATATACAGGTCGCCAGCAACGAGACCCTCAACTTTTAATATGGACTTATATAATTACTTACGTAACAATAAGGGTAATAGTGACATAAATATTATATTAGGTGATATCAATATTAATATACTTCATGACAGCGATGACGAGCAGCAAGAATATCTCAATATACTACAAGAACATGGTTACATATCACTCATAAACAAAGAAACTCGGGTTCAAGGGGCAAGTAGAACTTGCTTAGATCATATTTTTCTGCGAACAAAGGAACCGTTAGATAACTTCACTCCACTGATTTGGCAAACATCTCTTACTGACCACTTTTCAACTCTTCTTAGGTTCGATCTACAAAATGAAAAAATTGAAAGTCATCAGCATAATATATATAAATCATATATTGATCATGTAAAATTAAATGTTGAATTAAGTAGAGAAAGCTGGATTGATATGTATTCTAGCAGAGATGTCGACTATGTCACTGATAGTTTCATTAATAATTTAAAAAGCAAAATTAATCTGTGCACCACTAAAGTTAAAATTAAGAGATATAATATTAAACGAAATCCTTGGATAACTAAAGGCTTAGTGAATGCTATTAATAAAAAGAATTTAATGTATAAAAATTTACAAAAGAATCCAAACAATCTAACACTCTGTGCAGAGTTCCGAACTTACAGAAATGTAGTTAGTGACTTAATAAAAAATGCAAAGTCGGAATATTTTAAACAAGAAATTAGTAAAACAAAAAATTGCCCTAAGCATATGTGGCAATGTGTTAAAAGTATCGAGGGGAAAGGGAATGTTACAGATATAAAAAAAATTAGATTTGACAATGAAATAGTCACAAATGGAGTTGATATCGCTGAGAGATTTAATAATTATTTCTGTGGTGTAGGTTCAACACTTGCAGAAAAAATTACAAAGACCAACAAGGAAAATAAAGGTAGGAGGGTGGAAAACTCTATATTCTTGGAGAGGGCAGAGAGAAAGGAAGTTGAGGATATAATTAGAGAGTTAAGCTCCAACAAAGCACCTGGTATGGATGAGATTGGTGTAAAAACAATAAAAGCATGTATTGAAAATTTAGTGGAACCTATAACATATGTCGTGAATCTAATTCTAGAAAACGGAGTCTATCCACAATCGTTAAAAATAGCTATAATAAAACCGATCTACAAGTCTGGAGATAGATTGCAGGTAGCAAATTATCGACCAATATCCTTGGTATCAAACTTATCTAAGATCGTGGAAAAAATAATAAAAAAAAGGTTAAACAGTTTTATTCAAAAGTATAATTTGATATCTCAAAATCAGTTCGGATTTCAGGAAGGCCGGTCAGCGCATGATGCGATTGCTGATCTAACTGCAAAAATATACAAAAGTTTAGACGAATCGAAACCTGCGATTTGCATTTACATAGATCTAGCAAAAGCATTTGATACGGTCAGCCACCCGGACTTATTGCGAACTTTAGAAATAAATGGAATTAGAGGTAAAGTACACAGTTTATTAAAAAGCTATTTAACTAATAGAGAGCAATGTGTCAATATTAATGGTAACATAAGTTCCAAAAGAAATGTGAGTTATGGGGTTCCACAAGGAACTGTACTTGGACCGATTCTGTTCACATTGTATGTAAATGATCTTTTTCAATTACCTGTATCTGGAAATATAACCAGTTTTGCTGATGATACCGTTATTTTCTATAAAGACGTTAGCTGGACAGCCCTGAAACAAAAAATACAAAATGAGTTACCTGTTATATTAAATTTTTTTAATAATAAACTGCTGACTATTAATTTTGAAAAAACTGTGTACTCACCTTATAGTAGTTACAAGTCAAATCTTCCTGACTTCACTACAATGCAAATACATTTTAATAATCAAGTATTCTCAATATCCTCTAGCCCCAGTGTTAAATATCTGGGCATTACCATTGACAGTCACCTAAAATGGGATGAACATATTAATAAATTAGTCGGTAAATTGAGATATATGCTATATAAATTCAAATACCTGAAAAGATTCTTTGGAATATACCACCTAAAACTAATGTATTATGCGCTGGTTCAGACTCATATAAGTTATGGTATCATTGCCTGGGGGGGTGTAGCGAATTGTTATTACAAAAAACTAGATACGGCTCAAAAATGGATTCTAAAAATAATATTCAACAAGTGCTATACCTACTCGAGCGATGCATTATTTGTGGAATCTGGATTAATGGACGCCCGACAAATTTTCGGTTTAGCATTGGTCTTACACCAACGTAAAAATATTATTAATAATAGAACGACTAGGATAGATCATGTTCATGAAACAAGGCATAAAGCTGAATCTAACCTTGTTCCTAGAATGGTCAAAACAATTGGCCAAAAATCATATACTTACCTTGCTCCAAAAATATATAATATAGTGCCAAGACAAATGAAAAGTCTACACTCATTAGCACTTTTTAAAGTTAAAATAAAGCAATGGATCATCCAGATGCCTAGACATGCAATTCATCAAGTAATAACGTAATATCTTCATAGACACACTCAGTATTGTTTAGTTGCCTCCTTTCTTTCTTTCTTCTTGATTTCTTTTCATAACTAGCTTTTGTACACCAAAAATTATTTAAAAGGTATTAAAGAATTCACATAAATGATATGCCCACGTGCAGGTCTTCCTTTGTGGGCTTTCTTTGTGTTAAATTTGCCTTACGCTTAATTATTTGTGTAAATGTTATTATAATTAATTTAGTAAAATAATATATTCTCTGTATTATTTCATTGTATCACCGTTTTGGTAAATAAAACACATATATTATTATATTATTATTATAATTACTCAATAACTGGGTAAAAAATTAATTAAAACTTTTTAGAATGCGGCATAATTACCAAACAAAGTATAAATTTATCTACTATCAAATTTAAAGTGATATTAACTAAAATTTTGAGATTAGAGTGATTCGTTCTTTGGTGCAACTTGCTGAATATAAAATTTCACATCTTTGCCGTAATTTAACCACCTCTAACTATTTTACTATTTCCGAGATCATAATTGAGGGAATAGGTTTTGTATCACCCCGTATCGAAATAGATTAGACAACCCGAATATGAATTCAATTTTACGAGAAAAACTTAATAGGCTCTGATGGGTATCAGAATATTTTTACTATGTTAGGAATCTAAGTTATTATTATGTTTAAACATTCTCATCACAAGGCATTTTCTGATCAGTAAGGGATTTCTGAACATTGTCTGTAAAGTGGATAGAATGCCGCCGCAACAGAACGACGAAAACTAGCTATTCAGGAACTGAATTTGCTGAAAATGAGATTAGATTATGTGATGGAAGGAAGACTGGAATGTTGCCTCGTGTATATAAAGTTGTGTGCCGGAACTTTAGAGAATATTTTACATAATATATTCCTGTCATAGGATTGTGTTAATATAAACATTGTTTTGAGCTCTAGTTGGTGTTATTTCCTGGCATCTGTCCATACCACCAGTCGCTGGTAGTTTTAATTCAGAAAAGTTTGATGTGAGATAATAAAAACTTTCTACCGTATTTATTATTCAGCTACACTTCAAAAAATATTTTTTGAGGAAAGTTTTAACATTTTGTGAACGTACATGAGCTCATGTGAATATTTTGAATGTTGTATAAGGACACTGTGCATAAAAATATGGAGATTTAATCACCTAGTTTTGGACACATAGAGCTAATTTTTGGATATTATATCGATATGATCTTAATTTTAATGATACCCGATGCTACTGGATTTCATATTTGTTACACTGTCTAGATATTGCAAGTATTCTATTGAAAACAATTTTGATGTATAAAGAACTTTAGCGAAACAGTAACGAACATTATTATCCTCTCATTTTAGTCAGAACGTGAGTACCTGTATACAATGGGACAGAAGGACAGAGGCATGGCCTTGAGACAGTATACACTGTCCAGAGAAAGCACGCTGAAAGGACCCAAATAGGACTCCTTTTGTGGTTTAGTTCAGTCATGCCTAAGAAAGAACGTGGATTCAATTCTGAATCACCGCTGAAGGAATTTCTTACAACAAATCGACGAAAATAAATGTTCATTAAAAAACACCGTCTAAATGTACGGGGGAACTAGGTACTGTAACAAAATGGAAGACTAACAGAATTATGGTTTTAATTAGGTATTAGCGCATAAGTATAATACGACTGGAATGATTTAGAAATTAAAAGAAACCTCAGTGCATATGCTTTGCTAATGTGGTGTGACGAAACTTAACTTTCTAACACACACTGGGGGAAGAAAAGAGAGGTGTTAATAGCTGCACTAAATGGTCCTATAGAGACGGTGGTGTCGTATAGAGGACACAGAGGAACATGATTGTTTAATTATGAGGGACTGCCATATACATTTTTGTAGTTCATAGTGAACTACAGTAACTGACTATTTCTAGCTCAAAATCTGGTCCGAATCCGAATTATATACTCCGAATAGAATAGATTTTGAGCTAGAGGCACTCGATAGCACCTAGTACAGTCGATGCAAGCCAAGAGCGCGCGCATTTACACTAGATACTAAATTATACTTTTAAATAAATAATTAATTTTAAATAATTGCACTGAACCAATATAGAATATTATATTAATATTACAATCATATAAAACATTATTTCCAACTATAAGTAAGCAGTAGAAAGCACAAAAAGAAGAATTAAAAATGGACAGAAAGTACCCAAAACGTGGTACGCACCCGAACTCTACTCAGGTAGTGGATGAAACAGGCAAGTGACAGACAGTATTTTCAATGAGTTGAACGGAGAGACACGTTCTATCCATTCCCGACATGTTGAGCGGCGTTGCTACTTTTTAAGAAAAGTCGTTCTGTTCAATAGAAGAGAAAATTTAGTCAGTAAAGAAAACATTTTCACATTTGACAGAAAATTAGGGAAACAACCCAGCCTATGTGAGTTATATGCACAATATAATATAGTACAACTATAGTAACAGTACCAGTAGTATACACAATATTAATTTTGGATGTGAGTAGTGTGTATAAATGCTTTGTGTGAGCCCTTCTAAGATTCATATAATGTTCTTTAATGATAATCGTAAATATAAATTATATTTATATAGCATCGTCGAATTAAATGGAGACATTTGAGTAAGTGTGACAACAATGCAGCGCGATGTTTGTTCTTATTTGCTAGTCACTGCACTATCAACAATTTTTAGATTGTTTGTAGATACGCATCTATTTTTCATGTGTGAGAAGAATCAAAGATTTTATAGATGAATCAGTAATAACAAGGAATAATTGAGATTACGCTTGAAGTTATTGTTGAAAGCAAAAAACTGAGAGCCATTAAAAACAGTGGACGCAGAAAATAAATCTCTTCTGAGCATTTTCGCCAATGTAACAGAAAATTTTGTATTTAGAGTGTTCCCCAGCCGGAGTTCGCTCAGTATAAGCTCTCTCTTTCCGCTCAAAATTATTCAAAATGGGAATGCCTTATTCCTCGTATTATCTGGGCTATTGTTTTAAATATCAAAGCCAAGGCAGCGGGGCTTTTGCACGAAGCATCTCTTTTGTTTCGCACACTTACATCGCTTGCTGGATGCCGCCGCAGTGCTAGGGAGGGAATATTCATGGAATATTCTTCATTTCGCTAATGCAAGCCTGCACGACACAAGAATATTATCTCCTTGCCCGTAAAATACTTGGCTAATATTTTAAATTAGACTTTGTGCCTAAACAAAAAGAATAATGATTGCAGCCCCTTTATTCCGGTGCCTTATTGTCTGCTTGGCATATATGTGTTGTTTTACGGTTATTACGAGAGTATGACGAGATTATTTACATGTTTTTTTGCTTAGTAGGTACCCAGTACAATGAAGAGTGGGCGTAAAATTCAGAACGTATTTATTTGTCTTAAGGATCCATCAAATTGTCACGACATTATTATTAGATACTGTAGTTATTTTTCTTTATATATATTTTTAAGTATTTCTCTTTTTCTAAAAATGTATCGTTTAGTAAATATATATAAGTTTTTCTGTCGGGTAATACTTTAAGTAGAATTTTACAAACAAGAGCATACAACGGCTTACAAAATTCTGTCTTATTCTTCATATAATTAGTGTTCGGTATTTACAGTGTAACATGTTTATTATTACATTTATTATTATACCTACAGGGTGTTGGTTTGTCGAGCCCCACTGTGGATATCTTGCTTATTTAAAAAAATACGAAGCAGATTAAATTAGGGCAAAGATGCACATTCTCCTGCTGATCAATAATCTGTACATATTTATCTATTATTGTGATATTGTATTATATTGTCAAAAGATAGAAACATTTTTTTTTGTTTTTTAAATCGAAAACCGTTAAATCTGGATAGTTCTAACCAAAACTTGATTCACACACTTTTTTTTACAAAAAAATCGGGATATGACATTACTTTGTCAATGACATGATGGCGGAGAAACAACTGTCAACTTTTTTCTTATGGGCGCCATATTGAATTTTTAATTTTTTCATCATTTGTTTCTGATTAAAATGATATTATCATACTCCATATTTTATTTTACATTTTTGTTTATATTTACACCAAATTCCCATTTTTCTAATTTGGCGAAGTGTGCTTTGGAAACAAAAGCGGCATTTTGTTTATCAACATCTTTTGACAGTTCAAACATGATTGTGAAGTTTTTGTTTATGTTTCTGTCAACTTGATTGAAAAATGGTTTTATACATTGGAGATATACATAAAAAAGTGTTTAAACATAATTAGTTACCTACCTAGAAAGAGAATATCGATTCGTTGCTGGGCTACAAATACCACAAAGTCTGGAGAAATACTTTCTATTATTTATAGCCCAGCAACCCTTTGCTTTTATAGTAACAATTTATGGTTATTCCTCCGTCACTATTAGAATTATATTCATCAAACCCAATATCAATAAATTCGTGAGAGGACGTTCTATTCAAATTTATAAAAATACACAGGGTGTTCTATTTAAAAAAATATAAATTGCGGGAAACCTCTGCTATTTGAAACACCCCGTATAAATGTCAATAATATAAAAATCTGCCCCCCTTCAAATGAAAGTCCCAGTATTTTTCATGGAAACCAATCCTTTGATAGATAATGGAGGACGAAAGTTTTCATTGGCTCACCCTGTACCCTGTACCCTGTAACCCTAATATATTTCTATTTATACAGGGTGTCCCAGTGTGAGCGTACAAAAATTTATCAGGGGGTGGACCAGACCAAAATAAGAATAACTCTTATAAAAAAATGTTCTCTGATGCACGCCTAACGAGTTACCTACAGGGTGTTATTAAAAAAAAAACATCCGCAATAACTTAAAAATGGTTAGGTAATTTTTGGGAGACGTGTACTTCCATCCATGGTGTATTCCATCTAAACATCTACATGGTGTTTGTTTAACTCTGACATCTGTGGTGGCCTAGGCCTATTCTTCCTTATGACTTCCTTTGCATGTATTTTTCTGCATAACGAATGTAGTCGGTACTTTACACTCAATTTACTCGAAAATGGTTGATTTTAGAGCTGTGTAACAAGAGCACCTTTTTTGTTCAGAATTGATAGCCGATTAAGGAAAACTTAGTTAATCCACGAGAAAGTAGGATATGCAAGAGTTATGAATACAAAATCATAAGGAAGTGTAGGCTTAGGCCACCACAGGTGTCAGAGTTAAACAAACACCATGTAGTTTTAATGACCTTTAATAGATGTACACGTCACCCAAAAATTACCTAAATCTACGAAACTATTTTTAAGTTATTGCCGAAAATTGTTTTTTTTCTCCAAAATAACACCCTTTAACTCGTTAGGCGTGCATCAGAGAAATTTTTTTTGTAAGAGTTTTATTCTTATTTTGGTCTGCTCTACCCCCTGGTAAATTTTTGTACGCTCAGCCTGGGACACCCTGTATAATTCTTTAGTCTAAAAAATCTTGACAAATTATATTTCCAGCAAATTTATATACTGTTTGCTTTATAGTACACACTTCGGACTAATATTCAATTAGACATACTCGTAGACACATTATGGCTAATGCTGCAAATATTATTCCAGACTATGCATATAATCAATAACTTATTTCCTCGGACATTTTCGCACAGAATTTTACAAATTCTAACAGGCAATATATCGAGAGACCCTAATGTCGCATGAAAAGACAAAGGACGTTTAAATTTCCAATCGATACGTGGAGATTAACAGAACATGCCCAGAATAATAGGAGGCCACGTACGGCGGCGTTGGCACGGCTGCGGCTGAGAATTTTAATAAGTAAAGGCTATTCGGGAGATTGAAACGATCTGCAATAATATGGAGAACTAGTTATCAAGTCTGAAATTTTATGTGCTTTATATCGAGTAGTTCTTTATATCTAGTATTTCTACTAAATGTGTCATATAAAATGTGTAAATTTATTTTATAATCTAATCAACGCCAATATAATAGGAGTAGGTTGTCTCTTAGTTGTTCCGTTCCAATTAACCAAATATTGATTATGTGCGGCCTAGGGGCCAATCACTGAGGTATTTTAGTGTACAAGCAGGGGGAATTTTGAAAAAAATTGAGGAATTTCGAGGAATTTTAAGGAATTGCGTGGAATTTCGAGGTATTTTGGGGAATTTCAGGGTATGTCGGACAATTTTTTGGGTATTTTGGGGAATTTCAGTCGTACATGCTTCATTTTTCTTAAAATTTCTACAATCTTTCTTTTGGATTCAGAACCTTTTAAGCTAAAATGGGTTGATTTATTGAATATAAATAAAAAATATAACGATATACGAAACCTCGCAACAAACAATTTATAAATTTGTTATACTACTTATATGGTATTATCATTTAAAAGAATATATCTTACGTTTATTTTATTCTTACTCAAAATGTACGCTATCTATCTTAACTGAAATAAAAGAAAAGACTTTTTAAATACTTTTGTTTATTTTTGAAACTTATGTAATGCTGTAATACCTTACGTTTACTTTATTGTTAAGCTGAACCCTCAAGTCTATTTGTCCTAAAAGAAAAAACTGTAATATAAGAAAATACTTGTTCAATGTTTTTGTTATTTTAATATTTTATTTTAAATTTGTAATTTATGCATTAAAATTACTTTATTATCTTTTTGTAAAGAATATCTTTTACAAAAAATGTTTTCTTCATTCTCGTATTTTGTTATATCTGAGGCCCGACCTGAGGTTATACCTAATCCTCGACATTTTTTAGTAATATTTTACGTTATATTTTTGTTAGATTTCATTATACTTCTTAAATTACGAAAACATTTTTTCTTGACAGGATTATTATAGGGTATGTCTTAAAAATGTTTTGTGATGGGACAGTTTGTTGGGAATTTCAAAACGCTATGAGGAATTGCGGGGTATTTTGGAGAATTTCGGGGAATTGCGGACGATTTTGGGGAATTTCGAGGAATTGCTGACAATTTAGTATATCCAGGGAATTTCAAACGTTTGGGGGTGTTTCAGGGAATTTTTGGAGAATTTCGCGGATTTTTTCCTGCAAGGGGAATTACAGTCTACAAATTTTTTTAGTGAATTTCCCTTGTTTGCGTCTTTTGAAATTTTTGAATTTTCCGAATTTTCTTTTACCTGTGTACAAGATGAAATATAACTATTACGTTTCTGAAGGATATTTTTCGAAAAATCAGTAAAAAAGTTGTCTTTATCGTTTTTAATTAAAGGTGATAAGAAAATCACCTAGTATTAAATTTTGAGCAAAACTTAATTAAATAGAAACTGAAAAGGACAATGACAATGATGATGAATAAAAGAAAACTACTACATTTTCCAAACATCTGTATTTAGAGTAAATAATAATATACATTTATTCTTATTACTTTAACATAACGGATAAGTTATAACATACCTTTAAAAATAAAACGATAGTAATAATTAACTTCACACTAGCAACGAACCACCAGCACCATTAAAATGAACAGCAAAGTTATAGTAAAGCTCATAGACTTTGATTTCACGATGTCTTTACCACGTGATACGATGCAATGATTCTATTGGGTGCCATTACAATGTGTATGTGAATTCACATTATATGATGTAAATATACATCTTGCGTGTAAGAATACTTGTGAATATGTATTTTTTTTTTAATTAAAATCGCATTTTCATCCACATGAAGAGCAATTTTACAATTTCTTTATGTAGGTACTTACTTTTGGAGAAAATTATATATTTATTAAGGGAATTTGTAATTTTACCGCATTAACGTGGTATTTCTTTTAGTACAGGACGTGTGTATATGTGTATTTTTAAAATAAACAGATGCTGTTATCCCAGCTATCCAAAGTAAAACTAACAATATGAATGAAAACTTTAGTATTGTCTGTAGTAAAATAAATATTCCCATAAGCAAACATTTACTTGGCAACGTTGCTTGCTAATAATAACATGATTCATTCCCGTTCATTATAATGGTCTCTATCAGTTTGCGGAAGTTAGAAGAGGATAAAAGTACTATTTAAAAAACATAACTATGCATCGCCGTGCTTATATGGGCCACTCTGTATAATAACGTAATGTGCTTAAGTTTTCTCCTATTTATATAATGTGCCATTGTTATAACTTAATAGGCGCTTGATTAGATATTTTTCACTTAAATATCGTCCGTATACTTAGATTGATGTGTTTAATGTTTTATATACTATTTTAATTGAATTTTTCTGGTTTGTTGTTTTTTCTTTTTATACTTTCTTTGTTCTTAATATATTTTCTTTCTGTTATAATATGTTTCTATTTTACTTAACTTTAATGGCTGTAATTGGGTTTGTACCTGTAGAACAGTGTATATATAAATAAATAAATAGTATGAAAATAATTTTAAAATGTGTCCCTTGTAATTCTACACTTTATTCGGAGTTTGATAGTTGTAATATTATAAATAAATACAATAATAATATTACATCGAAAAGGCGAAGTGTCACTGAATACAGTGTTTTTCAACTTAACCTAATAGGGAGAATCTTACCTACATGCATGTTTCTATTAATATAGGTGCATAATTTGAGAGCTAATGTTTAATATATAATAATAATAATAATTTTAATTTCATAAAATTCAAACATTTCAGTTGCCAATCAGAATTAATCGTCCTTGTGTCCATTCCGCGTGATTGTTTTTGAGTCACTGTTGCACTAAACGGATTTTAAGTTTTTTCTTAAAATTTAGGATTGAATAGTGGGCAAATTCAGGAGGTAAGAGACCATAGTATTTGCTTGCATTATACGAGAAACTGCGCTTATATATAGGTGTGCGATGTTTGGGAATTGCTAATAACAATCTGTTTCTCGTATGAAAATTATTTATATTCTGGAATCTCTTCAATCTTCCCCGCAAATATTGAGGTTTATTAGTTGTCAAAATTTTATGTGTCGCTGTTAGTAAATGTAAGGTACGAAGAGAAGCTAAATTTAATATATGATTGTCTTTGAATATGTGGCTAATATGATCGTACTTACGTATTCCAAAACAAAATCTTATACAAGAATTTTGAATCTTTTGTAATCGCATTTCATCTTTTTTATCAAGTGCAGGACCATAGATTATATCACAATACGAAAGTTTGGATGTTATGAGAGATTCACACAAATGAAGTTTAAGTTTTTTATTTAAAATCTGCTTCTGAGTATACAACTGTCTAAGTATACAGTATGAAGTTTTGCAGAGATAACTTACATGTTTCGAAAATCTAAGTCGGTTGTCCAACCAGAGACCCAAATTTTTGCTTTCTGTAACAACTGGCAGATTGTCACCAGCTATCTGTATATTCATAAAACCCTGACCAATTTCACGTTTTTGTTTTGGTCCGAAAAACATTACCATAGATTTACTTGTATTCAATTTTAAATTATGTGCTGAAGATATATCAAATAATCTAGTCATTGTTAATTAAAGTATTTGCTAAATTATAATCACTGATTTGAAAGCTAAAATAGATCTGGGTATCGTCTGCATAATGATGAATACTTGAGTGCTTTGTAATGGAATGAAAATCAGATATATATATATTGAAAATATTATTGGGCCCAAAATAGAACCTTGGGGGACGCCTAGATTTATTGAAAGTATATCAGATATTTGGGAATTTAGTGAGACATATTGGGAACGATTACTTAAATAACTTTTTATTAATGTAAAGGCATTTTCATTGAAACCAAAATATCTCAACTTACTACAAAGAACTAAAGGATCAAGAGTGTCAAACGCCTTACTATAGTCAAGCAATACCAAGCAAGTAACTTTACTTTGATCTATTGAAGCAAATATATCATCGGTTACACTAGTCAATGCTGTGATAGTGCTATAACCTTCTCTAAATCCAGACTGAAAATTTGGAATTATATCATTCTGAAAAATATACGTAGAAATTTGTTTTTTCATAATCATTTCTAGAACCTTTGAAAGACTCGGGAGTATACTTATAGGCCTGAGGCTGGATAAAACTGTAGCGTTCGCTATTTTAGGAAAGGGTAAAACTTTTGCACACTTCCATGATTCAGGAAAGACACATGACATTAGAGAGCAATTTATAATATAGGTTATGTGATCCAACAAATGAGGTATAACTAACTGTATAATTTTTTTAGAAATTCCGTCTAAGCCAGTAGAGTCTGTTTTAAGAGAGTTAATGCATTTGACTACATCATATGATGTCACCTCAGAGAAACTAAAGAAGGTATTGACTATGGGACGCTGTAGATACTTATTTAATAATTGTACTGGTCTTTTGTTTTATTAATTAGTGGGGCACTGGCAAAGTGCCGATTTATTGCAAGAACATCGGAGAGAGACGAAGGTATTTCAAGTTTGTTTTTTTGGTTAACAATATTTAGTGACCTAAGTGAATTCCACATTGACTTTTTGTTACTTTGATTAGAAATATAAGAGATGTACGCTTTTTTCTCTCTTTGAATTGCACTGTTAACATAGTTTCGCAGATCTTTATAATAATTCCACCGCGCAGCAGTTCGTGTATATTTATATGCAGCATAAGCTTGGTCCCTTAGCCGCATCATCTGTTTTACTGTATCAGTAAGCCAGGGGGCTATTTTTTTTGTTACTCGAATCGTTTTTATAGGACAACAGATATCAAATACATTCAATAAATTTTGAGAAAAATAGGTTACCATATCATCATAACTTTTTTTCTAATACTTCAAATAACCGAGTGATGACTCACTTACTGATGACACCCTGTATAAATTATTTTTTTCAGCCTATCGAATGGTTATTAAATCTTATTCAACATAAAACCAAATACTGATTTAGGTTTTATATGTCTATAATCGGGCTGATTATAGACATATAAACCTTGAGGCCTAAAATGCATGGTAGATATTACAAAAAGTTGTTAAAATTAAAATATCTATAAAAAGTATAATGCATTTCGGTAACTACCGCTTAAAACTCGCTTTTCAAAAAACAATCCGCCTATAAAAAGTCCGTATAGAGAACTAAATTGCACGCAGTGTTTCGCTTGCCACAGAATAAAATTCAGGCTGTAAAAAGGATTAAAAAACTGTGCATGCTTTTAAACGTTCCTCAAACGGGTGTACATACCTTAATGGTTTTAAAACAGAATTGTTTTCCATTAAAGATAATTACGTAACTCCTTTACAGAGAATTCAATTGCGTACCGGCTTTTGTCATCCTGGATTTTTAGAATAGAACGAAAGCGCTCCAAGGCGGATAACTTAATCACTTGCAAGTCCGATTATATTATTTGTACTTCGGGGTTTACATCAGTTTAGAATTTAATTGTACTACAACCATTTATAAAAGGATTTGCTGTAATGATATAATTTAAATGTACTTCATAGTTGAGTGATGAACGTGCTCAGTGACATACTTCAACAATAAACAAGAAGTAAACGATACACGGAACAAAACAGGTTTATATCTTGATTACTTTAAAATTCCCTACGTTTACTTTTATTTAACTCGGCTTCCTGCTTTTAAATTTTCTTGATACATTTGACTTATTTGAATACCTCAGAGCTTATACTCGGTGGTCACTTTCAAGGTGCATACCATTGGAATATAGTGGCCAAGAGTGATTAGAACATATCCCTGTTAAACTCATTGAAAATGCTGTCTTTCTCGTACTGGTTTTATCCACCACATGAGTAGTACAGTTCAGGTTCGTAGCAGGATTTGGGTACTTCGTGCGCATTTTTTATTCGTGTTTTTGTGCTTTCTACTGTTTACTTATAGCTTTACATAAAGTTTTATGTGATTGTGACATTAATATAATATTTTAGCATTTATATTAGCACTTATTGTTTCCTATAAGAATAAATATCTGACTGATTAGCTATTATAACTTAATACATCACCATATAAATTAGATACATAAATACAAAGGCTAGAGGCTGTCTATACATTGAATAAAACGTAGACAAACATGTCACATCCGTTGACATTGGCAATGCTGTAGCTTAGGAATGGAATCCTCAGTCTGCCACGGTGTAGTGGCGGACTAAAGTTGGTTTTGTTTTCATGTATCTCCAACAGATAACAATATAACATGTAAATACTTAATAGTAGCATAATGCCCAAGCAGCACTATCATAGAACTTGCAGGAATTGCTATACCCGAGATTTAACATTATCTGCAACGTTTTGTTACAAAGATAAGCACTTGAGTGCTATTTTGTAAAGAATAACTCTGTTCCGCATCTTATGGTGGATTAAAACACATTTCTTAATACATATTTCGTCACATAACACCAATTTGAAATTTATAGTCATAAATATTGTTGTGTTGAGGTTTTTGCATAACTAAATATGCAATGAACAATCAAATTTTGGTTATGTGTTTTTCCACATAAAGATGTTGGTTGAGAATCAGATCTGAGTCCGTCCTTCATTTCAACAGGTAATACAGATGAAACTGAGGAATTAGAATTTAGTAATAGTGGATAGGATGATAAAAAAGGGCGTTTTCAATATTTACATTTGAGAAATGCCGTGATTTTAGGAAGTTATTAAACACTTTTGGAACAAAACGATGTTTTTTGTGGTCCCTAAAAGAAGACAATCATGCCAATCAGATAATTATTTGATTGACATAACATTTACATTTAATTGATTATAATCAGTCATCTATTCCCTTCTGGAAGTTATTTCTATTTAAATAAGGATGAAATTTCTAGATTTGAGTGGCTATACGACGGTTGAGGAAATAAGAAGCTGCGTATAGCTAAAAATGTACACATAAAAGTTTTCAAGGGTGCTCTATCTAATGAAGCTAATCCCATATATGTGGCGCTTCTTTTTCGATCGAAAATTAAAATGAACTTCCTTATATTAAAATATATATTAAATATTAGTACACAGTAAAAAAAGAGAAATGGTAAAATTACTAAGTGGTAATCGTAATTTTCTGCAGTGTTATTTTTAACACGAACTGTGTGGTATAATAACTAAACCTTTAGAACTCATATTACACGAATGATATACCCGTCAAGTTTGTAGAAGTACTCATAAATTGTAGTAAAATTTACAAAACCCTGTGTTAAAAATGAATCAATCCGCCATAAATACGGAATAATTACACGGTGAATAATTAACTATTACACATTACCTTGTAAAATCTGCTGTGTTAAATTACTTTTATGTAATGTAATAATACACTGATATGTCTAACAGTGACAAGTGTGGACTATAGACACACTGATGAGTGTGGATTCAGTGTTAAAATTATTCGGTTTTTTTACTGTGTAGTAGTGAGAAACACACCGTAGTGCCCTCTTTGGTCTTTCAAATACATTTTACTGAGTATAGGTACTATTATTCTATCGTCTGCTGTAGTTAATTTCACGAGTTGATTTTTTTCTGTTCTTTTACCATTTTCACTTGTTTCTCGGATTTCTCAGAACTGTCAGTTTGAAATTAAACGTCAAGTCAGATCGCATTTACACATGATACCTACAATTACACAGATATGCAAGAAAAACAATTGATAAACACGAAAATAATTATATCACTGCCCTTAAAAATTTTCGCATCACATCGCCATTTTTCAAGAATCACATCACCAACATCACAACGTCATGCGCAAACAAACATAAATGTCAGTTTACAGTTTTAAAGAGAATAGTTATTTCTTTAACTAGTACAAAAAATACACGTTTTCGGGACGAGGGAAAGGGTAGTCGGACGACGCGTAGCGGAGTCCAGCAATTTTCCAGCGGAGTCTCGAAAACGTATTTTTTGTACGAATTTAATATGATATTTTTTGTTCCAACCGCTTCTAATTAACACCACCAGTTTTCATATTGTAAAATAATTTTGCAAACAATCATGGGATACCTGTTACCATGACAGATGACATAACTTGATTAGTAAATTGAACAGAATACTTATTACTTGGAATAATAATTAACATACAGGTAATCGTTTATAGGTAACTATTTTCATACACCATACTACTGATTTTTTTTGTAATAGTTCTAAAGTGGCATTTTCTGCTGACTTCTTTATATCATTTGGCGTACAGGGTTGGAAAAACTCTATCCGTTTCCATTTTTCAATTTGAATAAATTACAATATATGTGAGGTGCAATGTCAATGTCAAATTATTTTTTAGTACAATAATCTCTTTTTTGTACAGTTGTTATGGAGATCTCAAACAGTCCCGAAATCGCCTTCTCTTTATACAAAATAATTTAATGTTATAGTGTCCTATTTGTGTGGATAGAAAAAAAAAAATAGTATATGTCACTCGGAGTATAAACCTCTTGTGTTTCACCCAGTTTACAGAGCCTTGGCTAACGCCTCGGCTGTGTAAGCTTTTGGGTTCAACAAAAAATACTTACTATATGTATTTGTTAATATAATGGAACATAACTAGGGATGATAGAGATAATATAAAAACTCGAAAAAGCGTCCAAAAACAGAGAAAACAGGCATTTTTTTGTTTCGGACAAAAATCTTCTCAATCAGTATAATTGCAATCATAAAGTAACCAAATAGTTTCTTCTATGTTGCAATAATTATTGCCCCTTGCATTAAGTTACCTTTTATATTTATGGTGTGATGTCTCTGTTCCCAAAATGATAATGCTATTATAGTCGTTTGAAAGTTAGAGTCTTTACTTCTTTTACTTATAATTTATTAGTCAAAGTTGTATCTTATAATATAATTGTTTTACATTTTAGTACGTTTATTGTTGTTATACATTACTAATTATTATAGTACAATTGCTTCACATTCAGTATGTTTTCTGTTACTATAATACAATAGTAGTTAGAGTTGGATTTTTCAGGGTCGTCGTTTCACATTTTGAAACGTTTATTGACATTATTCATTATAAATTAATATTAAGCCCTAATATAGATATGTATTTTCATCACATATGATGATTAAAGTCAGTTAAACCTGATTAAGGATTCAACCTGATTGTAATGTTGCGGTACAGTCTATTAGTTATTTGTTAGACTTAACAGTCGGTTATATTAGAAAAAAAAAACATAATTGTGTAATGAAAAAGTATTTTACTTTAACTGGGCTTATTTCAATATCTTCTTGACTAATCCGAAAATGTATTTTTATTATCCTGTTATTAGAATATCCTGATTATCCTGATGAGTGGGTAGTGAGTCAGAAATCAGTAATTTTCGAACAAAGTAGGACGCAAAATTACTCTCTATACTGAAAACTAATTACTTATCACCACTAGCTTAATAATAAGTGGATTAAATAGCTAGATTAGGGCGAATTTAGAGGGGTTGAAGCAGAGTTATTATTCTGTTAAATGATTTGATGCCTAATGAATAGAGGACGGATTCATGACGTCAATACTGGTGTACAATTAGGTACATACCAGGTACCTACTTCAAGAAGATACTTTCCAAGAAACTGCGAGAAAACATTGTGTTCATGAATAAGTTAACAAATAGGTGTGACTTATTTTTACAATTGGTTGACCGTTAGTAACGGCTTCTAATCAAATAATTAGTTGTCTACTGTACGTCTAAATAGACAACCAACGATACAAATACAAATATGTATAGTTGGCTAGAAGATCCATTTCAATACAGTAATATCATTAAACTATGCTGAATTTATAATAATAATAATAATAATAATAATAATAATAATAATAATAATAATAATAATAATAATAATAATAAATGCCTTTATTTTCAACAACAGACCACACTACATTACAAAACTAAATAAGTATGTTCATTGAATCTTATCAATAATTGAAAATCACAAGGGGAAGTTCACAAATGTTGTGCTCTACCACTTAACCCTTGACAAATAAGAAATACATTTCTGTCTGGTAAAAAAAAATAATAATAATATGAAGATAAAAATTTGAGGATTGTACAGATATTATACCTACACAAAAAAAAACAATCATAACAAAGTAGGTACTTAAATATGTAAAAATTATTGATTAGTAAAAAGAAAGTCTTTTAAACATTTTTTAAATTTAGATTGTGAATATGATTTGAACTCAGTAGGAATAGAATTATACAGCTGATAAATGTTGAAAGTGAAACATCTTTCAAAAAGTCGTTTTATGAGCAGAAGGTGAAATGGATCCCTTATTCCTTATATTAATGTTATGTACATCACATCTAAAAGTTATTTTGTTGTATAAATAGGAAGGTTTATTAGTTAAAATAATTTTTTGGTATAAACAAAGTGTATGCAATGTTCTGCGATTTTTCATGTTTAGCCATCTAATATCTACTAACGTATGTGAAATATGATCATACTTTCTTATCCCAAAAATGAATCGTAAACATGAATTTTGATCTCTCTGAATACGTCTAGAAGAATCAATATCTAAAGCAGGCCCGTATAAAGGTGAACAGTAATTAAATTGGGAAAGAACCAAAGTTTCGCATAATGTCTTTTTAGTTGTAATACTTAAATATTGCCTGTGGGGTTATATAAGCCTCAAAGCCGCATAAGCTGGCTGAATATACCTCAATACCTGTTCTCTACATCTCAATATACTGTTGAGAACTATTCCCAAATTTTTAGCACTATGCGAGACAGGTATTCGTTGTCCATTGATTTTTATGTCTATTGAATGTGTCAATGTTTCACGATCGTTTTTATTGCTAAAAAGTAAAACTGCCGATTTTTGTGGATTCAGGAATAAATTATCCTGCTCAGAAACTTTACATATAATGCTTAAATCTTCATTTAATTTATCATTAATTCCTTTTGGACGAATGAATTATAAATTTGTGTATCGTCAGCATACATGTGAATTTTCGAATACTTTAAGAATTTAGGAAAAAAGCTGGTGTATACACTAAATAGTAATGGACCTAATATTGAGCCCTGGGGAACTCCTCAGTTTAAAAATCTGTGCTGAGAAAATTCCTTGTCTAATTTTACCTTTTGAGTTTGCCCAGTTAAATAACTTTCAAAAAGTTGTAGACCTTTTAATATTGATACCAATTGACCTCAGCACGGCCAGTAATATAGTGTGGTTCACAGTATCAAAAGCTTTGCTGAAATCAAGTAATACCAGAACTGTACCTTTATTTGTATCCGAAGCCCGAATAATGTCATCTGTAATATTGAGGAGTGCAGTGGCGGAGCTAAATCCGGATTGCTCAGCAGGTAATATATTATTGTCCTCAATGAAGTGACGAAGCTGTTTCTCCATAATTTTCTCAGTTATCTTCGACAGGCAAGATAATATGTTTATTGGTCTAAGATCTTTATAGTCACGCGGATCATCAATTTTTGGTAAAGGCAAAACCAGAGCATCTTTCCAAGAAGATGGGAATCTTGATTCTAAGAATATTGTATTAATAATATTAACCAAAACTGATAAAATATATGGACAACATTGTTTTATAAAACTTATACTATAAATCCATCAGTGCCAATTGCATTACTTTTAATTTGGTTAATAATTGACATTGGATAATGTTCTTCAACAAGGTTAAACATAAATTCAGAGTTTATATTTCTGTTACGACTATAGTAATTAATTATGTAATCATCAAAATGCTCCATTTGAGGAATGCTATCAATAAAATAATTGTTAATATTATCCGCGTTATAAAGATATTGCGGAATTGAAGTTCTTTTATTTTGTTTGACACTGAGCGAATGAAATGAAACCCAGAATTTTATATGCAGCATTACCGAATCTTCTATAGTACCTATTACGTGTCAAATGATCAGCATCAAAGAAATTGTCAGATAATTAAAAGGAAGAACTAAAAATAAAATATGAAATAATGTAATTTCAGATTTGTAGGAATGTAATTTTCTGTGTATATTACACAGGGTTATTTATTACATTCTGAAAGTTGTACCTGCTCGAGTATAGGGTACCAGTAACAGTATCAACCAAGATTTGCATATTAAATAAATTTTATACAAATTTGCATACGCTAGATAGTTTTTTGAATTACTCCATATTTAATTTACATATAGAAGCAAGAAAATTAGTTTAAGTATATTACAGCGCACATCTGCGGTGAATTACGGCAGTTGAGTGCGGTTGAGACAGAGGGGTCAGTCTGAAGCGGAAACGATAATAGGATGGGAAAAATAAAGGGAGAAAATTTCAGTGAGCGCTCGTCTAGGAAACTGCCCATATTCAATCAATCATGATGAGAACCGAACAGTCGATGTCTAAATGGAAAACACACAGGTTGAATTTCGAAAGGCCCGTGATTGATATTTATGACCCGGTGAGGGTAAAATGGCAAATATTTAACGTTCTCCGTCTGGTAATATTAATACCTAACATCGGCGAGATTTGACTCCCCAAATACTAGAATAGTGGATGCTGTTTCGGAAAACTAAATAGAACTCTTATGTGCATCACTGCATAGATAAAGGAGTTTCTTGAATCCTACAAAATGGAATTAGTTGAACACATTTTGTTTAAGGTCACGTCATCACCGACACCGTGTTTCATTTTATCACTTACGAAAAACCATTCTTCTTAAAAACAAAACGATAACATTTTTATTAGTCTCGGCGTTTTAAATGACAGTTCAAATGACGTTCTATAACTGAATACGCCGAAAATTTTTTTTCGCGGGATTTTTCGCAAATGAACTAAAATTAACAATTGAACCCGAATGGTTATCCCGTATTTTATGGACAGATGAGGCCCATTTCTCTCTAAATGGTGGAGTCAATACTCAAAACAGTCGAATATGGTCAACATATGATACACATGAAATTGTTCAAGGTCTTCATGACAAGAAAGTCACCGTTTCATCCGGTTTCACATCTAATTTTATCATTGGACCGAACTTTTTTGAGCTGCTATTGGAACTGTTTGGACTGTTACTGGTGAACAAGCACGTAGGAATTGAAAACATGATTTTTATGCAGGATGGAGCACCCTCGCATATTTACCGACCAGTTAAAGAATTTTTAACTGGTTTATAAGCAGATATTTTGTAAATTCATGGCCTCCAAGATCGCCTGATCTTAACCCAGCGGATTACTGGCTGTGGGGTTGTTTAAAATATTTGGTGTTTAGAACACGACCAACAACGCTGGAAGAATTAAAAGACTCTATTAGAGAGCAAATTGCTGCAATTCAACTAGAAATTCTGAATAATGTACAAGTTGGAGGAACGGTTGGTGATTGTACAGTAAAATGGACGACATATCGATTTGCGTTAACCACTGTTTGACATTGATTTGTTTTAGTCCTTATTTAAATAAGCCATTTGCAGATGGAGAATAGTCTTAATGATGTCCTTACTATTCGTAGTTATTTGCTATAAGAAATCTCGTTGTTTAGCAATCGAATTTCTTTCACATTCTGCTATTAACTTAATTTGTTAAAAATACATAATAAGCTGAAATGTATCTCCTACTTTATGATAACTTTGTATATATATAATACAAACTATTGTCACATACTGAAAGAAATGGGGTTATTAAACTGTTTCACTAGAATAACTTGTATACCTATGGCCTATTAATATTTTTATGCAATTTTTATATTAATAATAATATAACATTTATTAATTTTTTTTTTCAAAAGTAAAGTCCATACTCATTATTTAATCAGTTTCGCTGAAATAGACTTTATACATACGAGAGTTAGAGACTATAAGTAATTAGTTTTGAACATATCATATTTTATATGTAGGTATTATATTTCGTTTGTATAACAGGTACGATTTATTGTAGAAAGGAAGTAACCACAGATATGTATATAACGGTTGTGCTAACAGTATTATACTCCTTCATAATAATTATATTTCGCGTTTTAACATGTAAAACTCATTTTATAGTAGTTGCCGATTGGCGCCGCTCGCAAGTATTCGGTTAATTTCGTTAAACAAGCAGCACAAAAGCGAAGCTCATTATGCTCATACTTCCATAATATATTTATTAAAATATAAAACTATACTAGATTTATACAATATAAATTATGAACCCTCTGTTTCATATCTCTGAAAATATGTAACATATGGCATGTAGGTATAATTTCAAAACAACAATAAAGCGGTTTTTTGCCAGGCAACTATGATTCTTATTTAGATAAATATAAGTGTATATTAGATAATTTAAAGTTCATAGGTACCTCCTAAAGAAATAAAATTACATTATTCTGTTGTGTACCCGTAAATGGTTTAGTGCAGTTTTACTTACATTATTTATGGCGAGAATACAGAGAAGGACAAAAATGTTAAAACGAATATTTCCCTATAACTAGAAATCAACCTTATTTCAGAATTTTGTATTTTGAAGTTGACTCTATCTTGATGGAAATGAGCTCTTTAACGAGCTTAGTTTTTCCTATAACTAGTAGTATCTGAAATATCTAGTAATCTCATTGCATTTTCCTCAAACCCTGCGTACGTGTCTACGCCCGATTATCCACAAACTAATGTAACCATTCTGCCTACATGTTTTTGCTAAATTAAAGGCTATCGATTGCATTTAACTGCCACTGGGGAAAAGAAAGCAATAATGGAAAGAGAGAATGAACTCTTAGGGGCGTCTTATTATCTGTCTGGAAAGAAAGCTTTATTCAATTAGGCATCAATCAGAATTAGAGAGATTAGTGTGGAGATAAGCTGGACCAAGTATGCCCTGATCCACGTTCCGGTAACTCGGTTACCGCAGTTATCACAGAGTAACAGCGGTGCTTCTCCTCCCGAACTTGCCCTACTTTAATTATAACCACTCCGGCTAGTGGAAATCACTTGTTAGGGTAACTTGGAGTGACGCCTGTCTTAAATTAGCCGAGTCGGTAAATAGGATATAACTGAGATTGCTTGTACAAGTTCGATCACCCATTATCATCGATATTCCATTGTCCGGAGAAAGATATTTCAAGGAAAAGTGTAGTACTGGAGGGGTAGTGAATGTATGAGTGCAAAAGGTCGGTAGTACCCTTAGAACAAATTCATGGAGTTCATAAATATTAAAATAATCGAACTACATTTGACAAGTGAAATTTATGTTAAAGTAAATTAAATTATGAACAAAATAAATTTGTTTTTCTTCAAGTGTATAATAATACTTACAATATATTATGTAAGACGTATTATAGAAAAGGCTTATCGTTTCACTAGTAAAGAAATATTTTAATTTTTTTACTAGTACAGAAAAGTAAAAGTGTAACCATAACAACGGATTAAAAAGGCGAATAATGTAGCCATGATTTTTCAGAACTGTCAGTTTGAAATTAAACGTCATACGTTCGATCGCTTTTTATACTAGCATAAATATTTGAAAAAATACACTTTTAATTTTGACGTTTGAAGAAAAATAGTAGTATATGCCACTCAGAGTATAAAACTCTTTTTGTGTTTCGTCCAATTTACACAGCCTTGGCCTCCTCGGCTAATATGCGGACATGTAAAATGTGTAACGAGTTTCATTTCAAAATTTTGAGAGAGAGAGGGTGGTGCTTAGTGAAAATTTTGACACTTTTGTATGTAATGTGAATTTGTTAACGTGACATAAGTTATACAAGACTTTTAAAATGTGTCTTACCAGCAAATTAAAAATCGTTTGTGTAATAACTAACTTCCCTTTACTGAAAAAAGTACAAAATGGTACATCAAAATTAATTCATAACGGAAACCACTAATTTAAGCCAACAAATGCTCGAAGTGTTCCCCATTCACAGCGAGACAATGGCCCAGTCTATCGTAAAAACTATCAAGTACATTTCGAATTCATTCTAGAGAAATCAACGCAACTTCGAATCTTATGCGCTGTTCCAATTCGGCAAGATTATGGGCACGATTTTTATACAGCTTGGATAGTGTCTCCACAAGAAGAAATCGCAAGATGTAAGGTTAGGAGACCTCGGTGGCCATTCTGTGACTCCTCTTCTGCCAATCCAACGCTGTGGGAAGACTTGATTTAAATAGCGACGTAGATCATGGTGGAAATGGGGTGGTCCTCTGTCTTGCTGAAACCAGATTTCCCGAATTGGTACTCCAAGGGCAGGAATTACTTCATTATGTAGCAGTTCCAAATTCAAAGTTACCAAAAGATGCAAAAACTTAACTAAAGAACTTTCATCTCAACAATATTCTTTGATACTGGGGGTTTTAAAAAAGTTATATACATTATTCCATTCATATTGGGACCCTGTACTACAACAAATTATATGAATTAATAACACATCTTTCTCTAAACTTTTAATATATTTTCATCTACATATATAAGCGAGCCGGTGGCTCAGGGCTTAGTGTCTCGATCACTCAACCCAGAGGTCGTGGGTTCTAATTTCCATTCCACCAAACAATTTTTAATTAAATTGTTTACTCGTAGATCAAGACTTATTCGTAGCGATGGCTTGGCAACCGTCCTGGCGATGGCCTAGGATGGGAAGAATGTCAACTTGGTGCTAATGTGAGAGATTAAAATCAGTTGATGTTTGACTTGTCCCCCTAACTAATGAGGTTTTCCAGGTTTCTCTCATTCCAGCACTGAATGGTGGTTAGGGCCTACCAACGTAAATCGTTCCTGAGGCATAAATGCGGCCCGCGAAATAATAATATGCCGCCCCCCTACTACACAAGTCTCAGATTTTCGGGCTAATCCTTGCGATTATAATGAGGGGGTCGAGATATTATTATCTATTATTATCATTATACAGGGTTATTCAGAACTTATCTCTAAAACTTTGAGGATATGCGCATCCTTAAATAAGAAATCGATATCACCAAAAAAATTTATAATAAAAGTAGGAAATCTTAGGATTTCCCGTAAACAATGTTTAAAGTTATACCATTATAAAGAACTACGTAGATGGGCAACTGTACTTCAACGACATCGGATATACCACATTCCGACAAAAAACAGTAAACAAGTTTTTTGTACCTGGAACGCCTGGTTAAGATCGAACGAATAGAGTTGAAATGGGGATAATATCTCTATTATCTATCAGTCATCAGTCTATGTGTGTCGCTCTCGCAGTGCGGGTGTTTTATTTATCGTAGGAGTCAAACTGTAAAATTTTCAAAATGGCTCATGTGTACAGTAATGTTGAGTTAATGGACATGATTCTTATTTATGGCGAAGTTGAACAAAATTCATTGGCAGCCTCGCGCTTGTATGCGGATCTATTTCCCAATCGACAAATGCCAAATTATGCAACTTTTACGGCAGTGGTACAACGTGGCCGTGATACTGGTAATTTACGTGCAAATCGTGGACGAGATGGTGGCCCGGGACGCTACAACGTATTTTAGCAGCTGAAGAACAAGTGTTGAATCTGGTCCGTGAAAATCCGCGAATAAGTACAAGTCAGATCGCCTGGGGCACTGTTACCAGCGGATTATCAATTACGAGTTAGATTTTGTGAGTGGTTGTTGCAACAAAATGCTGAAAATCCCCAATTTACTGCTGATGGACAAAATCTCGAACAGCTTTTGTAACAAGGTATGTGCAAATTTTTTATAAATTTCATGTTTCTAATACCTAGTAATCAAGTAGCGCAATTCTTCAAAATTAGTGTAACAAAATTTTATTCATTTTAAAGACACGTCACTTTGGTCACATCTATCTATCTTTAAGTTTATTTTAAAGTAAAAACGCTGCAAATCTTTTTTGCGCCGGGTGTCGGTATACTCTCAGATCTTCCGAAGTTTTTTTCGTGCTAGCCAGTTTGCATTGTCAGTCCCAAGGTTACTCCATTACAGTGGACCAGTATCCAACGGTGTGCAATGAAAAATTTAAATAGTTTTCAGAAGCCGCCAAAAATTTTTTTTTTGCACTACCACATTTCTACATGTATGTTGAACATCCCCAAATTTTATTATGGATAAGTTCTGAATAACACTGTATATAGAATAATCAGTTGAAATAATTACAACTTATCCAACAAATATTGGAATGTTTGCAACAATGAATCTTAAATTGCTACTTGGCTGGCCCTCTAATTTAAGCGAATTTTCCACCCCGTTATAAAATACACTTGACGAGCCTAATAATATAAAACCATTGCCCACCACTTGAGCCGTCGATGTATGTGGTTAAATCAATTTTATTTAGTTCCGTTAGTGCTCCGCGACCGCCCAAGGCCGTGTCTTGATACCCAAGGATGCCTCGATGTGGGGCCGGGGCCCCTCTGGCGGACACACCGGAACTTAACTAGAACACTGAAGGTCGTTATTGGATTTGTTCCCACTATCGGAGATTGCTTTTGCCGGCGCAGAGCCGATTGCCCTCTCGCTTTGGTTTTTGCGTCAGAACGAGAATTAATATTTGATCCTTGGTCGTGTATTGCCCTCTCCAGACGTGTTTTTCGGCGGGAAAAGTGAAATATACTTTAGGGTATTACAATATTTTTATATAGTTTTTTGTATATGCATAAAGTGCGCTACATACAGGGTGTACCACTTAAGCGTATCAGAAACATAGCGGCTAAACCGTATAGGAGCTAGTTATTTTCAATCAAGTGTTCTATGATTTAAAATTATTTTCGATTATACAGGGTGTTTAGTGTAGGCTGTGTGCAACACAACTTCGTTATTTTTAATGGAACACCCTGTATATTATTGCATATTTGGATAGAACGTTGTCTGAAGAATACAGTGATATAAGGATTTATGGGTCTACCTCTAACAATAAGGAAGATATGGCCAAAAGAGTGTACCATAAGATATAATTACATATATAAACTAGGTACATGGTTTGTTTTTCTCTTCTTGAAGTAAAAGTTAAAGAGTGTATAAAGAAACTCGGTATACTATTGAGCTCTCATATATATCGTGTCACTTCGTGGTATATCGGACTGTATCATCCGAAATTCTAAGAAAAATGTCGACTTCCGTCATCAAATTAATGGGAACTGCGCAGAATCCTTACTGGACCGAATCGTCATTTCCAGTCTTCAAAATACCATAGTACATACTTGTATAAGACTTTTCCGTTCTATGGATCTTTATATTTCTGTGATGTTGAGTCAACATTGGCGCATTCGGCAGAATATCAAATTAATTTTGTGCTGATAAACAATACATAACAATCTACCGGTGACACATATTGAGTCACCATTGGCGCATTCGGCAGAATATCAAATGATTTTTGTGCAAATAACTAGACGTAACAGTCTACCGGTGACACACACTAAGCAGGTAATTCGACTTATAGGTCTCATCAGTCTCGTACACAGGTCTCAGAGTGAAGGGAACTAAAAGGCTTCCATGAAGGAGTTCCACAGAAGTTTACTGGTGTAAACTGTTGTACTACAATCAGAGATTATAAATAATCGCAATCTTCTGTAAAATATTCCTACATTAGTTCTGCAAGAATGTAGAAAACAACATGTTGTGTAGATTCCCCTCATACTCAAAACAATATACCTACTAACCAGAAAAAAATACGTTAGATCAATCCAAAAAGATACAGATTTCTCTCACGTGTCATATATGTTATTTGAAGCCATATTTAACATTTTCTTAAACGTATCATATACTGGATTTGCTACACCCTATAAGACAAAAAATATCTGTTAGCTGTTGAACAATGTAACACACGTGATAAAAAATTTAGAACCATCCATAAAACTTACCAAACCTGACTCATGATAAATTCCCGGCAAAGTACCAAAAGTATGATTTAAACCACCGAAATCTAAATTCGTTTTATACATTTTAATATACCTAACTTATATACCTCCTAAAAAAATGTCTACGTTTTTATGTACTAACTTATTTTTGCTTTAGTTTATAGAATTTATTTCAGTATTCATTTATGTGAGTTTTGTCTTATTTTTTTTTAAAATTTATTTTATTAAATAATACTGGAAATATCACGTGTGAAGGTCTTTCAAGGCGTTTGAATTTTTTTCTTTTATAGCTAGATGGTTCAAACGCCAAAAAAAGTTTTTCACACATGGTGAAATTCATTACAGCATCTGTAAGACAAAAAGTTGTTGGTTTCACGCTACCGAATCAAAAGCTACAGTGAAAAATTATTTATTTATTTTCACAAAAATATTTTTATTTGTCTCTTTAACAATAGAAGAATAAGTAGGTAGTACACAGTAAAAAAAGACAAATGGTAAAATTACTAAATAGTAATGGTAATTTGCTGCAGTGCTATTTTTAACACGAACTGGGTAGTATAATAACTAAACCTTTAGAACTCATATTACACGAACGATATACCCGCCAAGTTTGTAGAAGTACTCATAAATTGTAGTAAAATTTACAAAACCCCGTGTTAAAAATGAATCAATCCGCCATAAATACGGAATAATTACACGGTAAATAATTAACTATTACACATTACCTTGTAAAATCTACTGTGTTAAATTACTTTTATGTAATGTAATAATACACCGATATATCTAACACTGCAAAGTGTGGACTATATACACACTGATGAGTGTGGATTCAGTGTTAAAATCAGTCAGATTTTTTTACTGTGTACTAATAATATGCAAAGAAAACCAAATATATAAAAATATTCAAGATTCTCCATTTAATTTTCAAAAGCTGAGGTTACTTGTGATTAAAATCAAGTTTTATTATGTTGAAATTTAATTTTTGAGTGTATTTTTTAAATGGACTTGGATATATCTTGGAAAATCAAAGAAATACAAAGGACGAGCCACATTCAGTTATGAAGTTGGTTCTGAGATTTAAATCAGGGGATATTGCGGACCAAGGTTGGTTGGGTAGCTGCCCCATTCTCACTGCAAGGGGGGGGGGGATCACGTTAAAACGAAAACTGGTATTCAAATCGAGAAGGCGGTATTGCGTGCAGATATTCACTGCACCAGCAACGTGACGGAAATTATTTATGATGACGTCTTTAAAGATGTTTCCGTTTTCAAGATATACAATACGTTTTTCTTCTTGTCACCTTGTCACAACCTGTGTCTTAGGGCCGAAGAACTTGCGATATACGTCAATGGGTACTTATTTCTAAACCTGGTCAAAGAACACCTATGAATTTTCTACACGTAGTTAGTAAACACCCTGTATAACTTGTGCGTAGTATATAATCGCATCTAGATACATTTACTTTTAATATGGTGTGGTTTCAAAATACAGAGATCACAAACGGTGCGAAGGAAGTGGAAGGGAGAAATGCGGTATAAGAATTTTCTGACTTGTGTATAATATTAAGAATCTTGTGGTCTTGTCCGAATATAATAATAATAATAATTTATGTATCTAAAAAATTATCTGAATTACTGATACGGAACTGCCATATTTAGTTAATGGGATACTTATTGGGGAATAACGGGACTTCCATAGCATACCTTCGTTTGCAATTTTGAATGGAACGTGCCTACACAGCCTCGTTATACCGCTCTCCACCCGATATGAATATCCATAGCGATGAATATATATTATAGGAATGTTTACTGTCTTTGCCCTTATGCCAGCAAATTAGGTTATGATGGAAATTTTGGACGCGCTAAACTAATATGAAGCTCTGCATAATTTTATTATATCGCAATATATTCTAAGTTGTCACACGTACAAGCTGGCTGTTTTTGCTATTTTTTTCGTTTATTCACCACTTTCGTGTTCACATTTTGTTAGCTTAACAGTGAGTTGTGAAATATAAATAATCATGCACGGTTCAAGTAATGGAAAAATATTAGAGATGCAGTCTTACAGAAACGGTTCTGAATTTGTTAATAGTTGTGGCACATTTTCAATAAAAAATTGCAGCATATACCTACGTATCAAAGATCTAGGAGTATACGTTGATTCAAAATTAAGTTTCGCATATAGTATCGATCTAATAGTTAGATCGATACTATATGCGAATACTATTATATAGAATAATAAAAATTTTAGATTTGTTCTGCGAAATTCTCGGGAATTCCGTAATTATTTTATAGTAACATTATTGTGTAATTCTTTCATAAGATAGGGATTAGAATACTGTTCAGTTGTGTGGGCACCAAATTATGTAAAATATATTGATGTGCTCGAAAGAGTTCAACGCAAATTCTTGAAATTTTTTACTTTTAAGGAAAGCAACGTCTATCTTTCCAATGGATATCGCAAGGCTTGTTGCTTGAAAGATATCACTTTAACCGCCGGTTTCACAATTAATTTTAACTATCAGTTTGACTATAAGTTTAGATTGTGAATTTCTTTAACATTTTCTCTACAACTATGCACATTCTAAACTTATGGTTAGTTAACTATCGGTTAAGTAACGTTAACCAGCTATTGTGAAATCCGTACCTAAGCCATTTACATAGTGCGTCGGCAAATGTTCTTATCTAAAGTAATTAGATCAAGTCAGGTGGATTACCCACTTGAGTTATTGGTTTTTTTTCATTTCATTCAAACTCCCTCCAATTTTACGACAATAGCCCACATTGTCTAGAGCGGAGACAATTATAAGAGATGATGAAACTTGGAAATAAAATAATTATAATGATTTGTTATTGACCGTTCCAAAAATGAATGCGCCCTCTGCATGAAAATATTTGAACCTACTTAAAAGGTAATTTTTGGAGGCTTATTGATGATATAATGATAAATAACACGTATTTGGGTTTGTTTAACGTAATAATTTAGTGGTGCTTGTGATTTTTTGGTATTACTAAGTTAAAAACGACGTGGTTGGTAGGTATTTGTACATCTTTATTTTTACATTTTAAAATGGCATTCAAAAGAAATCAGCACAACACAAACTGCCGTGTTTATAGGTGTCATTCCACAAAACGTGTCAATATAAGTGTTTTAGATTGAAGATGTAGGTTGATTGAAGTTTGGCCCTAGTATAAGAAACTGTTTCTCATTCATTTCTCCAAAAGGCATGTAATAATTTAATAACAGAAAATACGTTTATTTAAACAACATAACCACGTTGTTGCTGTTTGTCTATACTTTTCTATCATTAGTCTTATAAAAGCAGAATATATTTTAGTTTAAACATTATTTAACAAAAAACAAGCACTAATATGGTATCAACGTACAGTTTATCACACTTATTTTAGCCCAAAATGTAAGTAAACAAAAACTAGGGTACCTGTTTCAACTCAAAAAATTCATATAATTAGCAATGAAGCACTTATGGGACGTTTGACTACTTTTACCACTCTTTATCCTTTATTTCACCCTAACTAACACATGAAGTAACTATATTTATGGCAGCTGAATATTAAATTGCTAGATGATGTGATATGAAATGCAAAATTTTTACTCGTCTTCATCCATATTTGTTTACAATTTGCAGCGCCCTCATCGGTAATTTGAATCGCCAATAATGTTAATGAAGCTGTTACATTTGCTGATATTGTTACATTCAGCACTCAGTATGCATTGGTATACAGCATACCTACCTACTATACAGATCAAATATAATTATGTATTATCCATATATATTAAAACGCGTCGATTCTGTCTCGCTCTAAATTCCGTCGCCGAATCCACAAAGTTTCAAAGCTATCCCTCCAGAGGGGGATCGCGGAGCGATCCCCGCGGGCGACAGGAGGTCGCCCCCGGCCTTTCTCCAATGCGTAGGGGTATTTTCGTCCCGTTTCCTACGCGTTTTCCCAATTTAAACGCCTTTTCAAAAAACCTCTGCAAAATTTTCGTCGATCGCTGTTCGGCGAGAGAGATACGGCTAGCACTGGCGTTTGTCCTCGCGCCTAATAGTCCCGTCATGCCTGTCGAAATCCCGACTTTTCGCGGGACTCCCTAGACCCTTTTTACGGCTTCGAGAACTGCTTCACGCGAAAGTTCCGTCCTTTCTCTAATCCTTTGAGATTTTTTCGAGACCGTACGTCGACTCCTTCTTCGTCTATTTCGTCTTCGAAAATCTCGAGTCGCGCCCGTCTCAACTTCTTTCTCAATTTATCTACCAATGTGAGATTGCACTAACGAGTCAAGCACCTCCCACGAAAACTGTCAAATTAATTAAACTTCAGATAGGTTATTTTCCTACGAGAAATATTGCTAACGGAATCGATAGTACTGACTGCCAAACACTTCTGATTATCAAAACACTGAAGCGAAATGCTTTTCCAATTAGAAAATCGGTAAAAATTATTTTTCAGGTTGACACTTACAGTTTACATACTTAAACGTCTCAAGATAAACATTTGACAACAGGCGTGGTAGCGCAACGGGAAAGTCGTAGGATTGAAAACTTAATAATGCCGATTTTCTCCCATTTCTAGTTAGTATAATAAAAGAAGCAGTAGAACCGCTCCATAGATATTGTTTTTATAGTTTATCCACCTATCCCTGTCGGAATAGTACAAAAAGATTCGTCATACCAAACCTATTTATGAAATCAATTTAAATTTCAATTACAGCCTTTGCCTTGCTCTTTCGATATCTGGGAGACATATTTGGAATAAAATAATAAAGGGAAGCGCCTGCGGCGCGCTCCAAATAGGTCCATAACATAAGGTATGCAGACATATTGAGTGTTTTCGCCGGTTTGTGGATAGTAGGCTTGGCTGAGGGTGTGGTTCTGGTGGCCGCATTAAAGGGGCGCCTACATTACGATCGGGGGTGAAGGATTCAAATAGATCGTTACAAAAACCAGCCGTATGTAAATAAGTGTACCGCATTATTAAATTTACACACAAAATTATCTGAAGGGAGAATCTTGGAAGAAATTACAAGATACGGTATTCGCTTGATAAGTTTTATTCATTAACATATAAGAATTATTATACTTATAGGGTTGTAATTTAACAATAATCCGATTCCCAATAAACCCACATACGTTTTTAAAACGTATTCTCAACGTGCCATTGGTTAATAATCCGTGTTCCGTTACAAATTCAACCGTTTATTTATGGTTGAAAAAATAATGGTCTATCGTAACGTTAGAATTACATAGCTTTTTCACTAAAAATGTTAGCAGTTTTTTTCCAACGTGAAATAAACGTTATTAAAATATGTAAATAAACCTTATTTTTTAAACGTTTATAATACGTCCACATCAATTGAATAGTTTATTAAAATTTTAGCAAAACGTTTTTGTAAGGTTTTAGAATTACGGATTCTAATAATGCATAAAAAGCGTGTTTTAAACGTTTTGCACTTAATACATATTTGGAAAACATTAACCCAAAAATATTTTGTGCAGAACAATTCAATAAAATGACATTACATAATAAATATATAAATAGGTGTATATGCAGTAGTAAGTATATAACACTTAATTGCTTGAAAACTGTAGCAAGTATAGTGGTTGAAACCAGGAAGAAATTGACGTTTTTAACACGTGTCAATAATGATGTAATTAAACGTTTGTCTGGATTAAAGAATTTTATTGGTGCGTAGATGATCACGTGATCATTTCGAGGTATCATTTCGAGTTCTTTCTTGCAAAATTTTGTCAGTTGCATATTCGTCATTCGACAAAGTGTAGTCGTGTTACCACATCGTCGTGTCCATAGTTACCATATTTTCATTTATAAGGTAAGATAATTTTTATATCTATTGAATTTTATTTTATTTATACAGTTCTGGGTGTTTTGTTTTATTCAAATTACAATTTCTTTACAAACGATGTTTACCTACTTTAGATCTCAAATATGAAAGTGACAATAACATTTATGCTGTGTGATTTTTACATAAACATGGCGGACGGTTTAAACGGGCTAAAATTATATTAACTAATTTAAAATTATTTCTTCTCTGCTGTTTCCGTTTTTTTAATGTGATAAATAAATAAATATTTTTCATTTCTGTCCCTATAGTGTATATATAGGACAAAATAATAAATAATAAATAAATAATATAGTGCTTGAGATTGGTTTTGTTTCAGAAGCCGCCAAACTCAACATTTCATCAAACGAAAAGAACGACATACGAGTTGCATGAAGCGTAAAGGAATGGCTCAAGCATTCATCAACTAGAATAAACCAAGGCAAACATAAATAAAAATACTTATTTAACAATTTGTTAATATGTTAATTTGTTAATTAATACGTTGTATCAATCAATTCAGAAACTTTATTTATTAAAAAAAGACTTTTAAAAGATTTTTATTTTTGCTCTATGTTCTATGTTTACCTAAGTTTGTAATCTGTTAATCTCTGTTATATTAATTCCGACTTGTAAGTCTTCAATATTATTAAGACTCTCATTACAGAAATTCTTATATTGTTTTCTAATTAATATTGATTTGCATATGCCATTTGTATCATGTCATAAAAGAATTGTATCAGTTAATAACGAATATCCCTTACAAATAAAAATAATGGTTTGAAAAATGAAATATTATACATTTCATTTTTCAAACCATTATTTTTATTTGTAATTGATATTCGTTATTAACTGATACAATTCTTTTATGACATGATACAATTGGCATATGCAAATCAATATGAATTAGAAAACAATATAAGAATTTCTGTAATGAGGTGATGAGTTGAAAAATACGTTTTTTAAACCTTTATTGTAATGTTAAGATTGTAACATGTTAACATCTAAAAAAAACGTTGAAAAAATATGTTATTTAAACCTTCTCTACTACATTTAATTTACGTTAACTAAAAACCTTAATATAACGTTATTTTAAAACGTAGAAGTTAAAGCATGTAAATATTAAAATTTATCGCTTCATAGTTACGAATATTAAACGTTTATACTTTCGTTATCTTAAACGTGTAAAACCGCGACATTTTTAAGTTAATTGTACGTAAAAACAACACTTCTTTTTCAAATGGTGTTAGGAAATTATAAACGACTTTCTAACGTATGTGAGTTTATTGGGTTATAAGTACCTATTTGATTCACATTTGTTTAGATAGACGTATTTGGCGTGGTTATTAGGTACTTTTTACTACAGTTACAAAATTGATATTCTCGGAGTGCCACAGAAATAGCCAATTTTGATACTATTTTTGTTGCATCTTGATAACTGATTGAAGGGTCCATTCACTGTAGACTTGACAGGCATGAATTCGGGGTCGGGTTGAGAGGTTGGGTAGCCGATGGGTGAAGACTTATAATATATTCTCACTACCGAATTATTTAGATTTCGGAGGTGCACGTAAAGCCGTAGTAAAAAGGCACATGGAAATAAAGTTAGCTCTTATTGCAAGGGTACCGGATTTGTCTTATAATTGCAACAAAATTTCTTTTTAACGTTATAAATTATATATCACCGGAAAGATCAAAAGATAAACTAGATCCCTATAGCAGCAAATTTTTGTTTAATACACGTATTTTAGAGAAAATAATTTTTGAAAATGCGCTAGTTTAGTACAAGATTATTTGCCTGGAATTTCAAAAATAAAAAGAATTACCAAAAATTACTACTATAGGGATTTAGATTAAAGTCATATCTTTCAATACTTTTTTACTAAAAGTCGCTATCTTTTATAGTTTTTTTATAATTAGACACGAGACGAACGCCGATTTTGGGCTTATTTCGGACTAGTGAATGGACTCTTAAGATACAATTTTTGATGTTATTGTACTGAATGTGGACTATCTACATAATTTAAACTCGACAGGGTCAGAGATATTTAATATTTTGTAAAAAATTACAGGTGCAATGGTTTCTAAACTTTGTTTTTTACTAGATATATAGAAACGATCAAAATACTTAGATCAAGGCACAGTATAGTATTCCATCTAGCATTTCAACAAATTCCAACTAGGAAAATTTTTTAGTTCAAATGAAACATCTTGTAATTTCTACAAATGATGTAGGCTTTTTTCTATGAAAGGTATATTATATCGGTCAAATATTAATATAGGTGTAAAATTGTTTGAGAGATTCAGGATTTATTTCGTATTTTAAAAAAAATTTCGGAATATTGCAAGCTAAAAATAATATCATCAGCTTAAAAAAATTAATAGATAAATGCTGCTCTCCTACACTGTATTTGATGTTGTAGATCGTTCTTATAATGCATAAAGATTAAGTAATTTAAGTAATAGTCACTAGTCTAGTCTGGTTTGACGCTCTTTTCCCTTCTCTACTCTGAGACGCCAAATTGTGACGCTCCCTTACTTTATTTTCGGTTTTAGTACCCTTAAACGGTCGGTCGGTCTATTTTTTTCTCGAGCGCCACCATTCATTGGTTTTATTTGCTGAATGGTCCACATGGACTCTACTCGCTGATGAGTAGAGGTTGGGTAGCTACAGTGAAGAAGGTGCAAAAAATACACATGCCAGGGTCAATGTTTCTCAAATCTAGGTAATTAAAGTAAGTTTAGTATGTGTTACTACAAGATTTATTAAAATTAAAGTAGACAAACAGATAAATTATATATGCAATATAATAAACCCAGATTACCTACTAGCAGTAATGCATATTATTCAAGCATTAAATCGGCAGCGTCAAACCAAAATTTAATCACAGTTCAAGAAAAGAAGCGGTGCAAATATTAAACAAATGATAAAAATAAATTAAACGGCTTTGTGTGGAAACGGAACAACGTGACGGATAGAGGAATATAGAAGTCGAAGTCTTCCTGGAGGCATACGCACGTCACAGGTTATTCGTCAAACATGTCGGGACAGGTACAGATGTACAAGTGTACCTAGAGCAATCACGCACGTCACAGGTTATTCATCATGTATGTACCAAAAGTTTCGGACAGGTATAACTTGTAGAAAACTTCCTGGAGGCATACGCAGGCTGGAGGCTGAGTATATATTTAGCGGAATAGTTACTTGAATTTAACTTAAAATATCGGCAAATAAATAATATCCATCCAATGTGTAATTAGAACATATTTTAATTTTAGAAAAGCATTATAACAAAAACTGAATTACCTATCTATTCATATAGCTAACTAGGATTAGGTAGGTACCTGCTAACTGTCACAGTTTAGTTTATGGCTGTTATAATATAGATTATTATTAACAGGTTGGGAATTTAACTGTTGGGTATAAGCTTAACAGTTTTCTTTACTAGGAACTTATTATAAATAAACTGTTATTCATTCATTCTCTTAGAAAATATTAAATGACAAAAGTTCTAAGCCCCAAGTAGCATTGTAGACACAATTTTGAAACTAATTCCGGTTTTTTGTCTGCCATCAATCTTTCCATTCAAATATTTTCTGAAACGCAATAACCGATTTGTTTTGTTTACACTGCAGCTTAACAATATCTCCACAAATAATATGAACCGTTGCATTTTTTTTTTGAAAATCATCATCAATCAAAGTGTTCCAATTTTTTCTTCGAAAGAAATTGCAACGTTAGTTACTTCAATTATTTATATAAACAAACACCTATAAAGTATAGAAATTTACTGTAACGACTGTTTCAGTAATATTTCTATATTTCTTGTACAGTAAATGGAAACCAAATAACAATATTAAACTAAACTTTTTACAAGATGTCAAATCCGAAGTCACATGAAAAAGAAGATGAATAAACTAATCTTGTAGTTGGCACCAATGTTCGCTGTCAATACTTTCCGCTGGAAGAAATTAGAAACTAAGTACCTACCTACTTGACATCTTCTAAATTGCTATTGATCGTTTCTTGAATTACGACAGAGTTTAATTCTTTAATTTTTGTTTAAAAAGTGAAAATGCCGACTTCTGCTAATTTAGTTTGTGGTTTTTGGATGTCAGCCAATATGAAAGTGAATTTCGTAGGGATCATTTACGGTCATAACAAAACGCTGTTTAATTATAGTGGATTATAAACAAATTGACCAGAAATATTACTTATTTGACAGTTACTGTTTATTAGTGTCCAATATTAGCAACATTGGAAATAAAATATTCAAACGAAAGAAAAATTTAATTTATTTTACTTAGAAAATTTATTGATAATTGAGAGGTATTCGAGGCGAGAAAATATTATTTTATCTTTAAAAAATATTCCGTAAAATGATAACCGTTTAGAATTATAACTTGGACGTTCGCAAAAGTCCGTAGGTAGGTACCTATTTTAATTTTTAAAGTTGGTACCTACCTAGGTACACACATATGCATACATACATCACTAATTCACCAATTGTAAGTGGCCTATAGGTACATATTCATATTTATTTACCTCGTTTGTATCCTTTCAATTTTATATTTTGTTTCCCTGTTTCTGGTATACTATAAAAGAAAAACACACCACAGAAAATGGACAATAAATTAGATATATGAATTATTAGTAACGTACATTTTTCGAATCATAATTATTGACACATTTTCAGTAATTAGTTATACCTATATGAAGTAAAATAAAAGTTGTGTGTTACATTTTTGAGCAATTAGTATTCGAAACTATCAAAGTAGGTACATATACATTACATATTGTGTAGTATCACTATAATAATGGAAACATGTGCTATTTTCTCATAAGAAAATATATATTAAGTCCACAATTTATTGCGACACGTGGCCAACATCTTGTTTTGAAGTTTGGAACAGGTTCAATTTATTAGAAACATTCGCAAAAATGTGTCGTAAATTGCTACCTGTGCAGTATCTAAGCTTAGTGTTTAACACAAGTGATTAACAATAGCCCGGCTAGCTCAGTCGGTAGAGCATGAGACTCTTAATCTCAGGGTCGTGGGTTCGAGCCCCACGTTGGGCGATAACTTTTTTTTTTAATAACTTACGATTTACAGCTGGTCGATAATTTTTTTCCAATCTAGACGTAAGTACATTAACCTATAATAAATACGCAGCAAATAATTAAATGTACGCAGTTGAAATCGCAGACATTGGATGCAGACTGTCATTCACGTTTTATAATAATTAATCATGTTTGGTGATTTCGTCAGGATCATTCCGCACTTTCGTGTTACAATCTATGCAATGTTTGGGGTCGGGCCAAGTGAACCGCGATTAATTGAAACTTTTTCACCGTTCAAGTTGTGTTAGGTTGTGTTTAATGTTTTCAATAGATATCGAGCTTAAAAATTCCTCTCTTATCTCTGCGTGGGACGACAGCGCCTGACCGCATGCGTACGATTTTTCGGAATAGTTTGATCACAACTTCGGGAACTGTACCATTTACGCAGATGCGACTTTAATCAACTGCTCGTTTTTAAATTGTGGAGCAGAGATGGATTAGCCCTATTTATTGTTGCATCAGCTAAGCAAAACAACTCTAAGCTATAGCTGAACAGCTAGATAGCTAAATAACTAGGTATTGGTATGCCTACGCTGGCTCTGCAATTTTAAGATTTCAATTATTTTATCTTTAAAATTAAAATATTTTTGTTTACCACTCTTGAGGTCCAGTTTCACAACCATTGGATATTACTTAACTGACAGTTAACTAACTATGAGTTTAGAATGTGCATAGTTATGCATAAAATCCTAAAGAAATTCACATTCTAAACTTATAGTCTATTAGTATTGGTATAACTATTGGTTAAAATACATTTTGAAACCGGCCCTAACGGTTTAAGCTTTATCTTTAACACTTTAAAGTTACACTACACTTCACTACACTGGTTAAAATATTTTAAAAAATAATAGACCTGTATCCAGAAATTGACATGATCTGGTGTAAAATGAAAAAGTATACACGTTTTTATATAGTTTTCAATACAATTGTAGTAATACATTTTTCTGATTTAGTTACAAGTATATAACATCTATATCTGTGAATTATATCCACAATTAAAAATACGTCGTGTCTAACGTTGCTATATCTATCCAGAAAATAATCAACTACAATTAATTTTGTTATACTGACTCGTGTATGTACAACATGTAAAACAATTACCGTTTTTCCTAGACTAGAAACTAACTTTTGTTTTAGTTTCATCGCAGCTTCTTACTGGGAGTAAATTCTTTTTGTATAATACAAATACCTAGTTGATACAAGAGGGTGTAGTGATTTTTGTATGCATTTTGACTATATGTCATGTTGTGGTACAATTTTTTTATGCATTTGGTATTGTTTTTGTAATGGCAAAAGTGGCATGTCGAAATGTGCAAGTCCGCCTCTGCATTAAATATAAAAAAGAACAAATCAAATATTTTCTGATCACAACTTCGGGAAATGAAATACAAATGTCTGGAATTACTACAGATAGGGGCAATGTATTCAGTAGGTAATGATTCAATATTAATTATCTACAGAAAAGGAACACGTGTGACTAAATTAGTATACAGAGATATAAAAAAATATTTTGGTCAAAGGTGGCGATAGATTTTATAATAATAATAATTTTTTGATTGTTAAAATTTGTCATCCAGTTCTGGTGAATTTTCACTTGTAATACCACTAGATGCTTCGGAATGTTTTCGGAACTGAAGATCATACAGGCATGCCGAAATTCGGTAGATCTTCTAGCCGTAAGAATGCAATAGAAGGTATAAGGTCACCCATTTGTTTTAGATATGGACGACCTTAAACTTTATACCTCCGGAGAGAAGGATTTGCATCAATCTCTTAGGATGGTACAGGAGTACATGGAGGCGGTCGGAATGGAATTTGGGTTGGACAAATGTACATTGGTCATACTGTGAACCTTGTGGTACTGATAGTAAGAGTCCTCGGTGGAGCAACAGATACACTGCTTAAGGAACTGACGATCATACCGGCACGCCAAAATTCGGCAGATCTTCTAGCCGGAAGAATGCAGAAGGTGGTCATTCTGGGTTCATTAATAATAATAATAATATTAAAAACCCTAACCACCATTCAGTGCTGTTATTAAATAATAGTTTTTGGTACGTAATCTATATAATTTCTGAATAGGTAATTTTGTTTTCATTCAATATATACGAAAAACTAAGGTTTGCATATAAATAAGAAATTTATCTGTTGTGTATTGGAAACAAATCCAATGATTGTTCCAATGATGGATTTCCAAGAAGTAGTTTGTTTGTGGAAGTAAAAGGTAAATTTGTTTTTGCCTTACGATACCAAGTTTGAACTCTCAATTTTGAAAAATAGTCATTTTATTAATATTTAAAAAAAAATGCTGATTTTCTTTTATTTCAGGATATCTCAAGAGCCAACAAAATTACTTGATATTTTGGTCCCATTCTTTTTAATTTTTTTTTGCATTTTTTGCTTTTTCTGAGACTCTATTAGGGGACATCCTTAAGAGATAGAAGCTGAATATTCTTCCTTGTGGTAACATTATTTTCAAAATGTTTTCAAAAATATAACAGCATATCAAAAAAAAAAGAAAGAAAAAAACAGAGAGAATGTCTCACGAAATTGTTTGAATTTTAAGAAATAGGTATAAAGAAATAGTACATAGGTAAAGCCCACCGCAAAATCATCTAAAATCAACACGGAAATTAGCACAATCTTGCTTGTAGAAATCGTGAACTATATTTTTTATTAGTTATACTAAAATCTTCATGTCGCATTTTATGTGGAAGGAATAAATTACAACTCGGGCAAAGTTCGGGTTTTTAATATAATATGATTTTCAAACAATTCTGAGAATTATGAGTATTTGGGGTACTAAGTTTAACTTTGTTGATAAATAAAAGACTTTATGAATCTTTTATCGTCATTGTTTTGTATACATGAACACACAATCTCGTAAAAAATGCTAGTCAGTCAGCACTTGCGAAATTCTAATGAACGTGAAGTAACATCTGAACATGGTGTGTAAAACGAGTTGACAATAAATAATAATAGATGTCTGCATGATATGCCATTGAAATTTCGGTTTGGGGTTATATGACGTCACGTTATGATAGAAAATAATGGTAATATTTTATTATTTCTGCTTCTACCGGAAGTAGATTAACTTTCCTTGAACATTTTTGTCTTACGACACACTCTTTTGGATATATCACGCTTATTATTTAGCAGAGACAGATCCATCAATCTCCATACCACAATAATAATAATAATAATAATAATAATAATAATATATTTGTGACGCAGAATGTCAGCCAAATACAGATAAATATATAAGATATTACATTTAAAATAAGAAATTGGAAGTATACATTTCCACACTCATAGAAAGGTTTGTTAATTATACCTAATATTTGGTTTAATTTACCTAATAGTTAAATTTGAATGCAGGGAAATAAATTGAAAAATAATTATTACTGTTTAAGCCTAAAATAATAATAAATTAAGAAAATACATAGTTCATAACAACAAACTACCTATTATATTAGCCCATGTGTTTCGATATTTAACAGTGTGCACTCGGGATAGAAGATATCCAGGATTTATATCGAAAATAGAACATTCGATCTCTTATGTGTGAATTAAGATGGAATATTTGGATGGATGGGTGGGGTAGAGATATTATTATTATTATTATTATTATTATTATTATTATTTAAAGTGTACACCTATATTTTTAAATGCATGAAGTCACCTTTTAGATGGAAGGTAGTTAATTAAATTTATAATTCAATGCTTTCAAGCAGTTTACTAAGTTAGCTGTTATTTGTTCTCAACAAGGATGGTGAATCCTTATCAATAAATAATTTCTATCCATTCCTTATACAAATCATTTGTTTCCCGTGGCATATTTTCTATTAAATGCCTTATATACAAATACTTTCATAAATTATTCGAAATTATTTTACATGAGATACACGTGAGTACATGATTCAACAGAAAAAATACCGTTCAATGGGAGTTAGCATGAAAACTTCTAAAGACCGTGAAGAATAGGATAAAAAAGGACAATAATTATTTGCGAGCCGTAAAGCATAATGACCTCCAGGATAAAGCGCCCTCTAATCAGCAATGTTTGGCAGTGTACGCTGTGATCCAGGTTACCCATTTATAAAATCGGACTATACGGTAATTACTCTATTTGGTTAACTAAATCCCTCTGAACAAATTCTCCCCATTCGGACTTTGTTTTCACGCCTACTCGTTAACGTTTTTCGCAAAGCGGGCAAATTGCGTGTAAATGTTTTCTGAATGAATTTAGTTCCGGGTGCAGTAGTAGCAGATAACTGCAAAATTTACCAGCGGTACTAAAATTAGAGCCTTTACAGAGAGTTATTTAAACTTTAGCTAAACATTATATTTACCCATATGAGGTGAACTGACTTTTAAATTCTCTTTTTACGGCAAACCAATGTTTTTTAGTTAATATTTCAACAATACGCAAGTGTAAATATTCCTATAAAATACCCATGCAGAATAAAATTATAAATATACTTAATTCTACTCTACATCATTATTTCTTTAAATACCTCTAGTATGAGTAAAGAAAAATAAAAATTACATCACTGACCGACTGGCCGTTTATGATTGGATGATGTATTATAAAATATACCGTGTAGGTAAAAGTAAATGGCCTATTAGATTAATTCAGAGACCACTTAGATTTAAATTTTGAAATTTGGCACACAGGAGTTTAAGTGTGCTCTTCTCAAATAAAATAATAGCGCCCCTGTAGTTTTCCCGTTATAAAGGAAGTTGATGGTAAATTTGATATTTTTAATGGAACACCCTTTATATTATAGCATTTTTGACCTCTGGACTGGGTCCCAGGCCATTTCGGCCATAAAGGGAATGAGGCAGACGACTCTCTAGCCAGGGAGGGTGCTGCTTCTGAATTCGTCGGATCAGAACCGGTGCTTGGCATATTCTCGAGTACTGCCAAAGCAACTCGGTTGACCTGTGCCGAGGGACAAACCCTCCAGAACTGGCAAGACCTATTAAGATTAATTCGAAGATTCATTTGAAGGCTTTCATAAACAGGGCTTTCCCTTCAAAAACAAGAACTAAAAGACTTAACAGGTTGCACCTACGAACTTTAATTGGCGTGTATACTGGGCACTGTCGTTTAAAATATTGTTAGATGTTATCAGGGAAAGGATCAGATACTCAATATTTGGCAAAGGACAACTTCTGCCAGAGGATCTGAACAAATTCTCACCCAATAAGGTGATCAGCTACATTAAGAAGCTGGACCTGTTGGGTGAAATATAAGTAGGTGTCAGCCACAATAGACCATATTATGGTCGCAGTAATCTAACCTATAGCATTTTTGGATTCTACGTTAAATTTTAGGGTCACTTTCATCAAATTTACGTATTGCTAAAATTAACCCTTTTCGAGGTATTTAATTTTCTAAAAAATAAATCAGTATCAAACTTAAAACCCTGCGTTTTTATAGTAATGAACACATCGACAATATTCACAGGGGAGAGAGTTACATATATCCATAAGCTTTCTAACCATACCTTCAGGGTTGCTGACTCTCATACAGGGTGTGAAAATTTAATACCCAGTTATGTAGGTCGACTGCAAGCCATGAAAACTTGATTTTTTTTTGGGACACCCCTTTATTTCTCCAAATTTAGATGCGGAGTTGTGTTTTGTTTCGATATGTATATTATGGTTACCTATACCTATCTCTTTTACTTTACAGTTTATCCAGTTCTCAATACAATCAACTAAAATCACTGAACTTAGGTACTGTTAAGTATTTGTTGTCAAAATAATTTAAAAGCGTATATAATTGCATTTATAAATTGTTGCTGTAAAAGTTTCAAAAATAAATGAAATGCAAATACACCTACCTGCCAGTTCAGATATTTTGCAGAATATTCATTTTGTGAATTTCATAAGCCAACTATTTGTTGAACGTTTATAAAATTACGTTTATTGAACATTTAAAAGAAAAAAAGCAGTTGATTCTAAGAGTTTCTTGCCAATAATCGCATTCAGATGATGATTCTTTATATCAATATTTTGTTAATCCTAGAAATATTTTGGTTTTTAGGATCAATATTTTTAATATCTGATGGTCAATCTGATGCTCACACATTCAATACTATTGACAATATTGAAATACTGACAAAATACAGGATGAAATTGAAACTATAGCCCTCTTACTTATATACGAAAATGCGCTGTTAATGATTTAGGGCCCCTGAAGGTTTTGAAAAAAAATATTTTAATCTGTATAAAACGCCAACGCGTCTATCGATTTCAATTAAATTTGGTTTCCGAATATACACTATACCTAAGTGTATTCACAATGTTCACTAACTCGTATTATTTTGGTTCAATATTCGATTGACGTATTTTTTGTGTATAAAAGATAAGAGTTTTCTAAATTTCTTGCTAAACAAAGGAAATATATCGATAATGATTACCTACGTTAATCTTTCACAAATAGGGCCATCTAAGCAAGCTTGCATTTATTTTCAAACTATCGAGTCGATTAGATCACAGAAACTGCTCGGTCAAAATCACGGTGTATACTTTTTGTCTGCCAACTAGAGCGAATTTGCAGACGGGGGTCGTAACTGTGGCTCCTAAGTGATGCCATAATTTTCTGACATCGAGAACTACACATTTCCATTTAAATGTCACCATTCTCGTAAAAGTCAATTTACGTTAAAAACAAACTATGAATTAATAAGATACGAGGTGCTGCCAATCTTGATAGTTGCGGTGAAGCGTTCAATTAGGGCAACGCATAACTAACAAGAATATTCGGAGTATAGCGTGATTTAGCAGTTAAAAGGTTAAATACATATAAAAACAATTTTTGCCAGTTTCAAAATTATGTTTAGTTATCATTATCATATACTGGCAACAATTTTTTTCTTTAATAAATAGTAAAATAATGCAGTCATTTTTAATTTTAGTCTTTAATAAATGCAGAGATAAATAATAGTAATATTTTTTTTTTAGAAAATACTTCAGTAACAAATCAAATTATCTATGGATGTTTAACTGTTTAGACAATCTGTATGAAGTTTCTTATTGTTATTTAAGTTATTTGTGGCATCAATTTATCCGCAAAATTGTATTTAAATTGATTGGAACGTTTGCGTTTTATAGGTTAAACAATCGTTCTCTAGAGCTTACATGTAATACCTAAGATATATTACTATACATAAGTATACAGGTGAGATGGCTTATTTAGTTTATCATATAATGCATGATTACGTACATCAGGGATACAGTGTATATTGATTATCTGCAGGTCAAATAAATGCTCAAGCTTATGTAAATTTACTTGAATATTTTTTAAGATTTGAACTAGAAATGGGAGAAAATCGCTCCATTTCTATCCCTACCGGGGGTCCAGGCCTGCGGCCTGGGTTACCCTTCGGGTGACAAACCCGTCTAGAATAATATCATTTTCAAGAAAATACATATTAAAGAAATTTGAAATAATCCCTTGTATATAAAATAATAAATTTAGAGACAGAAAACTGAAATTTTGTATCTGGAATGATGGTGTGACTAAACGATTTTTCTTGATAATACTTTGATGGATTGTAAGGGTACCTATTCTATTCTTGATGGTAAAATATCATCATTTTTTAAGTGCTGAAAGTAGAATTAATTTTTTAGTAAACATTTTTATCAATTTTATCAATGGGGCCCTCCGCTACGGTTCAAAGCCCCGCCCGCTCTTCGAAAAGGTATAACGACGGCGTTAAAAAAATATATTGGTGTCATAATTGTTGCAACAAATTAATATTGTAGATATTTACTTTTAATAAAGTTATTTTTGTAATCTAAAATGACGAATTTTACTGACTGCCAAAATGAACGAATTAATTGGAAACTTTACCTGCAGAAAGAATAAAAACTACGGACAATGAAACAGAATAACTAAACACTAATACTAATAAATAATTGGAATTCAAACGTAGCATCCAGCGGGATTTGAACTTGCGAAATTCTGCAGTTCGATGTTTGAAATCCTGCGACTTATACGCCACCGCGTCACTCGTTATTGTTTAACGCTGAGACAACTATGTAAACTGTATATGTTATTAACCGGAAATTAATTTTTACCGATATTCTAATTGGAAAAGCATTTCGCTTCAGTATTTTGGTAATCAGAAGTGTTTGGCAGTAAGTACTATCGATTCCGTTAGCAATATTTCTCATAGAAATATAATAACCTCTCTGAAGTTTAATTAATTTGACAGTTTTCGTAGGAGGTGCCTGCCGTTAGTATAATCTCACATGGGCAGATAAAATGAGAAAGAAGTTGAGACGGACGCGACTCGAAATTTTCGAAAACGGAATAGACGTAGGTAGGAGTGGTCGTACGGTCTCGAAAACAATCTCAAAGGATTAGAGAAAGGACGGAACTTTCGTGTGAAGCGGTTCTCGAAGCCCTAAAAATTAGAAAAAGGGTCGAGTGATCCCGCGAATAGTCGGGATTTTGGCAGGCGTTACGGGGCCATTAGGTGCGAGGACAAACGCCGGTACCAGCCTCATCTCTCTCGCCGAACGACGATCGACGAAAATTTTGCAGAGGTATTTTGAAAAGGCGTTTAAATTGGGGAAACGCGTAGGAAACGGAACGAAAATGCGCCTAGGCGTAGGAGAAATATTTGGAGAGAACAATAATGTTATTGTTCAAGTTAATATAGTTGACAATACTTTATTTATGTAACTGGATGTGGTATTACATCCTGTGATATAGTTAGAAGATAATAATAATCGAAATAATTAAAAGTGTTTGTATCTGATGCATTAAATTAGTTTCCCCGTTTATCAGTTAGTGAATTAGCTCTATTAATAACTTACATACAGGGTCGCTGATATATATGGAAACGGTCGATTATTTCCTAAAGTAAGATAGCTAGCAAAAAATCTTAAACACAAAAGGTTTAAGGTTTTTTAAGATCTATTATTTTAGAGCAAAATTAGTTAAACAAGATCAGTCAAAAAGTCATGGAAAAACAAAATTTTCCTTTTTTTAATGGAACACCCTGTATATTTTTTCATTTTTAGTTATAACGTTACTTTACGAATACACTGATATAGGAGTTGATGGTTCTATTAAATAAAAAGTAAGATATGACCAAAAGAGCGTGCCATAAGCGTAGTATGTTGGAAAGAGAACGTAAATTGGTTTCTAGGCTACACGGGCTCGGGCTATACAGTCCTTGTTCAACACATTACTCTTATGACACACTCTTTTGATCATATGTTCCTTATTATTAAAGATAGGTCCATCAAATTGTATATTAGTGTACCTGTAAAGGAACGTAATAACTAATATATTCAGGGTGTCCCATTAAAAAAGAGCAACTTTGTTTTTGCGTGACTTTTTGACTGATCCTGCATACTTAATTTTTATTAGGTATAATAGATTTTAAAGGATCTTAAAACTAATGTGTTTAACATTTTTTGCTAGCTATCTTACTTTAGGAAATAATCGACTATTTATTTCCATACATATCGGCGACCCTGTATACAGGGTGTCCCAGTGTGAGCGTACAAAAATTAACCAGGGGGTGGAGCAGACCAAAATAAGAATAAAATTCTCATAAAAAAATGTCTCTGATGCACGCCTAACGAGTTACAGGGTGTTATTTAAAAAAAATAAAATTTCGCAATAACTTAAAAATCGTTAGGTAATTTTTGGGAGACGTGTCCATCTAAACATCTACATGGTGTTTGTTTAACTCTGACACCTGTGGTGGCCTAGGCCTACTCTTCCTTATGACTTCCTCTGCATGTATTTTTCTGCATAAAGAATGTAGTCGGTACATTACCCTCAATTTACTCGAAAATGGTTGATTTTAGAGCTATGTAACAAGAGCACCTTTTTTGTTCAGAATTGATAGCCGATTAAGGAAAACTTAGTTAATCCACGAAAAAGTAGGATATGCAGGAGTTATGAAGACAAAATCATAAGGAAGAGTAGGCTTAGGCCACCACAGGTGTCAGAGGTGAACAAACACCATGTAGTTTTTATGACCTTTAATAGATGTACACGTCACCCAAAAATTACCTAAATCTACGAAACGGTTTTTAAGTTATTGCGGAAAATTGTTTTTTTTTTCTCCAAAATAACACCCTGTAACTCGTTAGACGTACATCAGAGAATTTTTTTATAAAAATTTTATTCTTTATTTGGTCTGCTCTACCCCCTGGTAAATTTTGGTACGCTCACACTGGGATACCCTGTATAGGCTGAATCAAGTTTGATTATCACTACAGACGTCTTGGAAAGTATTTGAGCTACAGAAAAGCTGAAATGGGGGAAAGCAATGCAGAATTTTACATCAACATTTCCTTAAGAAAGAAGGCAATTCAATTCTGTTTCATTTCCACTTTATTTAGAAAAAACGGGTTTCTAAGCGCATTTCAGTGGTGTAAGTAGTAATTTTTCTCATAGATGGTTTGCGAGAAAAAACAGTGACTTTATTTTTTCTTATTGTCTTTACTATTCTCGAACTCGGTGAAATGTCTGATTAATTTTATACCGGGTTTCCCATTTCATTTGACTAATGGCAATTAACATGGGCTATTACATTTCATTGAATTTTATATTCCCAGGGCAGACTATGAGAAATATTGCTAACGGAATCGATAGTCCTGACTGTCAAACACTTCTGATTACCAAAATACTAAAGCGAAATGCTTTTTTAATTAAAATATCAATAAAAATTCGTTTTAAGTTAATAGGTGTAGTTTACATAACCATTTTAGAGGCATTATTAAACGTCATCCGGTGGACTAGTTGGTTGAGCGGCAGTGTTTCAAACTGAACCGCAAAATTTTGCAGGTTCAAATCCCGCCAGAGACAACTTTTTGTTCTATTTTTTCATTAATTATTAGTGTTTACTTATTCGAATAAATATGGTTCATTGTCAGTACCTAGTTATTATTTTTGAAAGTCACAATATTTCCTTATAAAAAAAAATAAATAAATAAAACATGTTTTAATTCGTTCGTTTCCTTTATCTTTAGCTAAACCTACCATCTTATAAAATAATGAATCAAAAAGCTACATATTTTTTATTTATTACATCCACTGTGCTTTTACTAATAGTGTACTTATCTCTGCTAATAGTTACTACATATTATACCTCAATCTGTATATTTAGTTAAACAGTTACAGAGGAACTGTCGTGAATTAGAAATAGGTTTTTTTTTATTAGTTTTTTTAAAATATATTCTTATTTAAAAAAAACTCATAATTTTAGAATTATAGTTTTTTATTTAAAAAATAATCTATTACTAATTCACGACAGTTCCTCTGTAATACTGTTTAACTCAATATGAGTTGAGGTATAATATGTAGTAACTATTAGCAGAGATAAGTACAGTATTAGCAAAAGCACAGTGCATGTAATAAATAAAAAATATGTTGCTTGTTGATGACCTATTTTATAAGATGGTAGCTTTAGCTAAAGATAAATGAAACGAACCAATTAAAACACGTTTTATTTTTTTTTGATAAGCAAATATTGTGACTTTCAAAAATAATAACTAGGTGTTGACAATGAACCATATTTATTCGAATAAGTAAACACTAATATACGAAGGCGTAGAAGGGCCACAATAAAAATAAAAATTTTAAAACTTAAAATTCTGACTTTTATCTCAGAATTCTGACTTTTATCTCAGAATTCTGACTTTTATCTCAGAATTCTGACTTAGATCTCAGAATTCTGACTTTTATCTCAGAATTCTGACTTAGAACTCAGAATTCTGACTTTTATCTCAGAATTCTGACTTTTATCTCAGAATTCTGACTTTTATCTCAGAATTCTGACTTTTATCTCAGAATTCTGACTTAGAACTCAGAATTCTAACTTAGATCTCAGAATTCTGACTTAGAACTCAGAATTCTGACTTTTATCTCAGAATTGTGAGATGAAAGATCGATTTGTATAAGAAACGCTTGGTAAAGCGCATTTTCCTATTAGTTGGCGATGTATTAGTGTCTGCAATGGATTTAGAAGTAATATGTCTATATACCTATATATACAGGGTGTTGCATTTCGAGAGGGACAAAGCTTAATGGAAGATAGAGGGTACCTAGGGTAACCACAACCACCTTTAGAAATTGCTCATTGACCATTCGTTATTAAGATACAGGGTGATTTATGATTTTCGGTCAAAACTATTATTTATCATAACTTTGGTAGGAAACGGAATAATGGGTTCATATTTGGTAGGATTAATGCACTAACGATACTTTCATTCGTGCATGTATGATAGGAAAAAAATCCAGGTCCGGACTTAAAAAATTGTTCATTTTAAGTTTACCTCTAGAAAACATCACCCTGTATGTATTTTTTTAAAATTTCTATACGATATTCGGAAAGAACACAAAAAAGTAATCCAAAAGACCTGTTTCTTTTTTTGTTACACTTTGGTGGTTATTTAAATACGCTGTTAAATGTACAAGAATACGGCTTCTACAATTAAATTAAGTGAAAGACACAATACATGATAAAAATAGTTGCATCACGAGAGGGACATGGCTTAGTGGGAGATAGAGGACATCTAGGGTAACCCGTATTGCCTTTAGAAATGGCTCATTGACCATTCGTTATTAAGATACAGGGTGACTTATACTTTTCAGTCAAAACTACCAAACAACTTTTTACACTTGTTTAATACAAGGAAGAAAACAACAGAACACAAACAAACTAATATCTAAATTTACTTTAAAATGGCAAATTAATTTTACAACAAATTTTCGAAGTGGCCTCCCCTAACTTCCATACATTTTCTTGCAAGTTTAGCTAGGTTTCCAATTGCTCGATGTATCATTGCTGGATTATTTGGTATTTCGTCACAGGTTGTAATGATACGATGGATTAATTCTTCCCTGTTATTGATTTCTACCTTATAATCTTCGTTTTTTAAGTGGCCCCATAAAAAGTAATCAGAACGATTACAATCCGGTGACCTTGATGGCCATTCTTGTGGACCTCCATGACCAATCCATCTGTTTGGATATTCATAATTTAAATGTTCTCTAACCTGATTGCTAAAATGTGGTGGAGCTCCATCATGTTGAAAGAACATGCCTCTAATATGGATATTTTCTAACAGATTCGGTAAGATTATTTGAAGAAAATTTAAGTAAACATTACCATTTAACCTGTCTTCAAAAAAATGTGGCCTTATCAAATGTCGATTTACAAGCCCGACCCAAACATTTACAGAAAATCTGTGCTGCTAATGACATTGGCGTTTCGCATGGGGGTTTTGTTGTGCCCATTCATGGTCGTTTCTTGAGTTATTTACTCCATCTTTCGTAAATTGCGCCTCATCAGTAAATAAGGTTCTGTAAATGACCGGGCGGTAGTTAGATAACCAACGTGAAAAAGTCAAGCGGTGAATGCCGTCGCCTGGACCAGGAAAACGTCACTGATATTCCCTTTGTGCAGCTCTACTATTTCCATTACAAAAACCATAGATGAATATCATGTCAGCATATTCCTCGTTTGAAAATAATTGCGGCATAGTTGTTTAAAACACAGAATTTTTTAAACTTAAAGACTATAAACTCTATAATTTTTAGATTCAGACATATATTCCTAATAAGATTGATCTTTTAAATAAGTGTGGGTATTACATTCAACTTGGAACACCTATCCTCAATCAAGCTTTCGCTAATCTTAGTTGCAAAACTATTTTTATCAAAGGCAGCCAGTTCAAGCAGTGCAAATAATTGTTTTCTTATTATAATAATTAGTTCCTCAAAAAGATCAAAATACGCATTTTAACAATTAACTATAAATGAATGAGTGTCCATTATTTGTGAATAAATACTATTTACCGTTAATCGCGTGTATTATCCATATTTATTGAATAAAGTATCAAGTATGATATATCACCGTACATACTTGTAAATTCTTTCTGTATTTAATGAAAATAAATCCAATATGGCGCCCATAAGAAATACAAAAGTTGAATATTGTTACCGAAAAACTAGTAGCCCTAGAACATGTTTTGGTACGGCAATCGAAAGCTCTCATCAAACTATGTAAACGTACCAAATTTCAAAAGTCTACATTTATTTCAAGAAAAGTTATTTGACATAAAAGAAACTGGCAAATTTTGTTTTTTCCTGCATAACTCCCGAACGGTCCGGAATATATTAAACTTATTCACATATTTTGAATCGGCATGAAATTGAGCAACTTTTTCCTAATTTGAGCCACGTTGTATCTTTTACCGTTTCTGAAATACCAATGCTGGACATTAACATTATCTAAATCCATTGGAGACAGTCACACTTCGAAAACTAACAGCCAAATGCACTCTACCAATCGTCTCTATACAATTCGGTCTTTTATCTCACAATTCTGAGTTGATAAGTCAGAATTCTGAGATAAAAGTCAGAATTCTGAGATTTAAGTCAGAATTCTGAGATAAAAGTCAGAATTCTGAGTTCTAAGTCAGAATTCTGAGATAAAAGTCAGAATTCTGAGATAAAAGTCAGAATTCTGAGTTCTAAGTCAGAATTCTGAGATAAAAGTCAGAATTCTGATATAAAAGTCAGAATTCTGAGATTTAAGTCAGAATTCTGAGATAAAAGTCAGAATTCTGAGTTCTAAGTCAGAATTCTGAGATAAAAGTCAGAATTCTGAGATAAAAGTCAGAATTCTGAGATAAAACTCAGAATTGTAAGTTTTAAAATTTTTATTTTTATTGTGGCCCTTCTACGCCTTCGTACTAATAATTTGTAATTAATGAAAAAGTAAAAAAAAGTTGTCTCTGCCGGGATTTGAACCTGCAAAATTTTGCGGTTCAGTTTGAAACACTGCTTTTATTGATATTTCAATTAAAAAAGCATTTCGCTTTAGTATTTTGGTAATCAGAAGTGTTTGACAGTCAGTACTATCGATTCCGTTAGCAATATTTCTCATAATCTGCCCTGGGAATATAAAATTCAATGAAATGTAATAGCCCATGTTAATTGCCATTAGTCAAATGAAATGGGAAACCCGGTATATAATATAGGTATGCCAAACTTCAAAAGTGCAAAACTATTATTTTTAATTATTACATTATTTTAGTAGTGGTGAGAAACACACATTGGTGCCTAGTGCCCTATTTTGGTCTTTGTTGCTACTATCATTCTGACAATTATTGTCAAATTGACAGACAGATTGCGATCTGCTTTTCTGCAAGTGTCATTGTATCAATGATCTTTATTGCCTTTGAGGAAGACAATCCTACTTATTTATTAGAAGGAGATGCCGAAAACAACTACTCCACCAGCAATGTGCCCCGGCTGGCATTGCATTACTCCGGCATCTCCATAGGAGTCGCCACTCCTTTATCGAGACCAACCATCAGACACTGACCGGTTTCGCACTTATTCTGCGCCATCAGAGTGCCATAGGTAGCGGACTCAATGAATGCTGCGACATGATCATCCGAAAGTCAGTGTCTGGTAGTTCGTCTCGAAAGATGTGGCGGTTCCTATGGAGATGCCAGAGTAATGTAATGCCTGTCGGGCACATTGTCCATGGAGTAGTTGTTTTCGCATCTTCTTCAAATAATTATATTACATATTATTGATTAGTAAGTTTTTACGTATGTATTGCAAAACAAAACCGTTCTTGCAGAATGTAATTAAAAGAAATTGAATGAATGTTTCCAATTTATTTGTAGAACGAGTTCAGTTGGTAGCAGTAGAATGAGTAGTACCTAAATTTATTAAGTGAATAACACGTTAACGCTCCACATTTTTGAAATAATCGAAATAAATTGATGCTGGAGGGTTGGAAACAACTACCACACCATTGCTGAATTAAATTAGACACAGGTAATATTTTTGATAGCTATTGTTTGTTAAAAACAAAACAACAGTAAACTTTTGTTTACTGTTGTAAAATAAAGTTTTGTTTCCCCACATTATTCAAAATAATAGCTAACAAAAATCATACGTTATATTTTTTCTAATTATTCGTAGTTTATAAATTTATAAAAACAAATGTTACCCTTCCCTAGGTTTCAAGTTTGGGATATAATATCTAAACATATTTTATAGATAGTTTTAGCCTTAGCGTTAGCTATTTTGTTTTCTGTATGTGATTTATGGACCACTTGCAAGTAGTAATGATTAATGATACTAAAAGAATTCAGTAGCTTCGTCTTCCAAAAATTCTTATCTAACACTAATATTTGGCGTTAAAAAATATCAGCTTTGTTGATATGGTAGATTTGAAATGGTTGAATATAAAAAATAGACTTTATCTATTCGCATTATACCTGCTTGTTCTTTGTAGCTGTAGCTCTATATTGCTGTTAAAATTTCATATATTTGTTTTCTAAGGTTAATTACCGATCTGATGTATACCTATTAATAACTTGATTACACGATTTAAGGCATTTTATCACTTTGTCTTTAAATTTTACAGAATAACTTAACAACGATCGTTTTCGTATACATTTATTAAATGTATTAATTATTTACCATTGGATATTATAAAAAATTATTAAGTGAGCAACTATGATCACTCAGATATAGATTTAAAAAAAATATGATTTACTTACATGAAATATTATGCTCTGTGTTACTTCTTGTTCTGCTTTGAATTTAAATTATAAGGAACAATAGTAACCGTCTCGGGATGTTAGTACCTATTTCTTTTAATGTTTGATAATTTTACATATCTAATATTTGACGGATCTATACAACTTTTGAGGTTAGATGGAAGAACAGATGACCAGCATTATTGTGGTCGAACTCAATCTGTTCCCCACTTTAATTTTTACATAACTATAATTAATTAAATTTATTTTTCATCCTAATAAAGGCTTTTATTATTAGTATTTGGCGAGAGAGATGCGATATATTTTTATTATTTTGATTAAATTACTTAGTGCTAGTCCTTGTAGCTTGTATCACTAACAAGACTTTTTAGAGAACCTCATTATTCCTATTTGATAAGGGATCTAGTGCAATTTTCAAATTATTGAAAAAATATACTTATTATTTTTATAAATATTTGCATGAACATCCTCAGTAAGCCGAGAAACAAATAAAATTTCATTGAGGGATTAATTTTCGAAATTATTTAGGTATGAAACTTCCCGATATTTACACCGATATTTATTTTTGGAGGCAACGGCTTGGCAATTTCTTAAAATTATATTTACTTCTGAATAATTTTTAGCGTTGAATAAGAAAAAGTAACGTGTTGCTATACTTACTGGTAGGTATACGTTCAAAGTGTACATTTTGATGCAATTTCTAGTACTTTAGCTTTCGAGTCTACAATAAATTCGCTTCTTGATTAGAAACGCACCAATCAGAAGGCAGTAGGTATCCATAATTACGATAAACAGCGTTGCTATTGGTAATTTTCTAATCATGTCGCGATTTTATTGTGCAAAAAACGGCTGCTATCACTTAAATTGAGTTTATCATGTTCCTGATATAACACTTATTAACTAATTTGTTAATTTTGCCTTCAGCCATCCTATTTTGTTATAAGTAGGTGACTTTTGTTCATATCTGAGTGGTTTATCGCGCCAGTTTTACAAACTGGTAAGTCTAAATTTGTAATTATTCTGTACCTACATACAAAGTTTACAATGTTCTTGACAGGTACCTAAGTGATTCCAAAATTCTTTAAATTTTATACAATTAATATCAATGGCATATTTATTAAATGTAAGTAAATAAAATTAGACTAATCTCAATTATTTGTTCTCTCTTTTATGCTAAGTACGTATTACGCTTATTTTTCTCAGAACACCTATTTTATTACCTACTCGTATTATAGTTTTATATATAGGTTTTGTATACATAGTATTATATATAGCTTTGGTGTGCCACTATGCGCTGGAGTAAGAGTGGGAATATATTTTAATTTTGATTACTTATTCAGGAAATTTAGAAAAGCTATTTTGGGTGGTAAGACTGGTCACATATTTCGTTTAAAAATGACGGCGTATAATTTGCTTCAATTCTACTGATTTATATCTCTACTTGGAAGCTCTTTTCAACCTCTTAAAATCAATAAAGTATCATCTTTTATGTTATCTAGATACTATACCTAGTTTTCGCTTAATTTTTTTGCATTTATTGAATTATAGTGGATGAATATTAGAAAAAAATATATCGATTCTCATCATCACGTCAGATACCATTATGATCGAACGACGGAAAGCTGTTTCTATTTATGAGGTCTCCTATTACCGATGTTCAATAATGTCTAATTTAAGTCATTTTAATTGTTTGATAAAACCGAGTCTCTTTACTTCTAGAAGAACTGAATGTGTATATGATTAAAGCTGGTGAATTTGCCTGGATTTCTCGTGTTAGTCAAGTCACGCTCAAAGTTTAATTTGCCATATTAACAAACGGATTATTGACAATTACTGGAAGCTACTGAACTTTTCCTGCCAAATTTGCCACTCGTAAGTACATATAGTTTTTAAGCGTGATATCAATATTTTTAAAGAATCAGAAAATAACCTCCTTCATATTCTATCACAAAGTATCACAAAATGCATTGAATGTAATGAAATTCGTTACACTTGGTTTATTTCTATGCTGTTATTATAGCTGTAGGTATAGTTATTCACGGTAACTACAGTGTTATTCAGAACTTATCCATAATAAAATTTGGGGATGTTCAACATACATGTAGAAATGTGGTAGTGCAAAAAAAAATTTTTTTGCAGCTTCTGAAAACTATTTAAAAATTTTTCATTGCACGCCGCTGGATACTGGTCCACTGTAATGGAGTGACCTTGGGACTGACAATGCAAACTGGCTAGCACGAAAAAAACTTCGGAAGTTCTGAGAGTATACCGACACCCGACGGTAAAGATAGATAGAGGTGACCAAAGTGACGTGTCTTTAAAATTAATAAAATTTTGTTACACTAATTTTGAAGAATTGCGCTACTTGATTACTAGGTATTAGAAACATGAAATTTATAAAAAATTTGCACATATCTTGTTACAAAAGCTGTTCGAAATAATATTCTTCGACTTGTACACATTTTGGGTACGCCCTTATCCAATTTTGCCGCACTAAACCGAATGTTCCTCCTGGTTGCTGATCTTGTAAACGCAAATTATTAAGTAAATTGGGGATTTTCAGCATTTTGCTGCAATAACCACTCACAAAACCTAACTCGTAGTTGATAATCCACTGGTAACTGTCCATTAACTCAGCATGACTGTACACATGAGCCATTTTGAAAATTTTACAGTTTAACACTCCTACGATAAATAAAACACCGGCACACAGAGAGTACACACATAAACTGATGACTGAATTGACAATAGAGATATTATCCCCACCCCAAGTCTATTCGCCCAGGCGTTCTAGGTACAATAAACGTGTTTACTATTTTTTACCACATTCTTAGGAATGTGGTATATCAGATTGTCGTTGAAGTACAGTTGCCCATCTACGTAGTCCTTTATAATTATATAACTTTAAACATTGTTTACGGGAAATCCTAAGACTTTTATTATAAATTTTTTTGGTGATATCGATTTCTTATTTAAGGATGCACATATCCTCAAAGTTTTAGAGATAAGTTCTGAATAACCATAACATACAGTGTGGACCATGTTGGTGATGCATCTATTGGTATTTTGGAAACTATAATAGTTACATGGGGAAATTTTTAGACAGTTCTGTTGCTGACAGATGTCATGAACGCTATGACAGATTGAAGTCATGGCGTTGAGTGAAACAATTATAGTACTATGGCCACGTGTTTACGAAGAAAAGTCCCATTAGTAGGATATGAATCTCCATAACGATAATATTTTCATTAGAACTGTCCCCATTTAGCCGTTTTCCTATCTCTTATAGTTTCCAAGATACCACTGGGTACAACAAAATAATATGGCTTTTCAAATGTTAATTGAAAACAGCTTTTAACTAACCTGTAAAAGTTTGGACCCTGATCTGATGTAACAGCAAGAACATTTAGTCCTATATTTTTAAACTTTCTAACTGACTCAAGCAGTAAATATTCAACACTTGTGGAATTCCTAGAATAAAAATACGCAACAAGTGGTTTCCACTTATGTGAAATTCCATACATACATCACCAAAATGGTACACACCGTAGATATAGGTATATTTTTCATATTTGAATGAAATCTTTTCTTAAAGTGATACATAGATATTAGGAAAGGGTGTAGATTTACTTCTGAGGTAGATGTCTAAAATAACATCTATTCAGATAGAAATATATAAATCTGTTATCAATCATCAAAATTACTACCGGGACATAGGTATACCTATTTGAAGGAGATGCCGAAAACAACTACTCCACGGACAATATTATTTGATTGATACAGGGGCAGACTGTATCTGCAACGACTGGCGTTGCATTACATCGGCATCTCCATGCATACATCTGTCAATTTGACAATAATTGTCAGACAGATAGTAGCACAGACCCAAGGATTGTTGACGTAAACAGTTAACAATCCTTGGCACAGACCCAATGAGGGCACTACGGTGTGTTTCTCACCACTACTAACATAGGTATACCTATTTAATACTTTCAAATCTCTAGGTAAGTACTCCAGTCGCTGTTTAAGTTACTGTTACAGCATTTCCTCAGTTACAATAATTCCCAGCCATAACATAAATAATAAACGAAATAATAAACCAGCAAATGGAATGCCGGATTAATAAAAGGTTATTAATAAACGGAATTGCTCCGTCATACGCGGGGCCGCAGAACACATACTCTGCGTTTAAACTAATTTTATTTATATTATCTGAGTTGCCATGAATTAACAAATGAATGCGCGTGGTGGGGAGACGCGCTCACAACAATGCCAGCAGTTCCCGCTCTCACAAAACGGAGCACTCGCACTCGCACATCTCGAGTTTGATCTCTGGGAACGCGGGAGTCGAACAGGAAGTTGTCAAACGCGTCGTCCGCTCAGTCTAGTCAGCATCGTTTGGTTTCTGCGCCTCGACGCATCGATATGTTATATATGCAAACGCGCGTCGCATATAATATAGTTCGTCTAGTGTCGATTTTGCTGCGATATCAATCAATAGTGATTTTCATTTTCCAGCATTTTTAACTTCGCGTGTTTTTTGCAGTGTTTTCATCCGCCCAGTTCAGGTCTTCATTGAGAAGTGTGTGAATTGGTAAGTGCCTACGTCATTTTATATAACTCTTGTTAAGAAGATTGTATTTAGATTTGTTTTTTGTAGATTATTAATAGGTGTGATGTTTATCGGTATTGTACCCACATACTTGAAAAGATAAAGAAATAAGCATTAGATAGTTATGGGGAAAATACGAATAACCCAGATGTTTGTAGACGATTACTGATAATGATAAACTAATTTATTTATTTACCACTATTTGTTGGGTACCCATATTCCAAAAAGTATTCTGTAAAATGTGTTCCATGGGGTCCAAATTAGCTATTTATTTTTAAGCGTCTAAAAGGTTAATACTGCTTGATCGTTACAAAAATTCTGTTTCTGTCTGTTCTGTTTCTTCCTTTTAAACATTTTGTTTGATTTTCTTTCGATTAAGACAAATTTACTTTCAAAAATCTATCCCGAGGGAATTTCTGTGGAACGGTTTACTTTTTTAATTAGAAAATAAAGAATTAACTTTTTGGGTATCAGCCACAAAAAAACATATAATTATAATTACTTATAAATTTATCTTCTTAAACCTCACCTATGTTTAGAACTGTATAGTCTTTTTTCAATAACTCCTCTTGGATATAATAGGTATAGATTAACACTGTCAGAATTGTCGTATCGCTGCGATTTTTTTGTGAGCCGACTTTTAATTTCATTATCATAATCGCCATGAACAATTTTCGCAAAATGAGATGGATGGCGAAAATAATGAAAATATACAGTGTGTCCAAGATAAAGATGGGATAGCATTGGGATCTTGGAAACGGTAAGAGCTACAAAGTTGGTTAAATTATGAAAAAGTTGAGCAGTTTGAATACCTTTTACATGGACTTTGCAAAAATAAGTTATCTTTTTTTGATTTCGAAATATTTGAAAAAACATTTTTTTTGCGATATTTGTTTTTATTTATTTCTGGCGTTATTTTAACAGCTATCAAAAAATAAAAAATACTTTTCCGTTGTCACTTTTTAAGCTTAACAAGATGGCAGTCATCAAGTTTTTGTCCGACGTTTCGTTTCCGAGAAACCATCATCAACTTCTTTTTTTTAAATACGGCCCTGCATTTTTAAATAGAAATTTTGATACCATTTTTTATTCTCAATTCAATGATGCATCACAAGTAATGGTTTAATTACGTTTTTAGCTTGTTTTTGCCACCATTAAAAATTAACGAGGAAAAGCCTCCTGAGTTTATAACAAATAAACAAGTAAAATAATTATTTATCTTAATTATTTATTAGCATGTTAATTACAAAAGATGTTCGAACAAAAGACCATTATTTTCTATGTAACATTTTAACATGTCGAACTTTTCTTCAAAAGAATAATTTCTATTCATTTTTAAGCAAATTATAAAACGATGTTTATTATTAACCGTATTGTAACTCTGCCAAATTGTCAACAATGACATTTTCACGGATGTTTTGTTTTCAAAGCCTACTACTGTTGTTGTGGTAGGTGCATAGAAAAATCGTACTGTTTTTACTATACATGTATATTCCTGCATCTAAACTTATCTAAAAAAAAATATCTTCAAGCATTCAGAGCCGCATTCTTTTATCTTAGGGGCTACATAAAAAACTATGTGTAAAAACATAATTTTCAAACAGAGTAAGAATTACGTGAATTGGCACTAGAAGCGTTTCAAACTATTACGCCAGATGGACTTAACAATGTTTTGGAAGCTACAGTTAAACGATGTTACCTATGCTTAGAAAATAATGGTCTTTTGTTCGAACATCTTTTGTAATTAACATGCTAATAAATAATTAAGATAAATAATTATTTTACTTGTTTATTTGTTATAAACTCAGGAGGCTTTTCCTCTTTAATTTTTAATGGTGGCAAAAACAAGCTAAAATCGTAATTACCTACACCATTACTTGTGATGCATCATTGATTTGAGAATAAAAAATAGTATCAAAATTTCTATTTAAAAATACAGGGCCGTATTTAAAAAAAGAAGTTGATGATGGTTTCTCGGAAACGAAACGTCGGACAAAAACTTGATGAATGCCATCTTGTTAAGCTCAAAAAGTGACAATGGAAAAGTATTTTTTATTTTTTGATAGCTGTTAAAATAACGCCAGAAATAAATAAAAACAAATATCGCAAAAAAATGTTTTTTCAAATATTTCGAAATCAAAAAAAGATAACTTATTTTTGCAAAGTCCATGTAAAAGGTATTCAAACTGCTCAACTTTTTCATAATTTAACCAACTTTGTAGCTCTTACCGTTTCCAAGATCCCAATGCTATCCCATCTTTATCTTGGACACACTGTATAGCCAACATAACTGAATTAGTATTCAACTATATATTATTGGAACCCATTATTTAATAAGGTAAGGTATTATAGGAGGAGCATATTATGGATGTACCTGTATACGATATGGGCACGATGAAAATAATATTTGACAGGAATAAAACGTAATAGCTGTGTTGTTGCATCTAGGAAATCTCCACTATATTCAATTGTTCGTCATATCCTTTCACATCCGCCCCGTGACAACGTTGCACATACTTCCCTTTCTCTCCGATAGTTGCTTTGATAGTTAAGCCATGCTCTATAATATGAGTCATGCGGTAGATGAATTCCGGTGTCATATGTCTAGTTTCTAGACTGTATCTCTATTCAAAGAGAAAAGGGGTATTATAAACAGTTTTTCAACTGAGGGAAAATGTTTCCCACGAACTCAAAACTGCCAAGATCGTTTTGCATTTCCTTATCTGGCTATAAAATAATTATTTTCAAACAATAAAATCTACCCCGAAGAGCTAGTTTATAATCCAGAGTTTTATATCAGTCCAGTTTGTATCTGTCCAGATCTTATTTGTCAAAATGGTTGTGGGGGAATTTTGCTTAGCAAATTTAACATCGTGATTAAGTGTTGTTCTATAAAAAATTTACTTTTCTTTATTTCTTTTCGTCTTTATATCTTCGATGTCTTTATATCTTTCGCTAATGATAGCGAATGCCTAGAGTTGGCCCTAAATGTATTAGATTCTTCATATTAAAAAAAAAAAGCTCTTTGTTAAGTCTTGTTAGTATTTAGTTATTTATCTGTCTTGGGCTTTAGTCCCAATCTGATTCTCCTCAGATTCGGCAAAGATATGTACATAGTAGATAGATCAGCGCAAACACAAAGCAACATAGAAGAGAGCTCAATGACAAGGCTCGTAGAAGAGAGATCAGAGATGGAAATATATCTCCGAATCGATTAAGAATTATCAGTTATCAGGCATACAAACAGTGGCGGCTCCAGTGAGGTGCAGAACCATCAAAACAGAAACAACAAACAAATATGTGATGTGGGCAGTTCTGTTCTTCATTTAATAGGAGACCGGCGGAATAAGCCGAAGCGCAGTCGGGTCTAGTTTCAAGTTTCAATGGCGCCGAAGACCCACAAAGGAGCTGCATTTTCTGCAGATAGTCAGATAGGCGGTTAGCTTAGACGTTGATAGTGCTTGAGGTGATAAATTCGTTTTTTCGTTCGTTTTTTGGGTGTTTCGTCTGCGGCGTGAGTTTGGCTATCGAAACAGAGTTTCTGATCTCTGATATCTGATAAAAATCGCATTATTTGGCAATGTCAAGATACAGGCCCAACTTTATTTGAGGGGGGAGGCTGACTGTCACCTCTGTTTCACCCTCAAATGTAAAAACAATCATCTGTTCTAAAAACCTACCGCGCAGCACACCCAGTAAAATGGTCGCAGGGCGCCACTGCATTAAGGGCCGGTTTCACAATGTATTTTAACCAATAGTTTACTGACCATAAGTTTAGAATGTGAATTTCTTTAACATTTTATCTATACTATGCACATTCTAAACTTATAGTTAGTTAACTATCGGTTAAGTAACGGTAACCAGCGATTGTGAAACCGGGCCTAAGATGGTTTTCTAAAAGTTATATCAGCTATAAGTGTGTGTTTCTATCTACTTTTACAGACGTGTATTCTCAGAAATACAGAGAAGATACAAGGGGAATATCGTCCTAGTAAACAGTTCTCTCTCTTAATAATATTGCAGTTATTATTTCTTTCCATTGCACGAGTAGTCAAGGAACATATGGCTCATCTCAAATACGGTAAAACAGATAAGTCTACTCGTAGTGTCGCCCAACATGCATTTGAGAATAACCATGAAATAGATAGCAATTTAAGACTAATTAGAAATGTAACAAATTCCAGACAGCTGGATATGAAATAGTATGAATAGTATGAATATTGAATGAAATCGTATGAATAGTGACAGAGGGCCAATTCCATACAGCTCACTTTATTGGTTAGGAAATCATTATTTCAAAATAATTACAAATTATGGATAAATAAATAATAACAATTGAGGAGGAAACCTGCAAAAGGACCCAGTAGGGACTTTGAGCGTAGGTATTACTTCATTTTTTGCAATAATAAATTGAATGATACACACATAACTTTTATTGATTCGTAACTAAATTAATAAAAAAACATCTCACACAAACTTTTACGAAAAATCCTAAAATTTACTTTTTAACATTTAGGGCCATATGTAAGTGGAATAAAATGAAAGCAAGCAGAATACATGTATAATTAATACCTATTTAATAAATAATAAAAGTAATCTTCAGAAAATTTTACTTTATGCTCATGCAACTTAAATAGTTGATAATAAAAGTAACATCATACCTACATTCCCTTTCAATGGTCTCTAAAATGTAAAACGTAAAAAAATCAACGCATGGTAGGTTAACTCTCGCTTTGGAAACGTATAAAATTTTTAAACCGAGGATTATATACGTAAAAGTTACAAATTCTATTCAAAATAATTTTTTCTTTGAATATTTAGATTTTTTAATATAAAATTAACTTATCTAGGGAATAAAATAGCTTTATAAAAATGAGTTTGTAATTAAATTAATCGCACTCATGCACAGTCTAGCATGGCAATTAGGTAAAAGCGGCCTATCGACATCCGAGGTCGAGGGTCGTCATTAACTGTGAGTGAATCAATGAGATTTGATAAATGCATTCTCAGAGGTCAAGACATGCAGTAACTTTGTATGTAATGAAACAGGACCTTCTATACCTGATATAATTTGTTTATATTTAGAAATAATTATTATTATTAGTTATATCAGCGAAATTATCCAAGAATGTTGTTTAAGAATTTTATCTACAGCATGCTTAGATTTTTACCATAAAAGGCCATAAAAATAATGATAAGGGGACACCTATTAACTGCACATTTACACAGGCTGCTTAGAAGTGTATCCAAACTCGTACTTTCTTCGGCTCATCATTTCGGGGCATATTAAAATTTTAGGGCTTTATTGTTGCACAGTATAAGTTCAAGGTTAACTTCACTTTAAATAAGTACTAACCAAATCTGGATTAAATCCTGGAGAAATTATTTCCCCCCTCTATTCACGTACTGATTCTATGAAGTAAACAACATACTTACATATAATTCTAAATAATAACCAGAAGTTTATGAATCGTCACCACAAGTGTAAAACACCCTTAATATAAAATGATGTTAGCATAGCAACTATTTTTAATCTCCTGAGTGCCTTAGATAATAGGCCTTAGGATTATGAAGCAGATCATTCTGGCTAGAGTAGTTATAGCATATAATCTTGTGCAATTGACTCTAGGCCAGTAGTATGAATTGTTTTTACTTTGAGACCTGTACCTGCGGTATCTACTGAGCAGACTTAATAAGTCGAAACAGCTGTTTGGTTAGGAGTGATTGATATTCGTGACGGTGCATAGATTAGTATATATTTGAAGGGTATCTTCAGGAATTTAGTACTATTTATATTCAACAGTATTTATTGCTAGGTATATACTATTTTACCGAGATGTATATTTATGTACAACTCCTGCTCAGAAAGTTTGAATCCCTGTTGAAAAGAAATATGGGCGCGGGATTTATTAATAAGAAGATAATAAGAAGAGAAAATTTTATAAAATCTCCTGTCAATTTACTTTGAAGACAACAGCATACTTAACGACCAAGATTTAAGTGGCACTCGACGTGATGAGATTTTGAATGACTTACATTAAATAATAATGAATTAAGTACTATTCTTTAGGAAAGGTTGTTACAAACTTTATCAACTTAGTTTTACCAAAAAATGACAAATGTAGAGCTAATTGTCTTAAACAAAGAAGGGAGTAGGTCTGTTCTGACAATAGAAAGCGTATTCAAATATATTGGACCGAATTGGGGTGCTTTTCAATCTTTTAAAGTGCAGTAATATTTTTTCACATACTAAAGTTGAAAAGCCAAGATACTAAAACGTGAAAACAAACAAATATAAGTAATTTTTGTTCATCACATAGCTCTAGGTGCTTTGCTTTTTGAGTTCCTCAACATATCTCACCACCGTCTCACCGAGGCGATGCAGATACCTACTAAAATTGGCATCAAAATTTAGCAACCGAGCTTGGAAACTTGTCTACTTTGATGACTATGGAGTAATGTTTCATTATTATTTTAAATACTTTCCTCAAAATACTAATTACAAACAAAATCGTCGATTTGTGTTGGGCGAAAGTCAAAACCTTACATAATTCATCAATCCGCAAGGTTTCCTTCGTTTCTGTTATTTGATATAAAATATCGAGATTAACTTCTATTTCCAAACTGATATTTGTCACAAGTGTCAGCACTCCATACATTTTTTGTTTTTTCTCCACGAATTGTTGTTCTCCTGATTGATTAAATTACTGTGATATCGGTCAGTATTTATTAGGTTTCTCACAAGAATCGGTTCTGAATCATACTAAGCACGCACTGTTTCAAAATTCTAAAGCTTTATTCAAATTTCGCACGCTCAGTACACTGCAGAACTGGTTCTTGGTCAAGAACCAAAACAAGCCTATTAATACACTGTTTTAGTGTCTGACTTTTCAGTTTATTCAACTCTTCAGAGACCTTCAAGATCCATTTTTACAAAGTTTATATTTATTGAAAAAATATGTTTACACTTGCGTTTTAGTTTAAAGAAAAACTATTTTTGTACATTATATCTACGTTCATGCTTGTGTGAGTTTTCTACTTGACTAAACCAAATTGCTAATTGAATTCGGTTGGTATGCGTAGTAAGTGGTGCATTTATCTATTTTTATTTAATGTGCTTAGTTTGGGATTTGTGCTTTGTTTACGCTAGCCTGACGAATTTTGGGTTAGGAATTCTTTTATCTAGTTAACTAAGTCATCCGGTTAGAATTAGATTATTTGTACGATCTCATGCAAAGCGGATGGTAGTTTTCCTCTTTTTCTAATATTGCTACTAGGAGTACTCGTATGATGTTGAAATTAAAACTATGGCCATGTTCTATTACATGTTTTGATAGAACAATAGCAATTGTGTTGGCATTTCTAATATTGTATTTATGTGTATATATTCTTTTGCGTCGATATTGTTTCATTTGTTGTCCTATCTACGTACCACTGCAATAATTTCAGTTTATTTTGTATACGGTATTGATTCCATTTCCTATATTTATTTTTGGTTTAAGTTTTGTCTATCACTTATTAGCTGTATAAAAAGTTTGCTATTGTAATTTGATTTGGAAATATCTTTGCATGCTCGGTATACCTATATGGCGTCGACATATATTATTGTTTGTGGTATTACTATCTGTTTTATTGTATGTTTTGGTGAATTCTCTTTTATTCAACGGTTAGGGGTAAGAGTTTTTAATTAGTACGTTTTTTATTTTTCTTAGAAATTTCGATCTGGACTTGTGATAAAATCATACCCCAGGCTATTAACAATACTTTTCTTGTAATTGATAGGGGTGTGTGCATCCTTATTACCCTGTGGGTGTGTGATTTAAAATTGAAGTACCCTATCTCTGGGACCAACTTCTTTTGTGTACCATTTTGTTTTCATAATGCTGTCAGTGTCTTATGTTATTTTCATGTCAAGAAAATTTATATGCACTTTGATTTTTTCTATTTCACCAATGAATTGTAGTCGGTTGTGTTAGTGATTTAAGGAGTTTATAGTGTCGTCAACTTTATATTTTGGTAACCGCATTAAGCAGCAGTCCACAAATCTTTGAAGCTTTAGGTACATTTTGTTCCAGTACTTAGAAAAATCTAAGAAAAGTAAAAATAGTACAAGTACAAAAAAATCCAGTGCTATTTCTAAATTCCGGTAAAAAGTTAGCTGTTTGGCTTTTTACAATTTTTTATGGTATTGTGAATATTCGGTCTAAAAAGGACCTAAATCAGTGTTTTATTTTTAACTACGCGTGCTTCATATTTGGCTTTACACTGTAAAAACATTACCTCCTCGAAGCACAAGCACCAAGCAAATATAACGTCTTGACGAGGACTGCCACTTCAACCGTAGATTAAAAAACCTTTATTTTATCTGCGCTTCAACATGACCCGCTAGGAAAAGTTACCCACAGTGAATTCTGATAATCGGAAAGGGATGGCATTTGGATCCTTGAATATTTAGAACTCACACTTTTGTTACAAGTAATCAGTTATTTTGTGTATTAAAAATAAAAAAACGATACATAAGACATTTGGGAATCTGTAATATTTTGGTTTTGATTAGATGCTCTTAATTTCTTAGTTTTTTTGTCTTATTTTTACACCGCTTGACCCCATATGCCTTTGTTGTCAACGTAGTAATTTTGAATCTGCCAAGTCACCATGTAGAAACAAACCCCTGCGTATGTGTGTTTTTGTATTTTTACGTGAATTATCGAATTCTGCTTGTCATCTCACTTGTCGGTTACCTACATACCTATAATTAATGGCCAAAATGATAGAGAATGACTCATTGCTAGCATATGGAGCCGTCCGATGAAGTGGCTAGCGTCGCAATTCCATTACGACTGGCAAGATAGTGCCGAATTTAAAAAATATAAAAAAATAATTCAATTTTTTTATTTAATTGGTTAAAATAGGTATTTTATGAATACTGGAAAGTCAAATAATTCCCGCATTTGTAACAACAACCGTAAAAACAATATAATATCAATAATTGACCTCGCAATTAATCATTAAACAGAAGTTTTTTTTGTTCCTAGTGCTATTGAAGAGTGCAGAGAAATATATAATCTATGAAGCTCTATTCCAACTATCTCTACATCATATATAATATTTGCTATTGACAATTAGAAGTTTTGGCTTCAAATGGTGGATCATTCAGCCTGTCTTATCAAGTAGGTAGCTGAAAACGCTGACATTTCTTATTCGAGTAAGCTACCTTTTGTACAACACGTACTTTGTAACGTCATAACACATGGTTTCAGCTGCAATTTATTACATCGTTTATGGAGATCTGTCGGTATTAGAGCACCCTAATGCATCTTATAGAATAAACAAATATTGCTGAAGTGTATACAAACCTTCTTAGGGAAATATGTGGAGCTCGAGATGCACTGCTTCTAAAATTTTAAAATATAGTTAACTATTTACGTTTTCGTAACCAGGATTTTAAAAGTGGTGGGTATTTGAATTTATTATCTCATCCTTTATTAACATTATGAGTTTCAGTATTCATCTAGGGAAGTAACGGTGGGGCTAAGAGGCCCTCTCTCGGGGCTAGTTTAACTTAAATTTAATACTTTAACTGTTCTTTTCTTGACCGTTAGAGATTTAACACAGATTGTTTTTCTTGGGTATATCGGTCACTTAATTACATATAAAAAAGGTTACATTTTTTTATACATATAAGCCGAAACGTCAGAAATATATATATGTATAAAAAAATGTAACCTTTTTTATATGTAATTAAGTGACCGATATACCCAAGAAAAACAATCTGTGTTAAATTTAATACTAAAATAATGTACTGCCTTAAGATGATACTAGACAAGTTGTTGGCTGTTATAGTTGAATTTATTTCTTCAATAAAAAAACCAAAAGAAAATCTTTTTATTTTTTTATCTTTGGAGGACTTTCAGCTCATTTTTTTACATTGATACCTTCTCCGACGTTTCGTCGGAGTTTTCGGACGTCTTCATAGGTTACTTAAATACTGAAAATAATGTTTTTACATGGATAATTAAATTAGATTAGTGACAGAATATTTATCCAAAAGAGTGTTTTCTTACCTACTAGAATAATTCAAATAGTAAAATAGAAAGATTCTAGTAGGTAAGAAAACCGTGTCGTGTTCGTGTCTTTTGGATAAATATTCTGTCACTAATCTAATTTAATTATTCATGTAAAAACATTATTTTCAGTATTTAAGTAACCTATGAAGAAGTCCGAAAACTCGGACGAAACGTCGGAGAAGGTATCAATGTAAAAAGATGAGCTGAAAGTCCTCCAAAAATAAAAAAAAATAAAAAGATTTTCGTTTGGTTTTTTTATTGAAGAAATAAATACTGCCTTAAATTTCAAAAATGTAAAATAATAAGTTTGTTCATAAAAAAGCTTGACTTACTTCAAACTGTAAATAATATCCACTTAACTCCTATTATATTGGTGTATTAATAACTTTTTTGATAGTTTGAAATCGTTTTTGACTGTCTGAAAGAACAGACTGAAAATCTCTTTCAAACAACAATCACAAACAAACTCTTCGTAACTGCCATTTGGTTACGCTATCTTGGGGGTATATTCCCCAAAAAATGAATTCATCAACAAATTTATTGCAGACTATTTTTTTCGTGTCACACTAAAAATGTGCCACAATAAAACAATTGAGTTATATCTCTGCTATTTTTAAATTTTCAAATTTTTACGGTTTACTGAATTATTTCACATTGTCACTGTTAATATAATGTCAACATAAGGAAAAGTTATCGTCTTGTATTAGAAAAGTTATTGGAAACAGAAAGAGTGACTGATTTCATTAATAAAGTTGGGAATATGGTGGAAATACTTCTGATACGTGGATATATGTTGCGTAGACAGTATACTAGTAATTATTATCGTTTTTCATAAATGCTAAGGTATGGAATGCTTTGTATTTTATTTTAAGGAAGTTATTTGATAAAGCCAAATAGTTTCCTTAATTGATACAAACAGATTGTATAAAATAGTGCTTATAAGAAAGAAAGATATACAGCCTTATTCAGAACTCATCTGAAAAACTTTGAGGATATGTGCATCCTTAAATAAGAAATCGATATCACCAAAAAAATTGTAATAAAAGTAATTAGGATTTCCCGTAAACAATGTTTAAAGTTATATCATTATAAAAGACTACGTAACTGGGCAACTGTACTTCAACGAGATCGGATATACCACATTCCGACAAAAAACAGTAAACAAGTTTTTTGTACCTGGAACGCCTATCTATATTTAAGTTTATTTTAAAGTAAAAACGCTGCAAATCTTTTTTGCGCCGGGCGCGCCGGTTTCTTTCGTGCTAGCTAGTTTGCATTGTCAGTCCCAAGGTCACTCCATTACAGTGAACCAGTATCCAGCGGCGTGTAATGAAAAAATTTTAAATAGTTTTCAGACCCCGCCAAAAAAATTTCTTTTTGCACTACCACATTTCTACATGTATGTTGAACATCCCCAAATTTTATTTCGGATAGGTTCTGAATAACCTTGTATAGTCCTGTTAAGAAAATAATTTTCTTTTATGGAATATTTAATACCTATACCTAGTTTAAATATTTAGGCAGAGCATTTCTTACAAATACGTTGATATAAGGTTTAAATGTCGACAGGTACAATTCACTCTTTTATTAATAAGATACTCACATTTGATTGTATCAACGCGCGAGACTATTCAGTGGGAATATTCTGTGATCTAAACAGGGCATTCGACTGCGTCGATTACGATTTATTAATAGGTATCTAAATTATACCACCTTGACATTAGAGGGCCTCCTCTGAACTGGGTTATTACATTTCTTGAAAGTAGGCGACAGTATGTGAGTGCAATATCAAGGAGAACATACAATTATAGATACAACACGGTCTGAATGATTTCAAATCACCACCCAGGACAAGAGCGGCACTTGCCGCCCTCGCCCGAAGCAGACTACCCCCGGTGAGTTAGACATGCAGGCGAAGGAAGAAGACAAAACAGAAGAGCGCCAGAAGATCCGACCCAGCCTGCAGGGTAGAGCAAGAACAGGAGGAGATCCCACGAATCGCCCACACCTATCACTTTTTGTGATCGGGGTTGGTGAAGGATGGGGTCAACCTCTACGAGGCAGTCCAGACCGACAGCGATGGGGAGGGTAAAGAGCGATAATCCCTCTCGGCCCCAAACCATCCCAGGTCAATGGATATTGGAGGCAGTCTGATTGATTAGATTTAACTATAGGAGTTCCACAAGGGTTTATTTTGGGCCCTGTTCTCTTTCTTTTGTATATTAATAATATAGACTTGATCGTCTTTAGTTCATTTCACTTTATATATGCAGATTACATATATCTTCTACATATCAACTTTCATCAGATTGTACTACGTTGTTTTTTTTTTGTTTAAACTACAGTTTGTTTATAATTTTATATAGTTTGTGAACAACGTGTCTAAAATACTCCACGACAAAAATTTAGAAAGTTGAAAATCGTCCATGATTATCCTGCAATTTTCTATTGAAAGTGTTTTTATTTGATGGTGTCTAACAATAAACTTAGAAATATTGCAATATTTTTTTCTACTTGGATAAAAGCATTATGTGTAAAGATACCTATAATATAGAAGTGCCTTAATGTTAATGTTAGTAACCAATATTTTCAAAAAAAAAAAAAAACCTACCTATAACCTGAAAATTGTTTAGAAAATCTGAACTTCGCATTTAGTATGTTAAAAGTAAATGGAAATAACTTTTCCTTCAGACATTTCTCTTTAGATTAAAGATGAATAGCATTTTTAAGGTATCAGAAATAATAATCATAATAAATGACATATTGGCGGTGTGGCAAATGTGGTAGGAATCATTCTAATCACAAGAATTAGTGATAAGGAAGTCTGAGACTTGTGTAGGAGATGGAACAGCATATTATATATTATTACTATTATTGGCTGCATTTGTGTCTTAGGAACCACTTAGGTTTGTAAGCCCTAACCACCATTCAGTGCTGGAATGAGGGAAACCTGGAAAACCTCATTAGTTATAGCTGCAGTTATACATACACTGATTTTAATCTTTTACATTAACATCAAGCTAACATTGTTCCCATCCTAGGCACGCACTCCAGGATGGTTGCCAACCCACCTCTGCGAGCAACCTAGGAGTAGACAATTAAAAACTGGCGGAATGGGAATGGTGGCATCGACCCACCCACTCGGTATAACTGATGCAGACAATGACGTTGAAAACTATTTAATAATAATTTGCTTACTTCTACAATGAAATTTTGTTTTTCTATTAAACTTCTATAAAAATTCCATACAACATTTGGAACTAATTGAACCACTATTCTATCTAATCAATCACTATTAATCTTACTTTCCTAATCCCCAATACATTTGGGTAGTCAGCAGTGACTATTAAATAGTTTTATTTGTATCTGTCGGAGGAAAAGTAACTAGTACAAATCTATATTATTTGAAAACGATATATTTTAATCATCTAGCTTACAAGGTCGTAAAACATCGTCAGTTGAATGCGTAAAAATAGACTGCTTATTGTAAACAAAATCGAACATCAGATATCAAATAATGTGGTGCTGTTCTTGATACCGATAATAGGTACATGTAATTCATTGGTTAAAAAAATTATATGTTACACAATTTTTTTAAATCAACACTCTTGTCCAAGTGAAACTAAATTCAAAATAAATATAGACTAACTAATCTTTAAGTATTACTGAGAATGCACTGCTATATAAAATAATCTTTTGGTTCATTTAGTAATTCTCAGAAAGTAGTAGTTCATCAACAATGGCGTCAACACCAAAACACTATACTACACTCAACGCGCGTTTTACCAACCTAATTGGCATCATCGAGAGATGATTAAAACTGACTATTAGTTCATACAGAAACACAATTTCTGATTTTATCTTGATTTGCTTCCTGCAATTATAAAGACACATATCTGCCACACCCCGTATACGCGATTCGTTTTAAGATCGAAGCGCCAAAATGGCAGTAACCTATACTAACCTATGTTCACTGACACTGACGTTTGAAATTTTATTCATCAAAGATTTGTTGTCGAGAACTTTAAACCAGGTAAAAAGCTTGTAAAACTATTTTGAAAGGGGTAAGTAGTGATATAAAATTAAAATAGATTTCAATATTTTTCGAGCGTTCAATCTGAAAATGAAACTTAACCTCAAAATATGTCAAACTCTTTATTGGGCATACGGCATACATACCTTTATGGAAATAGTCATCCTTAGAAAAAGGTAAAGAGCACACTCTCTACTCTGCGTTCTTTAGCTTCTTTATCCATACTTGTCTCCTGTAACTCTGTAATGCTCAACTTATAGTTTCCGCGATAGCTCCAGATTTTCCCGCTTTTGGAAAAGTATGAAACTGATCTCGGGGTTTTTCTTTGTACAAGAGGAACAATGACGCTCACAACAATAATGATTCATATCTAATCAAAGCAATTAACTAATATAACAACGGATATTTCAAAATTCACAATAGACATACATACGTAAAACTGATCCAATACCACATGCGTTAGTTTTGCGTGCCGCCAGTAGGGAGCGTATTGCTTAGCAAGAATCGCGTATTGTTTGAAATAAGGATATTGTCTTGGTTTCGAGTTATTACTGTAACTTATAATTATTAAAGTCACCTTACTGAATACGTTTAATTAATCTTTTGACTGCTTCATTGTCACGGGAGTGCAAACGCGTCCTTAAAACAATATATCTAGAGTTTGAGACTTGCTTAATCCTATATCAATTATTTTAACACTACGTGGTTACATAATGTTGGAGATTTTTCTGTAGTTAATTGCATTACAGTAATTTAGAACTAGAACCACTTGTCCCGCATTCCAACAAGTGTTTATGGCAACAGAACTTGGAATTTTTTCGTATACTTTTTTGCCATGCCTTTAACGGTTTTCATCAAGACAGTGACTAAACACAGCAGCTGCAGACACGTTTCTGGCTTGCATGTGGTGCTCTCATCATAGAGCATAGCATTGGATAGAATAACTTCTAAATGATCATAAATCAAAGCCTCGGGCATATGTCACTGCCAGGTAGCGACATATATTGGTAGGGTTATACATTATATGTTGCTTCTGAATGGTACAAACATCATTCTTTATTGTAAAATTTTGGGTTTAATAGATGTCAGTTTTCTCCGTTCTACCTAATTATCGAATAGTATGTTTTGTTACCAGTATAACTACTATTCAATGATAGAAAAAATATCAACTACAAAAGTTGTAAGGTTTTTTATAGATTTTCCGATACTTCTATTAATACAGGACGTCCCATAAATGAAGGACAATAGAAACATATTTTTTTTTTAAATGAAATACTTCGTATATTTAGTGCTAATTTGAAAGAGCAACTTTTTTTACTTCAACAATGAAATACCGTTGCCGTTTCCGAGAACCCAATGGTGGTCAAAATTAAATGTAACACCGCGTATATAAAAGTCGAAAGTTTTCAAGATAAGAATATTGATTTTTTAAAATTCAATATCTATTTCAAGAAACACCTTTTGTATTTGTAAAATACGTTGAGGTTATCGTCAAATTTTATGAAAAGTAAAGAATTTTGATGGAGCAGATTATTTCGTCATTAGAAAAAAATGTAGGTAGATCTAATAATGTTTTTTATAATAGCATAAAAATTCAACTCTCATAGTTCAGCATATTTCCTAGCTACCTTTGTCATAAAAGGTAAGCAATTGTGCCTACTCAATTTGTAAATATATTTGTATATTATAGAAGAAGTATAAGCTACCTATTCTAGATATAATTCAATAAATAGAGGCAGTTACCTATATTGTGAATAAAATAAACCGCTAGAGTCACATTCAATCGATTCGGGAACTATAGAATAAAAAAGTAAAACAAAGAACTTGCGGGGCTATTTTTGAGTTCAACCAACTGGCGGAACAATAATATAACTAAATTTTATAGCATCAAAATTTATTTTCGTCCATATATTTCGTAGTTTCAATATTCTTTGAAGTAGCATTAACCACAATTTCGAATTATTGAGAAATATTAACGTGTTTTAACCTTTATCTCAATCAGTTTATTACGAGACATTGGATAAACGAAGTTAATTTAATAATTATTTAAAATGAGTAATCACAGTAACACTAATAGTGGTAAGAAACACACCGTAGTGCCCACTTTGGGTCTTTGCTACCATCTGTCAAATAAGTAACACTAATACAATTACATGTATTTGCCATCTTCTTATCAGTTCAATACAAACAAAATATTTTGTTGTGATTTTTTATAAGCAAATGTTAAAATATCTGATAGATTGGTTATTGTTATTATTATAAAACACACATAGTTTGCTGTCATATTTTCTATTTTATAATAAATAGTTTTGGAAATATTTAAATTTTGTTGAAATTTCTGTGAAACGTATTCTAAGTATTTTGTTAGAAACCTTCCAAATATAAATTATCCCTAGATTTTTCCTTTCTGTTCTACAAACTTTTAGCTTTGGAGATAAAAGGTACAAAAGTTGAATATATTCATCGAATGCTATCTATTTACAGAATTTTATTGTTTCGCTTATTCTTTATAATGTATTTTTATTTGTTGTCAATCTTGTCTTGAGTTGCCTGAAGACACATACATAATTTAGTTTTTTTTATAGTTACACGTAACAGACACCTTAGAACTTCTATCTCTTCGCTGTTCAATTTTTATTACCAATGAAATAATATTTTTTTATTAGTCTGCGTTTTTAGTTTTTCCAAACCTTTCAAAAAGTAGTTGCTATGACCTGAAGAGCTTCTACGTTGTACCTATGTATAGTTCTAATATTTATTGCCAACGCTCAAATTCTTCAACAACTCCCTATGAGCATATTTATTGATTATAATTAAAAGTGATGGAACAAATGTATTGCCAGACATAAACCCATCAACTTCTACATCGCGAAAAATTACAAGTTTGCATTGCGTTTATACTCTTATGTTCATCTATCCCAACAAATGTTTTCGTTGTTCCATTGTTTGGCTTTCGGATTAAACCTAAAGCACGATGCGAACAATATCGCTTCGGGATTTTCGTTTTATTTTAATCTGGAATAAGCATCGCCCTACATTTCTATGGAAAACCTTTGATATTTAATCCCGCCAGTCCATTCTCGGGATTTTCATTAGGGGTACGCATTCCTCATGAGCATTTTTAACCTCCTTTTGATGGTAAAACATTGGATTTCATTTCACCCCTCGCAAAGAATCTGTGTTTTATTACATTTCCAATTAATAATTTTAATTTAATGCGCAAGATGTCCATGTCACTCCATGACACCATTTTAATTTCCTTAACAGACATAGAAAGGGTTAGCCCTTAGCCTGATAACACTGTGCATACATACAGGGTATGGCAAAACAATGATTAAAAATGAAATTTCAAACCTAATTCGGACTAAAATGCTCTTACCTACCGATAGTTTTATAAATTATAAAGGGGGAAGGGGCTTAGGTCGGGCTGATTCTGGTCCACACAAAGAATACGTAAGAATATCGACCAACACTTTGGCAGTATAGAGAATATATTATCTCGAATGATAACATCGCGACAGTTCAATTTGTCTCACTTTTCGTGTTTTTAGTTTCGCATTGTGTATAGATAGAAATATTATCTTTATGTGCTAAAATAAATTTCGTATGCACAGAAAGATTCAGATAATGGTTCTACAATTATTACCAAAAAAAAAGGGGGGTATTATAATACGCACAGTAGCTAAATTTTATAGCTGGCATCTCAGTGAAAGAGAAATGTTTATGCGTGGGTACTGAATTTGTATAATTTACATTTGTATTGCAGATGAAAACCTCATGTTCTACGGGGAACGCAGTTCAGCATTAATCCTCTTCGAATGTCTGGGCCAAAATAGTTGAAGCAGGATATCGAGACCGCACTTATTTATAATGGGCCAGAGGACATTGAAAATAGTCAACATTAATGCTCAACATATTTGGTATATCTTTTAAGTAAATGGAACAAACTGAATTGTTTAAAATAATACGAGAAAATAAGCAATTGGTTTAGTAACTGCACATTATCGTAAGTTAATAATATACTATTGGGGGTCAATTCACGGGACCACAGGTCCGGACTTACAGCGCGTTTTGTTGTTTGATCTTAATAAAAAATTTACCATATTGGTTAAGTTTCCCTCCAAGAATGTTCTTTAACTGATTTGTCATATATCTGCCTCACTCTATATATTACGTACTATATAAACACTTACTATTTTTATTCATGACATAGCCTACCCCTCCCGCTTTACTGAGTATCCTCCATAATTCTGGAAAATACACAATAAAGCGGGACTATCTAGTTATACCAAATATTTTTCAAGCAGTGAATGATTCGAATTTGATGACAAATCGTCTGAACGTCTGAATTGAATAAAACCCTTTCTCATCAATTTAAAATTAGTGTCTATGAGGTCATATCAGTGATGACGTCTTAACTAAGATAAATGAAACTGGATAATAATAATGGAAAATGAAATTCGACATGGCTATGAATTTTGGCTTCAAATAAAGAGGACTATTATAATAATCCTATATGGTGTACGGTGTACTGTATGTGTAGTGGTTTATCTCAGAACTGAAATACGCCTCATTATTTTTTTTCACTTATGATTTAACTTGAAAATGTAACAACATATTAGTAGTCCATGATCCTAGATGCGTTATCAATAATTTCTTTTCAAAATTGCAAAGTAATTGAAATAATTAATGAAAAGTACATATATGGAAATATACATACAAATGGAAACCATACGAGTATTACTGCCATCTGGCAGGTAGGTATTTGTCGAATTTCACAGTCCCGGGCGCGCCATCTAACGGATGTTCTGAGAATCTCTATTTCATAAATCAGCATCTCCTAGAGATGAATTGTCTTTTATCATCTAGGAGGTGAAAACTCCATCTATCTATTAAAATTGTGTACACATATTCATCGTTTATAAACCTAGTCTGATTTGTAATTATTTACTATAACAGATCAAATAGTATGATATCAAAAGATTTCACGTTTTCATTATAAATAATATCTGCTTCAGATTGTCTCCTAAAATAATCAGTTTAACCTATATAATATACAAACTCCCTGATTGTGTTGAGATATCAAAGCTGATTACAGTTTCGTACACTTTTGTATGATTACGAATTCAGAAGCTTTGTTGATTGACGATTTGTAATACCTATCAATACATTTTTATTTTTATTTTAATAATATTTTGGGTGTGCAAAAGCTAAATATAAAAAAAATGTGTAGTTTATGATACGTCAAGTTGTAAAAATAATTATTGATTGATATATAAAAATTACAAAATGATATTCTTATCTATTCACTAGAGACTCACGGTCCCAATTTTTTTGTATAAAATGTATTATAAGAATGAACTAATTTATAATACTAGGCTGCAATAAGTAGATATATATACATAAATACGTATTAGTAAGATATTAACGCGTTTAAGGACTGATACTAAACCACATTACATGTGTCAACATCATTAAATCTAGAGCTGTAAAAAATTATGATTATGGATGGGCGTGACGATTATGAATTTTGACTGGTTAAAACCTCTCCACCTAACTGAGACGTTTTGCTGTACCAAAAACTTCGTGAACTTGTGTCACATAAGACGAAATTCATTATAATAAAGTGTTAGTTTTTACTAAAGCTAACATTTACACAAATAATGACTGAGATTTACGACGTTTATTGCATACAAGGAAAGCAATGTATTCCAAATTATTCATTTATAGCTAAAAATGTTATAAGAACTAAGTATGACTGTTTTATGTGAAGCAAATTATGCTCAACCAGATGGTTTTAATTATAATTGTAGGTAACTTTTCCCGAAAAACTTTTTATTTAGAAAAAAATTAGTACCTAATACCGGTGACAGTATTATTTTATAAGAGGCAACTATCTTAAGTGAAAATGATTGTTCATATACAGAAAATGTATATACTTGTGGCATGAAATAATCAATTAACTTTTCCTATTTTTTTATGATACTATTCGTATATTTATGTTTATAAGTTTATATCTGTTTCAAACTGAAATGAAATTTCAAATAAAAAAGTAATGTTCATCATTTAATGCCATACTACTTCAAGATTTCAAGCAGGCGTAAAAAGTTATTTCCCTATATTTCCCCGTTCTCTAAGTACCCGTAAAGTGTAAATGCCTACGAGGAAGCTGCTTACCCCAGTAATGACGAACTCAATGAGGCGCGGACAAGGAGTTGAAATGTTTGACACAATGTTTCCGGGAAAACTTAGGTTTTCGGTTGTGGTTCGCTTATGAAATGTCGTTCGGGGGTCTCAGTGTACGTATCTGGTTTTTCCAGAATTTACGGTGAAAAACGGAATTTTTGTTTAATTTTTCCTTGTACTCTACACATTTAATGATAACACTATATTCCATAATAGGTATACATATTATTGGAAATCCCTTTTAATACTCTCACCCAATATTAACGAGAGGAAACGAAATAAGATTGTAATATTTGTAACACTGACGTAGTTTTCCACATAACACCAAAACCCTATACTGCACTTGACACGCGTTTCGCCAGCCAAGTTAGCACCATCTGGAGATGATTAAAACTAAACCTATGCTAATATTGTGTCCTATTTATACCTAAACTATTTCTACGCTTCAATGAACCATCACGACTGCTCAGTGAGCCATCGCGACTGATCAGTGAACCGTGATTTACTAACCAATAAAGCGGGCTATATGGGATTGGCCAGCTGTCACCATTCATACAATTTTTACATTAAGCAATTTCCAAACTCTTAAAAGCATCCAGCTGTCTGGAATTTGTCACATTCCTAATTAGTCTCAAATTGCTACTATCTTATTTATTTTATGGTTGTTCTCAAACGCATGTTGAGCGACACTAGACTCATCTGTTCTACCATATTTATTTGAGATGAGCCATATGTTCCTTGACTATAGTTTGAATTGACCTTCTAGTTTGTCCAACATACTTTTGATTACAGTTTTTGCAGCTAATTTCGTAAATCCCCGACTTTTCCTTAGTTTCAACTTTTTGTACTGAGACCTCAGCTTAAGTTTTGGGTATATCTGCATTTTGTTTTTATATACATACACATTATTATTGTTAATACTTCTGTGTATTGATTGATCCTTGTCCGTCCAAAAATACATAATTAATATTGTTGTCGATTTCCCTCAATACATTGAATAAGGGAGATATAACACCGTAACATAAAACTGCAGCTGTAAAAAAAACAGCTCCTTAATGTGAATTTGTTTTAATAAGAAATCAAGAAGAAGAAACTCGAAAAAGCCATTAAAGAGCTTAATTTATAAATTCTATAGGTACAACTTATTACTACTCCTATAAAAATCTCAATCTATTATAATAAATAACCTGTCATGATTGGGTACCTATACAGGGTGTCAACGAAATACCTATTAGACAAACTTTATAGCATCTACAGAGTTTCATATAAAATTAAAATTTGAAGGAGATATGTTAAAAGTGAAAAAGCAAATTTTCAGGTATTTGTCACTTTCCTATTACCTCCAGCTTCACCGGAAGTGACTTTAACCATGAAATTTTACATGCAAAGCCCTGTATATTTAACATTTTCCGATTCTGTCAATTTTAAGTCAATTTTAAGTGCAGCTGCATTTATTTCAAATAATAATAAATTGAAATAACCTTCGCCCACTTTATTTTCTAAACCCGTTTTTATATTTGCATATAAAGTGCCGTGAAATGTGCTAACATCAATGTTATAGGGTCTACATGATACCAGAAAAATTCAATCGTCAGTTTTCTTCTACTATTTTAGATTCTACAAATCTTCAAAGTTGCTTTAAATATTAATTGTGTTCATGTCCGTTTGTTAAATGGCAGGAGCATTAAGACACAATTTTTTAATAGGAATATTCACGTCAAATATCTAAATCTATTTATTATATTTTTTGACGTATGGCCATATTAGGTATATTATGGTGTTCCAAATATGTTATAAAAAAGTAAATGTGTTAAGCCATTCGTCATTAAGTTATTTAGTGACGAAACAGCAATTTCAATCTAAATTTGAACTATTAGATATACCTACATCGAATTTTATTATCTATTGTTAGTGAATAACAAAAATGAAATTAAAACCGTAATTCCTCATTTTGATGAAAAGTTTCGATAGTGAATACATTTTCTAAAAGGGAACTCATGTTACTACGAATGGCATGGCATCCATTATTGTCAATCTCTACTAAAAAGTTGATTAGTAAATTCCGGATACGGTTCTGTTATAAAACATTTATTGAAAGCACTGACCGAAAGAGAAAAACTAAATATAGCTTTTCGGAATCATTGGATTGTATACAAAATCCATCTAATTTTACAACTATAGACAGCGAGGTTATTTGTAGTTTTCTATATGCGTGTCTAGATATTTTGATCTTGTGCCAAATCTATTATGGAACATATTATTTTATTTAAAAAATTCTCGGTGATAGATAATTTTGCATGGTTAATAAATTATTTTATAAGTAATGTTACTTTTGACAATACGATTTTGACGATTTTCTTTAAGGAACCTATACCGCTTGTGTAGTGCTTAAAAAGAATTCATATAATCATACATCAATTAACCAGTTAGTGAGCAGTAGGTAACAACTTGTTGATTACTTAAAAAAAAGGAATTTATAAAACGAAGACCCAAGAATCCTCCATATACTTGCGTATACATTCATCTCATGGAAATGAAAGAAGATGAAAAATTCCTACATTTTTACCATTACGATGGTAAATTTTGTGGATGAAACATTTGTGGTTTGTAGTACTCCACTACCAAGTTTTATAGATCAGGAGGTGTTGCAATACAAATCTTTACCGATATTTTATACCTGGGGACACCTGTTGTATACAGAGTTGTATACAACAGGCTGTTACAAATTCGCTTCTCACTACAGGGATCTCGGAAACGGTAAGCGGTACGAACTAGCTTTAATGGGGGCAAAGTTGCGTAATCAGGGAACCAACATTATGCCTCTAAAAAATCAAGGCTAACATGATTAGTTTTCGAAATATTTGAAAAAAACCGAAATTTTGGATATCCGTTTTTCTTCCATTTCAGCTTTGTTTGAGGTGATATTGATAAAAGAAGAACACTTACTCATGGCAACTTTTTGCCCTCTATCGAATGGCACAATCAATTTTTATATGTAACGTTTCGTCTTTCCAGGACCATCATCAACTTCATTTTTTTAAATACGGCCCTGGAAATTTTATTACATTTTTTTGCTAGCCTTCATGACCCCCAATGCTGTACTGCCTCAGCCCGAACCAGATTCAGACGTTTTGTCTCGAAAAACTCATCTTCAATTATTCGTTAAAAATTTTTCGTTAATTTTTTATTTAGATTTCTATGTTTATTGAAGTGTCATTAGACTCTGTGAAATCCACCTGGTTATTTAAATTATATTTTAAACCATCACGCGTTATAATAAAATATTATTAGAGTTTTCATCTCGTGCCCATAATTTCGTTTTTTTTCAAATATTTCGAAAACTAATCATGTTAGCCTTGATTTTTTAGGGGCATAATATTGATCCCCTGATTACGCGACTTTGCCCCCATTTAAGCTAGTTCCTATCGCTTACCGTCCAAGATCCCTGCAGTAAGAAGCGAATTTGTAACAGCCTGTATACCTATTAACATCCCATATCATCCTGGACAAGTGTTTCATATTTTCAGGACTAAACAAGAATGTTGCTTCCTATGGAGATAAGGCAAGAGATAACAATCCCTGTTCTACCTCATTACGAAGACCTAACGAGATTGATATTATTTGGAGAGGAAGAGCAAAGACATTTTTACCAAAGAGTTCCTTTCAAAGTTAAGGAGTATTTTACAAAAGGCACGGTTGTATACAGAGTGCTTTAAAGAAAACAGCGTTACAATAGATCTAGTAGGTCGCAATAGTTTATAATAATTGGGCAATTCTCTTTTCTGTAAAGGGCTAGCGTTCAATGATGGAAACAAAGCCATTTCAAATACATTCATAACAACAACTACCGGGATATCAAAAATTATCTTGGTCAAGGCCGAGAATAGCAACCAGAGAGAAGCGACAATAACTGTCGGCACCTTTGAAGTCTGGGGGCAAAATTTTGTGACCTTGAGTTTAACATAATGACGGATGGCCGGTCTAATACACTGAGAGAAATATTAATGAGGCCTAATAAATGCTATACACTGATAAAAAAAATATGATTATACTGAAATGTAATAAAACTTATATTATAAATATTTTGCCTCATTTATCACGCAAAAAAAGTTATAATGATATATTGCTTTTCATAACAGGAGTTAATGTAAAAACTTCTAATTATTAGAATAAAAGAAATGCATTTTGCCAGTTTTTTAGATAACAAATAAAACACATTTATATATAATATATATCATAGTATATATTTTTAAAAATTCACATGTTACCTACCTACACAACATGACATTACATTAATAAAAGAAACATACATCTATAGTACCTACCTAATACATAAAATACACGAATTATTACGGAGGTAATTTATATATGTGATAAAATTTTTAATTTTCTAACGTTATTTTTATCTTTTTGTTGTATTTTGAAGTCCCTATTCGAATACTTAATTGTATAAAAAATTTCCATAATTGACACCTGCAACAAAAAATATATATGACGCCATAAAATTCACAATCACAACAAATAAAATAAATCTGAATATCCATAAGAGTACAAATGTATATCGTTTTAATATACTATATACTATAACAAAAAAGAAGGGTTATGATCTTGCATATGTACTTACTTTTCTGGATCCTTTGGAAATGAAAACATACTTATTCCTTCTCCTTCTTTTGAATGACACCCACGAAACGCACACGTATTCCCGGGCATACTTATTATAAAGATAAATAAAACAAATTAATACATGAAAGTTCAAAAATACAATTTTTAACTGTCAAACACAGAGAGCAACCTGACAAACAAAACGAATCGGCGAATGCGAATAACAGCTCGAAAAATCAAATCGGCCGTCGGACTAAATTAATTTATTTAGGCCGGCGGCAAACACGTTGCAGAAATGACAGTTGGCCGGCTTACCCCCCACTCCATTGTTTTTGGGCGGGATCGACTTTGTCGCTTCTCTCTGGTTGCTATTCTCGGGTCAAGGGTTGTTGTGGAATGTAAAACCTGTGTCTTACTTTAAATTTTTGAATATGTTTTGATGTGTCAGAATCTGTCAAGTCATTGTGCTGAAATTTTCTAATCCAGTTTTTGAATCATGCCTCTTACCACACAGCACAAAATTTTCATGATTGAAGCCTATTTTCGAACGGGTGCGCTAGTTAATGGAAATTGGCAATACAGTCAACGTTTGTGTTTGGACAATTTTCGAGAGCACTTCCCAAACGTGGCAATATTACCGGACAATTTTTATGCGTGCCTTACAAATTGTGTTGAAGTGTTTCGCGAAACTGGTTGTGTGACTCATAAAAAAGGTGCTGGTAGACCAAAAGTTTGTACAGAAGAAGTTGTCAATGACGTTCGTCAACGTATGGAAGAGGAGCCTGCAAAACCTTTGAAACGTCTTTCTAAGGAAATTGGACTTTCTTATGGAACATGTCATAAAATTTTAAAGAAAGACTTGAACATGCATCCATATAAGATGCAAGCACATCAAACTTTTCTGCCGGGATATATCAATTCTCAAAATATGCGAATGTGGAGCAATGATAACCCTCATGTTTTTACTGAATCGTCGCTACATGCTCAAAAAATTGGTGTTTGGATGGCAGTTTCTCACAGAAGAATAATTGGGTTAATTTTTTTCTATTTCACCCTCAACGCAGAAAGGTACAGACACAACTTTTTGGCTGAATTTGTGCAACAGTTAAACGATGATGAACTTCGGTACGGTTATTTCCAACATGACGGTGCAACAGCACATACTACACGAGAAAATATTGCTTTCCTCCGCGAGTTTTTTGATGACCGGCTGATAAGTTTGCATACAGAAGTTGAGTTTCCTCCGAGATCACCTTGTTTGACAATTAAAGACTATTTTATATTTCCTTACTTAAAAAACAAGATTTTTGCAACTCCGGTAAATAATTTGCAAGAACTGCAACAAAGAATTGTTCAGCAATGTGCAACCATAACGCCAGAAATGCTGCAAAACGCTTTTCACAGCATGAGGAGGCGCGTCAACTTGTGCATCGAACAAAACGGGGGACATTTCCAACAATTACTGTAATTTAGTTTTTCTTGTTACTAAAACCGTTATTTCATAATTTGTAGTTCATTATTGTTTTACAACTGAAATAAATAGGTATGAAATTTGTAGGTTATTGATGATGTCAGTGTGACAGTGACATAATTATTTCAAATTTAAAGTAAGGCACACGTTTTACATTCCACAACCACCCTTGACCAAGATAATTTTTGATATCACGGTACTACTACTAACCATATTAGGTTAGTTGTCCAAGTCAAAGTAACTACAACTTCAGTATGTTGGCTGATATTATTTTTTGTCGATATTCATAACAAATAACCCTGATCGGTTTGACAAAGGAACTAACGTATTTGTTGCGGTTATCTCGATTTCTCGATTCGTTTCCTTTCATGCGTTTCCTGGATTTAGATGTAACCTTATAGTAACGGGGCACAGATACCCAAGATACACGAGCATCCAACTACATAGAAATTTTAGAATTAAAAAAATTTAAAACTCACTTAAGGTGTGAACCTTTAAAATAAATATTGCATTTCTTGTTAGGCAAAACTAAATTTAAAAAAAACAACTTGTAACTGATTCATTTTCACATTTTAGATTTTCAGACGTTCAGAAGTGGGTTGTGATGATTTTCTTTCATTACTCTTAAGTAAATTGCAATATTCTTTGAAAGCAAATCTACTGATTTAGGTTTTTATCACACCCAGAAATTCTTTCTACGAATATGTTTTAAGAAATTACTGTCAAGATCGCGGTAGATTTTTTCTCGCTGCTCTTCCACTATTGTGCTGACGCGACCCGATAGTGACACAATCCGTCGAGTTGGCCGTTATCAATAACTGTTTATCGGCGGTTATCTGCTTCTCAGCTCTCGCCCCCTTCCCACACGCCATTCAATGCGAGCGGATGTCGCTCGTTGTGTTTAAATTGAGTCGGCTTAACGTCGGCTTCCTATTTGACAAAACTTATATATATTATTATGTACAGCTCAGATTTTAATTCAGATATATTTGTAATAACGTGAGTAATTATGATTATGAATGGGAAAGGTCCCTGTCTGAATAGGAAACGAAAATTTCGTTCGCGTGATTTAAGCCGGTGATTACACAATTTCCTGAAATTCGTCTACAGATGAGTATATTTTTCTAAATACATATACTTATCTGTACACTAAGTAAATATATACTAAAATTGAGTGCATGTACACAGTGCTTGATCTATATTAGGGGGAGGCGATAATCAGTTTTGATCAAAATTCTGCTGCCATTTATACACACAGAAAAGGATTTATTTCAGTCAAATAAAATGTGTTCAAATAAATGCTCCTTTGTTTTTAGAAAGGAATTACTGGAAAACAATTAATAAAATAAGAATATGATTATAATTGTTTTGAAAAATACATTGATCTCATTTAGATTTTCCAAGAAATATATAGAAAACATTCTGTCTAGTATTTCGGCTTATTAAGCCTTTTCCAATAGAGTAAATGTCTATTACTAAATGTTTACAAGCGCGTTTTCGTTATTTATTTGTTTACGAGCACCTACCCCCGATTGATTCTACCATCTGGTAAAGCCCGAGTTTTTAGTATCTTTTCTAAGAAGGGCGAAAGTGTAAAATCTATCTGATCATTCGTAGTACAAGGATTTTATAATTAAAGATTTTTTAAGTTCTAATTGCTCTAACAGATCTAAGCGCTTGTTAAAATTTAGTAATAGACATTTACTCTATTGAAAAAGGCCTAATACGCCAAAATACTAGTATCTAGAGTGTTTTCTATATATTTCTTGGAACATCTAAATGAGATCAATGTTTTTTTCAAAACAATTATTTTCACGATGTTTCATAAAGAACCATCCGCTTCGAGTATCCAATTTACTTTAAGAATATGATTGTTTGAAGTGAAATAGACAATTTCTTTAAAACAAGTACTTCTGCTCATAGTCATACAAATACTACGAAATGACCTGAATCACCATTAGATTTACGCATTTGTTTGAGATTTGATTTGATCACTGTGGGAAATATCCCGCGAATATGTCTGCCTGTTGGTAGCTTTAATTTTGCTTCACCGATTTCGAGTCGCTCTTTACTCCTTTAAATTTTTTCAGTTCTGTTCTGGAGTTGATCTTTACTAGAAAATGATATGTTTCTATCCCTTCCATTATTTGAGTTTTCATGTGACCATTGATTGGATCAAAACAACGAATGGTTCTGATTCAATGAATGAATTGTGTACCTTTTCTTGCAATACGATATATAATCACAATCCATATTATGTATTTTAAATAGGCAAATATGCAAATTTTAAAATTTAATTGTGGCACTGCCTGTCAAACAATCAAGAATATTAGTCATGGGAGATTTTTTTTAGTTTATTAAGAACTGACAAAAATTTAAAAAATAGCAAATCGCTGTTTCAGTAAACTAGTGAGTACTGTCGTAATCGTTGGTACATCACAGATAATTCAAGAAAAAACAAGTGCTTGGTTTTATGAACTTTATAGCTTTACCTAAACTTTCAATAGGAAACAATACATTCCACGTGAAAATACTCATATGAAAAAACTATAAAAACTAAATTAATTATAGTTTATATAACCTTTGATGGTTATTTTTTTGTTTTCTGAACGACTTTTCCTAAATGGACATGGGAAATATAAATAATCATCGATAGAAAAAATGTTATTACATCATTTCTGAAAAAATTGTTCGTTTACAGTAATGGTTTTTCATCGTCACTTGGCACAAAATTATTATAATTATATCCAGTCAGTAATTATTAATATACAGGGTTATTCAGAACTTATCTCTAAAACTTTGAGGATATGTGCATCCTTAAATAAGAAATCGATATCACCAAAAAAATTTATAATAAAAGTCTTAGGATTTCCCGTAAACAATGTTTAAAGTTATACCATTATAAAGGACTACGTAGATGGGCAACTGTACTTCAACGACATCTGATATACCACATTCCTTCAAAAAACAGTAAACAACAGTTTTTGTACCTGGAACGCCTGGTTAAGGACGAGCGAATAGAGTTGGAGTGGGGATAATATCTATTGTCTATGCAGTCATCAGTCTATCTGTGTCGCTGTCTCAGTGCGGGTGTTTTATTTATCGTAGGAGTGTTAAACTGTAAAATTTTCAAAATGGCTCATGTGTATAGTAATTCTGAGTTAATGGACATGATTCTTATTTATGGTGAAGTTGGAATGGACGAGATGGTGGCCCAGGACGACCACAACGTATTTTAGCAGCTGAAGAACAAGTGTGGAATCTGGTCCGTGACAATATGCGAATAAGTACAAGTCAGATCGCTAGGCAGGTGCCTGGGGTATCCCAATCAACGGTGTGGCGCTTACTACACGAAGCTGAGTTTTATCCGTATCTTATCCAGCTTGTTCAAGCACTGTTATCAATTACGAGTTAGGTTTTGTGAGTGGTTGTTGTAGCAAAATGCTGAAAATCCCCAATTTACTTAATAATTTGCGTTTACAAGATTAGCAACCAGGAGGAACATTCGCTTTAGTGCGGCAAAATTGGATAAGGCGTGCCCAAAAGTGTGTAGAAGTCGAAGGACAAAATTTCGAACAGCTTTTGTAACAAGGTATGTGCAAATTTTTTATAAATTCATGTTTCTAATACCTAGTAATCAAGTAGCGCAATTCTTCAAAATTAGTGTAACAAAATTTTATTCATTTTAAAGACACGTCACTTCGGGCACATCTATCTATCTTTAAGTTTATTTTAAAGTAAAAACGCTGCAAATCTTTTTTGCGCCGGGTGTCGGTATACTCTCAGAACTTCCGAAGTTTTTTTCGTGCTAGCCAGTTTGCATCGTCAGTCCCAAGGTCACTTCATTACAGTGGACCAGTATCCAGCGGCGTGCAATGAAAAATTTTTAAATAGTTTTCAGAACCCGCCAAAAATTTTTTTTTGCACTACCACATTTGTACATGTATGTTGAACATCCCCAAATTTTATTATGGATAAGTTCTGAATAACACTGTATAACCAACACTAACTTCCTCTTCCTATTACACTATTGTACATCTTTGAGGGAGACGCAACGCTATCACAATTATAAAGAAAATCACTAAGGGCAACAGCCAAAGGCTTTTCCAGTCAGATGCTCTGTTAAGAGATAACGTGCATTGCTTTGCACTGTCGCACGCCGTTGCCCATTACAAACCTATCTTCACATTTAGAATAGTTTAATTAACAGAATATCAGCTTATGTGGGTACGAATTCTGAAATCTGACTATTGTGAGACAGTACATGAAATGACTCTAGAGATAATAGCTATTTGTTAACTAACTGCCAAGACATCAATAGAAATGAACTGGTCAGGCTTTAGAGATAGGTAGAGTATATTCGGATGTGGGAAATATAACACATTAGAACATATAAAATTTGCCGCCTTAGAGTACTTTTAGAAGTACCAAATAACGTAGAATTAGCATAGCTGGAAAGCTAGTTCCCTGACAACATTTGACTTGGGAACCTGTAATGTCTTCAACTTTATTCCAAAATAATAACTTTCGACCTTCTAATTTACAAAACAAGTACCTACATCAATTATAAATCCATTTTTACTAGTGCTTGCATTATTTAGAAGAAATTTAATGCAGAAGACTTCTGCTACATATTACCGAAAATTAAAATATTACTTATTGAGAATACAAGTCTTGCACCTGAGGGCATAAACGGACAGAACACAGTAGGGCACATTTAGAGGACAGTGTGGTTATGAATAGAAGGGCCATCACTGCAAACTTATCAAATTTTTGCCGTGTATGATGTTTTGTTTTTTAATTCTGTGTGTTTCTGATTTTAAGATCATAACTAGCTGCCTCCAACTATATCAGTTGAAAGCAGGTAACAGTGCAAAGTACGTTCAGATATAATGTACCAAATGTAAAAGTATTATATTATCAAAAAACCAAAATAATTATTGTATATAATAAAACACATATCTATCCATACATTTATTTGGAGAAAATGTTGTCTTTTTAAAAATTAATACCTATTTAGTCAGAAAAACAGCGGCTTGAAAAATGAACTCGAATGTCTTCCCCTATATCTTCTCACCCTAAAATTTTCATTTCAGACATTAATTAAAAATTGCCCGACGGAAAGGCGATTCGAACCAACAACCTCTGCATTAAACTATACGTGTTATTCAGAACTTATCCATAATAAAATTTGGGGATGTTCAACATACATGCAGAAATATGGTAGTGCAAAAAAAAATTTTTGGCGGCTTCTGAAAACTATTTAAAAATTTTTCATTGCACGCCGCTGGATACTGGTCCACTGTAATGGAGTGACCTTGTGACTGACAATGCAAACTGGCTAGTTCTTCGGAAACTTCGGAAGTTCTGAGAGTATACCGACACCCGGCGCAAAAAAGATTTGCAGCGTTTTTACTTTAAAATAAACTTAAAGATAGATAGATGTGACCAAAGTGACGTGTCTTTAAAATGAATAAAATTTTGTTACACTAATTTTGAAGAATTGCGCTACTTGATTATTAGATATTAGAAACATGAAATTTATAAAAAATATGCACATACCTTGTTACAAAAGTTGTTCGAAATTTTGTCCCTCGACTTCTACACACTTTTGGGCACGCCTTATCGAATTTTGCCGCACTAAACCGAATGTTCCTCCTGGTTGCTGATCTTGTAAACGCAAATTATTAAGTAAATTGGGGATTTTCAGCATTTTGCTGCAACAACCACTCACAAAACCTAACTCGTAATTGATAATCCACTGATAACAGTCCATTAACTCAGCATTACTGTACACATGAGCCATTTTGAAAATTTTACAGTTTAACACTCCTACGATAAATAAAACACCAGCACACAGAGAGTACACACATAGACTGATGACTGAATAGACAATAGAGATATTATCCCCACTCCAACTATATTCGCCCAGGCGTTCTAGGTACAAGAACGTGTTTACTTTTTTTTACCACATTCTAAGGAATGTGGTATATCAGATTGTCGTTGAAGTACAGTTGCCCATCTACGTAGTCCTTTATAATGGTATAACTTTAAACATTGTTTACGGGAAATCCTAAGACTTTTAGTATACATTTTTTTGGTGATATCGATTTCTTATTTAAGGATGCACATATCCTCAAAGTTTTAGAGATAAGTTCTGAATAATCCTGTATAGACACTAAACTCAGAGCCAGCGACTTGACATTTGACTCGATATAATAGAACTGGCGTACATTGCAGGAAATGTACGTGCAAATGAACTTGCTAGAAAAGGATCTAAAATGTCTTTCATAGGACCAGACTAGATTGTGGGTATGCTTATAATGCTGCCAAAATGGATCTGAGAAAATGGATGGAGGTAAAGCAGGGGAATTACTCGGTATTCAAATCAGAACAGAGTCATGCGAAGACTGAAAAACAGACATGCGACAGAAAAAAAACTGCAGAGATGGTGGACATGAATAAATTCCATTTCAGGGTTATGACAACGCCCATAACCGGGCACTGTCATCTCAAGAAGCATATCTATAACCTAAGATCGGCAGAAAACCAATTATGACAGGTCTGTGATGATGCAGACTGCATTGAACATTCTCAAAGAATATGCGGGAGGAGGAAAAATATGTTCACTGAACAGGGAATCAGCAGGATGAACAATAGACCTAGTTATAGACGCAGTGCTTTTAGACACCCTTTTGAAGGACTGACCTTCATGTATTACTTGGTGCGTCATCCATGAATTATTATTATAAAACATAATACATTTTGTTTTACATAACATTTCATTTACATTAAATAATTCCTGTCTGCGTCCAATTACTCAACTATATAAGTGTTTGTTTTGTAAAATCCTTAAAATACTTTGTTGTTATTTTATATGTAGGATCTTTATAGAAGAATTTGACGGATGGTTCAGTAGCGTCCCAAATAAGTTATAAAGAAATATTAACCGTTGATTAATTTTAGCGCACAGTTTTAAGAGAACCAGTTTTTAGAACCTGTCCAGCACTTTATGTTTTTAACTCCTCCACAAATGTATTTCACGACCAAGGTCATGTTCTATTTGTTTGTCCCCATTCATGTAACCCTGTTTTATTCTGATCTAATCCTTCCAATAGAAGTGTCCAATTTGTTCAAGTGTCGTCCTTATCTTAATAGAAAATAATATAATAGATGATGACCATTGACCTCTGACACTTATACGCCAGATCATTTCCTCCATTTTTATTGCAAAAAGAACATCGTCGATATCAGCATTAGCAGATTGTTGGATAGCATCTATTTTTAGGTATTAAAGGAACTCTGTTATATCTTTATGACAGCTACCACCTAAAATAATTAATTCTAAAGTGAATGCAAAGAAATAATTTTCTTAGTTAAATCAATTTAATTGTATGTTATACTCCTTCAATCAATAACTTGTTCTGTCTGAAGGAAATTTTTATTTTAATTTCATTTTATTTTTATTTTTATTTACACCCAGTGTTACGCAACCCCTACGTCAAAGATAAATAACTCAAATAATAGAGACTTAAAGCAGTGCTATGAACGTATTCATAAACGCAGAAATTGACATGTACTCATGCGCAGTGGTAATTTTGTGTACGTTTACGCTTACGTCTGACGTATACTTGCGGGCCCGTACGTACCTAGTGAACGCAGTCGTATTGAGCCGAGGTCGACGTCGAAAATATACGATTAGTCACGAATGCTTGCCAAATATAATTTTTTATTTTCTGTTGCGTTTTGGCTAGTTTTTTATACAACATAACATATTTTTTGATTTTTGTCGGGGTGTTACAGTTTACAATATTTTTAATAGATTTTTAGTGCTTATCTTTCCACACTGGGTATTACGGTAATTGTGATGGATTCGCAAAAAAGAATTCGTTTTACTACAGAGGACGATTTACATTTTGCAAGAGAAGTCGTGGGTAACAACCACTATGAAGATCAGGAAGATGGAATTTGATACAATTTAATATGATGCAAGTAACAGGAAAAAATAGCTCTACGTACGTCTACGTCTTGAAGGATGCTTTAAGACGGCTTTTCTATATATAATTCTATAACGTTGCATGATTTTTACGTTTACGTCAAAGCGTAACGTATACTTTTGTGTCTTTGCTTTAAGTCTCTATTGTCTGTAACTTATTTATGCGTAGCCTTTATACTTCATTAAACAATCTTTTAAAAGTTTAGGTAATGTTTTATAGGTGGCGGTATCTATTTACACGTCTTTGGCAAATATAAATATAATTATTACTATATTATACAGTATTACCAAAGTGTCGCTAAGTTCTCTTTTATAATTTAATATATTCTCTATTTACCAATTATTGACAACAAAAGAACGCAACTTCACAATGACCATTGTGTAATTCACTATATTCAATAAATGGTTCTAGATACCAGCATCAAGAATAGTTATCATAGAAAGCATCATAGAAAGGGAAAAATTGTTTTGATTAGATAGAAGCACGCAAGTCAGAGTATAAGATATTATAAAAATAAACGTCAAAATTTATCTCGTTTAGTCCAGGTTCCATTTGAATGAAAATGAACATCTAGGATACACTGGAAGGATATTGATGGCGTAGGTATGAGATAAAAATGCATGTATCTATATCCGAGTTATAGAAAAACAACACAGTTCTTGAAAATTCAAGAACCAGCGTTTCTTTTTATTGAAATTGTTTATACCTTACATAAGAGAAAAATCGTACAACCAGTGTGGAGCATTTTTAGCGTAGACTATGCTGATTTGAATTTGTCAATAGAATAATAAAGTAAATTGCTCTGAAAGCTTGTTGTTTCTAGACTGACTCTAATTTGTTGTTGAAATTGTTATTAACTGCTAATGTTTTTATTATGTTTAATTTGGTTTTTAAATCTTGTTCCGAAAAAGGTAATAGCCAAGACTATTTACCACAGAATTGTAAGCTTGATGTGATTGATTAGGGCTGTGATATCAAGTGAAAAACTTGATATTGTGGTATCTGTAAATGTTGTTTTTTTTTGTAGTATCTGCTTATTGGGGGCTCAGGGGAGATCCAAGAACCCATTAACTAAGAATAATATTTATTATCATTTTTATATGAAAGTGCACCGAAAACTGATATTAAGTCATTTATTAATAAAAAGTTTTCATTTGATGTATCTAATATATATTTTACAAGAGACCAATGTTCTTCTGTATAGGTATTGGAAAGGATGTTTGAGACATTGAAGGACATTAAAAACCAATTTGTTAGATTTCTTGTATATGTAATGATTCAGTAATTTGAATAAAAGTTTTTATTGTATATTTTGGTTTAAAATTCTTTTCATTTTTAACGATATAATAAACTCGGGTTATTACTTTATTTGTGAGGCTATTAATATTTGAAATAACGGGTCGTATTGGGAATCATTATCTTTATGGTTGTTAATGAGACTATAAAGTTTACGTGAACCAGGATTCATGCTAATTAATTTCTTACATTCTGAGGCATTAAATATAATGTCATCTGTCAAAAATCGTTTAGTTTTGAACTTGACATTTTTGCTGTGTTGTTTTTTATTTTATTAATTCCTATGTGATGAAATTTTCAATCAACTTAATAAAAAAATTATATCTCTGTCAATCATTCTATCTCTTTAACTCTTTATCAATTGGCTACCTGTTAAGGTTCTTTTATTGCTCTGTAAAAGTCTCTTCAAAATCAGCTGACAGTTTTTTTTATATAGAAAATAGCTACCCCTTGAAGGGTATTTTGCTGTTATTATAATCTGATCAAAGAGAGATCAATGAGTAATTTGGTTCTATCCTAATTTAACTGAAGTTGTAAATCTTAGAGCTCATACACTTACTAGAGTACCTTAGAGTCTGGTAACGTAATTACACTAAAACTAACGTGTAACACTAACCAAACAATACTGCTTTTATACTGATATAATCAATTCACTAACTCAAAGGGCTTAACCCTCTTGAGCCTTCTTACTATGTTAGTGTTGTTGCGGAGCTGGATGTTCACATGTTGATGGAGTCGTTGTTCGTGAGTTCTTGCAAATTTGGTAATTGTCTGCTCTACAGTGTCCATCTGAAGATCTTTCTTTTCTTCTCATGTCTTTCTTTTCTTTTTAACATGGATTTTCCACCGAAGTCTTGCGTCTAATGTGATGCCTAGATATTTTGCTGAGTTTGCATATAGAATCTGGGGATTGTACACGTTAATAGGTATTTGTTGTTCTCTTTTATTTGTGAAATTAATCTGCACTTATTTGGTTTCATTCAGCTTGATAAGCCATCTCTGGTCCAGTTATTGATTTGGTTAATTGATGTTTGCAGTTTATTTGCAGCTTCTTTATAGCCCTTGCCTGTTGCAAGAATGGCAGCATCATCTGCAAACGTGGCTAGTGTGTTTTGCTCTAACTGTGGTAGGTCACTGGTGTAGATCAGATATAAGATAAGGCCTAGGACACTTCCTTGTGGTACTCCTGCTCTGATTTCTTTTAATTCAGTGTATGCTTCATCTTGTTTGACTCAGCTGACAACTGAATTATTAATTTAGTTATCAAAAAACTTAATTTCAAAATCTGGAAGTTGACTGTCGCTAGCCAATAATCAAAGAACAATAGCAATTATAAACACTGTAAAAATATCGACCTACCCTTTATTTAAAATCAAGCATCGGTATAATTGCGCTGGTATGATTTTATGAAGAAAATAATACAGCGAATTTCTCTGAAACTAGTAAATATATAGGCTACGATAAAGTGGCATACAAAATCGTTCTCTAGACAACGGCATCTGACGATCAATCATGCCGAAGAATTGTATCCGATTTAACAATGTTGTCTAACAACAAAAGTGCACGCAATTTGTTCGGGAACTTTCTTAGATGAGAGAGACAATACGGTTATTTTGTCTAGGGAAGTGAATAGCTAGAATATAATGTAGCTCTACCGACCCTCTTATTGTTCTGTTTTGAGGCAATTAATAAATTCCTCAAGGAATGTGTTTGATTGTGACGTTCATCCGTGTACCGTATTGTTGCACAGCTTATTAATTATTGGAAACACCCTGCTGTAAAACGTATTTAACGGTACAAAGGGAAGTCATTCCGATTGCGGGATTTAAGTGACAATATTATTACACAGAGGGATTCGTTTCGCTTTAAAATCGATGGTGGAATATTTAGTTTTCTTAATTAAGTGCCTCCGTAAAGACATACCTCTTTTTTCTGTCTGCGCTCAAAGAAATTTTATATTCTAAAGTAACCTATGTCTAAAGTGACCATTTGTCCACTATTGAGGGGAATATTACCCATTTGAATATCGGATAGTTCGAATATTTACATCCGATAAATATGATATGTAACTTATATCCCATTTTCATAAAAAATTGAGTATAAAAATATTTCCGATGTCGATATTGGAACTTAACATTGTCTATCCACATAAGTACAGAATATATGATACCTTCTCTGTAATCTCTTATCTCTGAGATCGCTTATTTTTTGTGTTCTCATGGGAATTTACAACACAAATACAAATTGTGACAAAATTTAGTACATAACAGAAAAATCTATTTACAAAATTTACAGCTACATTTAATGAGAAAGTATCAGAAATAAGAATTGAATTTCGACAGCGAAGTAAAGAAAGAATTACAAGTGATCGTAGCGACATGAAATATATACTGATCCCCAAATAAAAATATGTTGAATTTGGAGACAAGGACAAGTCGATAGTAAATAAAGTGTGTTAAACAGAGAGAAAGAATGGCGCATGAATGGCGAATGGGTGAGCGAAGGTGTCAATATCTATGGGTGGGAGACGTGACAGTGGTCAGAGGTGTGGTCACAGAGGTAGTCTGTGGGTGTGACTATCAGCTGTATTCCCCTACTAAATAGCGAATTAGAAGTATTTTTCGGATGTTGTTATTTATCTCTATTTAACTATCAAGTACTAATATCTTGTGTCTTTGTTTCCAAATTGAAGATATTTTTATTTGGGGACCTGTATAGCTATAATATTCAGCCATTACTTACTTTAAACTAGTCGGGATAGAGACAGAAAAACTGAATCAAGTGACATACTAGTAGTTCATAATCGTTTCAAATGTATCTACAAATAAGGGGCTGGTCCTTGGCCATGTTAAAATCTCCTTGAAGAAGTATATGAATTAATTTTTAAAATTCAAGTGACAATTGTTTGCATGTGGTTTCACCCGTATGTTGAATACATTGTTTCATCCACATATGTCAGTTTATTTTTGTCACAAAAGTTTTATTTGTCGAGGTGCTCATGATGATATAACATAATTTTTAATTGGGAAAAAGTTAGCAAAATGGAAATAATTTGGTTCTCTATGTATCTGTCTTGTCTTGTCTCCATTTTGTAATTTTTGGTCACCGACCCGACCCAATTCTATGCATTAATTTGCAATGAATTAATATGAAATTTGTAAATATCATGTCAATGGTTCAACAGAAATATTTTAAATACAATACTCATTGAAATTTTATTGAAAAACAAAATTTAGTTAAACAAATTTATGTGGTTATTATGGGAGATCTATAGCAATTTTAGATTACATAAATCTTTTCTAAATATTTGAAGGGACAATATGCGGATAATAAGTACAGGGTGACCCCCCTATATTTTGACCCCCCCTGTTAAGGTTTTTGTTTACCTGATTATAAAAAAAATTTGAAATATAAAACGTGCACGATTTTTTATGAAGTTTTCAAAAATGATAGAAAAGCAAATGAAGTCCAAACAAAATGGCCGCAGATATTAACTTTGTTAATTGAAATGGAACACCCTGTACATTTTTGCAAGTTTGGAAAGAACGTTTTCTCACAAATACAGTAATATAGATATTGATGGGTCTATTTTTAATAATAACGGGGATATGACCAGAAAAGTGCCCCATACGAGCGAAGTGTTGGAGAAAGACTGTGCCTAGCAAAGAATTGATATTCTCTTTCTAGCACATCGCCTATATGGTGCACTTTTTTGGTCATAACGCCGTTATTATCAATGATAAGACCTATCAATGCTATATTATTGTATTCGTGAGACAACGTTCTATCCAAATATGCAAAAATATACAGGGTGTTCCATTTAAATTAACAACGTTAACATCCGCGTACATTTCATTTGGACTTCATTTGTTTTTCTACTATCATTTTAGAAAACTTTATAAAAAATCGTGCAATTTTTAGATTTCACATTTTTTTATAATTCTGTAAACCAAAAAGTTAACAGGGTGGTCAAAATATAGTGAATCACCCTATTACACAATATGAGGAGATTCTTCATATTGTATTTTCAATTCTGTCTCCACATACGGCTTGTGCTAAAATATTTATATGGTAATAAATTTATAAATATGTAATCTAAGTACTATGGTCCTTTTTTACAGATTAGTCGAAAACCTACTCATCAGGACACTCTTGGTAAGTGAACATTTTTTGTTTTTTAAATATATTATCTAGAAATGGCTGATGCGTTTTTTCGTTAGTGAGAAGCAGAATTTCCAAAATAACGGTTTTATTTTATGACCCTAAAGACTTAATTGCTGTACAACGACGGCAACAGCAAAACATAAGACCTTGGGGTTAAGGGTCGTACAGTAATGAAAAAGGTATCACATATATTGGGTAAGGGATTAAAAAAAGGGAAAATAAAATAAAATACCATGGAATAACATAATTAGAAGGCCTGGAACGGGAAGATGAAGAATGTTATAAGAACTTTTTCCGAATGCTTAACTTCTATCTTTATTACTTGTTGGTCCATCATAATATTCTTATTTTACCTCAAAACGGTCTGCTGCTGACAGGCCGTGTGTTTGCGTTTTTCGTTAATGCTTTGGAATTGGCAAGGAAGGCTATGTATTTGATCTGCTATGAACTTCTTGAGCAGAAATTTCTAACTTCATCCATAGATGATTTTCCAACACTTTTGTTTTTGTAGTTTTCGGACGAGCAATCCCATAAATTAGAATAGGATTCATATCATTCGATTCAACTCAGTATAATGATTCTCGTCCAATTCACATTACATTTTTTTTTTGTTTAAGCCTGTTTTTCATTAGTGTCACTTATTTTTTTAGATACATAAATTTTTGTTTCAGAAACAACAACAATAGGTACCTACTCACGTGGAGAGAATGATATAAATAATTCAAATGAAACGCGTTCCCATCATGTTTACACGTTGAAACTTGTTCGAAAAATTGTTTCATGAAATTTTCTCTAATATATCAGATATCTCAGGCCCATTTCCACTATGATAATACATTTTTACCGATATTTCTATTTCATGAAATGTTCTCATCGTGGAATCGCACTTTAACAGTTTTTGCATCATCAAAGCTGAAATTTATTTACTCGGATTACTCATTGTATGTCTCGCAATTGCGCCAGCAACTTTGAAACAGTATTATCAGCTGAAAACAAAATTAAAGTCTCTCATTGTGCAAGTATTTAATCTCTGCTGTGCGATAGAGAATTTCGCTGACCGAGTTTTCCACGAACTCTAATTTGTAATTAGCCACTTCCGGCCGGGATAGGAAGCTGCGAACACACTAGTGGAGTCGTGAATGTTTGTTTAATTAATTTTATGGCGGTAGTTGCTGGTACAACTTTTTGTCGCTACGCCTTATCGGCACCACTGCTTGCTCGTCTAATGAGAATGAATGAGATTTTATGTAACTTTGTTGGTAAAACAAAACCTTTATGTATATGTTAAAGGCTAATTTACACGTGGGTAGTATCTAAAGGCGGTTTTACACGTATAGCATAGCTAAGAGTACGTACTATGTCCAGTAGCTAAAATTAATTGCCATACTTACTTACTTGAGAGATAGAAAATTATTTGTAGAATATGAAGGGGTTCAGTCATACAGTTTTTTGGCTACATCGGGTGTTCCCCAGGGCTCCAATTTGGGACCCTTACTTTTTGTTATTTTTGTGAATGATATATGTGACAGCATTAATTCGGGAAAGTTGTTATTTGCTGTTGATTTAAAGATATATAGGGTGATTGATAGTATATCTGACTGTTTTTGTTTGCAAAGAGACTTAATAAATCTAGAGAAGTGGTGTGAAGAAAATACATTAGGTCTTAATTATAGTAAATGTAAACTAATGACATTTACCAGAAAGTTTCATCCTATCAAATATAATTATAGTCTTAGTGATAACAATTTATTGCGAATTGCCGAATTAAAAGATTTGGGGGTGGTATTTGATCAGAAGTTAACTTTTTCTTGTCACATTAGAACTATAGTTGATCAATCAATGCGAAATCTGGGATTTTTTATTCGAACCTGTAGAGACTTCAATTCATTTGATGCTATTAATTCTATATACTGTACAATTGTCAGAAGTAAATTGGAGTATTGCAGTGTGGTTTGGAATCCATGTTATTCTACATATGCCACCGAACTTGAGTCAGTCCAGAGAAAATTTCTCAAATTTGCATACTGGAAAAAACATGGTTTTTATCCCCAACGCGGTTTTGATTATAATATTTTGTTAAACGAATTTAACATACAATCTTTAAAAAACGGCGTGAAATTAAAGATCTTCTATTTATTTATAACATAATACATAACCACATTGATTTGCCCATGCTGCTTTCATTATTAGACTTTAATGTGCCACGTTTTACTTCTCGTTCCGGCATAACTTTTAGAATAGCAACGCCGAGCACTCAACATCATTTTCACTCTCCAGTTTCGTCAATGTGCAGGAGATATAATCAATTACCTTCAGCTGACATATTTTTTTTAACTATTTCCCAATTCAAACGTAAGATCTCCAATTTATTGCCTGACACTATTTGATTGTCAATTTTATCATTGTAATTATTAAATTATTGTAGTCAACTTACTATATTTTTTTGTTATATATTGCTTATATTATGTACACCTGTAAATGGACCGTTGGTCTGCTGGTTGTATAAAATAAATAAATAAATAAATAAATAAATAAATAAAAGCATTTTAGTTAAAGTTAAAAATATCATCATTAATCTCATTAAACTCATTCATGATGATGATGATTTAGTTTTAATCATCTCCAGATGATGCCAACTTGGTTGGCGACACGTGCGTCGAGTGCAGTATAGTGTTTTGGTGTTATGTGGAAAACTATGTCAGTGATATCTTCACACCAAGGGTTCCAACCCCCTTTAAGAACATTTATAATAATAGAATTAATAATATAAACATAGTAAGGCTCTACTTCTTACTCAAAATTAACAAACATACCAATTTACTGTTATGTGGTGGTAGGTAATCTTACTTAATAGAAATGAAAGTGTTTAAATAAGGCCTCACACTTTAGTAATAGAGATTAACTAACCATGCATGCGTTTATGACTGGTAGAAATTTATCATCATTTTCTCAGTAACCTTGAACTAGATACGTTTTAATATTATATCCTGGAATTTATTTTAATAGTAAGTGTAATGCAACTTCGCCCATGAACTAGATCCATTTATTACTAGCATGAGGATTTATCACCATTACCATTGCTAATTATTTTATCTTCGTGAGCTCCTGCTAATTCTATACCTACTATTCTATAATTAATGTTTATGACATGATACATAATGAGCCTTTACATCGCGTTCTGGTGCATTTTAGATACTTAATTAAAATTTAAAACAGCATCAGAAAATGTTTGAAGTCAAAATTTTTTAGTAGAGGATTGGGTGTTTATTTATTGTATTTGTTTATTTTCAGTTTATTTTTTTTTATGCTAATTCCTCAATCAATTGCTCCGTAATAATGTCAATTGATTGACTCGCAAGTGAGTGGATCGAGATTTATTGTTATACTGTAGATATTATTGAGGAAAAAATATCAATTTTGTTAATTTTTGTTCCAAATGTCACAATGCTGTGATGACGTAATACCAAATTTTATTTATAAATCTGGAGTAAGTACTGTCGAAGAAATTTAGGTGACTAAAACTTCTTCACTGAACGTTAGAGTGCTTTTTGATAGATGAACCATTTTCATTATTTTAAATAGCTCGCCTTATACTGGGGATTGATTAAAACCGTTTCTAAAATCAGTCTGAAACATATTTTACAGATACTACTACCGGAACTTCTTTAGTTCCGGTATAACTAAAATTAAAGAACTAAATTCTGTATTGAATCGTATTAACATGTCTTACACCTGTCTTCAGTTGTTTTGGTATTAGAGAAGCTTTTTCATTCTCTCACCAAGGTACTTAATTAGGTACTCATATATATATATATATATATAGTACAGAGTGAGTTTTATGTATGGAACGCCTCAATTATCTCGGAAACGGCTTGCCCGATTTTTATGAATTTTGGTTTATAAGGGTTTTGTAATGTGGCCGATATTATTGTGGCATTTACATTGTTGTCAGATCTTTCGTTTTTCCGAAAATATACTGAAATTTGTTATTTCAAATGGATCACCCTATATATTTTTTTGTTTTTCAAATCTCTAAGAAATTTAGAATATTTTTCATGTAATGTTCCCTATACCTAATTGCCATAATTTCGGAGTTACAGATACATTTGCAATATCTCCGCCGAAGTTAAAATATTACATCAGGGCGGCTATGTCTGCGACAAAAACAATTTTGACGTTTTAATAAACTATTATTGTTGGTGTTTATTGAAAGTTACAATGGACCGTTTATCTGAGAAAGAACGAATTGAGATTTTAATGATATTAGGATATGGTGATGTGCGTTGAAGTCAACAGGAAACGTGTAATATCTTTAATAATTTATATCCTAATAAAAATCCCATAACAAGATCTACTGTGAGTAAGTTGTTAAAAAAGTTTAACCAAACTGGAGCCATAAAAGATTTACCGAAATCAGGGCATATAAAAACTGCAACAACTGAAGACAAATCTTTAAATGTTTGTGTTATGTTAGAAGAAGATCCACACTTGAGTACTAGACAAATATCCAGGAAAGTTGATATTTCTCAAACATCCATAATGAAAATTTTACATGCCAATAAATTCCATCCTTACAAAGTAAGATTGGTTCAAGAGTTGTCAGATGATGATTTCGATAGACGCGAAGAGTTTGCCGACACAATGATGGAAAAATGTTACGATCAAAATAATCCAAATTTTTTAAATAATGTTATGTTTTCCGATGAGGCCACTTTTTGTATTGATGGAAACGTAAATCGGCATAATTGCAGATACTGGTCACGTAACAATCCTCGTTGGATGAGAAAATCCCACACCCAATTTCCACAAAAGATTAATGTATGGGCTGGAATAATAGGCGACAAAATAATTGGTCCTTTTTTCATTGAAGGAAACTTAAATGGTCCGGCGTATTTAAATTTATTACAGAATAATATTATACCTGAGTTGGCTCGGTTATTTCCAAATCTAAGTAAGTATTCTCAATTGCCTGTTAATTTAGAAATTTTATTATTTGAAACTTTCAAACAATAACAATGTCCCAAATAACAATATTTGGGTGCAACAAGATGGAGCTCCATCTCACTATGCGCGTGACGTGAGGCAATACCTAAACGATGTGTTTCCCAGAAGATGGATTGGAAGGCGTGGTTTTATCGAATGGCCCCCGCGATCACCCGACATGAATCCTTTAGACTATTTTCTGTGGGGTCACTTAAAAAATATTGTTTATAAAACCAAACCTGCCAATATTCAGGAATTAAAAGATAGGATTACCACAGAGATAAGAAGAATTGAGCAGTCAGGAATGTTACAAAATGTACTGCAAAAGTTTTAAACATCGCATGGCTTCTTGTATGGAAGTAAACGGACAACATTTTGAGCATCAGCTGTAACCGCCTTTACTTTATGTTTTCAAAAGATCCTATGGGATTTCTATTAGGATATAAATTATTAAAGATATTACACATTTCCTGTTGACTTCTACGCACATCACCATATCCTAATATCATTAAAATCTCAATTCGTTCTTTCTCAGATAAACGGTCCATTGTAACTTTCAATAAACACCAACAATAATAGTTTATTAAAACGTCAAAATTGTTTTTGTCGCAGACATAGCCGCCCTGATGTAATATTTTAACTTCGGCGGAGATATTGCAAATGTAGCTGTAACTCCGAAATTATGGCAATTAGGTATAGGGAACATTACATGAAAAATATTCTAAATTTCTTAGAGATTTCAAAAACAAAAAAATATATAGAGTGATCCATTTGAAATAACAAATTTTCAGTATATTTCCGGAAAAACGAAAGATCTGACAACAATGTAAATGCCACAATAATATCGGCCACATTACAAAACCCTTATAAACCAAAATTCATAAAAATCGGGCAAGCCGTTTCCGAGATAATTGAGGCGTTCCATACATAAAACTCACTCTGTATATATATATTGTTATATATATTGCAGTTAATGTCATAATTAAATTAGGTTTTTTTGTAATAATTTAAGTGATAGGACTACCTACCTAAGCTGCAGATTGTAGTTTCAAATAATATGTCATTGTTTAGTGTAACCTAAACCATAAACCTTTAGTGTACCCTCAACCTTTTAACCTTTAATAAGAATAAAAATAGTTCTTGTATATAGCCGTTTAATTGTTCTTAAAAACCAAACGATGAAATTGTTATTAGTCCCGGCATTCTTAATGAAACACATACCTGAATATGTCGATAATTTTTCTCTGATGCAAGTTGTAAATGACGTACTACCACCGCGGTTCATTCAACAAGCACCACATTTTACACAATTTTATGAAATTCAATGAAAATTTACGTAAGAACTATGTTCCATCAGAAAAAATTGTTTAAATTACACAAACTGAGAAAAAAAATAGTGAATAAATGAAAAATAGTGAAAAAATGTGAATTTTTCCTAAATAATGCGAAAAAGTCCTAAATAAGTCCTAGTCCTAAATAATGCGAAATTAACAACAAAGAAAAGATTTCTTGCTTTGGACATACTTACGTAATAGTTTCAGTAAGGTTGTGTTCCGATATTATCCGCGACCAACCCGGATTTCGGTTAACCGAAATATTGGTAAACCTGAAAAATGTGTAATTAAGGAACTGGCTGGTTAATCAATATGGATGATGAATTGTTTTTATTGGGATTCATTCAACCTTAAATACCTTCATATTCCGTGCTTAACTATTACTCTAGTCTTCAGTCAAAAAATAAATGAAACAGCAGATAATTTGGTATATTATAGTAAGATATAAGTAGTTTATAAGTAGATATAAGTGTAGCTTTCAGTCGACTTGGTCAAGTGGACTACAGAATACAATACAGAAAAGTAGAATTTATAAATATTTATTATAACTCTTAACACAAGAACACCACCCCATCTGCCTTCACCATCTAAACAAAATATAATTAAAATCGTTGAGAGAATTGATTTTTCTTCTCTCAACGCTAAAACCTAACCTGCTAACTCTTCGGTTGACCAATGCACCGCTCCCTGAGCACGGTCAATATTTTGACGTTTGGTTAACCTTTTTCAGGTTTCACAGTTCCAAAATTAAACAATTTTCAGGAATTTTTATTTAATGGAACGCTTAACCGGGATTTTGGTTAACCAAGTTTAATATCGGAACACAACCTAAGTTACTGCTAGAAGACACTGATGTCAAAAAGTAATTAAATTATTTAGGGATATTTTGTGTTTATTAACTATTTTAAGGATTGTAAAAACGTATTGCAAGCTGGCCTAATTATTCTTTGGCAATTATAAATTTAATAATAGGATACATTGACTGTTTCATATAAGGCTACTAAATTTGTGACGTGCAACATAAAACTCCCGGTTTTTGATTAAAATGTTACAATTTGTTTGGTCGATTGTAGGTAGGGATTGCAAATTTACCGATTTTTGTAATTACCGGTAAACGGTAATTATTTTAAGAAATTACCGGTTTTCCGGTAATTACCGGATTTTTACATACAATGACAAATAACAAATAATAACAAAATTAAACATTCAGAATTTGTATTTAAAATAATAAAACCAAAATAAACTTTCAAAACACGATTAAACAAAAAACGTAGGTATTATCAAAATTTAAACATAAACGTAGATAATAAGTCAACCAACATCTTCGCTAAAACATAATATTTTTCTTATTTTTATAAAAACTTTTTTGTTTGATAAAGTACGCTCATAGAAAACACATCTTATCAATAGTTCTATCATTTAACCGTGACCTAATTTTAGTGCACATTGTTCGTTCTGCAGAAAAGGCTCTTTCAGACTCTACACTTGTAGGCCGAATTGTTATGAGAGAATCGAAAGCCATTTTCAAATATTTTCTCTGAATTCTCTCTTTCTGAAAATAATTTATTTCTTTTTTTACAACCTGTTCAAGATCTTCAGAAGTTCTTTGCTTCTTTCTATTAGGCTGGGTACTGGTTACATCGGTTTTATCAGTCATAGGAGGCGAATCTCAGCTTTTCGTAATTTAATATTTTTATCGAAACTACCGGTAAAAGTTGGCCGATTTACCGGTAAATTTTTTAGGGATTTTTGGTTCCTTTACCGCTAAACCGGTATTGCAATCCCTAATTGTAGGTATTTTCAGTACGTACATCTATGTTTTGCTCTTGCGTAGGATCACACTGTGAACTTACATCTGTGTTTAATTCATCTTTTGATTGCTTTATCGACAAGGGAGTGCAAACGCGCCCTTGCAGTTAATTCAATGTATAGTCCAGGGGTGGCCAACCTGCGGCTCGCGAGCCACATGCGGCTCTTGAAGGATTATTTGAGGCTCTCGATAAATGTACCCGAGTTCCCTTTTCATTTTTGTGCTGTTATATTTTAAATCGTTCCGTATGTGTTTCAAAATGTCTTTGAAATTACTGACGACAAATATGAAATACTAAGTGCAACGTTGTAACTTTCATTTCCGTCCAAGTTAAGAATATGACTCGTCGAAAAGTGCGCGAACGAACATAAACAGTGGCGTAATCGTCCGTAATCGACCGACTCCAAAATGAATTTGAATTTGTAAACTTTCATTGCAACGGACAGTTGACATTGTACTCTGGAGGAAACAATTTGTATCACTTTTGCTACGGATATAATTTGTAATCTGGAATTTTTGGTAAGTTAACTAAATTTGTTTCATAGTACGGCTCGGCATAGTATAAATATTAGTAAAAATGGCTCGGACTGTCAAGGAGCTTGGCCACCCCTCGATAATCTATTCTTTCAATTTTGATATCTTATAATTTTAATTAGTAACGTAAGCAAGATCTTTCCAGTTAAATTGGTAGGGACACCAGAAAATTAGCGCCTGTTATACATATGTGATGGAACTGTTACTTTACTATAGAAAATATATTTTAATATCTACACAAACCAGTTTTTCCGCGTGGGAACATTTCTCCTTATCCCCATCTAGACATTCATCAGCCCCATATCCTCACTTTTGTCCAAGTAGCCGGTCGGATAGTGGTTTCCGCTTTCCGCTATGGCTAGAAATACAGCAAACACTCGTTTGAAAGGACAGCCTTTTGTCGAGGCCTCCTCGTCAGAACAATACTGGTGATTAGTCGATATCTCGATGGCTCTTGACCCCAAATTCCCCCTGCCGTACAAAAAGAACACATTTATTTTGAATGTGGTCTACGGGCTTCTTAGGACATGTTATAATGAAGTGGCTTGATGAACACACGGTGGGTTTTTGTAACACATAATAGAGTAGCCTCTTACTTGCAGGATGTGTGTTTATTAATAGCTTTGTATAAATAAAAAAGACGGAAATGTAGGACTTTCTTCCTCATGATTAATTTTATAAAATTTCTAAAATTTTTATTGAGGACAAGATGTACCTAATTGTAAAATCAAACAAGAATCCAAGCGATACACGTCATCAGTTATAAAATTATTTAAGTGATGTTAAAGGGTTAAAACATTTGTGTCCTTGTAATTATGTAATCACACTAAATCACACTAGTGACACTAGTGACACACACTATGCTGAGATACGTCAAAATTTAATATACAGGGTGTTCTTTAATGTCATGCGCATAATACTGAAGGAGCTAATTCCTTGTCCAATTTTATAATTCAAAGTTCAAAGTGTGTCCTAAATTTCCTCGTTTTCGATATAGAAAATAACGTCTAGAATATTATGTATTACATAAGTATATCTGGTAGTAGGAGTAGGTTATTATAGCCGGAATTGAGACTCCCCCCACCCCTTTTGACCTTGAATGACCTTGAATGACCTTTGGATGACCTTGAAGTGACCTTTGGATGACCTTGAAGTGACCTTTGGATGACCTTTGAATGACCTTGACGTGACCTTTACATTACCTTGAAGTGACCTTTGGATGACCTTTGAATGACCTTGACGTGACCTTTATATGACCTTAAAGTGACCTTTGGATGACCTTTATGTGACCTTTGGATGACCTTTACGTGACCTTTACATGACCTTAAAGTGACCTTTGGATGACCTTTGTATAACCTTGAATTGACCTTCGTTTGACCTCTGTAATTGTCAACACAAGACATGACGTAATCGAGTGTTTAGGGAAGGGGTATTCTATAATATGTATATATAGAGAGGAGATTATAGCAAGGAATCACACTTCGTTCACTGCCAACCTTATAGTCAACGTCTACAATAGTGCAAATTGTGTGTTGTCCTGTATTAATATTTTCAAGTGAGAACAATTGTTGTATTTATTACTATTTAGATATTACAGCTAGTTATCTTTAAACAAGAAATGGCATTACCAAGTGTTGATTTAAACAAAATTAATAGTAACATTAACAGAGACTTTATTGATATTGCTCGACGATCAATTTCCTCGTTAGAAATTGATACCCCTTATTTGATTAAAAAAATGTCATTTGTCAATACACGTTTTGGAAAGTGCGTTTTGGCTATACTGCTCGATAGTAAGAGCAATGTAAGCTTTAAGTGTTATTTACCAAAGAGGGTTATAGAACACATAACAGAGGACGTTATGAATAAAATGAATTCTTCTTGGGAACAGTACACGATAACTTATTTAGGTCAAAGCGAGCCTACATATAAAGATATTAGATCTAAAGCATTGATAAAATTTGGTATTGTCAACTAATTTTATTTAAAAACATATATCTATTAGTAATAAATATAATTTGTAGATCATATCTTAGTATATTTACCTATTTACACTATTTAGCAGTATCTCATATAAGGTTGCCTTTCTTGTTTTATAAGTCTAAAAGGTAATGAATAATTTGCTATATTATACTATCAGTTTTAACAATAACGTTTATTTTGTAGAAAACTATTAAAATGTGGATGCATTATGCTAGCCAACACTGGACTGAAGCTATCGACATCCAGTCAGCTGTGAAAAGAATGAAGAGTGAGTTGGATTGCTTGGTAATGGATAGACTTCATGCTTGTAATTATGACAGGGATTACTGCTTTTCCGAAGAATTGGTTAAACAATTGCAGGAAGATATTGAAAACTATCGCCTTGGTGCTTCGTTGTGTGATAGTTATTTAAATAACACTTTAACTTTGAATAATTTTTGTGAGAAAATGGTGGAGAAAGAACTAAAATGTTTTCTCAATTCCAATTTGCTCGATTATCTACCGTATGCAATTGTTGTGAAATATAAGTTAGCATCTCAAGAATATGGTAGTGATGATCAAGATAATGATGATCAAAAGTAATATAATTAATTTTTTTATAAGTTTTTTCATTATTTTTACATTATTATATACATTGTATATTATAGTAATAAATTGTATTGTACTAAATATTTCTCTTATTTTGTTGTAAAACAAAAAAAAAAAAAACGATGTAGTGTAAATAAAAAATAAATAAAAAAAAATTTTAAATCTTTTATTTCTATTTATTTGTCACATAAGTACAAAAAAAAAACACACTATATAAATATAATAAGTAAATACAAAAAAAAATGTATTAAAAATAGATTATACTTATAAAATAGAGTACATTAACATATAAAAATTGGAAGATGTAAAAAAAAATGTTCATCAGTTTACTTAAATCCATTATGTACAGACCCATCCAAAGCATTATAAGCCAAATAAGAATCATGAATTATCAATGCATAAACCCGTGTATTCTCAGGAAAATGTTTCTTTCGAGTTTCAAATTCCAGTTTTATGTCTACAGTGGATGACTTCATGGCGTCTTGTTGATGTGAACAGTCGATAACAAATAATGGATTTTTTTGGAATTCACCAATATCCATCATCGGTTCATAATTATCTTTATCGTAGAAGCTGGATTGAAACTTTTCATAAGCATAGTAAGCTGAAGAATACAATTTCTTTCCAAAATCTAAATTCCAGCGTTCATATGGATATACTTCTGAGTTTAAGTATAGTCGGATGTTACTTACATCTGCATGAATGAATTGAGTAACGTCCTTGCTTATATTATCAGAACTGTCAGTACTCTGAAAGCCGATAATAATATATCGAGGTCTTTCTAAACTTGTTGTGGTTTTTATAGGCCATATATCAGTAGCTGTTTTTCTTAGAGTCGGTAATTCATATAAATCCCACATGCGATAGGCCATTTTAACCGTAGCATTTACACCACCTTTCTTAATGCGATTCAGCAACTTCAGTTTTTGTGTATCTTCAGGGATGATGTGCCTTAGCCTCCATTCGATTTTATTAATTTCGAGATCTGCATCAACTTCTCCAATGTAACAATTCTTAAAAGATCGAGCTATTATTAGTATAAGCTCTTGTTTGGTGTTGAGAATGCCCCTTGTATAATCTTCGGCGAAACCCATAAGATACTTTAGAGGCAATTTGCCACTAAAAAAGTGACTGTTGGTATCCAAAACGTCCTGGTTTTTCACTGTTAGTCCCCATCCACAAGATAGTAATGATTTTAAATGTGTTTGTCCCCATGACACCATGGTTTTCATTGTTGTTGTTATACCAGGTTTTCGAATAACAGCTACTTGTTCTCCACCCATTTCATAACGAATTTCATCGAAAAGAAATGCTAACGCATTATTGGATAGGTAACACATTTTAGTGGCATCACTTGGGGTAAATTTACCTTCGATATATATATAACTTTCAGCAATATCGAGAATAAGATCTTGGCAGTGAATAGGAATTCTTATTTCATCCGAATTTCTATAGTACGGTGATCCATATGGTTTGTAAGTGTGCTCATGTAGACTAACAAGTGAATTATCAAAGAAAGGTTCATCAAACACATCCAACTTTGCACTAGTTGACGTCATGATTACAAATATTAAGGTTTCAGCTTTAATCCAATTGACTGAAGAAAGATACGATCTCTAGCAGACAATTTAGATGTTGACCGTTTAACGTTCTTTCGTATAATAAATGGCTTGTCACACTTGTTCAAAACTTTATTACTATTTGTATGTAACAGAGATGGAAAATGTTTTCTTTGATTAAAACAAAAGCCCATTATATCCTGATAGTTTAATATAGCTTTTTTAATTCTAGCTTCACAATAATTTTCTCACCACGAAAGTCTACCAGAATACCATTATCATCTAATATACGTAATGTAATGTTTTCGATAAACTGACGTCCTTCAGGTCTTACAGACATATAAATAATATTTTGTGGTTCCTTGGAGAGTTTGAATCCAGGTTCAACATCTATATCAAATTCGTAGAGAGTATGTGCTTCTTCGCCATTCATATAAGCTCCAGAAGTGATATTGCAATCAACACGAATAATTCTAACTTTCATTATATCAACTGGTAATGTAGATTCAAGTGAATTATTTGCAGAATATACTTTGTTTTCAAATCCTAATATAGTTGCAATAGAATACTTGTGAGTAAAGTCGATCTCATATTTAGATACTATTTCACATTTCAGCGTATTATTGTTGGCTTTTAATGTGAAATATTTATTAATATTGAAGTTGTCATCCTTAACACTGCGTTTTATTATAGATTCCAAAGCACTTTGAATTGCTCCATTGATTTCATTCAACTCATATGCTCCTGGAGGAATTTGAAAGAAAGTAGTAGGTGATTTATTCTTCAATTTGAATCCAATAATATTATTTTTCTCATCAACATTTAATATTGAATTGTAAGAATAGAATCCATGTAGTCCCAATCCATATCGACAACTTGTATCGAGTTCAATTGGAGGGTAAAAGTTAGCGCTTAACACACTAGATTGTCCTGAGAACGTGAATGTACGAGACATGACTAACACATATAACTTGTTAACACATCGTTTTATTGTTGCTTACAGCAGCAGTTGAGACACATTTCCTGTCTTGAATTTGATGGTACCATATTAAACCTTGCAGAAACTTTATTTTCGGACGCTACAGTAACATCGCGTATATTGCAATAGCAACACAAATATTTTCGTGGTGGAGGTCCGTCATTCACATCAATAGATTGTGATGTATTATCGTCACTGTAATGTTCCAAACAATATTGATACTTCATTACATCAATATCGCTTTTTAAATGCTCAGGTAATTTATCCCACACCCATGCGATTTCATTTGAAGCACAGGTGATCATCACTTCTTTAGGAAAATCAGCTAATTGTTCCTTTGTCAATTTTGTAAGAGTCCTATACTTTGAGAAAGCTCGCAACGAATCCGCCGTCTTTTTAATTTTTTCACGTTCTTCTTTTGGAGTCATTGGAAAATTCATTGTTAGTTAGAAATCTTAAACACAAATGTCCACACCACACTGTATTGTAGTTCTGCTGACGGTCGTAGTTGTAATAGATTATCGGATTTGATTTAATGTAGAAATACTTTAAGAGTTCCCTGGGTGGGGGAAGATCTCCGAAACTATCGTAGTAGTTAATAATATTACCAATTTTCTTGTAGGCTACCCAATGTGTTCCTCTACCATTTATACCGTCTAAATTCAAAATTGCAGATTCAGTATGTAGGGCACCACTCTCAGGAAGATTGTCTCGCATAAATACACCTCGAAAATATGGAATTTTAAAAATATTAGCATAATAACTAATATCAATGTCGCTGAGAGCTCTTCGAGGTAGAGACTTTAGAAGTTTTTTGGATTGTTCGGCTTCAGATAAAGTCCTAATCCAGTTCGATATGGTTTTAAATACAATCCTTCGCCTTTTTTTCCAAGAGGCATAGATTCAATTTTTTTATTATGACGCACCCCTTCAGCCATGCGCTGATTTGCATTTTTTACATCACTTATTGTTTTATATAGACCTGCAGCACCGCCGGCTAAACTTCCCAGCGCCGATAATCCCGCAAATATAGGAATTAATGGTAAAATTCCACCAACTTTCGGTATAGGTATAATTCGCGGAGTACGAATATTCCTTTTACCCCCTGATGTTTTCACAAATTTTCGTGCTGCTTGTAAAGCAAAATGTGTTGCTTTTTTTGTATCATTAGAAACGAATCGTTTACCGCCAGCTTTACGTATTTCATCTCGTACTTTATGAACAATATTACCACCAAAGCTGACCTTCTTTTTCTTAATATTCTTCTTTTTATTTGCCTTTCTTCTGGGAACTGATTTAGATTTACATCCCATACCTAAACGACGTTTTGCTTTCATGATATTTGTAACTAACCAGGCGGATGCTTTTTCTCTAAAATTGGCGTCTTTAGATTTAACCCTTTCCCAGGCGCGCTGTTCTAATTCGTAGTCTGCTTTATGGCGTGTTGGTAAATCTTTATGATCTTCGTAAGCAGCGTCGTGAACTTTGCAAGCTTGGTCCAGACCATTAATGCCTGGATCACCTCTGGCAATCCTTTTTTGAAATTTTGTACCCGGTCCACAGTACTGGTAGCCACCGGGTAAATGTAATTCAAAGGGTAGTTTATTTATTAAAGAATTTATAAATCCCCTTCCTGTTCGCGAATTAGACACTTTACGTCTAGACTGACTGACGAACGGCATTAAAATAAACAAAACGTAGTAAAACTTTCTTTATAACACCGATTACTTCGATGGTAACACTAGGAACGCTAGTTATCGATTAAAATATTGAATACACCGTTTATATCTATTTATATCTATTTATATTGTATCCAACCCTCAAACAATGCGGATTGTAAAGCAAAAGCAAACATTTGTAGTGGATAATTTCGATGAACGTGTAGGAAGTGGTGTAAATATCAACAATAGACGCCATGGACCCTTGTTGCCTTCAACAATTCGGGGTTTGTTAATCGGTCCTTCGAACTGTGGGAAAACAAATGTTATGATTTCCCTTATTACACATCCCCACGGTTTACGTTTTGCTAATATTTATTTATATTCCAAGTCACTGTATCAACCAAAATATGAATATCTTCAGAAGATTTTAAAACCCATTGATGGATTAGGATTTTACACATTTAATAATAACGTAGAAATTGTGGAACCATCTGAAGCAAAACCGGACTCCGTTTTCATTTTCGACGATATCATATGTGAAAAACAAGATATTATTAGGTCATATTTTAGTATGGGCCGACACAAATCCATAGATAGTTTTTATCTGGCTCAAACATATTCCCGAGTACCAAAACAATTGATTAGAGACAATTCGAATTTTATTATAATGTTTAAGCAAGATGAAATGAATTTGCATCATATATTTCAAGATCATGTATCACCGGACGTTACCTTCAAAGAGTTCTTGGATATGTGTGCAAAATGCTGGGAAGATAAATATGGATTTTTAGTAATCGATAAAGATAGAGAACTAAAAGATGGTAGATACAGAAAAGGTTTGGACAGTTACATATATCCGTAATGCATGCCAATATATATATCAATTGTAAAGGTAGTGATGGTGGGTACACATCGAAAGAAAATGAAGAGATCAGTAGTTGATAAGGACGAAAATAATGATAGTGAAATAGATTTGAAACGTAAATTAATAGAAGCCACGGACGCTGTTCGCAAAAAATTCAATTACATAAAAAATAAACATGTAGAAAGTCAAATGGCCTTGGAAAAAATATATGAACCGTTAACGAAGCCATTAAAAACTATTTCTGAAACAACGCAGGAAACAAATCGTAAATTTCAAACCACACAGCAGTATTTAACAACACAGCCTAAAAAACCCTCTGCAGTAATCAAAACACCGAAATTCGAATCAGATGAAACAATTAGGGAAAGTAATTCTTATATGGAAACGCCGCCACCATCGTCTGTAGGGACACCTTCAAGTTCTACCACGTCTAGTAGTAATTTGCGAAATTTAACTGATGTCGTTTCAACCTACATCAATGGTGTTAAAGCTGGTGAATCTACGTTCGATAACAAGTATGGGGTGCGAGTTGATGTCGATACTGGAAAGTTAGCCATGGGCAACTCCGAAGTGCGATTTCAGGGTGACCTTATATCATTTTGGAGAAATAATAAGAAACTCGGAACATATAAAGGAAATTCTCAGTTATACGATTTACTGTTTTTAAAATTTCCCCCAGATCTAAACAGTGCGGGTTATGGAATCACCGATGAAAATAAAAATATATTTGGAGACATATTGAATATAACGAATGCGGCATATAAAAATTACAATGTAACATTGGGATACAATCCTAGTAAATCAAAAAAGTATGTCGAAATTATAAAACCACTTTTACAACGTGGAATGTCAACTCGATCCAAGAAAGGTGCGGGTCTAATGTCATCTCAGAAAATATATACAGGCAAAAAGGTGGATTACATATACTGGAATAAGCCCAAAGAATTAATCGACCGCTTAAGATTATTGTGGAGTTCTAAAATGGCTGGACATTCAGGTCATGAGAATGAAATAATATCCCTAATTGATGAATTAAGGGAAGAAGGAATCATCTATTAGAGAAATAACTATCGCATTTTATTTCATCAACCATAAATACATATATAAAGCAGATATCAGTTTATTTTGTCAATTGTAATTTGAACGCAATAGAACGATGGGCTCCATTGATAAATTTGGACGCCGAAAAGGACCTAATTGTAAAGGTCATCGTGGTCCGCAAGGCATCGGTTTTAAACTTACTACTGAAAAACAGTATGACATCCAAGGAAAGCAATTAAAGAATATAGGAGATCCTAGAGATGAAAATGATGGTGCAACATTAAACTACGTGAATTTAGTTATGGATGCCTGCAAAAAAGATATCCTTTCCGCTCTACAAAAATCAGCTAATCTTATAACCGATAATTTAGTAAACTACATAAAGAGAGAAAGGAACGAAATCGTGGATGAAATAACAAAAACGTTTCAAAATTTACAACTAAAAATAGATACAACGATAAGCGATATGAAAACTGAAATAGATGAATTAAAAAATACAAGTGAGAGAAACTCGGATGCTCATACTAAGTTGGTGCAAAATATGACTGGTTTCATACTTGATGTAGAAAAAATTGAACAACTTATTGCGAAATATCATCCCCCGAGAGACACAGGAGGATTAGCATGGCCAGGTATTTCATTACGACCAACCGATTCTAAGATCATCACAAGTTGAGTAAAAAATTTTATGCCTTATATAAATAAAACAAGGAGCAGCTCATCACAATAAGTCATTTCAAACAGAACGTGGAACATCTAAATGTATATTACTATTATTATTAATAAACTTGAATAATAAAAAAGGTATAATGTTCATTAGTGGCACAAAACGACAAATTGTCAATGAATTACATAAACCAGCACGAAAAAATTTTAGAAGGAGAAGAACCGTAATAAAAGGTTTGGCAGACTTATGGCAGATTGACTTGGCAGAAATGCAGAATTTTGCAAATGAAAATAAAGGTTATCGTTATATACTCATAGTAATTGATTGCTATTCTAAATATGTTTGGGCCAAACCGCTAAAGAAAAAAACTGCTATGGAAGTTTCTATTGCGATGAAAGAAATTCTTCAAGAAGCTGTTTATTCCCCAACAAACTTACAGAGCGATCAAGGACTCGAGTTTTACAATCGCCAGTTCTCCACAGTGATGCATGAATATGGCATAAATCATTATTCCACATTCAGTACAAAAAAGGCAGCAATCGTGGAACGTGTAATTAAAACTTTAAAAAATTGGTTATATAAAGAATTCTCGGCCAGAGGCAATTACAAATGGTTTGATATACTTCCTGATATTATAAAGTTGTACAATAATAAAGTCCATCGTACAATAGGGATGAAGCCCATAGATGTAAAATATACAACAAAGTTAAGTGTATATAATCATCCCAAAGTCGCATTAAAATCAAAATTCCATGTTGGTGACATGGTTCGGATTAGCAAATACAAAGGAATATTTGAAAAGGGGTATACAGCCAACTATTCAACGGAACTTTTTAAAATTGTTAAAGTTAATGTAACAAATCCCGTCACATACATGATAGAAGATGTGAGAGGTCAACCTATTAAAGGATGTTTTTATGATTATGAACTTCAGAAGACTAAACACCCCGATGTATACTTAGTGGAAAAGATTTTAAAGAAAAGAGGTAATAAATTGTTTGTCAAATGGCTCGGACTACCACCAGATCAGAATGGTTGGATCAACAAGACTGATATAGTTTAATATATATATAGTAATTATCTTGCTTTGTAAAATGATATGGTAAAATATATGCTTAATTTAGTATATTTGCAGTTGTATGTAACACTTATAGTTATATTTTTTTTTCTATTATCACAATAAAATTACTTTTCAAGTATTATTTTTTTTTTGTTTTTTTATGCATATTGCACAAAAGAGGAGAACTTGGAATAAAAAGAAACACACTTTGGACAGAAAACACACTATATTTAAAAATTAAAATACAAAATAATACAACTAAAAAATATACAACTAAAAATATAATACAAATAATAAAATAAAATACACAATTAAAAAAATAAAAATATACAATTAAAAATATAATTGTTCTTAAGTAGCAAGAAAAATTATTTCTTGCTACTTAAGAACTGTTGGCTCTTCTCCTCCTCTCGGCGACCCATCAGGTGGAGCCATCGCGCTCTTTCGGCATATCTATATGCCTTCTTCTCCGTCTTGGTCTTGTTGACTACCGGATGGCAGCTCCGGATTACCAACCGGTCCTGGATCGCCTCCCTGGGGTTGTATGTGCGTCCTGGGACGCATTCATTATCCCAGCTCTCCTCCATTGCTGGCTGCGGCTCTGGTCCTATATGTGGATTAATAAGTGTTTTCCCTGGGTTTGGCATCCCAGGTTCTACACATTCTCCATCCCAGTTTTCAGATTCTAAGATATTCATTTTATTTTCTTTAACTCTGAACTGTTGAGCTTAACTGTCAAATAGATTCAAGTTACGGATATATATAGGCAAAAGTCATCCCTCCTCTCGCATTTTGAATGAGAGAGATAATCTGAACCTCCCTTCCACTTACTATTGAATGGTAGGTTTTAAAGTTGGCCACTAACCCCTCCTACTTAATATAAGACATCCCCACTCTACCACGAAGACATCATATACCATAAAGTACGTTCTGATGCTCAGTGTGAATGAGGTAGCGTGAATGACATTGTACGAATGAAAGAGTACTTGTTTAATAACTATTTTTATTCCCATTCCTAATTATTATTGTACAACTAGTTACATGTTATTAAGACATTGCATGTATATTACCTATATTACATACGTTACATATAATTATTATGTTTGTTTCTCAATTACCTATAATTACTCTGTATGTAATAACTATAATTATTTTCTGTACAAATAGTTAGCCGTTAATAAAACATTACATGTACATTACCTGTATTACTTATGTTATATATAATTATTAAGTTTGTTCTTCAATTACATGTAATTATATTGTATGTAATAATTATAACTACTCTCTGTACAAATACAAATTACATTGTATGTAATAATTATAATTATTTTTCTGTACAAATAGTTACACGTTAAACATTTACGTTACACGTTACATTACGGGTAATGATTAACATTATGCTTGTATTTTCTATATGTCAATTACCGCGTAATCAATGATGAGGTTTCTTCATATACAGTTTATTTACAAATTGCATCGTTTAATCTATCAAAAACTACTTAACACTATTTATTGCAAAGTATACAACAGTCTGTTAGTTTCAGTTGATTAAGGGGTAATTGACAAGAGTCGCAGGTATGTAATACAGCATCCTCCAGTCTGATTGTCCTATGTGATTCGATGTATTGGTATCTGGAGGTGGGGGTAACGTTAACGGTAAACCACTCAAAGCATCTATAACACAGGAAATAAAGTCTATCACCTGGCACTACGATGCAAGACACCGTATTGCAATACTGTTTTTGTCCTGTAAAGATATCTATAGCTTCCACATATACCCCACGAGCAAGCCATTGGTCGGCATCAGCTTCCATACCTTCATCATCTTTCTCTTGGAATACATTCAATCCCGCCTCGACCAATTGTCTTATTGACAAATTCGCTTGAGGAACGTTAGCAGCGTTAAGGGGATCGGCCTAAATGACACAAAAATATATAATTTACCTTCAATTAAAATGGAAAATTACATACTATAATACTTACCTCATCACTCTCTTCATAGCTGTTTTCTTGAAAATTCGTGGTAGCTAACCAGGTAAGGAATTCAATATGAGGTTGCCCTACAGCCATTTTCTATTACTTAATACTTTACTATTCGCAGATCAAATGAAACTGAGTTAAGGTAGGGTCCTCCTCCGTTTAAATATAGTGTGTGACATCATCGAGTGGAGGGGGTAACATTGTCATATATACAAATGTAATTTATGAAATCACCATCGCATAAAATAATATTTTAACAATTTCTTCTAATTTTTTTTAAGGTGACACGAATTATGAATTTTTTTCCCGATGCGAACGAATGTTGGTATCAATCGATAGAAAATGTAAAGATGGGTAATTGGAAAGGTCATACATGTATCCGTAATATCGTAATTGAAAAAGAAATTTTTTTTCTCATTTTTAAATCAACTTAGAAAAATTTTTTTAGAAATTTTACATACGGTTTTTCTGAAATTTTCTCGGATGCTAATAAAAGCGGTATCAATCGATAGGAAATGTCAAGACGAGTAATTTGATATGTTACACGGGGTACTACGTATTCTTAGAAGACGAGAAAATGAATTTTAAAAATTTAGGTTAAAAAAAAGGCGAATATTTTTGGTTTTATCTTTTACCACCCTCCCTCCCCCTGAGCCATCCATCCAAACCCCCCTCCCTTCCCTCCCCCCAAAAATTTTTTCGCGCAGCTCTAGCTATTTCCCTTCCTTGAACTCGACCAAAACAGTGCGCTCTCCTTTCCCTTTCTAGTTATCCCTGCGCAGTAAGTTCCACAAGCAATCTTTTTTTTTTTGGGGGGGGGAGGGGGGGGGACCCCCCAAAGGGGGGTGGTTGGGGGGGGGGTTATATGTGTTTTTTTTATGGGTTTTGAGATGTGGGAAGGATGAGGGAAAATTGGGAGTGGAGTGGGGTTAGGGGGTGAGGATTTCCGATAGTCACAACCTCCGGTGTCTCCGTTTTCGCGCACGAATTTAACATTATTCGTTAACGATGCTCCTCATATGCTCCTGCTGCGCTAGCAGTCGATCGCGCTTTCGCTTTGAAGCTTCCCAGGCCGCTTCCGCATCGCGCAAGCTATCGCGGATGTTCTGCACTACTTGCGCGTGCATATCGACCTCGCGATTGGCTGCTATCAGCCCCTCGCTATTGTCCCGTTTCCATTGCTTGACTAGATCAAGCATCTGGATTTGGGACTCCTGCGAGAAGACTTGCCGCAGGTCGTCTCCGCTATCATCTCCGATGGGCTGAGGTTGATTACCGCCCGGTTGTTCACGTCTTGGCTCGGCCGACACGTGAACATCGGCGCTGGTAACCAACCTTATGGGGGCCTGATGTTGGTTTGCCCCGTCAGATGGCGTCTCCCTCGCCGATGACGTAGTTGCCGCGTTGTTATCGGCCGCCTTAATCGACGAGGGAGACGCCATCTTGGTGCTTGGTCCCCCCACAATGGCGTCACACACGATCTCGTCTTCTGTGACGCTGCTCATCGGCGACAATAGCGGCGGCACCACCGTATTTTCTTCCTCGCTGCCTTTTCCCGCAACTACCACCGCCTGCTCACTCCGAGTCCCGGTTTTCGTGGAAGTCTTTGGCCGCTTGGCCACCGGCACCAGGGCGATTTCGGTGCCCTGGGGAAGCTGAACCTGCGGTGGCAATTGCGGAATTGCCGGCTGCAACCACTGGCGATGCAAGATCCGCTGGGCCGGCGTCACCAGCGGTTGGGCTTGATGTTCAGCCCTTGCGGTGGTACGCTTTCTCGGACGTTTTAAGCCGACCATCGTTAACGCAGATATTTAAAAATAAATGACAACACAAACACGAAAACGCGAAAAACGAGTGAAGCTAATTTAACAACAATTACTCAGACTCTTCACGAAGACACACGTCTGTACCCGGCGGAGGCTGGAAGGAAAAGAATTTCACAAACGTCTCTAGCGTGGTTCATGGCTTCCACTCCCCCTCTCAACTTGCGCAGTGATTCTACGCAGCTTGGGTTAGATTTGGACTCCCTCCACCTTTGATTATGCGCCCCGTTTGTCTGTGTTACCAACTCACCAATGTTACCAACCTCATTTTCTATTCATTCCATCTTTCTTTATTACCAGTGTTACCAACTTTCAATTTTATTACTTGCTCCCTTTTACATACTTCAGTCTCTGTACATTCTGTTCTTTCATTCCATTCAAGATTCAATTTATTTTTTTCAACCTTTATTTATTTTTCTATCTTACACTATTCTTACTGCTCTAACATTAATTATATGTATACATTTATTTAATACTATTGTTAACCTAAGGATTGTCTTATCCAGTTTACTTTATGTGTGAGTCTGTCGCGACGGTTACTTATCTCTTCCAGTCGACTAGTCGTGGCTGTGAATAGATGGTTTAAACGAGTGATTTCCTCCTCCAACCCGTTCGCTTCTTGTTGGGTACTTGTAAACTCCCGATCCGCATCCATTTTTTCCTTTAGCAATTTATTTTTTAATGCTATCGCTTGTCTAATTATTGTCATGTCTGTTTCTTGCGAAAACATGTTGAGATTCTCCTCCTCGTCGTCGGGTATGGTGATAGGGTTCTCTGTTGCTGCCGATTGTTCTTGCTCTCTTCTGTTCCCTATCGGTATAGCAGAGACTTCACCTAGCAAGTGTTTTAGTGTACTTGCTCCTTCTTCTTCCTTCACTTTTGGTTTTTTGGATGATCCATCTTTCTCGGTGGTGCGACGGGACTTTTTTGTGGATCGTCCTTTATCTTTAATTTTTTCACTTGTCGATTTTTCTGATTTTATAAAGTCGTCCTCGCTCCATGGTGACATTTGATGGATCATATCCGCTATCACTGCATTGCTTACGTTCTCATGACCCTCTTCATTGATTACTTCGGCCAGAGCTTGGTGTACGATATCCACTGGAATTGAGGCCTCGCCGTGGGATGTCTCCTGACCGTTCAACGATTCTGCTTGCCGCCATACATTTTGATATGGTTCTGTGAAGTAGCCCGGATGCTGTGATGTCGAAGCCGTGGGGTATGTTGCGTTTTGTTGTTGTCCATTACCTGGGTTTGTAAATAATGAATGCAACTGGTTGTCTTGCATATTAACCCCTGGTATTATTATATTGGATAATACTTTAAGTGTTTCTATGTTCTTCTGCGGTGCTCTGCGTGATGTTGAATTATCCTTGGATTGATGCTTTCGACTTCCATGTACTTTTTGATTAACGTTTCTACAATTACCCATTGTATTAAACTTAGTACTTTGACAAACTGTTACTAGCACTGTTACACTCGACGACGACTGAAGGAGTGACAAACTCCTCCGATTCGACTTCAGCTTTTATAGGATCCGACTCGCTCCGCCCACCCTCCCACTGTACTACAGTGAACGAGTATTAGCTCCTCCTATCCTTCTTAACGTTCTATAGGATATGACTTTCTCCCCACCATCCCCACTCTACCACGAAGAGATCATATATACCTTAAAGTACGTTCTGATGCTCAGTGTGGATGAGGTAGCGTGAATGACATTGTACGAATGAAAGAGTACTTGTTTAATAATTATTTTATTCTCATTCCTAATTATTATTGTACAAATAGTTACATGTTAATAAGACATTGCATGTATATTACTTACGTTACATATAATTATTATGTTTGTTTCTCAATTACCTATAATTACTCTGTATGTAATAATTATAATTATTTTCTGTACAAATAGTTACCCGTTAATAAAACATTACATGTACATTACCTATGTTACTTACGTTATATATAATTATTAAGTTTGTTCTTCAATTACATGTAATTATATTGTATGTAATAATTATAATTACTCTCTGTACAAATACAAATTACATTGTATGTAATAAGTATAATTATTTTTCTGTACATATAGTTACGCGTTAATGAGACATTGTGTACATTACCAATGTTACAAGTTTATTCTTCAATTGCCTATAGTCACGCTGTACTTAATAATTATAATTATTTTTTTTTGTAATCCTTAACGTTCGTTACATTTCTAATTATTGTACAAGTAATCACATGTTAATACGACATTGCTTACATTACATATAATCATTACATTTGTTCTTCGATAGCCTATAATTACATTGTACTTAATAATATAATTATTTTCTATAATCTTAAACATTTACTACGTTTCTAATTATTTTAATGCTAATATCATACTTTTTTTTGTACCGAGCTCATGCGAGATTACATACATATACATCTATACATACATCTATTACATGCGTTCGAATATTATGATATGTTACAGTTACTTTATATAATATTTTTTTATTATAATTACATCTTTTCTTACTTCACTGTACGTCATAATACATACTTTTACATTTAACTTTATTCTAATTACTTATGGTACGAGTAAACACACATATTCGTTTCGTCTCTATGTACAATCATCATATTAATTCTTCTAGCGCGTTTATCAAATATCTCAATCTAATTTGACTATTATCGATATTGCACCCAGCTGTTTGACTTAAAGCGGCTACGAACCATTCAAAATTTTTCTCCGCATCCGTTAAATAATATTGTATATCATTGTGGCCCCACGGTAGGCTTCGTGTTGTATTTGGTATTATGAATCTTTTATCGTCGAAGTAAGACAATGCCACTTTATTTTTTATTTCTGTGTATATATTGTGTAATTCGCTCCGAAACGAACTCATTTTTCTGAATATGGTACCGCCTTGCTCTACGATTTTCTTATAATCTTCGACTGTTAAATTCTTTTTTATTACTGATTTCTTTACGCCTTTAGCTTTTTTGACTTCAGTATTCACCGACTTTACGTAATAAGCTTTTGCACCTGTTCCATAAAATTCCATTATGGGATCCGAAGGGAATTCATCTTTCATATTTCCCAATACGGATGCCGTTACGGGAATACCGAACTTATTACCTTCTTTATAATTTGACGTATCGAATATGCTCGGATTTGACTTGATAAATTCATAAAAATTATCTGTATACACTTTTATAATTAACGAATCGGTATCCGTATATAGCAAAGAGGCCTCATCTTTATAGTTTCTCTTTATGGTGTCATAGTAAAAGTCGTACAACACTGTCTTGGATAACTCTAAAATTGAAAACCCCAGATAGAGCGGTTTATTATAATGAGTTCTTGTTCTCCCCATATGTATAGCCACGAAGTCTTCTGAAAATGCTGTACAAGTTTTAAAATTAGGACGAGCGATTAATGTGTTTGCCCCTAAGGATTTCCCCCTCCTTTCCCAATGAGTTATCAGTTTAATATCTCTTCTATTATCCACGTTCTCCATTGTTTTTCCGTACACTGCGTTATTCATTAATTTGTATAAATCCCGTTCGAATTTATTTGTTGCCTTGTTCCTCATTTCGGTATTTAAATCTATGTATACTTTTAACCAACAACTCTGCTCGAATTTTATTATGCGATGTATTTTTTTCAATTTTAAACCGTTTCTTATGGCTTGTTTTAAATTTCTAAAGTGTATTATGTATTTACTTTTATTATTCAAGTTGGGTATCAATTTAGGAATTTTTGATCTTGAACCGGGTGGAATCATACTTTCGGCTAAAAATGGTAAATCTCTATGTGCGTCGTGCAATTCCAGCGGATATTCAATATCAACTTCTAACATATACCCGTAACGATTCTCATCTGGAATATTCATGACGTTGAAATTACCGATTTCTTGATCGTTTAACCATTCGAATCCGCCGGTTGGTAAATACTGTGACATACTATGGCCGTATAGATTTGTTGCATCCAAATATGTTATAAAAGATGAACGTTCTTGTGGGTTATAATTTGGAACAAAAATATTATTTGCGATGTGTTTTCGCTCCGAACACTGACTAATACCGCCACGAATTCCTTTTTTAATAAAATGAATCATTGAAATATCTGTCAGTAATTCTAATTTTACTTGCGTGAGTCTTAACATAGCATCCCAAGCTAATCCCGGGGCAGTAAAATATTGTGCGGGATCCAAATGATATTTATCTAATGAAATGTTTCGAAAGTTTTCAAATACGTCGCATAATATAAGTACGTCTGATTTTAAGTAAGTATCCGAATACTCCCCCAAATTTTGACACTTAAATATATTCCAAGTTTTTTGCGCCCTACGATAATCGGCATCTGATATATGCTCTTCTGATAAATTGTCATAAAATTCTTCTTTCGCGGGTAAATTTTTATTGTTTAGTTTGTCCAATGTCGTTAAGAAACTATAAGGAAAAACGCCCTTTTGCCTAATTAAATTAAATTGTTCGTAATCTGGAAAATGTTTAACCGTTTCTTGAAATTGATTATCGCTCAAGTTTTGCGCTAAATTTTCTAGTGAAGTGGATAAAAATTTAAAACTATCGATAAATCTCATCTTCAAATATTTTTTCTTTACTTTTCCCTCTTTGTCCGTATAATCATGCAAATACAGGTTTTTAGTAAAAGATATGTATTTTTCTTTGCTCTGAGCTATTACTTCTATTCTATCTTTATTAGAACACAACTCTTTAATAAAAAGGTGGGAATCGTAAGAACTCATACTGTGTAATATAATTGGGACAAAATTAGGTAATTTATAATTTAAATTACAAACAGAATGAGCAGCTCCGAACCTTTTCTTGCCCGTCAAATGACAATGGTCTCTGACTTTTACCTCCCCTTCAAGAAACGGTTTTTCACATATACCACAAACGGTTGCATTCGAAAAGTCCTGTTCTTCCTCCGCAGATAAAGGATTCATTGGAACGAACTCTTTCAAATGTTTATTATATATATCAGTTAAATCCGCCTCGATGCGCTTTATAAATTCTTTACCGGCATTTTCCCCTCTGTATAATACAAATTTAGATAAAGAATCGTCAAATGAACATTTTATTATGTATGCAAATGAGAACGGTTCGTGACTGAACGTTTTGTTACTAAAAGATTTTGTAGGATCGGGTTCACAAGTGTCGTGTGGTTTTAGAACTGATTCGAAATCGGCATAAACTACGAAAGGTACTTTCAATTGCTTTTCGAAATTTTCAAATTTTAATATGTTTTCGGGAACGCTATTTCCAAACTTATCTATACGAAGTTTATTTGAAGGCGTCGTCGTATAAACATGATTGCAATCATTACTTTGATGTTGTAATAACGCTTTTTCACTACTGAAATACATTAAACAACCGTCACAAAAATATTTTCTGTGTTCGTGAAGTGAAACTTGACTGGAAACTAATTTTGAAAAATTTTTTATCCAGCAGTAGTGACTTTTTATACATTCCTTTCTACAATGATGGTTCTCTCCACAGTCCTCTGTAATAAGTAACAAATTTACATGATAACGTAATTTCTTTGATGCATAGCGCAGCGGTCCTACTATTTCGTATTTCATTTTATTATCAACAAATTCCTTTTCTAAACCGTAAACGCTAACTGATATATTATTCATCACTTCAAATTTCGTAATATCTTTTAATTTAATTGGAAATTCCATACCCGTCACATTTAAAACTGTAGAATAATGTGGATACGAAGAGACCTCCTGAACTGGTCCTCTAGGTGGATATAGTGCTGAAGTAATGGCCCATGCAAAACAGTTCTGATCATCGTTTCTTATGTTCACTACAGCTTTCTTATTTTCGATAAACTTTGGTAACTTCATGTATGACGATGCGCACAGAGGACTATTTTTATTTATATTTACTTCCACATATAAAACTTCAACGATAGCCCAACCTGAAACATTGAATACATATATGTATAAAACTAATTAATTGTATTTTATGAATTACATACCAGAATCTTTTTCTTCAAATTCAGATGTTTGAGATATCATTTTATCGACAAATTCTTGATAAATATTATTCAGATCTTTGGATTCGTCTATAATCTTGTTAGAACTATTGAAAGTCTTAACATCCGTTGTTTCTTGTTTCGGTAATGTGTATTTAGCAAATGTTTCCATATTCATTTTTGCAGATTTGTGGACTTTTACAATTTCTTCCAACAATTTCAATATCTTCTCCTTTACTTCGTCGAAAAACAAATTGTAATCTATATGCTGATTTTGACTATGCACTCGATAACTAATAATTCTACATTTGAAGGCACTGTTAATAATTTGTACGCCATCGCATTTAGGAGTACAAGACATTGATCTATGCTCGAGGGTTCTGCGATGCGAATTTATTTGATTAGCAGGTATATTTTTGTTACAACAAATAATGGTTTGAGTACTTGAGGAATCCATTCTAGCACGTTTAGCACTGGGTCCATCATCACTAGTCATTTTCGATTTGCAAGACATTATCTCATGACGACGTAAATTGTCACTGCGCGTAAACGTTTTACCACAATTACTACACAAATGCATTTTTTTTTTTTGTTGTATTACACGTTCCTCACGAGAATTTACTTCAAAATGATTTCAGCTTGCCCATTCCCTCCTTTTAAATATGGAATTGGGGAGTGGGGGAGGAGTCGTGTCTGTTTACTAAATGACGTCACTCTAAGGTCATCCAAAGGTCAATTCAAGGTTATACAAAGGTCATCCAAAGGTCACTTCAAGGTCATGTAAAGGTCACTTCAAGGTCATTCAAAGGTCATCCAAAGGTCACTTCAAGGTCATTCAAAGGTCACTTCAAGGTCATCCAAAGGTCACATAAAGGCCATCCAAAGGTCACTTTAAGGTCATATAAAGGTCACGTCAAGGTCATTCAAAGGTCATCCAAAGGTCACTTCAAGGTCATCCAAAGGTCACTTCAAGGTCATCCAAAGGTCATTCAAGGTCATTCAAGGTCAAAAGGGGTGGGGGGAGTCTCAATTCCGGCTATAATAACCTACTAGTAGGTATCTAGACAAACTAGAACAACTGGATGGTACATTTGAGACTTTCTAAATCATTGTTAATTAGGCCATTTTGGACGGTTTAATAAAGGAGGTGAAGGTTTAGTTATCTAACCTTTAATTTAACCCAAAAAACTATGAAATAGAAAACACGATGTACACTGGGCTAGATTTTTTCTACAAGAAAGCAATGGCGCAAATGAGTTCTACTTCAGGGTTTTGTACTATTACTTGTTCTTTAATAATATCTGAGAAGTACGCACTTTCGTAAATCCATCATTTCTCAAAAAGATGGAATCATTTCTATAACAAATCAGTAAAACCCTTCGTAAGTTCACCGATTGCTTTGTAATAGGTTATCAATCTTGTTTGTAAATTTAGCACAAAATTGTAAAATGATGTCCTATCAGAAAACCATCAATTCCATCATCAAATAGTTATGATGGATTTTAAATTTTGTGATGGAAAAAAGAGGGAGAATTGTCATGTCATTAATTTTGAGGTTAGTACATTGTTTTTTGTCAGGTTCAAGGGATGCAATTTTTATAAAAGCATAACAGTAAGCACAAAGTACCTAGTAGATTTTTTAACCGCAATGGAGTGTGAACAATTTTCAGTGGATATTTTGGTTGGGGAGACAAAATATACAGTAGTTCTCACTCAACAAGAGGTTCATGAAATGGACGGTTATACGCATGTCTCCATCTGTCATTAAACCTAACTTCTGTTCGTATATTAATCCTAACTATCAATTGTTCTGATGGAATTCATGTCCAGCATTAATTCGTCACATCCATGAGTTACGTCATCCATCAAAAACTGAGCTGAATTTACGAAAAGGCGCAGAGTCTTCTCTATTCCTCTCATAGTTTGTTGTAGCTACTGCATAATATGCATATATATATAATACTACTATATGGAGCGTATGTAATCTTTACCATGCTTCACATGTGAAGCCAAATTAGAATAGTCCAGAATCATATCTATTGTCTCTTTCACGGAGAAAATACCAAATACGCATGCGCAGCAAACCGCGGGAATTTTGCTCCATAAACTGTAGAATACCTACAATAAATTAACTTTGTAGTTTATTGTATTTTATCTACAAATAACGGTTTTTCAATCTTGTTATTGGGATGTTCCCGTATTTATCAAGTTTACCAAAATAGTGGATGCACTTTGTATTTGAAAAGAAAATTTTAAAAATACATACTGAAGGTATGCGACTTCATATGGAATATTTCTTTCGCACAAAAGTCAAAACCTCGACTGAGTTTTTCGTTTCGGCATTTTGCGATATCTGTGGAAATAAATTAATGAAAATGAGGTACAGTACCTATAATTAATTCATATAATTCACTACCATATTTAAATTTACAAAATGTTCTTATGTACCTACACTTGCAGTTGCGACTATAAAATACCGTCGAAATAATTTGGTGAGCAAATATCTCGTAATCACTAATAAGTCTAATATATGAACAAAACTAAAACTACAAGATACACTTAAATAAAACACTTCTAAATTGCTGGCACTACGAAAAACACAAATTTATTTTCTGGAAACACAAATATACATGAAATACAAAAGATAAACTGTGACATAACCACACCACAAAACACATATTATATGACAAAACACATACAGGGTGGCCCATTAAGAACCAGGACACCCTTCTAAAAATTTTTTGGTAAGTGCGATTCCAATGAATTTTTTTATATATATTAGCCTCCTAGATGTACTTGTTGAACCTATTACCAACTACTAATTCTCAGCCTACTACGATTTTTTTTCAACCAATTTTTTCGAAAATTACTTTAGGAATTTTTTTATTAAAAATTTGACACCATGGCATTCTTCAGCATCACTTAAAACACCTGTGGCCTAAATTTTATCAGTTTGTATCAAAACTTAATTTTTTTTATATTTCAAGTTTATTGAATTTGTGTCTCGCTTAAAAGGTATAGCAGGCATTGAACACTCTAATAATTATTGTTAATTTAGAATACTGTTCCTTTACTTACTTACAGTAGTCCCCTATTCCCTAAATCCCTAAAGTAATTTTAAAAAAATTGATTGAAAAAAATCGTAGTAGTCTGAGGATTAGCAGCTGGACCATCGTATTGAACATATTATGTTCAATAAGTACATCTAGGAAGCTAATATATACAAAAAAAATTCATTGGAATCGCGCTTCCCAAAAATTTTTTAGAAGGGTGTCCTGGTTTCATAATGGGCCACACTGTATATGACAAAACAAAAGCCCGGTCTTTCTTTACTTTGGTGCCACATTGAAATTCTTGGATTTGATTGGACAACACCTGGGCATGTGCAAAGGAACATTTGTCCGTGAAAGAGAACGAAATATATAACTCTATTTCATAAAGTGGCTTCAAAACAAACTCGATTAGCTCAATATAGTAGTATTATATATATGATAATATGTAAAGTGCCTCAAATGGCAATGGTTGGATGGCGCTTATGCAACAACGTAACTGTGAACGCATGCTGTAAGGCGTGGTTAAGCCCAGGTATATTGTGAGAGCCTACTTCATGGTTTGCTAGATTTAAAATCGCGTGGGATATAAGTTGTAGAACCGTATTGGTGCTATTAATATTGATAAAACAAATAGCAACTATGGTAATGTAGAAAGAACAGCCATTGGATAGCTTATTGTTTCCAACTCTTGAAAAATATTAATGCAATTATTAATCATTTGAAGCATGTAGTAAGAAAATATTTCAGTGAAAAGGTGAAGTCAGTATTTAATTAACTATGTAAAAATAAGTAAAAAACGTATCAGTAATTTTGACGTTACCATATATAGGTTTTTCGGAAACTGTAACAGGTACCATATCGTATAATAAAAGATAGTCAACCATTTTGTACCTTAGTCTAAATACTTATGCTTTAAAACATTTTTCTTGTGTAACCACCTTTGAAGTATTATCATATCTAGGAGTCAAATCAAAAATTCGTTTTATAGTTTGTACATTTTCATTTACAAGGAATTTATAGTTAAACAGCTAATACAAAGATATGTGTATTGAGTGAAAAGTCCAATATGATGCACGTAAAAAAACGAATTTGATGATAGTCTTCTAGAACAGAAATGTTAAAACATAATTCTGAATATACATTTAAATGTATATTAAATGTTCTGCTTGTGTTTGTGAAACATTTTGAAAAACTTCAACGGTTACATTTTTCAAAATGTTTCACAAACACAAGCACCTGGAACCGTTTAGGGGACAGTTAAAATTTGGGCAAAGTTAACAACTTTTTCCATTTCAACTGTTTCGCCGAAACAGGGAACAAAGTTTCCTATCTCCTTCAGTCTCCGAGATCCCGAGGTCCTAAGTCAAATAAGGAAATGGTTGGAGATTATAATGATGCAAAAAATGTATAGGTATATAAGAGATACTTCATTTATATTAATATTATATTTGCTTCGTAATTTGACTGGTAATATCAAAATTCGTGCAATTCTTTGATTTGTTTGTAATCTTTCACTCCAATTCCGTTTGAAAAAAAAAAAACTATCTTCGTATGGCATAGTTCTCTTACAATGCAATAATCAGTTCTGTTTAAAAAAATCGTGATAGAAAAAAGGAAATACAGTATTAATTTTACTGCGTTTACTAAATGCATAAATAATAAGTTACAGTTTAAAAATAAAATTATAAAGGCCATATACTCTTTCAACGTTTTCGTTCTTTTTTGAACTGCCTTTTGTATACGGCAGGATTATTCGGTTATGTTTGCGTTGACGCACAGTATCAAATGGAGGAGAGATTATTTATTTGTTTTTATGACAAAACATGCAGGCAAAATTGTATTTTTGAGGATTGCTTTTGAAATTAACAACGACATATATGTGGCTGTATTTCATCATCATTTGGCTCCATTGGCAGTCCTACAGCGTGAAATTCCGATGAGTTAAGTCCCTGAAATATTCAGTTCGATTTTTCAGGGAATATTTGAAGTACGGGAAAAACCGATTAGTCGGAAATACACCGTTCATTTCCATTTATCTAGCTAGAAAGCTCTTACGTTACCTGCTTTATTTGACACTGCTCCGTCATGTAACTTCAAATATCATAACAAATGCCAACACGTTTTTGTATGCTGATTTAACAGTTGAATTAATTTATAATAATCATTTTATTATGTATTTTCAACTACACTATTTTCAACACGTAAAACTCCACTTCATAACAGGAGAGTAAGATAGAAAAAAAATATATAAAAACAATAATTGAAATAGTGGAATTTTGAATGGAAAATGTTACTAGTTACTAGTTAATTTAGGTAAATAGATTTACACTGTAAAAAAAATGAGTGAAATTTCATTACACTCAACATTGCCTAAATTGCTGTCTCCAGCCGATTCTAGTTTTACTTTCTATAGAATTTCCTTCAAAATAGCTTTACTTTTATTTTATATAATTTTCATTAATATATCTCACGACTCTTTTTGTTCTATGAAGCATTCTCTATAGCTATTTGCAACGATTTTGAGTGATCAGATTTTCCTGGGCATTTCTCCTAGTTAACAAACTTATCACTGCCATATGTTTACCATTTTATGTTTCTTTCAAGCTATTTGCTTTAATTTCTTTGTAATTACATCTACTACATCCGAGACTACAGCCATATTAAATATGACATAAAAATTATGCAAATTGTTCATCGATATAGGATTACGTGCAAATTAGAAAAAAAAATTAAGATTGACTTCTCATACATGTAGGAAAAAGGAAAAATAAACAAAACTTAACTCAGTGTTTTTCAGAAATATCTAGTTTTCGTTATTGAGAATTGTAAAATAAATCACTATTAAATTGTTTTTCCTTGTTTGACTATACATAAATAACAAGAAGTTCAGAGAGTTAATGCTTTTTAAAGGGACAATTCCCTAATTTCCGTTTATTTTGCAGTCAATAGTAGATACCTACATTACCTGTTCTTCTTATCTTTCGCCTTTAAAAATGTTCGTCTTTCACTTACAGCCTGTACTGTAGTTTTCCGCCAAATGCCTGGCTTTGAGGGGAATGTATTCAATTGCATTTTGATTAGATAAAGGGATCGAATGATCACTGAAGTGTGTAAATTAGAGCAGAATGCACAAGTTAAGGCATTACTGAATTTGCACTTCCAACTATTACAAAGTCACACGGAGTAGTATAATCCGGATCTAAAGTTCAAGAAGATGTCTAAACAGACTTGAGGCTTCAGATTTAGCTGTTGTCTGTATAAACATAATGTGAAATCCATTAACAGTTATCAAGTAAGTATAGCAGAAAAATGTAGATAGTGATAGATAATAGGCGGACGAGTAGTCTTCTTTTTTGTTATACCTGCTCCAAAGTGATGGAGCAAAATTCATATTTTTCTTCTAGTTGAGATTATAAAAGCGCTGAAACATTATTGCTAACATCGTTATTATTAGAGATACGAAATCGATTACATTAGTAAAGTGTTACATTACATTAGTAGTATTTTTTAAGTTGATTATGATGGTGAAAACGGAATTAAAATCGAACACACAGTAAAAAAAGACAAATGGTAAAATTACTAAATGGTAATCGTAATTTGCTGCAGTGTTATTTTTAACACGAACTGGGTAGTATAATAACTAAACCTTTAGAACTCATATTACACAAACGATATACCCGCCAAGTTTGTACTCATAAATTATAGTAAAATTTACCTGTGTTAAAAATGAATCAATCCGCCATAAAAACGGAATAATTACACGGTGAATAATTAACTATTACACATTACCTTGTAAAATCTACTGTGTTAAATTACCTTTATGTAATGTAATAATAGAGAGTTTTTGAACCCCTTAAATTTTAGCACGTCGTTATCGTTATCGTTATTCTGCGCATGCGCAGTGCCAAAAATAGTATCATTTTCGGCACTGCGCATGCTCAGAATAACCATAACCATAACGATAAAGTAAATTTTAAGGGGTTCAAAAACTCTTTATTACACCGATATGTCTAACACTGCCAAGTGTGGACTATATACTCACTGATGAGTGTGAATTCAGTGTTAAAATCAGTCGGATTTTTTTACTGTGCAATGCGTTCGCGAGTTATGTCAAAAAGTTCCATTTTTCAAATGGGATACCCCGTATACAATGTTCTAAATAGATAGAAAATTGAATTCTGAACAAAAATTGTCCTATGACCTTTTTTCCTAAAATCAAAAATGACAGAGCAATTGATGATTTTTCAAATTCGGCAAGGTGGCTGTGTTAGTTGTCGTAACTTCACCGTACCATAAAGTAGAAAGTATAATAGGAATACCCATGATGTGAAACAGTATCATTTATTTTAAATTATTCTATAAAGTTCAACAACAAAATTTAAATTAGATGTTCAAAAACATCACCCTCTTGCTGTCAGGATATTTGAGATCGATTGCAAACGCTCCTAGTGGCCCTGGCAATGATTCTACCATCAATAGATATTATTGATAGCATGAATGGTGCTTTGCTGGAGATCCTCAAGATTGTCATATAGCCTTTTATACGTCACATTAAAACCAGTTTTAATCATCTCCAGATGATCCCAACTTGGTTGGCGAAATTCGCATTGAGTGCAGTATAGTGTTTTGGTGTTTTGTGGAAAACTACGTCAGTGATATCTTCACACCAAAGGTTCCAACTCTCTTCAAAAGAATTTTTTACATTTTCTAACGACTATGACAAAAAGTAGGTATAGCCCTGTATCGCTGAATTTGTCTTTAGAAGGGCTATCCATTTATACTATGAAGTATAGTGCGTGCTATTCAAAAAGAATGTCGGTAATTTTGTAGCTCCATCAGACATGGCTCAAAAAATAGGAAATGCTGTAGAAAAGTGATAATTTCTATATACAATTGATTTGTTTCAGGGTTTTTCTTTTATTAATCTCAATTAGAAAAAAAATATGAATTTCGTTCCATCATTTTGATACACAGTGTATAAAAGTTGATCAAGGGGATCATAGAATATATCCAATATTTCAATATTTCTGGGGATGAAGATAACAATTTGTGCATTTTCGTCAGGGTTAATGATATCAAATAGTTGTTAGTGATATAATTTTTCCTAAAGTAATCATGAATAATGTGTTTTCTAATTTTGACATTTAAAGTGATACTTTCCTTTGACGTTAGCATTGAGTTTATAAACCATAGTCAAAGACGTTAGGAAACATCTTACTTTTCAAAAGTGAAATATTTCACAACTGGTGATGAAACGTGTTCACGTATTTCACAACTGATGGTATTTCACCATCAGTTTGACAGTAAATAATAAGTACTCTATTACAACTTTTTATAATCATAATCTAAATTTCATAATTTTCAGCATAAATAGACAGGTGCACTATTTTGTATAGTATAAAATATGAAGAATTTAATGAAAATATTACAATGGCACACTTAGTACCTGTTTATAATTGTTACCCAGTTGAATTAATTTCACTTGGATAATGCATTTTTGATAGGGGTGATACCTATTTAACATTCAGTAGTGTGGTGCCGCTATGCAATAACGGTAGGTACATTTTTTTAATGAAGTTCTTCTGCATAGGTCTTACCTGACCTATATGCAGAAGTACTTAAAGAGGTAAACTAGAATAAATAGAAAGGTCTGCTCGTCCCTTTTATTGAGCAGACCATATATAAGCCAAGTAGGTACGTTAAAAGATCAGAAAAACTTTAGAAATTTTAAAGGAGCAAAAAATAAGACAGGAAATAATTGTTTATGCAACGTAAGTGATACTTAAACTACTATAGGGATTTAGATTAAAGTCTCATCTTTCAATACTTTTTTACTAAAAGTCGCTATCTTTTATAGTTTTTTTATAATTAGACACGAGACGAACGCCGATTTTGGGCTTATTTCGGACCATAGAAGGGACTCTTAAGGATGTTGCATTATTTTTCCATATAATGTAATAAAAGTAATTATTATTAATTATTATTATACTGTTATAAATCAACGTACATTAACCTCAGTGTCAGAATACTATAAAGTATATTATTGCAACTTATAGATAATCCAATATCAATGAACGTATTGCTAAGAAATAAGAATGTAAACAAATACTTACAACTGATATAAGAATCTAAGCACGAATACTACATTACTTACTCCAAGAGTATGTTACCCACTGTTTGATCAGTGATCGATGGTGGAGGCGGCAGTGGAGGCATAGAGATAAAATCACTAGTTTGCTACGAAATATTAGCTTTGTTCAAGCACCAGTAGGAAATAGTCGCAGATTGTATGACGCAGGCGCAGTATTATAAATATAAGTAAACAAGTATTACCATTATTATCTTTTCCAATGAATATGTCGGATGTAAACATTAAATATAAAAAATAAATAAAATGTTGATGTTACTATGTGTTGACTTATCATATTGTAGAAAAATATCGACAACATTTTACGATTATTATACTATTACTAGATGGTTAGAAACCATAATAAGTATTTTTAAATACTACGTACGCGTCCCTACGACACGATTCTGTTGAATTTTTAACAATAGTTTTTACTGTTGAACGCAATGGTGACTGACTCATACAGCCTAGAAACTATTCTGCATTTAATAACGATAATAATAATAATAATAATAATAATAATAATAATAATAAACGTCTTTATTGCAAATTCTATAGAGAAATATACAATGGAAAGAAGTCTAGCCTAATGGCCATTTACACTTACGACTTTTCTGAAATTTATTCTTAACCTAATACATAAGCTAATAAAGGAACCATAAACATCTACAGAGTAATCTAATATGAACAAACTTATTTATTTATTTTGCAAAAACAGGAAATATCGTCTTAGCCTTGTTTTAAAGGAGTTTTCAGACGTGATGCTTCCAATATTTATATCCAACGAGTTATACAATTTAAAGGCATTAAAAGTAAATGATTAACCACAACGAGTACCTTATCAATGTGTATCTAGTAGCACAAGTATAAAGATATATAATCTTTATACTTGTGCTAGTAGTGAACAGTCAAAAGATAAAAACACTTTAATGCGAATCTTTAATATTATCTAAGTTTAATTTTGCTGATGTTGTCTATGGTCCATGCATCCTCTCAGAGGACACTCGAAGAATTCAAACAGTTCAAAATTCATGTTTACGCCTGATATTTGGTATCAGACGTGGACAACACATATCTCATAAGTTAAGGGAGGTGGGTTGGTTGAACATGTCGAGGCGTCGCCTATTGCACTCTGCGTGTCTATTTAAAAGAATCATAGATACTAGGTTACCTACTTATCTTGCAAAAAAAAAATACGTTTAGAACGGATGTCCACAATCTTAACTTGCGCTATAAAGGTATGCTTACGCCTCCCTCTCACTGCACTGAATTCTTCAAAAGATCATTTACCTACCAGATTTCTAAAGTTTATAACTCTTTCTCATCTGATATTAAAAATTATTGCATTCCATCTTTTAAATACCATTTAAAGAAGAAAATGCTGTCAGAACAAAATAACTTCTGGATGTAACTACTCTTTTATTTGTTTTTATTTTCTGTTTCTCTAGAGTGATATATTGGTCTGCTAACGAGTACTAGGTACATATATTACTTTGCTGCACAATATGGATTGTAAACTCTACATAAATTTTTATCAATCTATCAAGATGTTATCTTGATAGCCTTGATCAGTATACTCATTATTTTGTGTTATTATTTTTTAAGTAATCTCGACAATGAGCTTAAGATGAAAAGCAGGGGCCATACTGTGTATAACCATCTGATCTTCGGCTTTTTATTTTCATTTGTAGTGTAGGTTCTCTACCGTGTTCCTCTCACTCATATTGCAATTGTATCTATTGAAAATAAATAAAGACTTATTATTATTACTATTATTATTATTATTATTATTATTAACTTACATCGGCAAATCGGCAGTTATTATTATTGCGAACCTATCTATTCGCGATCCTCTGTCATTCTGCGCCCATTCTCTCACATATTCTCTCATAGCCAAGCGTATAATTGGTGTATTTGCGTGACGTGCCATCGACTACTCTCGCGAACATCATTAATTTTTCTTTCACACGTGGCTCGGCAGCCATTATGATTTGCATGCGACGGTTTACGCGCCTTCCCGCCCCTCGTTCTGCTTCTTATCTTCCCGCGCTTTAGATCAATGTGTGCAACAAAGGCGTCTGGTTTAGCACTGGAATATGTTCGCTGCACGGCGCGATTTACTCGTTAAGGCAAGATAATGGGATTACATTTAAGAATTTTGTCTCTTTGATTTTGATGTTCGCAGAAGTAACTCTGAGATTTCCGCGGATTTACTTGTTTCTAGTCCACTGTAGGAACTCGCAAGAATGTTTCTTAGTTTTCTCGTTTTTGTGGTGATTTACGTACCTACAGTAAAAACTAGAATTAAGCAAAGAGGAATGACCTCGCCGATCTGGTAAAATGCGGTGATGCATGGGCGTGCGTATTCTGTTTTACCATTGGGCACATTTCAGTTAATATATACTCGTATACTATTCTATAGAATACTTCTAGTATATGCACTTCCGCTTTAACTAACACAAATAAGTATAAACACTGACACAAAGAATAAATACGCTGTTAATTTTACCACAAATTTTTACCGTTAAGAAACGCGCGCGAAATAACCCAACATCGCGCCACTGTTTCCCTAGTACCTTGAGCGCAGTCGCTTATTGGTTCCTGATTCGACCAATCAACGTCGTTAAAGCTCAGAGAAAAGAAAGGGTAAATACAAGAATATGTATGTTAAATAAGAATGAACAGCTTGTGGTCAACTTTACAACTTTCGCAGTTGCCAGATATTCGGAAATTCGTTGATATTATTACGTAAAACACGAATTAAACATTGTGTTTGCTTTAATAAAGTACAATAGGGATAAAGGACGTTAAAGACATGTAAAAAAAGTGGGTAAATAAGGTAATTAATACGTTTCCTGTTTTAAATAAGAATACTTTAGAAATAAATGTGACAACATAGATCTACTCTTTTTCCGGCCATTGCACTTTGCTTAATTCTGGCTTTGACTTTAATGAATGGAAGAAAAGACCAACAAAATTTCTTGAACCGTTTTGCAGAACAATATATGAAGGGAATTGCAAAATATCTTGAATTCTATATTTATCTCCTTTAGTATGTCTTATAGTTTTGGTTACAAAATAAAAAAAATATACCTATGGGACAATGAAAATCGGGGAATATTCACAATGATACACGGAATATAAAAAATAAGTACCTACACTATAAATATAAATAAATCGCAAATTGCTGCGTTAAAAGTATTTTATGATACTATACTTTGCTCTCCTGAAGAACATGCAGGATTTTATTACTTAATAGAAACCCTCACTCAATTTGGTTTAGTCAGTACCTAAAAAAATTCAAATTCTGGCGACGAGGGTTCCATAATCCCGAAAAATTCTGCCAAGGTTATACCAACAGGAAAATTCCATTTAGTAGGATGGGGCATTCACACAACGGGACGTCGCCTCATAGACGAGATAGTGCAGATTGCAGCTTACACCCGCCAAGTCGAAATTTTCGCAGTACATTATGGCAATCGCTGACTTGAACCAGATGTACAGCAGTAGCAGTAGGCTACAGACGCCTAAAGGATTTAAAGACTGGCCTATTTGTAAAGACCAAGAGTGAAATCTCTGCGTTGCAAGATTACTTGCAGTGGCTTGAGACCAATAAAGGCGATTATGTTGATGGTATTATCCGCATCTATCATGAGATCCGAAAAGCGTCTCCTGGCATGCTATTGGAAGCTTTAAGGAGGTAATAGTTGATGGAGAGGTTCTCAAAGGTTGTGAAAGGGTTTGCAAATGGGTTTAATATTTCTCAAACAAAGTGTGCAAATACTACAAAGTCTTTCAGTTTAAGGGTGATGTCCAGAGTATTATTAAATAGAGAGGATGAGAAAAAATTATGAAAATTTGGGTTTTTCTTGTGCTGAAACATTACCTATGTAGATTCAATATTTTTTCCGTTATTCTTTATACATTCCATTAAAATAAATGTTTCCAAAATCTTATATACGAAAATTTCATAAATACTTGTTTTACCTCCTTTAAAGGAGACTACTTTTTAAGAATTTTTTATAAAATCGACATAAAAATAAAGATATAGATGTGTTCAATCCATAAAGTCGGGATCAAACTGAACGCACCGCAACACGCTGCGTCGCTGAAAACAGCGCAGTATGGCATCTTGAGTCTGCTGCACTAGAGTGCGCTGTCTTGCGTATGAATATACCCGATTCGTTGAACGTCGGTATATCAAAGAAAAAGTTTGTACGCATTTGATTTTTAAGCGCCATTCTGCGTCGTTTTGCACAGTCCTGCTCGGTGCTTAGACACGAAGCAGAGTGCTGTGGACTAGTGCGCCTGAATTAAAGCTACTAGATAAGACATGCTTAACAATCAGCCATATTGAAACCAAACCTTTCAATTGTTTTGATTGTCAAGTAAAGTGTGGAGCAGAATATATAACAATATCAAAAAACATACCAGACAGATTTTCAAACTGTATAAAATAGAAAAGTCTCACATTTCATAAAAAAAACTCGAGACCTTCAAACATGTTCACATGTTATTATTACACGATCATGACCCCCACAGTTTGAGCGGTGAGAATGGTAACATATGGATATTCTTAAAACAAGATTAAAATGAAACGGTACATCCGCATGTTGTCACTATCGCCAGCGGATGCGTAAATCATGATTAAATACAGTTTACAACAAATGAAACAAGTATTCCTGACATAATGCATTGCAAGAGTTATTTTTATTTCAATATATCTGTCGACGTCTAAATACACACCCCACAAAAATTATCGCAACACTAAAAATTTGCTATTATTTTGATATTCGTTTTCTCTGGAACTAATTGTCCGATTTAATTGATTTTTTTTTTGTATTGTAGGTTGATTCGTTAGCAATGTGACTGGTTTAGTTACATTCTCGAAAAAAATAATTTTGAATACATACAGGGTGAAACAAGTGTAACATGATTTGTCACAGAAGTTTAGAACACCCTGTGGAGTTAATCAGTTATGGCAACATAGTAAAACTTAATAGGAGTTAAAGCGACTTCTTTTCTTAACATAATCGTCTTGGTTTCACATCGATATCTCAATAATTAAAGGAGATATTTCAAAATAAAGGGTTCAGTGTCATTTTAGTAAAAAAATCGATTACAAGTGCATCACTAAACAAATTTAATAAAACAGTATACCCTTACAGCAATAAAACACGTCATAAAATTAAAATAACAATTTTCAGTATCGGGTATTTCCTCCCCTAGCCTCAATTACCGCTTGAATACGCTGTGGTAGACTTTCAAACAGACTGTGTATGTAATCTTCCCCTATATCATTCCAAATCTCTTGAAGCTTGTTCTGGAGCTCATTTAATGTTCGGCAGGGGATTTGACCCTCCTTGATTTTCCATGACATGTAGTTCCATACATGCTCAATTGGATTTAGGTCTGGACTGCGAGCAGGCCAGTCCATTGTAGCAACATGACTGTTTTCAAGATATTCTCTTACTATACGTGCAACGTGAGGACGTGCGTTATCTTGCATTAAGGTAAAATTATTACCCAACAAGCGTCCATATGGAATCACATGAGGAACTAAAATATCCGTTATGTAACGTTGGGCAGTCATGCTGCCATTGTTGACAGGCACCAGTGCCGTACGCCCATTAACAGAAATTCCTCCCCACACCATTACCGATCCACCTCCAAAATTTTCGATCTGTCGAAAATTGCACTGCATATGCCGTTCACCTGGCCTTCTGTATACCTGGCATACGTCTATCTGACGAATATAAACAAAATCTTGATTCGTCAGTAAACAGTATACTAGACCATTCTTCTAGGCCCCAGTTACTGTGTTCCCTAGCAAATTGGAGACGGGCAACTCGATGTTCCCTGGTCAGACGTGGTCCCTTGGCTGGAACCATAGGACGTAAATTAACTTCTCTAAGACGGATTCTAACAGTTTGTAAAGAAATGTTTGCATGTCTGGCTCCCAAAATTTCTCGTTGAAGCATACGAGCAGTACAATGTCGAGTTCTTAATGCCTCGAAAGTCTTAGAAATCTATCATCTGCAGCTGTAGTTACCTTTTTACGCCCTTGTCCTTGCCTTCTGGAATGTTGTCCTGTTTATCTATAACGCCTGATTAATCTGGAAATGGTACTTGGTTGAACACCTATTACATTTGCCACATATCTTTGACTTCGTCCGTCTTCAACGAGTGCAATTGCTCTTACTGACTCTTCATTTGACAAATGTCTGTTTAAACGAAGTTCAGCATTCATTTTTTTTAAATTTAGCACGCAAATTAAAAGAGTTTTAACAAAACTGTAACAATCGCATTTCTGTAGAAATAATGATTGTAGGAATGACATTTCAAATTTTGTTTTCAGAGCCTGCTAAGTTTCCGTAAAATCTGTAAATGTTTGTTAAGGTTTATTTGATTTTTTTTTACTAAAATGACACTGAACCCTTTATTTTGAAATATCTCCTTTAATTATTGAGATATCGATGTGAAACCAAGACGATTATGTTAAGAAAAGAAGTCGCTTTAACTCCTATTAAGTTTTACTATGTTGCCATAACTGATTAACTCCACAGGGTGTTCTAAACTTCTGTGACAAATCATGTTACACTTGTTTCACCCTGTATGTATTCAAAATTATTTTTTTCGAGAATGTAACTAAACCAGTCACATTGCTAACGAATCAACCTACAATACAAAAAAAAATCAATTAAATCGGACAATTAGTTCCAGAGAAAACGAATATCAAAATAATAGCAAATTTTTAGTGCTGCGATAATTTTTGTGGGGTGTGTATATTAATAATGATTACATTTTCAGAAATTGAAGAATGCGCTCCTTTAGGTATTCTCAATTATAACGTGTACTGATTGATAAGATAACTTTTCTTCTGACAAACTACAAACCTTTCATGTGTCCAATTTTCATATTTGTAGAACTCTTTAGCTGTTTCAGAAGTTATAGTTAATTAATTTTCAAATGTACAAAATATGTTGTAGGTATATATCTAATACCAACGCAGGACGACTCCATACTAAAAACACTAAAGAAATTTCGTGTACCTACCTAATAATGATATCTCTTCTCTTCATTCTAATGACAAGTCCGAATACAACTCGAAAATCTGATACTTGTGAGAGGGTGGAAGGTATATTATTATGATGTGCGCCTTAGATTGGTAAACTCTAACCACCATTTAACCACTCTAACCGTTCAGGAGTGAGAAAAACTGAAAATCCTTATAACTTAGAAAAGTCCTTATTACTTAATTATCCTTGTTATACTGTTAATCTATTCTATCTCATTAACACCTCATAGGTATTCTTTTCATCCTGGTTCGCACTCAGTCTCATATAAAAGTCGAAAATATAATTAAAAATTCCGTTACGTCTTGCTCTAAAGACTCTATAACCTTTAGTTAGCTTTCAACAATATATTCCTTATATTCGTTAGTTCCTTTGTTAGCAGGCCTATACATAGGTACACTGTAGTAAGTTAAATTGATAAAATTAAATATAAAAATTAAAGTATTAAAATGGAACGTGGAACAAATTTTGAAACAGCACCTCTGTGCTGTAAGCGGAATATTACTTGAACATCACTTTGAGCACCCATAAAGTTATTAGTTCCATGGGTGTCGCCTCTATAACCTCTAGTGGGAGGGAGAAATAATTTTATTTAGAATTTGCCTTCAAACAAGAAAATATAGTTTTTCTGTTCACTTCGCAGTGAATAGTAATATAAATTAGACCAAAAGAATGAATTTCCAGCAAAATAAAAAATACCACATCACAAATAAAAAACTGTACTTATTCTATGAAAAGATCTATCTACATGATCAAAACACCAGAAATATATTTAACAAAAAGGTATTTTCTTAAAATAAAATGACAAAATAACGGAACTATATTTAACAGCTAATAAGTATATGATTTGTAAAATAAATAAACACAACAGAAGTTGAAAAATATTCCTAAACAGTATGTGTGGAAATAAATACCTATTTTACCCTATTTTAGCACACAATCAATCAACAATCACAACTAAACACAATCCAAGGGCCCGAAAAACAATAGGCATTATTCAAATCTGCAAAACGATTTTTCAGTATAATTTCATGATCCCCGTTGCTAATATTCAATAAAATCTGAAAAGAGATACGTATCGCTATTATAAAGTTTTAGTAGTACGATACATTTTTAATTATATCTGCTTCGGGCCACGTAGTTTCAGAACTTGAGAGAACTTGCAAAGTGTGATGTTGGTACAGATGCAGGTATTTACAAACTATAAAGATGCCAGTTGAATTTATCTCTTCTAAAATGTGCAATAATGCCATGGGTAACACCAAGAAATATTCTGGAAAGGGGCAAATATAATAAGTGCTTTCTTTTATTGAAAAAAAGGCAATGGAAAAGGTGTGTAAGTATAATGAAGAATAAAACAGCAATTTTTTACAGATCTATTTTAGTGAGAATTTAGCCACATCGTTCATTGAGACCTTCTATCAGACACTGACCGGTTTCGCGCTTATTTTGCGCTCATCAGAATGCCATAGGTAGTAGACTCGATGAACGACGCTACGACGTGATTGCCTAATGGGCATCATGAATGTTAGTAGTGGTGAGAAACACACCGTAGTGCCCTCTTTAGGTCTTTGCTACTATCTGTCTGACAATGATTGTCAAATTGACAGACAGATAACGATCTGCTTTTCCGCAGGTGCCATTACCGCAGTAGCCTCTATTGGCTTTAAGAAAGACAATCCTACTTATTTATTTGAAGGAGATGCCGAAAACAACTACTCCACGGACAATATGCTTCTTTAGCTGTTTAGAAAATATTTTAATTTTAAAAGGGGTTGGAATTTTTGGTGTGAAGATAACACGGACGCAGTTTTCCAAATAACACCAAAACACTATACTCGACGCCCGTTATGCCAACCAAGTTGGCATCATTTGGAGATGATTAAAAGTGTGTTTTTTAATCAGTTAAATTTCGATCATACAATTCAAAGTGATGACAGGTTTTGATTATCAAACATTACATTTGTTTGCAAAGCATACCCTAAATACTACCAATCAAAAAGTTGGTACCAGAACGGAGGATCTGCCTTATTTAGATCTAGAAGATTTATTATGACCTTGACAATGTGTCCCTCATTGGTACAAAACTTTCAAGATACATTATCCCACGAGTTTGTCCTTTCAAATTCAAATATTCTTTGCTGGGATATTGCCATATTTAAAGGGAGGAGGGAGGTAACATCTTCCTCTTCTAATCCCCGCGGAAGGCGTCTCTGAACCAGCCTTCGTTGTTAAAAACAGCGAGCTTGGACGCCGAAATTTCTGAAGGCGCCGTGCCAGTGATATTATCACTCATTACTCATCGTTTATTGTGAGATGACCCGGCTTATCGCGACTCACATTCCTCTCCATTCCCCTTTCTAGCTAGTAGGTGGCGCAGGCTCCCACACCCACTGCCCTCGATGTACGCTTTGATGGTGGCTCAGTCAGCGTTACTCTTGGCTTAGTTTTCTAGATGTTCATCAGCAAAATTCCCTGCTGTTGCGTTTTTATCGACAAATTGTGTTCAGGTTTAATCATCCATTAAATTTATACTATTGTGTTATTTCTTCTGGTGTAAAGAAAAATAGAAAGTACAGACCGAATTTGTAAGAGTGCGGCATAAAATAATGCTCACCTGGTTCAATATTTTTGGAACGGTTTGCTCCCTATACAGTGTTATTCAAAACTTATCCATAATAAAATTTGGAGATGTTCAACATATATGTAGAAATGTGGTAGCGCAAAAAAAAATTTTTTGGCGGCTTCTGAAAACTATTTAAAAATTTTTCATTGCACGCTGGATACTTGTCCACTGTAATGGAGTGACCTTGGGACTGACAATGCAAACTGGCTAGCACGAAAAAAACTTCGGAAGTTCTGAGAGTATACCGGCACCCGGCGCAAAAAAGATTTGCAGCGTTTTTACTTTAAAATAAACTGAAAGATAGATAGATGTGACAAAAGTGACGTGTCTTTAAAATGAATAAAATTTTGTTACGCTAATTTTGAAGAATTGCGCTACTTGATTACTAGGTATTAGAAACATGAAATTTATAAAAAATTTGCACATACCTTGTTACAAAAGCTGTTCGAAATAATATTCCTCGACTTGTACACACTTTTGGGCACTAAACCGAATGTTCCTCCTGGTTGCTGATCTTGTAAACGCAAATTATTAAGTAAATTGGGGATTTTCACCATTTTGCTGCAACAACCACTCACACAACCTAACTCGTAATTGATAATCCACTGGTAACAGTCCATTAACTCAACATTACTGTACACATGAGCCATTTTAAAAATTACAGTTTCACACTCCTACGATAAATAAAACACCGGCACTGACAAAGGGCACAGATAGACTGATGACTGAATAGACAATAGAGATATTATCCCCACTCCAACTCTATTCGCTCGGTCTTATTAACCAGGCGTTGCAGGTACAAAAACGTGTTTACTTTTTTTTACCACATTCTTAGGAATGTGGTATATCAGATGTTGAAGTACAGTTGCCCATCTACGTAGTCCTTTATAATGGAATAACTTTAAACATTGTTTACCGAAAATCCTAAGACTTTTATTATAAATTTTTTTGGTGATATCGATTTTTTATTTAAGGATGCACATATCCTCAAAGTTTTAGAGATAAGTTCTGAATAACCCTTTATGTATAGTAGAATAGCTGTCACAAATACTGGTCACTTTAAAATACCTTGTACACGCACTGAAATTAATAATATTTTTCCAAGATATCCTGCGAGTTACAGGCTACCGACGTAACTACCAGATGAAGAAATCAAAGCCTTATGCGTACTCAAATTTTTATTTGACATACATAAATGCCTACTAGCTGTGCCTACTAGCTACATAAATGCTGTGCCTACTAGCTAAAAAAAAACCTGAACTCCTTCAGAGATAGTACCTCACAGTAAAATTTGTAGCATTTCTTTATGTGACATTTGTACGACAAATACAATAAAATGCTTGATCCTTTTTGTTCTATTCTTGAGGTCATCCACCATCATCAACGTGCGTACTATGTATGAACAAATGTATGTGTCTATTATATAATCCCATAAAATAAATTTTCAAATACATCCGACTCCAAACGATATCCAGTTGTTTAGACCTCTTAGGTACTCTCAGTGTTGTAAGATCCTAAAGTGAAGATAGCTTAAGATAAAAATGATTTGCTATCATAACTGTAATATAACGTCAAATAATTTTGAAACTGCGCTCTACTTTTTGTTAGTAGGTTTGCGTCTCCAGTAATCACCAACTTTTTGCAATCATTTGGAGCATACACAAATTAAAATTAACGCTTTTGTTACACAAATCTCAAAGTCTGATACCGAATTTGATTTTCGGATACGATTTTGAAATTCATCATCAAATAGTTTTTTGAAAATCTGAAGATTTTTCCTTAAGCGAAGAGAAAGGAATCTGTCGTGTAGCTTATTCAAATGATAATTAGTCAATGTTCAGTGTTTGTTAATGAAACAAGCCCGTATTTTAAAATATCAAATAATGTTTGTTTACTTACTTGCATTTAAGTATTTGTCAATTTATAATTGTTTTCAAGAATAATTTTTTTGCAGTGTAAAACAGTCTAGTCTAACCTCAAGGATAAAGATGTTTTTTAAACTAACGTACACCTAACCTAACTAACCAATCTACATACTAAAACATAAAGGGTCTATAATATTTCAAACATCGGGTCAATCAAATTAAACTACCATTTTTGAACTGCGAAATCCACAAATCGTTTACAAATGGTAAGAAGTCGCTGATACGTAATAAGAACTGTTTGCAAACTATCAGAAATTTACTGGAGAAAAAAGCTAATGTAAGATAAGGTTACTGTCACCTTGAAACTCCTCTACTTCACTTATAAGGCCTAATATTTCCAAATTGTGTGCTGTTTGATGTCAGGGATGTTTGATAGCTCTTGAAGTATAGCATGGATAAGTTTGTCTATACCTATACGTGGTATTTATTTGTGTTGTTGCTGAGGTAAATAAATTCATACTTGCTACTGATAATGGGCTAAATACGATATACCTAGCTTCATTTTATCATGTTCCGTCATAAGACTGAATGATGAGTAACGGTTTGACAATAAATTTTCATGTCAATCTTAAGATTTTTTTTCGTTTAGGCTGATAGGCTGGACGTGTTAATCAAATATTTTGTCTGGAATAATATTGTCGGGCCATAAATGATTTTACATTCGTGAATTTATTTTTATTTAAGAGGTATCTCATGATGAGATTTTGCCAATTTTGCAAAATATAGAAACAAGGAGGAGCGACAAGGCAAATGAGTTGACTAACATGATGTAATAATATAATTCATTCTATTAGCAGATTCCGACGTCAGTCAATTTTTGTTTACAGATATATATTTTTGTCGGTCGATCAGTTACGGTGTCGACTGCAGTGTTTATTTGTATTCTTTCTCTACCGCTTTTATTTTCTTTAGATAACATAAACACTTTAACTGATCTGCAGAAGCATTTTACTTTTAATAGGAACTAAAGCGTTCCAACAGAATTTATTACATATCTCACTTCACCACGACGCATTTGGGACAGCATAACATACAGGGACAGGGTAACTTTAAATTATCTTCTATCATTTAGCTACCATTTCTGATCATTCTTTTTTAATTATCTGGCATGTAACGCAAAATAAATAGTAAACATAATATATGTAACTTATTTGTAGTGCATTTTCATGATTCATTGTAGTTTCTTATATTATATATATAAGATATCTCTTATCTCTTATCGCCCAAAAGAGACCACAATGAGTCATAAATGAAACCTTTTAGAATCCAGCAATTATAAGATCTAGTTTCAACTGTTCCGAATACTGAGTATTTCGTCTTAATTTCTTGACTATTTATGATAGGTTGAAAGTATTCGATGTGACACGACGTGTATTCGAATGATATTAATTTAAAAAACAACAAATATATTACGGAAATTAGGTGAGATATATTCAATATGAGTGAATCTCAACGAAAAGGGTATTTTAATGCACTTACTACAGGTTTCTTGATAAAAATCCTACACCACATACTCAAGCAACCGGACTCACAATGGAAAATGTAAAACAATAGAACGACAATCGTGAAGTCGGTGGCTCCAGGTTGAGAGTAACTATTGCTTAATCCTAGTTTTTAATTAAATCGTGGCTCGTATGTATAGCTTATATGGGAATATGGTTTGGCAAGCAACTCTATATAAACCAGGATGCCATTATATATTAGGTGTTAAAATAAGATTAGTATTAGTATGAGTAAGTATGTGTAGGTACATCCCCCTAGCTCATGATGTTTTTCAGGTTCTTGCAGTTTAAATCTTTCTGGCTAATGTGGCTTTAGAATAATAACATGCAGCTCCTTTCTTCAAGAAAAGTCTCTGACTTTTGCTCGGACTTGGCTAATCCTTGTGATTAGAATGGGGTAGAGATTCTGTTGTTAGCTTTGTGATAAAATATGTATTTTTATAAAATTATTGATTTAACTTAACTTGTCTTTTCAACGACACTCAAGATGTTTTTTACTATTCACTGCGAAGTGAATAGAAAAATTGTATTTTGTTGTTTGAATCCAAATTCTAGCAACAAATTATTTCACCCCTTAGAAATTTTGTTGTTACGACGCCCATGCTAACTAGTACAATTATAATTATTTTTCACTAGACTATAGAATTTTTTTTATTTATTTTAAGTTTTATTTATCATTATCTTTATACTTTTTTTTATGTAGAAAACACTAGATACCTATTTTGTAAAACTTTTTTTATCTTTTTACTGGGCATTTTTCTGTCTGTTTATTATGTCATTTCTCATTTATCAATATCATCTATTTGTTTTTACCTTCTGTCTACTAAAAGAGTTAAAGCTCCATAAATGTACCTACTGTGTGGTAACAAAGTAATTACCTTAAACAAATTAAATGTTTTGTATTTCTTCGCGTTAAATCTTTTTAACGCGCCTTTGTATGAATATTAAACCATATTTATCTCATGGACAATTAGGATTAGCAAATCTCAGCTCAAGCTTCATTAGTCAGTCGACGTGCACCCTCTGCGTCGCTTGAAGAGATTCTTGGTGGCAGATAACGTTAAATAAATTGAAGTAACCCCATATAATTGCTCTCCAGTCACATTTTGCACATGACTGTGCATATCCGAGCATATTTTCTGACCTGCTCATTGTTTGTAAGATTGTAAGGGGAATATCCATAGGCGGCCTTCACAAAATTTCTAATCGGAATATTTATCTTGTATATGGTGCCAATTCAGTCACAACAAAGGACAAGTTAGTTGCACAATTATTATTACTAATACATTTTAAGCTAGTCACAAAAATTATTTTTTTATTCTTGGAAACCTCGAAAAGGTTGTTGTTGTAATAAGGCACATAAGGTGGCAGTATAAATCCAAATTAAAATAAAACAATTCTCACATTAAAACAGTAGTTGTTTTTATAAAATTTTCACTTATAATTGCACAAGAGGTTTGTATTTTACCGGATAAATTTGGATTGTTTAATGAGAAACTGTTGCCTAGCAATTAGACGAGAAAAACTGTCAACTATTAAAAACGCGACACCCAAGGTGGAGCGTTTTTAGGTTGACAGTTTTTCGAGTCAAATTGCTAAAGGAAACAGTTTAGAATTTAAACAAGACAAATTTATCCGGTATCAATACAAACATCGAGTGTAATTCGGCAGGACAATTTAATGAATAAGAAATTTAGAAACATATGAACGCAAATTTTATTTATGAAACACTAAAAATAAACACATTTTTATTTGAGCATCACCGAATCGATTCATTGTTAGCGTTTAATAATACAATAACTTGTTGACAGAAATGTCAAACTATTTATTTTGGCTACGGACACCGCGATAATTTTTTAAAAAATGAATAAGTGAAAAAACCACTAGTGCATTTGTCAACAGTAAAACCACAAGAGCTTTTTTTTATCGGATAAATTTCTCTTTGTAACGAAATAATTTTGCCAATCAGTTATTTTATGAGAAAAACTGACATGAAAAAATCGCGAGACCGGAGGTCGAGCGATTTTGTCAAATGTCAGTTTTTCGAGCAAAATTACTGAATGGAAAAATTTTGAGTTAAAAAGAAATTTATCCATAAAAATAAAGCTCGAGTGTTTTTTGGCAAGATAAATTAACGACAGGACAGATTTTAAAGTGACGTGCGACTACTAGATGTACTCTGCTTTTGAGGAACAGGCATTTTTATCGGTGATAAAAAACGATGCACCTTTTTTATCGCTGTCAAAGTGACAAAAATGTCACTGCCAAATAGACTATTTTATATAGGAGTTAATTTATCACTGTAAAAGTTGCAGGTAACTTTTGTCGCTGTCAAAGTGACAATTGCACTGTGGCATATGCGAGTTTTTATATATAAATTAAATTGTCACTTATAATTGCACAAGAGGTTTGTATTTTATCGGATAAATTTGGATTGTTTAATAAGAAACTGTTGCCTAGCAATTAGACGAGAAAAACTGTCAACTATTAAAAACGCGACACCCAAGGTGGAGCGTTTTTAGGTTGACAGTTTTTCGAGTCAAATTGCTAAAGGAAACAGTTAAGAATTTAAACAATACAAATTTATCCGGTATCAATACAAACATCGAGTGTAATTCGGCAGGACAATTTAATGAATAAGAAATTTAGAAACATATGAATGCAAACTTTATTTATGAAACACTAAAAATAAACATATTTTTATTTGAGCATCACCGAATCGATTTATTGTTAGTGTTTGATAATTCAATAACTTGTTGACAGAAATGTCAAACTATTTATTTTGACAGCAGATATCGCGATAATTGATTAAAAAATGAATAAGTGAAAATATCACTAGTGCAATTGTCGCTGTAAATGTTACAGGTAACTTTTGTCGCTGTCAAAGTGACAATTGCACTATGGCATATGCGATTTTTTATATATAAATTAAATTGACACTTTTATTTGTTAACATAACACTTGTTTCGCCACACAGTGGCTTCTTCAGATGCGAGTGATTAAAACTGTTATGTTGCCATTTTAAAGCAACATTGTTATGTTAACAAATTAAAGTGAAAATTTTATAAAAACAACTACTGTTTTAATGTTTAAAACTCTTCAGTACTGTTTAATTCAGTTCTTTAATAGAGTTTATCATTAAGTGTATATTAATCTTCAAAATATTAATAATAGTTTTTAACTAACTAAAATTTTGATTTTACATTTTCTAGTCAATAAATAACAATGTTTATTTCCCTCCTAAATTGTATTCCCTTTTAAATTTCTAGTGGCTTTTCTTTTTCTAAGAAATATCTGTGGAATAATTTTTAAAATCTCCTAATTTTCCAAAAACAACTGAAATCAGCTTTTAGCCAATATCTCAGAAACAAAAACAGCCAGTAAATATTTGGAAACGGTATTAAAAAGGCATTATTCGAAACTCGCAATTTTTTTTTCAACTTTAAGATATTTACAGAGAGAAAATCGAAAAAAATACATACATATATATAATTAAAATAAAACAATAAATGCATTACTTAACAGAGTTGAAGAAAATATGTGATTCAAAAAAACTTAATCCCACTTAATCTAATATCTTGCCCGATTTTCAAGATAAATTGAACTATCAAATCCTAAATTTGACATTTTTTTGACCTTTTTGAGTGTAAATGTCATTACGGACACCATCTAAAACGATGATGTTACATTAGCGACGTTGTATATGGCAAGCTACTGATTAAAGCTCCAAAATTTGTTTTCCCTTAGAAAATCGAGCGTGCGCCTCTGCCTTTCGTTCCTTTTCCGTCGTATTTCCAAACAATAAAGAAGCTCAACCGCTCCAGATGTTCCTCACTCGCTGGTCTCCAATTCGATAACACAGTGTGCACTGATTTCTTTCGCAGCTGTCCGTCTTTCTGTGCGCGTCTAGCATAGCCTGCTCGGATTATCTTGCCAGTTTGTCGGTTGTCTTGAAGGCTTCGGTTTGTTTCGCGCTTTTTTTATCGAATTAGTGAAAGTGTAGAATGTGAGCGCAAGGATTGTGACGGGTGAGAGTATTTATTTTTAGACTTAATTTTCCTTGTGAATTACTGCCAATCAGTTTGTACAGCTTCTGACATTTTTTTATTAAATACTTTATCACTGGAATCGCATTAAAGTGAATATTGTTCCTACGGCTGAAGTAGAGTTGCCACATTTGTAAAACATTGCAGCAAGGAATGTTAAGAGATAATCTACTCGGGGGCCTGAGGGGCGGGAATCCCCACAAGCAACATCTGGGAAAACTTTTGAAAATGAAAACGTGCTTCGCAGAGGGCTTTAAGCACCTTTTTCAATATTTTTTAAAGTTTCTCGGTCGTATTTTTTGTTTGTTTGTGATATAATTTCTAATAAAAAGATTTCTGTAGTACTTACGTATAAAATAATAAAATCTAATCAATGAACATATTCTTTTAGAATAGGTACTGTATAAGAATATGAATAAGTAGATAATATGATAACATCTTGTGAAATTAAAGAAAAAAAATCACCGAGATCAAGCCCAAAAAGAAAAAATGCTACTTTTAAATGTGGCATGGTAGGTATGGGTGGAGTTTTATTGTCTGAACACATTATTCACAGGTAAAATTTTTGAACTAGTTTTATGTTCATCTTGATTTCGTACCGTTTTAAGGTATTTTAAATTATTCTCATTGAAAGATACCTAGGTACCTATTTCTTGAACATTAATTTTATATTTTGGGGTTAACCCATGCAAATTCAATTTTTGAAGTTTAGCTTTAATGAGTTCTTCTCCAGATTGGTAATATATTCAAAAGAATAGTTGGGTCAGCAACTGGAACTTCCACTGAAATGTATTCGCAATATGTTTTTTGCTTTGTTTCATGATCTTTGTTTCAGTATTTTTATTTTTCTCACGCACCCCAAAGCTAAATTTACGTCACTGCACCTAAATACCTTTTAAATAATCTGTTTTGTGCGATTTACATCACACTTTTGTTGCCTGATGGTGTGATTTAGCCATCAAGAACTTTAGAGTAGGTAAACAGAATGTTGTATAATATGATTAAATCCTTTCATTAATCACTTTCCTAACAGGAGACATACAAAGTCTCTTGCATACGTAACGACAACAGACATACTCGCATCAAAATGAATTTATAAATGAAATGAGTTAGGTTTACAATAAATTAGGTTTGCATTTTTCGTTTTAATCGTTTAATATTGCATTGCATTAATAACATTGCGATAATAATATTGCATTAATAACATTGCGAATGGTTTTAATGACTATTTCACAAATCTGGGTAAGAATTTAGCTAACAACATCGAAAAATCTCATATCGCAGAACCCTTAAATCTATCCGTTAACGTAAACTCCATATACATTACAGAGATAACATCCAAAGAAGTCAGTGAAGCAATATCTGAATTAAAAAATAATAAACTACCCGGCATCGACGGTATAAAATCCGAAATAATAAAGAAAATTAGCAATTACATAGTAGAACCATTGACTTATATAATCAACAAATCTGTTAATGAGGGAACAGTACCATCGTTATTTAAGACAGGGGTGATTAAGCCTCTGTATAAAAGTGGGGCAAAGGATCTTGTAAGTAACTATAGGCCTATAACTCTAATATCCAATTTTGCAAAAATCTATGAAAAAATAATAAAAAACAGGTTATTAAGTTTTTTAAATAAATACAATATTTTATCGAACAAGCAATATGGTTTTAGAGTAGGTAGGTCCACTCAGGACGCAGTTTGCGCACTGACAACTAAAATCTATAAAGCTTTAGATGAAAGTGATCAGATCTTGGCAATATTTATAGATCTTGCCAAGGCATTTGATACTGTATGTCACAATAAATTACTGCAGAAATTATTAGCCGTTGGTATAAGGGGAAAGATGTACGATATACTCAAAAGTTATTTAGAGAACCGAATAAATTATGTCTCGATACAGGATGTACATAGTGAACCCAGAGCGGTTACGTACGGGGTCCCTCAGGGAACTGTTCTCGGACCGCTATTGTTTTCCTTGTATATCAATGATCTACTAAATCTTAACTGCATGGGACAAATAATAAGCTTTGCCGACGATACTGTGATTTTATACAAAGGTAAAGCATGGAACTCATTGAAATCTGACATTGAAATCGACTTTCCAATAATTATTCATTGGTTTCGTAATAACACTCTAACACTAAATCCCGATAAAACTAATTATATGGCATTTAGCTCATATAAAATAGGGCTACCACAGTTCAATTGCATAAACATAAAAATAAATAATGATACTATTGAGATAAAAGGAAGTGATAAAGTAAAATACTTAGGAGTTGTTATGGATAATCATTTAAGATGGGATAAGCAAGTCAATACTATAATAAAAAAAATTCGGGGAATCATACCAAAATTGAAGTACCTTAGCAACTTCTTAGATTATTCTCACTTAAAAATAATATATTTCTCCTTAATACAAAGTCAAATAAATTATTCGATATTAGCCTGGGGTGGAGTTAATAACAACTATCTGAATTCCTTGGATGTTATTCAAAAATGGTGCTTAAAAATAATACTGCAAAAAGGATACACCCATCAATCAGATCTTTTATTTAAGGAGGCAAGAGTGCTTGATGTGAGACAATTATTTGCGTTAGCGATGTGCACAGCGGTGTATAAAAACAAGAGTATGCTTCATTTTGGAAATCATCAACATGAAACTCGCTCGAAAACTCTGTTAATACCTAAAAATATAAAATGTATTAAAACTGTTGGTCAAAGATGTTACACATACCTTTGTTCTAAAGTATATTCTGGAGTGCCACTTCATATTAAATTCATAAACAATTATTTCCTTTTTAAAAAACGTATTAAAATATGGTTTTTGGAAAGACCCAGACAGACCATTTATGCCATGTTGGACAAAATGTAATAATCATAGTGGCTGGTCAGGCTGCTTAAGAATTGTGTTGTAAAGGGTACTATGTTTAGTTTTAGGAAGGTAGGTAGGTATTTAGCTGTAGTGCAATTCATAAAAATGAAACATGTAGTATTCTTATATTAGTGAATGAATTAAATCACAAACAAGTACTCACAGTCAGTGACTGAGGAGTGCTTCGTGAGTAACCACGTTTATTAATTTATGATTTCTCCTGTATCATTGTATTGTATACATTTTTTGATATAGAATAAACGTTATTATTATTATTATTATTATAATATTTATAACTACCATTTCTACTAACAGAGAAGGTATGCAACCGTATAGTCACGTGATGTTAATAACCCCTAATACCAAATGACACACAATGGGCCTTTTCCACTAAATTGAATTTTACTATTTTATTAATATCAAACGTTATACTGGTACATAAATAAAGGTAGAATCAACTTTATTAAAGAATTGTAATTAAGCGAAGTTATCCAAGTAAAAAGTGACCGGTCTTCATGAATCATTTCAAACTGCGCGATTCGCTGATATCACACTCCTGTAGCCAATAAAATGTAGACAAGTTAAAGAACGGCTCCACGTTGCCACATATAATTTGGCTTTTTCCTTGGCAACGATTTATTTACATTCTGGTAATTTTGAAATGAAAATATTATGTATTTTTAGGTGAAATGGTAATTTTGAAATGAAAATATGTATTTTTAGGTGAAATACTCTCCATAAATTATTATTAAAGCAAATCAACATGATTATTTTACAATTTATCACTTGAGCAAAATAATCTTTAGGTATTTTTCGCTAAAGGTGGTGCACAATCTGTGCTAGAATCAACTAAATGATGATTTGATAACTTAGGTTATAAAAACTAACCTTCTTGTCTTTCATTGCGCACTTCAGCACTTAGAAAGTTCATATTTGTGACGTAGAAATCGTTAACCATTTCACTGTCAACTTTTGGAAGGTGGTCTGAATCAGCCTTAAGATATCCCTCTTCAATTTTATTCATTTTAAATCAAATTAATCAAAACACAAAACGAAAGTTAGGTTAAGCACACTTTACTTGACAGAACACAAAATGCAGGGCAGACAACAACGAACTGGAGTATGACGTCAATGGCGCGTTATTTGAAATACCTGGTAATTTTAAGAATTTTTTCAAAATATATCTGGCGAAAAAAAAAATTTTAAAAAATACTTTTTAGGCAAAACTAAGTATATATTTTATAATAAGCAAATAAGAAAAAGATGTGGAAAAGGCCCATTGTTTCGACCTCTAACTGTATTAGGTCTCTTCAGTACCGTTCAGGTTTTAGATGGAAGACAAGTCATACTGATTAAGTCGTACTTTATATTCAGTTACTAAAATAACGTTTTTCTATTTTGCGTCTATAAACAAGTCATTACGAAACGCAATTGCGTGTCGAAAAGAAACCCTTTTCGACACTCAGCTTTTTGTTTTTAAATGTTGGTAGCAACAAATTTACATTTCTTTGTTTTGTATAGTGTGCTATAGTTGCGTATTTTTATCAATCTAGCTTCTTTGTAATCGAAGTTGATAACTTGCATTTCTTATTTCCGATCCTAAAGCGATTTCTTAATAATAGATTATTAAGCGAATCATACAATCTAAGAAGAAAATCTAAAATCACAATAAAAAAAAAATAAAACGTCTATTCCTAAAAAACTATAATTCATAACAAATTATCTCATTTCTAAAGGAGGAAATTGGATGATATAAGTACATGATACTTTTAACGTATGAAAACTATTTAAATATAGCCAACTAAGCCGTTTGACCCTTTTTGTAGATTACAAAAACATCGATGTAAACACCTATAAAAGAATACAGTAAAATTATTATGACTATGTTCAGCAAAATGTCCCAAATTCTGAGAGGGGAATATAAAGCAGACATTACAATCTTTTCCCTGTGTAACAAATCCATTATAGGACATTTTGCACAGCTATTACTATGAAAATTTATACATTGTATAACATTTTATGTTCCTCATAATTTTTACATAAAATACACTAAGGTTGAAGTAAGAATCCCCTTAGGAGGTATATTGTTGTATATATTTTATAGTTGAAGCTTTATCAGTGGAGAAAGTATCCAAATTTTTGTACACAAAATCAGAAATTATCCGTTCCAATCCAAACAAATTGGCACTTAAGATAAGATATCTGGATTAACAGAATGACCCGCGTTCTGTTCAGTATATCTCTTGAAATATGCATCGTCCTATCTCAAATAATATTGATTTTAGATAATGTATTTACATAGCTGACAGAGATACGATAGCATAGGAATGAAGAATGTCAAATAGTGGAATATAAAACCGAAAAACCGAGATGGTATACGATTTAACTTAACATTCGTACGTAAATGTCGATTGATGAAAATGTTGCTTTTACGTTTGTGTAGTGAGCAGCATTATATACCTAATTTAAATATAATTTTTCCACCAAAAAGCATTCTTGTAAGATATCTTTGTACAGTTATGATGGATCTAAACTAAACAGATATTAAAAGAAACAAAAATACATGTCCTATTGCAAGATGTATCATTGTCTAGTTCAGATTAAAGGGATAGGGTCAGTTGTGTTTTAGGATCTACCAATATTGAATGCCATTGAATAGCGAAATTAAATTAAGTTCAAGACAAAGAACATAGCTATTTCTACTACTATAAGTTGTTTTTGAGATGACATATTGAGATTTTAACTTATTGTATACAGAAAGCTAGTGTTCATAGACCGGTGTTTCAATCCAACCAAATTAGCAGGATGGTGTTTGTTAGAAGTATATTTAGTGTGAACATTATAATCTGAAACCTAATGCTAAAACATGCTTTTTATACCTATTGGTATAGTAGTATAGCAGCAACAATATTTTTAGTTATTTTAGTTTGTATTATAATGAAATAGTAGGTAGGTATTAGATAACATTCTAAGATAACAGAAAATATTGACGACGATATTTTCAAGCTGTGGGTTATAAGCCATGAATTTTTAAAAATAGTAGTAACAATATTTTTAGTTATTTTAGTTTGTATTATAATAAAATAGTATGTAGGTATTAGATATCATTCTTAAGATAACAGAAAATATTGAAGACGACATTTTCAAGTTGTGGGTTATAAGCCATGAATTTTTAAAAATAGTTTAGTGTTGTAAGAACGAAAACGAGATTAAATGTTACAATGTTTAGAGATTTATTCCACAAATAGATTTAAATATGTATGTACTGGGGACAGTAGCCAAGTGGTTTAGCGCATTAGTTTTTCTGTTCAGTTCAGTTTAGTTCAAGGTTACTTAGTCGAAATGTTTTCGAATTCCGCTGACATTCCAAGTAACTTGTTTGCATTACAATATAAGCTGTTGGTCCCCCTACACCCCCAAGTTTTGTCTGAAACCTGAACAGTAATCACCAATTAAAATCACCCTATAAAAGACTTAGGTTGGTTGGTTATAGGTAGCTTTCGCTATTGAAAAGAACTTGAGATAATAAAATTCCTTGTGCGTATATTCCTTATTATATAGAATACAGGGATGTACCTTAGAAAATAAACTCCATAGCCTTGACACAAAATGTGTGTGCTTTGAATAGGAATATGTCGCAGTTTATCCTTCGGTTTAACCTTGAGAAGGGCAAAGAATCACAATATATATGGATTATTATTATATGTTATGTTTCTAAGTCATTTTATTGTTGATCTACATGCTTCGTATGTTAAAAATGTTTTGGGTATATATAACTGTTAATCTTTCCTGGAAAACCAATAAAATAATTTTTTATTGTAAAAAATAACTAAGCTGAAACAACATGTAATGAAACAGATAGTGTATTTCAAATATTATCATACTGAGATGTTAGTTTTAATATCGGTTTTAATATAGGTAAAATCTCGGTTACAGAACTACAACCGTTTGTTACATTGAATTAAGACAAAATGTAAGGGTCTACTAAAAATATAGAGCTGCATACCTAATTCTAATATCGTATTTTAATAGCTTCCTTTTAAAGCAGCTGCCACAAACTCAAGTGCAATTTCAAGCTTCCTGATAAAGGTAATACAATTATTCTCTAGATGCAGTGAAAATGGAAAATGTGAAAATGCAACTGCATACTGTTAGTTAGTTATCATATTTCTCCGGGTTACTGTTTCAAAATTTAACATTTCCGCAGTGCACCTTGCATCTGGTTTAGTCTGTTTCAGCGAAAACAGAATTTTTAGGAACATTTTTCTAGCCCCACACTGCCTGATACTATACAATTATAGTATACGATTATACAAGCAATTTACAATATAATATACCATTTTCCAATCAATTTTCTGGATCAAATTGAAAACTTTGACGATAAACTACTAAAAAAATTGATGTGGTACCGAATGGGAACAAACGAATTTTTATTCGTTGAAAGAAATGATAACATTCATAACTCAGTTTTAATGTAAAAATGTATGTACTTGTATTGAAATATTTGAAATATTACACTATACTTAACTAGCTTTGTTCTAAACGTTTGCAGTCGATTATTAAAAGAAAATTAAAAGAAAGTGAATTTCTTAAATTTAATAGTGGTATCTGTATGTTCTTTATCACACATAGCTGAGAGTGGTTTTCGTTGAGATACTAATCTTTCCCAAAAAATATATAGTAATAAAATTACTCCATCTTACTCTCCACATTACTCTTACATCTCTTCATCAGAAGCATAGTAGGTACCAGTCGAAAATTAATAATGCATTGTGACCAGTGCATCTGATGAAGTAGAAATATCTGATATTTTTTTATTTTAATATAAGCTTCTATTGACGAAGAGACGATTGACTTGAAACGTTTAGAACAAAGCTAGTCAAGTGTTTATTTTGAATTTTATATCAAACTGAAAAACCACTGATAAAATGTAGTTAATTTGTCATATATTTATTTTTATAGCATATTATACAGTGTTTTTTTATGACAAACTTTAGAAGCTTGCTTAGGCACTTTCAATTTTTATTTTGAATCCTTTTGGTTTTCTGTGTTTATTATTTTACAGATGTAATCATAAAAGGAACTACAATGAATAAATATGTCTATATTTATTCCAATATAGGGATAACCATCTTCATAAATTGGTTTATACTAAATATATTCAACACTGAAGTAGTTTTCCACATACTATACTATAAACTAAATACTATACTGCACTCGACGCGCGTTTCTCCAACTTGGCAAAACCATGTTTTGGTGTTATGTGGAAAACTACGTCAGTATTATTTTCTCAACAAAGGTTCCCCTTTCAAGACTGAATGTAATCTTATTGTTCTTTAAAATTTTAATTTTAAATTTCTTGTACATTCTTTAGATCAGAGCTTTTATCGGTATGCCTTTTTAATTTTCAACTATTCGGTCAAGTTGCCTCATAAATCTAGGTACCTAGGTACCCACAAAAATGTTTCCACGCCTTTGTGCTAACATTGGTCATTCATGGCAAGCCTTTTATTTACTGTGTGACGATTTGAATACGACCCTCCGTTGTACAACATGCCTCTGTCTTCAACTCACCGTATTCCTTTATTATAAAGGGAAACTGACCATACGTATATATTTTAAGAATTCTATTTCCGATGTAGCGCTTAGTAAGGGGTCCAGGAATTCATTTACAATAGGGATAATATTCATAGGGTCACAAAAATAGCAATAGAGATTACTAAAAGCAAAGTTGTACAAAGTTTTTACTTTTCAGCCCGTCATACTTATATAGAAACTATTTAAAGGGCAATGTTGTCGAAAACTATTAAAAATATAAGGTAATTTGATTAATAAAAAAAGTTGTGCTATATTGTGCTCTGTTACTTATCTTTATGGGCAAAATTGAATTAAAAGTTGAATTGAATTGATTGTTTTTTTTTTGTTTTTTTTGTGTTCTTTCTTTTCCCTTCTTTAATTTTTGATTTTGGATTTTGGTAAGAATAGTTATTGCTAGACCTACTTGCCACATACAAGCGCCCTAGTAGCTTCTGTGGAGTATCTCTTTTTTTTTCTATTTCCTGTACCATTTATTTCTCAGAATTAAATGTAACATGCACTGTAAAGAAAATTGAGTGAAATTTCACTCAAATTCCACTCAATAATGTCTCAATTTCTGTCCACACCCGACTGAGTGATATTTTCACTCTATAAATATGAGTAAGTCTGAAATTTTGTGAGTGAAATTCCTGCATCAAAAATGAGTAATATTACCTATTCGAGAGTAATTTTTTTATGAACATGAACTCAAGTCAAATTATTATTGAGTTAATTTTTGCTCAAACTTAATTAGAGTTCAACTCACCTTTGAGTTTAATTATGTATATATTGAGTAGGTCTATACCACTCATAAATGAGTATTTTAATTTAGTATTTAGATATACTACACACTACTACATATACGGTGGTTCAAATGTTTTTATTTTTTTGGATAAACTGAGAACCGACAGAAGAGATTAAAATAATTGGACTTTGCTTGTTTAGGACATATTTCAAAAAAATGTTTCTTAGATCTCAAAAAATCTCAGAAAATATTCCTTAAAATGTGCTTCATCTAGCCAGTAAATTATTTTCACCTCTTTCACCAGCTCAGTCTCCTAAATAAAATTTGATCCACTGTGTACAAGCATTACAAAAAATTCACTGGTGATCTGCTAAAATCTAAGATATACTTGAAAATGAGAACCTAATAATATAGTCTCCTATATAATATTTTATTGAAATGTATATAAAAACGTATTAAATATCAGACATTTTATATTTAAAACTCATAGTATCGTAGCAGATTCGTAAATACGTTTCTTCTTTCCTTTGGCAGTTGGTGGTAACATGTCGAATGGCTAACAAAGCTCTTACATCCTTATTCCATACTAAAATCAAGAAACAATTATCAACTAATAATTAAAATACTTATATCAAAATAGCACACAATAGTTTTATATTATGAATTTGGAGATTGTACAATACCTAGGTATTCTCTGAATACTTAATTCTAACTATAAAACGGCATAACGGCTCATTCAACTTGATCAATCACATAACTAACAAATCCCAAAAAATGTAGCATGACACATTTTACTGCTATGAGTGAATGTACCTAGGAATTGAAATATAACATTAAAACTGAGAATTAAACAATAAAACAAGAGTTAAAGAGTCCAATTTTAGTTATAAGAAATCAGTATAAGAATTTTTCGCTCATTACTGCTTTATAATGTTCAATATTGAGTAGGTAATCTAAATAGGTAAGCGGAGCGGCCATTACCTAGCTAGCCGAACAGTACACTTGTAACCTCGCTTGTAACTAAACATTAAACAATGGACTACGCACTGTACTGTCTACTAGGCAGTAGGTAAAACTCTATGCTGAAATCCCGACATAAAAAATATATGTGCAACATTATTATATAATTTTAATCTTTTATTTTGTACGTAAACTTACTTACCTAACTTAAAAAACTCCTCCATATTGTGAATGGGATCAATGTTTCTACACCACTTCACTTTTTCTTTCTAATTCCAGTAATTTGAATATCATCGTGGTTATACTTATTAAGAAAACTAGGAACAACAATCACAATAATTCACAAAACTTTTAACTTTTTCAAATGAAAAGTGAATGAGCTAATATTAATATTGAGAAGATCCAACACGCATGACACGCATCAAGAAAGAAATAATGACGAAATGAAGCGGTGTGACGAGGGGAAACGGGAAGCGTATAGAGAAAGAAATTATAATTTGTCTATTGGAGGGGGGCAGGTGGCTAATGCCGGTTCCTAGCAAGAACTAAATTCTGCTCAAGGTCAAAAGCCAAACGTTGCCCTTGTTTTAGCGAAATTACTCTGGAAAGAGTAATATTGTAAAAATTAACTCAGACTAAAGGTACAATTACTCTAATAGAAGTACATTTTTGAGTGTTTGTAGAACAGATACTATATTTGAGTACGATTAATCAGTATTGTTACGAATAGTGCCCTAAATGGGCAAAATTATGAAGTTACTCAATAATAATTAAAAATTAACTCAATAAATGAACTCACTACTTTTATGGTCTTCACTCAGACTAATTATTTACAGTGTGTAAGTTCTGGAAATAAATTATTATTATTATTATTATTATTATTATTATTTGGTGATAAAAGCATTATTTGAAATATCATCCATAATTCCTGAAATATTCTGAAGAATAGAAAATCTAGTGCTCATGTTTTAAGTTATAATTCTTCTGTTTATTAAGGTTAATTTCATATAAACATCCTTATTTCTATCTTTCACTATTATATTTCTAATAATTTCGATAGGTATCTGGCTAGTTTCTTAATACTAACTGTGTAATTATATTCATGTACGAGTTCAGTAGTTCATCATCTGAAAAACATGAAGTCAACTGAAACATTGTTACAGAATGTTTTGTCAATCTACGTCGTAAATTCTCTGCACGTATGCAAGTGCTGCAAGAAAGTAGCAGACCAAATAAAAGTGTGAAAGAGATTTACGCGCCTTACTTATTCTAATTTAATCGATGTAAACCAAACAAGTAGTATGGAAATACTTATCTTTCTGTTATTTGGAATATCGAAACCCCCACATATAGGAGTTAGTTTAAGAAGACACGAATTGTAACATACAAACGGGTAACTATATTTTAAAATACGAGAAGTATGTATTCGTTTCATATGAATTTATTTATAACTTAGTTTTTTAAAATACAGGTAATATTCATCTCATATGATTTTAATTATACCAATTAATACTTTAAGAAAGCACAAAAGATCAATTTGAATTTATAGTTAATTTTTAGATTAGGTACCTAATAAGTAACATATTTTGTAAAATCGCAAAAATAAAATTGTAGTAAATGGAAGACTGACAATTAGGTTCAAGGACCGTAATCAGAATAGTCCGGGAGAGAGAATGAGATCAATATTAATTGGATTCAAAGAGCAAATGGCTCTTTTAAGGATTGGTAAAACTGAAAATGGTTGTATGTCCAGACATGCTTTTGGGAACCATCTCTAAGATGGAAATACAGATTTAAAAACTATAATTAGAAATCTAGTTGACAGCAATCGAACTTAAGACTGCAGAATTTAAAAATATTAATACAGATTAGAAAAAAAAGTTTACTAGCTTACCAAGTGTGACAGTACTTTGTGACAGTTCAAAGGACTACTAGAGAACTTAGAGAACCTTTACGTTTAGAGCTGGTGTGACACCAGTTTATCTTACAGTTAAAGTTTGATGTCTGCCGGCAGCCAATCAAGTGACACTCATTCATGGTCAAAATAGAAAGTTTTAGTGGTGAAGTATGCATGCAGAGATCACGATTCCATAGATGCATAGACCTCGTAATTAACCGTAGTACAGAAGTTCTTTAAAAAGAATACATGTTGTACGCTACTTGCACAAAACTTAGATTTTGACGACATATAAGTGCGCATGCTTCAGTTTTCGACCTGTTTCCATATTAGCCAATCCCGTTAGTCATTTTTTAAAATACACCAATCATATTACATCTCATATAGAGACCCATGCAATTATAGTCTAGCTCGCTATGCGTAGTGAGCGGCACATTAAAATTGTATACACGATCATTGTATCGGTTAAAGATTATTTTATACAGTGAATAGTAAAAGCGTTCTAATACTAATCATGAATCACTCTCTATAATTTGACCACAGGCTATTGGCGATTCAAATTACCGATGAGGGCGCTGCAAATTGTAAACAAATGGATGAAGACGAGTAAAAATTTTGCATTTCATATCACATCATCTAGCAATTTAGCATTCAGATGCCATAGATATAGTTACTTCATGTGGTAGTTAGGGTGAAATAAAGGATAAAGAGTGGTAAAACTTGTCAAACGTCCCATAAGTACTAAACGTCCCTTCATTGCTAATTATATTAATTTTTTGGGTTGAAACAGGTACCCTAGTTTTTGTTTACTTACATTTTGGACTAAAATAAGTGTGATAAACTGTATGGTGATACCATATTAGTGCCTGTTTTTTGTTAAATAATGCTTAAATTAAAATATATTCTGCTTTTATAAGACTAATGATAGAAAAGTATAGACAAACAGCAACAAAGTGGTTATGTTGTGTAAATAAACGTTTTCTCTATTATTAAATTGTTACATGCCTTTTGGAGACATGAATGAGAAACAGTTTCTTATACTAGGGCCAAACTTTCTACCTATCTTCAATCTTAAACGCTTCTATTGACACATTTTGTGGGAATGACACCTATAAACACGGCAGTTTGTGTTGTGCTAATTTCTTTTGAATGCCATTTGAAAATGTAAAAATAAAGATGTACAGATAAAGATCTACAGACTAACCACGTCGTTTTTAACTTTGTAATACCAAAATACCACTAAATTATTATGTTAAACAAACCCAAATACGTGTTATTTATCATTATATCAGCAATAAGCGTCCAAAAATTACCTTTTAAGTAGGGTAATTTTCATGCAGAGTAGGTTTCATGCAAATATTTTCATGCAGAGGGCACATTCATTTTTGGAATCGCCAATAGGCTTGAGTTTTAATAATCTACAGGATGTATTAAAATGCTTAGCACAACCTGGCAAAATGCTTCGGGAAAAGTGTACTTATAACTATATAAAGCCTCCTTTAAGTTTCTAGGCAGTGTTTGTTTTTACGTGAGGAATTGAATTAACTTGCAATTTAAATGGACATTTTTCTCTGCCTATATCTATTCGTACATATACCTATGTACTTTTTGTTCTTGACTGTATAAGAGTAATGAAGCAGCCGGCAATTTTGCAGCAATTTGTTGTTGGCTTGCAATGATAAAGTGTAAGCCATTACTCACGCCATGTGAGCAGTTTAATTTAATTCGACTTAATTAGCGCTTATCTTGCCGCTTCCGGCGCGAATCTGACGGCATTTTTCAATTTCCATTAAGAACATCACGGCCGCGCATCCAACGAGCATTTTTCTCGATCTGGTTCTTCTTTCGACTACATACATCACTGTCTATCTTATTTTCTCTTAGCGAATTACCTATTCAATCTTTTACACGTGTACCTCTTGCTATTCCATTTACTGAATTGACTTCACGCAAGCAGGAAACGGTTCTTTAAATTTTAAACGGATCGTTCTGATGCTTTCGTTTGCATTCAGCAGTGAAGAGCGATGTTTTTATTTCTTTCGATTCGTAAAATTATGAATTTTGTAAGTGAATACCTGCATAGAAATCATAAAGTTCAACATGAGGCTTTTCTCATTAAAAATCATCTTGATTGCCTGATTGTGTGGCTGACTTTGTTATTCGAGAAGATATAGGGAAAGGTCTGCAGTTTATTAAGAAAGAAGAAGAAGAAGAAAGAAACTGGTGTACGGGGTGCGATCAGAAAATTATTAAAATATTATTTTTATTTAATCCTTAGCCAAACACTGTTCCATTCACCCAAAATAATTTTTACCTCGATACTCTTTTTCGAAAATCTATATTTTTTTCAAAAACATTTAAAACAGGTGTTTTTAAATAAGTTGTTTTTAAATACGTTTTCGTATTTTGTTTATACCGCGTCTCGTACTCCAATTGTCTTTCTATAGAGGATTTTTTAATAAAAACTGCACTGCTGTACTATTTTTATTTATTTTCCAATAACAAAGTTAACCACATTATGCGCTCAGGAAATAAATCACTCTGTATAATAGTTTTATAGCAGACAATATAAAATTTTAGATAAGGTACCTGCAAAGAAGGTCGCACTACTCGTCGTTTCTCTGAAAACGCAGGCGTTTTATCTACAGAAATAAGGTTATAGAATGGAAATAGTATGTACCGAATTTACAGCATTTTGGCCCTCTAACATGGATTCGATTTTCCGTAATTGAGTTTGTGCACTTGAGCCTTATGACGTCATTTAAAATAAAAGTTTAGGTAGCGCGTTTGTTACTTCCAATTTATAGCCGCCCCCCCATTGGTTACTCATAAACTCCTGACTGAGATAGCCAATAGATAACAAGAAATGACAGAAATTTGGGTTAGTCCATGGTTATTGTTCATTAGTGTGTCTCTGGTTATTTCCGTATTGTTTTGTGCTTTAGGTGTAGTCCGGTTTCCGGTATCTCTGTTATTATTGTTACTTGATACTTGGTAAGTTGTTGCTTCGTATTTCTCTGTAAACAAGTCGTAAACGCCTGAATTGGTTAACTTTTATCGCAAAAATAATTATTAAATTTGGACGTCGCTATTGGCTATAATTTAAACGTATCTTTTATCTTTCTTGTTCCTATCATCCTTTTTCTAGTTTCACACTACGCAAACTCTGTTCTGGAACTTCTAGGCACGGAACAAAATATAAGAATTTCTGTTCCATAATCTTTATTTCTGTGGCAGGCGAGCGAGTGGCGCCACTCGATGACGTGACCTAGTGGCGTTACCAACAAGTAACATCTGTCAATTTGTTTCGTGACAGGCACCTAAATCCGGAATGTGTCATGTTGCGGTTGGTTTATTTAGGACCAGTTAATTTCAGTTGATGCGTTGCTGATGTCAAGTGATGTGTTTTGAAAATTACTGAAACAGACATATGATCATTTATTTGAAGGAGATGTGGAAAACAACTACTCCACGGAGAATATGCCCCTACTGGCAGTGCATTACTCCGGCATCCCCAAAGGAGTCGCCACTTCTTTCATCGACACCAACCGCCAGACAGTGACCAGTTTCGCGCTTATCATCCGCTGCATCGCCTCCATTATCTTTTTAACGGAGTTAAACGGAGTAAATCTAGGAGGCGGTGATCCGCTGTCTATATTGTCTTCCTCAAAGACAATAGAAGTTACTGTTGTAATGGCGCCTGCAGAAAAGTAGATCGTTATCTGTCTGTCAATTTGACAATAATTGTCAGACAGATCAAAGCCCAAACGAGGGCACTACAGTGTGTTTACTACCACTACAGACATATGGTCAGATTTGTATTTGCGTTCATCTTCAGCCTCAGTCGATATTCTGCTTAGTTTGAAAACTGGATCACAAATTAGATTAGATATTCCATTTAGGAATGGAATTCGTGGATACTCCATGAATTAGATCTATGTTCGAACGTTTTAGAGTTCACTGAACATTTATTTGATGCCACTGGCCTTCTTATATATTTCAGAACGATCCCACTTAAATTATGATGAGATTTTAACTGAATTTCAATGACTTGTATAAAATTTCAATGAGACATCTCGTTTTGTTGGTTCATGGAAATAATATTTAAATGTGATTGGAGGATTTGAGAGACCAATAATGTTTTATTGAATTACATCGGCCCTTAATCTGTTATACAAGATATAAGATTTGTTAAACCTACTTTTGATACTGATGATAGGAGACGACGAAGGTCACAGCTTCATAATGAAAAATCATACTATTTTAAATAATTAATTGATAATGCGATTCTTAAATTGATATTTTTAGTCATTAGAATAAATACTAATAATTAATTTATTGTTTCAGGATAAAACGCAGGAAATGTTTGAAGAAAGTTGAAGGTAGAGGTAAGATATTATTCAGTTTAAGTCTTATTAATTGTTAATTATTATTAAACAGTGAAGGTAAGTCTTATTTGGACAATTGGCACACATCTATGACCCACATATGCGAAGATTTTCCTTTGAATTACCTTACAGAAGTTTCAGTTTCTTCTTTGTTTCTGCAAATAATTTTAATGTGTCTAATATAAAAAGCGAGACTTGAACGGATAATAACAGCTTAATAGTATATTACATACTGAGGCGGAAAATGTTTCATTACTGTCGAGCGCTGTTTAGATAACCGAGGTGCGTAGCACCGAGGTAAGCTATAGCGCGAGACAGGAATGAAACCTTCCGCCGAGGTATGTATACGATTTTATTCACAACTATCTCTAAAAAAAACGAGAAAACGGGAATATCTCCATTTATTCATTCATATTTTTTCATACTACTTTTCTATTTAGAAGACAGTAAAAATCCGTTTCTATGACGCTGACATTATTATTTAATAAAGGGGGCATAAATTGTTGACTGTCACACTGACAGCAGTTGATTATTTTTTTAGTATTTGCTAAAAAACTAAAATCCAAAAAGATTGTTATTGTAAACTGATTCTGTATAAATAAATATAAAATATAAGGGTTTTTCTGATGACTGATGCCTTGTCAAAATTAACGTCACTCAAAATACAAACATCACGTATCATTCAGATGTTTTACTTTCAACCCTTGGGTGGAAAGTGATCACTTCCCGACCTGAACAGTAGCAACAGTTAGTAATGACTAATTTTCAAACTTCTAAAAAGTCAGTAATAACCTTATTACATATATGGTTGTGAATAAAATATTTTAATAAACGTACAATGTTTGTCGATGGAGATGTTCAATTTAGGAATGAGACAAAATAATTTAAGATTATTTTCATTAATTTCGAAAATCAATAATGGCTGTCGATTTAATAAATCATGGTTAAAAAGAAACGTCTAAACAGGTCAAAGACCCTTACCCAGCACTTTATAGACGCTGTATTTCACATTTTACTAATGGACGTGTTCTCGATTCAAGTAGGCAATAGCTCGTAGTTGAGTTCGGGATGTAAAACTGGTGGAAGTGCGGTCGCTTTTAAATATAAATTTGTCGGTGGTTTTCTCCACAAATCCTCAGATAGGTCTTTATCCTCAGATAGGTACTTTTATTGAGCACATCCTGACACATTGTTTCGCTCTATTCCGCAATATTTATGCAACTATGGTGTTCTAGACGTTGTTACTCATGCCGTGTTACTATGAGACGTGCTAAAAATACTAATACTTACAGAGAGGGCTATGTATGTATGGAAATCTATCAGGAAATTATTTCTCAGAAATAAAATAAAGTAATTGGAAAAGTTACGCTAAACTGTAAATATTCAAATTTGTCTCAATGATACATTTTATGTATTGTGGTGTAACTTAAGGGTTCATTATATTTAAGTTATGAGTATGGTAAAATGAATATGGATACACCGTACAATTTCGTAAAAAAGTTTATTGTTGAAAGTTTGGGAAGTATCTTAATTGAATAATTATACAGGGTGTCCACCTAGTGCGCGTAAGTCCAATATCTGGGTTAATAAAAGAGATAACTTAATTTTTTTTTCTACAGGGTTGTCTAATATCCCGAGCTGCACAAAATGAAAATATATTTACATATTCAGGGTGTTCAGTTTTTCCTGGACAGGTACCAACTTCATTTTTTTAAATGGAAACCTATATTTTTTATGGCATTATCGAATTCTACGTAAAAAATTAGTGGGACTTTGTGCATAACACTGCTATTGAAATATTGATAGTTTTCGAGATATTTGACTTTTAATTTTTTTTTCTTATGTTTCGTCACTTCTAATAGTTGACATAATTATGGTTGTATGACAGCTAGAAATTATTTTTTTTCAGAAACTGTAGAGTGAAGATGGCTCTTTCGAAAAACGTATCAAAAGTTGACCTGCGATATACAGGGGGCAACAGAAATCGTGCCAAACCTGATGGTTTAAAATTTAAAAAATCTCGACTTTTTCAAATGGAACACCCTGTGTTTTATGATTTCATTAGATGCCTTTCTGTAGACTCTACAATTTTATAATAGCTTTCCCTATACCTAAGTTGCGTAGTTTTTGCAAAAAACCCACTTTTATGAAAAATACCCGATTTGCGCACTCCTTTGACGGAAAAAATATTGTAAGGCTATTTATTTTTATAAAATGTATTAGTTTACACTTCTTAAAATAAAAATAACTGAAAAATTTAGATAATTTCAGTTTAATAAACAAGTCTTTATGGAAAGTTACCATTTATTTGTAAATAAAAGTAAAAAATCATAAAAGCTCTACATGTAATTAAGAATTAGCAAAACTGGCGTATGCTTTAGAAGAAGTTCATGGGAATTATTTGCTAGCAGCACGTATTTATAGAGATACCCACGTGCTGACTGTTTTGAAAATGTGAAAGAAAGATTTGAAAGAACAGCAAATGGGAATTATGAGAAAACTACCAGGAGACATGGGAGTAACAACGATAATATTTAGTTTAATGTTGTGGTTTCTGCTGTTGAAAATCCAAAAATATTAGTATCAGAAAATCAGTAGAAATCTTGGAGTTTTCAAAAGCTCGACAAATAAGATATTGAAGAAGAAGTTTCATACGTATCATATTGAAAACCAAACGGTGTTACCGTAGTTAGAAAAATTATTAGTGAAATGGATGAATATACATAGAGTATTGAAAAAAGAATACGCAATACTCATACAAGCAAGCTAACCTAAAGTAAATGCTCAAAATATCCACCGTTGTTTTCAACACAAAGCATTAATCTACGACGAAAATGAATGTGAACATTTCTTAACATTTCGGGCGTTATGGTTAGAAACTCATTTTGGATCTTTTCTTTCAAGTCTTGCATATCCGTTGGTGGTACTTCGTATACTCGCTCCTTGATATAACCCCATAAGAAAACGTCCAGAATATTTAAATCAGGCGAACGTGCAGGCCAAGGAACTGGACCAGCACGACCTAACCACTTATTTGGATATACGTGGTTTAGGTGTTCTCTAATCTGAAATATGAATAGATAATAGGAAAAGTACTACAACAATAAAATAATCACAGTACCGCCAAAGTGGAATGTGGAGGGGCACCATCATGCTGAAACCATTGTTGAACCAAATAATCAGCGGGCATATTCTGTAGCTGTAGAAGGGGAAGTTCGTTTTGCAAAAAATGCAAATACACATTGGCATTTAAATTGCCTTCAAAAAAGTACGGTCCAACAATATGTTCTCCACAAATTCCAGCCCACACGTTCACTTTGAAACGATGCTGATTATCTAGTACCCTCAATAATCTTGGATTATTGTCAGCGTAGTGATGAAAGTTGCGACGATTGGGTAAGCATGTGTTTGAAAATGTTGATTCGTCAGTAAACAAGACATTCATAAAAAAGTTTGGACTTTCCTGAATTTTATCCAATGCCCAGTGGCAAAATTGCAGGCGGTTTAGGTGATCTTGAGGTAACAGTGCTTGATGGTTTTTAATATGATACGGATGAAAATTATTCTTCTTCAGTATCTTGTTTGTCAAGCTTTTGGAAACTCCAAGATTATTACTGATTTTCCTGACACTAATATTTGGATTTTCAACAGCAGACGCCACAACATTAAACTGAATATCGTCATTGTTACCGTCATGTCTCCTGGTAGTTTTCTCATAATTCGCATTTGCTGTTCTTTCAAATCTTTCTTTCACATTTTCAAAACAGTCAGCACGTGGAAATCTCTGTAAATCTGGATTATTTGCTTTGTAAATACGTGCTGCTAGCAAACAATTTCCATGAGCTTCTCCTAAGGCATAAACCATTTTCACTAATTCTTCTTTTGAATAGTTCATTGTATGCACGCTTAGTACTTACTCTAAACTCGTACGTGAATATTCAGTAAAAGAAGAAATGACATGTAAACTGATTGTCACAAATTTTATTGCGTGACAGACGCTCACTGCGTTTTTCCCGAGAAAGGAACGTGCGCAAATCGGGTATTTTTCATAAAAGTGGGTTTTTTGCAAAAACTACGCAACTTAGGTATAGGGAAAGCTATTATAAAATTGTAGAGTCTACAGAAAGGCATCTAATGAAATCATAAAACACAGGGTGTTCCATTTGAAAAAGTCGAGATTTTTTAAATTTTAAACCATCAGGTTTGGCACGATTTCTGTTGCCCCCTGTATATCGCAGGTCAACTTTTGATACGTTTTTCGAAAGAGCCATCTTCACTCTACAGTTTCTGAAAAAAATAATTTCTAGCTGTCATACAACCATAATTATGTCAACTATTAGAAGTGACGAAACATAAGAAAAAAAAATTAAAAGTCAAATATCTCGAAAACTATCAATATTTCAATAGCAGTGTTATGCACAAAGTCCCACTAATTTTTTACGTAGAATTCGATAATGCCATAAAAAATATAGGTTTCCATTTAAAAAAATGAAGTTGGTACCTGTCCAGGAAAAACTGAACACCCTGAATATGTAAATATATTTTCATTTTGTGCAGCTCGGGATATTAGACAACCCTGTAGAAAAAAAAATTAAGTTATCTCTTTTATTAACCCAGATATTGGACTTACGCGCACTAGGTGGACACCCTGTATAGTTCTTCTGGACCGATTCCAGCCGTCGAAACACTGAATGCGTCATCTGTTAAAAATGGCGAAACGTATCCGATTAAGCATGTTCCAGGTTACACATTTTTCAGTTGTTTGAAAACCAGTGTCTACAGAGATATAATTAAGGCGGGATTGAAGGTTTGAACCAGAAAACTTACTACAGTTTGCACGATAACCCTTTATGGGAAATGCGTCAAACGTTGTAAGAAATCTTGATCAAATAATAATTCTTACTTTGCTCCTTTTTGTTACCTATGGAATGTTGTTTATTAGCTATACTTTCAATGCTTACCAATTTACTAACAGAATTTCATGGTCTCCTTAATAAATTTTAACAGTTTTGAAAATTACCCGTTAAATGTACATTATAACTACATATATTATTATACGCAAATTTATATTGATAAAATAATATACAGAGTTTACTCCCAGGATGAAAAACATAATTTCTATATACATAAGTTTTTTTATAATTTCTGAAAAAACTCCAAATACTCGAAACAATAATCCAACAACAGATGAGGTGCATCGCTTGGATTCTTTCTTGTTATGACCATACCATCGAAATTGGTGCACCATGTATCTTAATTTTGAATATATTTCATTAGTTAAAGTATTCTTTATATTTAATAAAAAATATATAAACTATCTCTCCACCGAATCATACCTTATAATGTATTTGAAATGAGGTTTTATTTAATTTCCTCTGGTGTTATTAATTTAGTAATAAATTATATTATGGGGAAGTAACTTTAGGACGAGAGGCAAACCCAATTTGCTCTTTTGACCTGTTTTTCAGATTTTCCGTCTGATGGAAGCTGTTCACAAGACATTCCTATCTGCATATTACGAGCATTTAGTCGCGAATGTACATTATTTATGCTCGATTTGACAGCAGAAATTGAATATACAACTGGACGGCTCTGAATTAACATAAATGCATAAGCATTATTAAACTGTCGTGACAACAGGGATATTTATATGCCTTGTCGGGTGTACCTAGCTGATGAGTATTCAATAGCACTGAACACTGACTTGTTTATACGCGATGAAAGGCACTATTGTTCGACGTTTGTGCTAGGGGAGAGCGTTATCTTTAACTGTACATGTATTTAATGGAACAGATAATACCTATTGCACGTAGGTATTTATTTACTGTCGACTGCAGATTTGACTTTGAAGTTTTACTAAGGAGCAGAGATTTCCTATTGTGATTGATTTGAAAATACCTAATAATCTCATTGTTTTTAATCTCGTGCAATTATTGAAATAGGCAATAGAATATTTTAAAGTTCTAGTTTATTACAAATTCTGAAAATTTTAGGTAAACTATTGACAATCCTGCACTACTGGGTGTCCCATCGAAAAGTATCACATTTCGCCGCCTTATATCTCGAAAACTAAAAGAGATATCGGGATGCGGTCTGGACAGAACGACTTAAGATTATTGTGAGTTTTTTTTGGCAGTGTTGTCAAATCTCCAAATATATTGGTAAATTTTTTATTGAATACGCTCCTCTTTGGAGTAAAATTACTTGCTTATATTAAGTGGAACACCCTGTATATTTTGCCATAGTCAGAAAGCCTAATCACTTTACTTTTCAAAAAGTTATATATTGTTTACATTATCTTGCGAATTGGAGCCACAAAATTCAGTTTAATGGGAGCACCTCTTACTTGAACAGTTTGTGGAGCTGGTCTTTGTTTTGACAGTAGTTATGAAAAACAAAAGTACAATAATAAACTGTATTGTCAGTTGTGTCAAATATTTGAAGTATATATATAAAAATGTTGACATTAGAAGGATCACATACTTTTGATCATTTTACTACTAGATGCACAAATGCATATTGAAGTAAATGGTGGGCAGTTAAAACAAATTGTTTTCTAACTTATTCAAGTAGTTTTTATTTATACAGTTATTTTGATTATTTTATCTGTTATTTTTAATACTGTCATTATGTTGTTATTGTTAACAAAACTCGTTCCTACCGATTATTAAAGAATTATTCTTTTCTCCCTATCTTTTTTCATTTAAAAAGCAAATGCAGTCAAGTTCCACATCAAGTTTGATCAGAGATTTTAAAATGATAAAATATATAGGGTATTTTATTTAAAATAAGTATACAAAAACTTAAAAATAACTTTACAAAGATGGTGGTATTTTTTTCATTCGTAATAACCCAAATAAGAGTACTTCTAACAAATTTAATTTTTGACTCCAATTCTCAAGATAATGTAAACAATGCATACCTTTTTGGTATTATGGCAAAATACACAGGGTGTTCCATTTAATATAAGCAAGTAATTTTATTCCAAAGAGGAGCGTATGCCATAAAAAATTTACTAATATATTTGGAGATTTGGCAACAGTGCCAAAAAAACTTACGAAAATCCTAAGTCGTTCTGTCCAAACCGCATCCCGATATCTCTTTTAGTTTTCGAGATATAAGGCGACGAAATGTGATACTTTTCGATGGGACACCCTGTACTTCCGGTAGCCACATTTTTATTTCAAACGGAATGTTTGAATATATTTTTCTATTGCATTTTTTAGATTTCCCTATATTTATTCTCAACAGTTTTTAAGATATTCCTGATTTTATTATTATTCAACCTTATTGAAATTCAATGTAGTCGGCTATGCAAAAATTTGAAAGCGATGAATTGAGACGCTCTGTTTTTGTTGTGTCAAGCTCACAGACATGCGTCAATTGCAGCAGGCTCTACAGATTTGGGTATTTTATTTTCATCAATTCAAAAAATTTTGAAAAAACATAAAATGCTTCCATATTCCTTCATGTTACATGAGCTTAGACCAGGAGACGACTTGAGAAGGATACAATTTTGAGAATGTATTCTTGTAAAAGTCCAGGAAGACCCAAATTTTTTTAGAAAAACTGTATGGACCTATGAATCAAAATTTACACGTGAGGGAATTATTAATAGAAAAAATTTACATTATTGGTTCACGAAAAATTCACATCAAACACGTGAGGCGCGCTCCTTTCAGACTAATTTTGGTTTCTATGTTGTTTTGGTTTCAAGTAGCAGCGTAAGAAGTGTACAATGAAAATGTTTTTGAAATTACTGATCCATATTCTAATCGAGATCGGACAAATGACACGTAAAGTAGACGAAGTGTTTGCCTAACGGTAAAACCGTTGCAATTACACATAACGAATCCTAAACTTTTATAGGCAGTAGCAATGCAGGTTTCTCCATGTTTATTGAATGTTAGTTTACTATCAAAAACGATTCCAAGATCTTTTATTTATTCAGTTATAGCTAATGTGGCATAATTGAGGTGGTAATTATACATTATTTGGGTTGTTTTGCTAGAAAAACATTATACTTCGAAGCATTTAACGGTAAATGATTATTTAAAGTGGACCAAGCATCGTTCTGATTTAAAGCATGTTGTAATCGTTCGCAGTCTGAAACGATCTTAAAATGTTTTGTAATGGTGATATATTACAAAAAAAACATTTTAAGATCGTCGACGAATAATAAATAAAACAAATAAAACACTTCTTTAAACTCTGCCAACGTACTAGTAGTAAGACAATTTTAAAAAGTCGCGATTTCATCTTAAATGGCAGTGTTAATATGTAATAGGCGAAATAAATATAATTACAATTTGAAACAAGTAAAACATGTTTTCTTCTACATTGTATACAAGAAGTCAAGTTGTACACTGTCATAATAAGAACTCATTTAAAAGAGAATGACTCTTCTAAGGTGAGATACATTTCGAAATTAAAAATATTATTGGATATATTAAAGCACCCCATAAACCATTGTACGAGTGCCTATATAACTTGTAGAAAATCTTGTTTTCCAATATTCTCTCACATTGTGCAGTCGTAACAAATTTATAGATCATTTCTCGTATCTCGAACTTTGTCAATATAGAATACAGTTTAAACTTCGAAGAAAATGCACTTAAGACTTCATGTATCTTCCAACGCTGTGTTGTTGAAGTGTAATAATTGTACGCTACGAGTTAATTGGGAATTTTGTGATTCGCAATCGCTGCCTACTAGTGTAAATGCATAAATTGCTTAATAAAAGCACAAGTTTATGCATTTCCACTATTTGCGAATCCCGGAATTGTGTGCGAATCACGGAATTGTGTGTGAATCACACATTACGTTTATATCCGGCTTAATCTATATTATATCTAACTGTGGGCTTCACTTGCAGCCGGCGAGTTTCGAGTCTGATATATATTACCCATGGATATTTAAATGTGATTAAATGAAACTTTTCTGGAGCTACAATTTATTAATCAAGTTAGCGGCATATTGAGATAGAACCTGAGACAAATGATGCGCAACTGAATTATTTTATACAGTATCATCGTGAAGAACATTTTTTTATCTAAAAAGCATTTAACTAAGAGAGATGTGGTGGTGAGAAACACACCGAAGTGCCTTCTTTGGGTCTTTGCTACTATCCGTCTGACAATTATTGTCTAATTGAGTAATATTCACGATATCCATTAGGTAATCATGTCGCAACATCGTTCATCGATTCCACCACCTCTGGCACTCTGATCAGCGCATAATGAGCGCGAAACCGGTCAGTGTCTGGTGGTTGGTCTTGATGAAGGATATGGCGACTTCCAAAAAGATGCTGGAGTAATGCAACGCCAGTCGGGGAACATTGCCCTTGGAGTAGTAGTTTTCAGTATCTCCTTCAAATAAATAAGAGGTAAAAGAGGTTTGTAAAGGAATAACCTCCTTATTTAAGAGGATCTATTAAAAATACTTTGAAGACTAAAGCCCCAATATTTTTTTATATTATTTTTATTATATAAAGCTTTTTATTATTATTTATTATTTTATAATATTTTTTATTATATAAAGCCCCAATATATTTTTTTTTACTTTAATACTTTTTATCATTTTTTTAAACATTGGAATTTAAATACCTATCTACTAGTACTATTCAGTCACATAATTATTTGTTTTAAATTTTTTAATGAAGAATAGGCGTTTGAAATTCATTGAAAGTCATTTTGTAATGATAATAATTGTATTAAAATAAAAACATTAGAAGAAATAACAAAAACAATAGAACATAAGATAATAATCCTTCGTGATCATTTTAGAAAGGTACCTAAATATTTTAGGTAAAAAACTATGTAGGTAGCTAAGTATTAATGTTAAAAGGAAGAAATCGTGTTCCCAGAACCATTGGTTAGAAATAAATTGGTTTAGTTTAAATTTGAAATTAAATAAGAGAGCGGCATTGTTGTTTTGTTTCCGTCTAAAGGAAATAAGGGCCCTGAAAGATAAACCTGCGTTGTGCAAAGGCTTCGTCTAGTCAAAGCTCCCATTAAATTGGGTTTGTTTCTTCAAAAGAGGTTCGGACGAGCGCTAGATTGCAACTCAAAGTCATCATATCTGTGCATAGCTAAATTGCCATAATAAAGTAAGGTTGTGTTCCTTTTGGGGTTTGATACTTTTATCTTTGATTTTACTGTTTAAAATCCTTTCAGCAAAGTGTCGAAACCTAAAGAGCGTACTGAGGAAATCTTTTCCTGCTTTTTTAGATGTACATGATTGCAAAATGTTTTCTATCAAGTCCTGTCGGTCCATCGAGTTTCTCATTATAGGTAATATACACATACGTACAGTGTACATACAGGGTTTTTCAACGAAAAGTAGCCACCCTTAATAACTCAGAAACGGAGGGTAGCAGAAAAATTTCCAAAAACAGGTCGATTTTTAATTCAAGGGGGACAACTTTTGGCGTCAAGTTCTTGATGACATCGCTTCCCCCCACTCCAACTACCTCAAAAAATTTAAATGGAAATACGGCCCAAATAATACTTCATTTGACAGATATTTTAAATCTCTATTCAGTGATGTGCTACATTTGAAATTCGGGCTATTAGTGTTTTAAAAATAGTCGATTAACGTTTAAGAATAAACTTAGGAAGTTTACCGTGGTGGAACAAACTTTGTAAACATTTTCTTGATCATCATAGTTTTTTGGTAATTTTTTGTCGCAGTGATGGCTTTTCAGTAATAGAAACACGTATCTTGCAATAAATGACCAAAAAACTATGATGATCAAGAAAATGTTTACAAAGTTTGTTCCACCACGGTAAACTTCCTAAGTTTATTCTTAAACGTTAATCGATTATTTCTAAAACACTAATAGCCCGAATTTCAAATGTAGCACATCACTGAATAGAGATTTAAAATATCTGTCAAATGAAGTATTATTTGGCCCGTATTGCCATTTAAATTTTTTGAGGTAGTTGGAGTGGGGGGAAGGGGGGAAGCGATGTCATCAAGAACTTGACGCCAAAAGTTGTCCCCCTTGAATTAAAAATCGACCTGTTTTTGGAAATTTTTCTGCTACCCTCCGTTTCTGAGTTATTAAGGGTGGCTACTTTTCGTTGAAAAACCCTGTATGTGTATACGTACGTATGCGTACATACGTTCATAAAGCCCCGCATAAATTCATTATTTCAAAAACGCTAGTTTTTGAAAAATCGCTCGGACACGTCGATTTTCTTTTATTTTTACACTTGTTTTTTCATAAATATTAAATTTTTTATACTTACTATAAATGGTATGTAGTGGTACCACTACATAAATAGGTATATTTCACTTTAAATAAATTAATATTAATGGAGCATATACGGTGGTACGAGTACGTACAAAACATGTTTTGAAAAAAATATTTTAAAGTCCAAAAGGGTCAAATGCAAATTTAAATTTATTACTGATTGAATATGGATATTTTCACCACCGGATGTACACCTTTGACCTATAAAATAAAATATTCAACAATACAGTATTACCTACCAACAGTAAATCTGGGCTGCCAACGGGTTTGTGGTTTGTCATAGGCAGCGAATTCCAAATATCGTTTTAAATATAAACCTCAATTATCCGAATTAGTGTGTGCATGCATAATTATTCAATCTAGAACATTTTTGTATACATAAATGAAATTTCTATTATATTGGAGCTCAAGAAAACAAAGGGTCCTCTGCATAAATTCATGAATTGTTTATTTGTGAATACCATAAATATTTCCAAACGAAATAATGGTTTAAAACCAGTTTCAACCAGTTTCTCTGAATTTAACAGTTTAAAATTAACATTCCGATTGACATAAATAAACATTTATTTCTCGTCATTCTGCTACTTAAAGGTAATTATTATTATTATAGATTAAGAATCTATACAAAATTAACTCTTTACCTATACATATCTAGAGAAAACAGAAGAAATGATAAAATTTTAGATTGATAGAATGTTTAAAAAATTGTGATTCCAAATAATTTTTAAAAGGTTATAGAACATATGTTATGTAGAAATAATTTCACTTTATTATTTGCTTGATTTAGTAATACCAAAATTTATAGAAATATTTTATTCTGTAAACTTTGGTAATACTTTTTAAATAATTTGGGAGTTAATAAATATTAATATCGCATAGTATAATGGTCCCTATTTAGGTTTAATAATCATTTTGAAAAAAAGACAGTTCTCATTTAGATGTTCTAAGAAATATATAGAAAACACTCTATGTACTAGTACTTCGGCTTGTTAGGCCTTTCTCAATAGAGTAAATGTCTATTACTAAATATTTTCAAGCGCATTTTAGTTATTTATCTATTTACATACTCCGGTTGATCCTTCCCATCTGGGAAAGCCCTAGTTTTTAGTACACCTTTTCCAAGAAGGGCGAAAGTGTGAAAATCTGTCTAGTTATTCGTAGTTCCGAGATTTCTAATTAAAAAATTTTTAATTTCTAATCGCTTTATCAGATCTAAGCGCTTTCTTTTCTTTTCCCGATGCAGTACCTTTATATTTTCCAGATCTATAAAATGATTGTTTTCTATACCATGCGTCGGTAATCCCAAATTTTTTAGGTTATGTTCTTTTACTCCAGTTTCAATACTTCTACCGGTTTGACCCACTCACACGGCATTACTATCCACGCAGTCAATTCGGTATACTCCCGATTGTTTCAATTTATCAACCCTATTTAGGTTTGTTATATTTATAATTTGTTTGTGATATCCTTGTATTATAAATGTGGACTTAGATATGGATTTGTTTTGTAATTAGATTGTTTTTTGGCCCATTTACGCGATTTGCCAATGCCCAATTAATTTGGTACCCTGTTCATTGCAGTAATGGCTATGGATAATCTTAAAAAACGTTATTATGTTATTAAGATATGAATATAATTATAGTTATTTATGATACTAGTATGATATGAACATTATAATGAAACGTATATGTGAATTTAAATGCTTAAATCTGTGGCTTAAATTCACAGAAGTGAATATTTATTTGTAAAGTTATATTTTGTCTGTGTAAATATGTTAGTGGCTAATGTGTGAAAATAATTAAAAAGAAAGAGGAATCAAAAGAATGTTAAACTATTCACTACCAACATTTGGGTGTACATAGATACTATAAAACTTATGTATACAGCTTCTACAAAGTCTGCTACACAATTTTCGCAGGAAATAACCCACAATAGGGTCTATATCAAAAGATTACACCTTCTACTTCGCAGAGCAGAACGGCATAAATTTATTTTAAGCCTCCTCATTGTTATCAATTTTACATTCTCAAGAAACAAGAAATATGGTCAAACAAAACAAAAGGGAGCTACGAAGACGAATAACGTGGCGCAGTCCAAATTTGCTTTCCAGTAACAATATATTTCGATATTCCTGTTGAATAATATAGCAGCTTGATTTACTAGCAGGGTCTTTTTCGTTTTTCGGCAAACTTAATTGTGTTTGGAATTGGTCGATTTCTATGAATTTCAATTTTATTAGTGGCGGTTTTGTATATAGGAGACGAGTCAAATTATCAGTCGAAGTTTTATTAGCCTTAAAATTACCAACTAAACTCTAATTGAATTGATAAACTGTAGAACATTAAACACAGTATACAATTTCGATTTTATTACAAGCTTCCATTTAACTTCACATAAATATGTATGTAGGTATGTAACCATGTAAAAGTGGTTCATTTGGAATGCTAATTACACCTATTTGCAGTTGAGATATTAATTAAACGAAAATTTGCCAGACTAAATCATTGGTAAAGGTAACCATCAGTTATTACCGATACCACAAATTAAATATTATAGTCTACTCTGTGCCGATACGTCTACCAATATTCAAGTGCCAAACTAAAAATATTGCTTTATTGTTTAGTAACCGTGGCTTGGAATCATATATACAGGGTTGGGCAAAAGTCCCGGAACGGCTCGATTGTAGCGGAACGGAATGTCGTTTTCAGTACTGTAATCAACGAAATTTTTGAAACTTTATGACGGGTATTTTTGTGGTGACGTCCGGAGATGTGACGTAAACGTCAGTTTTTTATTAAACAGTTCTGATTTCAAGGATATGAGGTTGTTTGGATTCTATTATGTAATTTTGTCATGTACTATTTTGTTATTTAAATGCTAAAAACAGACTACTATCACATACATTTTTTTAAAATCCTTTTAATCACTTAAAGAATAAATCAAATAAATATCACTTCTTAAAATTTCTTATAGCTATGGTTTTTAATATCATTCGGATCTCTTCTAATTCAGATGTTGACTTGTAAAAGCATCTAGATAATTGTTTTTTGTCAATGTCAATTTATTAATTATACATGACATTTTCTCTGGTAGTCTAACTGCAAAAAAGTTGTCTTTAAAGTGGAGCAACTAAACAAAACTATTAGATAGACTTCGCCCTTGGCAAATAGTATTGTACTATTTAGGTACAATTACAATACCATAATAAAGACATTTTATTATTATTATTATTATTATTATTATTATTATTATTATTATTATTATTATTATTATTATTATTATTATTATTATTATTATTATTATTATTATAAATAAAAAGGAACGGACAACTTTACTCATAATGATTGGATACGCAGCTGATCTTTTCAACGATACATTTTCTGTGAAATCCGATTTCCAAATCTACGGAATATGACAATAGGAATGGGAATCATTACGGATACCACCACGATATACTGATATACCACGATAATTTTGATACCACAGTGTTGCCTAGTGATTAGAGTATTCTGGAATTTATACATGTATGACAAAGACAAATAAAAGCTTGAGGGATTTATGTAATACGAGTATATCATGCAATATTTGTAAATACAAATTCAAAGTAACTGGAAACTACATAAACATTAATACCGCAATATTGCTAAATAATACTGTCATGAAACCGGTCTTTATTTATTTTATTTATACAAAAGATACCCTACGTATTAGTTGACGTTTTGATAAAGTTATTAACTCTATTTTCGGAGGCAACTAACGTGTTGCTTGCATTAGTGTTGGTAATTTTCAGATTGAAATAAATTCTATAACTGAATTTATATTTTATTCACGTCTTTCTAACTGAATATTCAATAAATTATATCTAGAATACTTACTATTACAATAATATAAACGAACTAATCAAAATGCAGCTTCTTTCGGGAATTGAATTTTCAATTTAGGGGAAAAAGTAGTGGGTTTATAATATTTTGTATAATATTTCCTAGATGTATTTAACACTAGGCAACAAGGACACCACTGAAGATGCCAACAGGGACAAGGAAGAAACGTTTAGTATCAAACTAAATATATAACAACCCTGAGCGAGGGAAGGACACTATACATGTAACACCTTTTGGGTTTCCCTTTCTATTACCATTCCAAAGTATGGCAAACATAGGTTCGAGAATACAAAAGATATTTGCATCACTTGACGCAATCAAATTATGTCAAATTATCCTGGAAACTATGTTTGCGAAACCTATGATATAAAGCCAAGAAGATTTGCAAATTTTTTGATGATTGTCTCGGAAACCCGACAATGTGCCTTCTATGTTTCAACATAATGTCTTTCTTTCCTTCTTTTTAATAGAATTTATGTTGTATCAAGAGTTTTTTTCACATATTTTGTATTTGATTTCTATTATAGTTATAACATGGCCCTGGATGTGTTCAGTAGCATTATTTGTATTACTTTTATCACTTAAACAAGAACTACCGCTTGATCACTTTTTGGGATAAATATGGTAAAGCCAGGAAATTGACAGTTCGCCTGTGGATCACATTGTGTCTGATGTTTGGATTATTAAGGTCACTCTATTACGGTTTGGAAGTCACAAAAGTCAATTCGGTCCCGTCCCCATTCCGGAATCACAATTCGTCCGTCCTCAAATTTAATTACGTCTGAGAGTTGCATAAACTTCTGCCCGTAAAGTAAGTTGCCAACTCCCGAGAAAATTGCGCGAGATGTGTTTGGATATAAAGTTTATGAATTCGAATGGCAGAGGGCGGCGGCGAAGATTTCTTCCAGAACTGTTTAATTATTTCAAAGGCAACCCGAATACCTGTCTAATGAGATTTGAAGAAAGGCCTTTCGAACCCATTCAGCATATTTTAATAAACTGGCCGGATTATTAACGTTAATTAACGGAAACAACATCACAGCGCGTCTCGCATCGAACGGCTTATGTGCAGGTTGATGTCTTCTCCACTTATTAAAAATTGGACGGGCCATTAAACGGCAACATAAAACTGTGTTAATTAGATTTGACTGTATACAATTTTTAGAAGTAATTACTTGCAGAAACGTTGCAGGAGTTAAGCAAAGTAAGGAAAGTATTGAAACTGGAGAGCAGAATACTCTGTAAAACGAAAGCAACGATTAAAATTACTGGGGCTATTAATTCCGAATATAGTTCACACGCTCCTCATCAATTTGGAGAAACTGTGTACGAGTAGGAATGAACACATCATAAAATAATTTTAGAATTGCTACTGTAACTGGTAATAATGTATTGTCCACTAATAAATCGTCATTTTTTGAATAATAGTGTTGTTTTTCTTTCTATTTTTAAAATCATAAGTGGGGAAGATTAGGTAGCGACTAAGCGTTTATATAAGCAACGTTGGCCGCGGTTAGTCTTTGGATGGGCGACCATGCAGGGAAGACGCACGGTGCCTGCCCACACCTAGAGGTCTATACGTCGGTGAATTCACAGAAGCTATGCAAACTTAGGCGAGGTTTGTATAGAAGACGTATACCATCACTTATACGGGTGTATCCTATATATAGCAATCAACAAATTATAGCACAAACAAATTAAATGGCATTATTCTTGGTATAAATATAGAAGGCTTTACGACACACAAAGAAGAATTAATTCAATTAATGTATAATGAGAATCCATTGATAGTATCAGTAAATGAAACACATATAACCAGTGACATAGAGGACAGTGAATTGTCTATAAAAGGATACAATCATGTGGTAGGCTATTCAAATAGCAGGCATACAGGTGGAATATTAATTTATGTAAGGGAAGGGGTTGAGTACAGGATTGACAGATTAGCGGATTCTCCATATAACTACTGGTTTTTATTTATAAGTATCAAAATACATAACGTGGCATATGGCATAGGATGTTTGTATAATTCACCAAATGGGCAAACAGACACATTTTTAGACTTCTTCGATGATGTGTTAAATGACAATATTATAAGTTCTCAAAGAGTTATCATTTTAGGAGATTTTAATATAAATTATAAAATGAAGGATAATATACATACACGTAAGCTTATACATATAATAGAGTCAAACGGTTACAAACAGATAAGACAAAAAGATTCTAGAATAACGGCAAATTCTTCGACACTAATTGATTTAGTTGTAACAAACTGTCATTATTTGAAGCCATTACATAGGAACTTCGCAAAGTTTACTGATCATGAAATAATAGGAACATGTATTGAAGTTAACATGACTTGTACAAAAAAGCTTATGTATAGAAGAAACTTGGATGAAGTAAACTTACATAGGATAAAGACTAGTTTAATTGAAAAGGATTGGGCATATTATACAACTGACGTAAATAGTCTATACAAAGTACTGAATGACAATATTAAAGATGCAGTAAATTTGTTTGCTGCAGAGGAAACATACTCGGTGGATTCCAGAAAACCATGGTTTACTAGGGAGATAAGAGAAGCTCAAAAACAAAGGGATCAAGCATATACAAGATTTTCGTACACTAGAACTGAGGAAGATTGGAAAAAGTATAAAGATAAACGTAATAAAGTGGTAGGTACTATACGTAGAGGAAAAAAAGAATACTACAATCGTAAGATAGATTTAAATAAAGGGGACTCAAAAAATATGTGGAAGTCATTAAAAACTATTATAAACAACCAGAAAAGTGCTGTAGTCTGGAGTGACATTGATTTTGGAACATACACTCGCACCGTCAAGGAAAACTTCAATCAATTTTATGTTGATAGTATACAAAATATTGTAGAAACAATAGATGCACCTGTAGGTGCTTACGATATTAATTTTAAAATAGATTCCCCATCATCTCCTGAATTCTTAGAGTTTAGACAAATCTCTTTAAATAAATTACGTACAATTATTTTCAATTTAAAAAACATAGCTGTTAGTGATGTGGTCCTAAATGTAGGTGTGTTGAAATCATTGTTTGATGTTATTGGGTATCCCCTGCTAAATTTGGTAAATACGGTGTTAAGGGTTGGAGAAATGCCTTTGGAACTGAAAATAAGTACGTTGATACCAGTACCAAAGATAAAAAATTCAAAGGATCCGAATGATTATCGGCCTATAAATCTGCTGCCAATTGTGGACAAAGTTATCGAAATTGTAGTGTGCGAACAGTTACAAGAATTTTTTGAACAAAACAGCTTATTATATGTTGGTCAATCTGGATTTAGAAAGAAACATTCCTGTGAATCTGCAGTTCAGTTTGTGTGCGCAAAATGGAGGAAGAGTATAAGTGAAGGTGATGTTGTGTTGAGTGTATTTGTGGATCTTCGTAGAGCTTTCGAAACAATAAATAGGGAGATGCTAGTACAGAAACTAGGTAGATATGGGCTGAAAGGTGTAGCAATTAAGTGGTTTAAAGATTTTCTCAGCAATCGTTGCCAAAGAACAAAAATTGAAAATCAGACTTCTCAAACAACAGAAAGTGTATATGGAGTACCCCAGGGCAGTGTATTGGGGCCACAATTATTCTTGATTTATGTCAATGATATATACCGGTATTTAAAAAATTCTTTTATAAATCTTTTTGCTGATGATACGCTTATTTCAGTTTCTGGCTCAAACTTTGGGGAAATAACTGATTTAATGAACTCAGAATTAAACATTTTGTATAATTGGTTGTGTTTAAATAAGTTAAAGTTAAATTCAGCAAAGACAAAATATATGGTGTTGGGAACAAAACTTCAGTGTGGTAGATTTAATTCTGAAAATTTTCATATTACTATTAACCATAGTAATATAGGGAAGGCAGATGAAATTAAATATTTAGGGGTGATAATAGATCCTCAGTTATCTTTTAATAACCATTTAAAATATATGTGTAAAAAAATAGGAAAGAAAGTAGGCTACTTTTATAGAATTTCAGCAAATCTTTCCAGATGGGCCAAAACACTTACTTTTAACACAATTATTTTGCCACATTTTACATATTGTGCTTCAGTATTGTTATCAGCAAATAAAACCGAGATAAATAAATTGCAACTGTTGCAAAATAAATGCATGCGTATAATACTAAATTGTGGTAAGAGAACGCATATAAAAGACATGTTACGAGAATTAAGATGGCTCAATGTTTGGCAAGGAATTGAAAAGGCTAATTTGGTACTTGTATATAAGATAGAAAGAGGTATAGCACCAACTTATTTTAACACGTTTTTGATAAAAAGATCAAATTTGCATTCCTACCCTATTAGAACAGGTGAAAACTATCACATTGAAGATACAAACCGGGCAAACTATTTGTTTAATGAGGGGCTGCGTCTCTTTAACGCTCTTCCTAGGGATATAAAATATAGTATAAATGTAAATGTATTTACTAAAAAGCTTATATGTTTTTATATGTCAGGAATGTCTTAGACTTAATGTAATGTGGTGTAATGTGATGTAATGTGAACTCTTATTGTAATTTTTCTAGCAAAACTGCTAAATAAATTGTTTATTATTATCACTTGGATAGGATATAAAGCCGGAGGTCCGTAGTTTATAAAATGATATAGGCAAGTAAAAGATACCTACCCTTCTACAAAAGTAGGGGTTCGGCAAAATTTCCAGGTTGGGGGTTGTATAATAATGTAAAATTCTAAAAATAATAAACAAATAAAATTATAAGCCTCGTTCTTTATTTTTAAAGTATTCAGACATTAATTTGTAAATTCAATTAAACATTTCGTAACCAAATACATCTTACAATTATTATCTAAAAATAAGATGTATAATCGTTGAATGGCTAGTGGCTAATAGTAGATTCAATAAACTAAATATCTCCGTTACAAAGAGACTTTGAATAAATTCCTAGATAAATTTAGTTACTAGGTTACTAGGGTAGACACTAGCATATAATTCTTTTGTCAGGTAGAGTTTCTTATAATAATCGTACAGTGAAGTACAGTGAATAAGCGTGAACAGTGTATAAACTTTAGCAGTTTTGATTGTCAAAGAAAAAATGTATCAGCAGTATAATTAAACACAATATTAAATACAATAATACTTCGAGCTTTTTATTCTCTAATTTCTTCTGAATCTCATGTGTTGATAGATGGATGAATTTGGTTCATAATATAATAGAAAAGGGTTGTCAAACTAGCTAAAAGTTTATGTTGTATGATGAAATAAATGTATTCTTATATCTGCATCACACATGAGTAAGGTTACTAATATTGAAGGTTGATTAGTTAGTTGAAAACGTGGTGTACGCCACTCAACTATGTGTATAAAGAATTTGCATCAATATAATATAGGGTGATAAATATATTTATATAACCAAGCACTTCTCAAAGCTCTTAGTCCATGTCGATCTAACTCAGAAAATAGTATTAAATTGTCAGTTATCTTACTTTAAGTGGCAACAAAGTGACCTCAATGTCGGGACATTTTGGCCTTCAGGGAAATGAAGCAGTGATATAGCTCTATTAACCCAATGAAAAGATCTAAACCTTCTTAAGAAAAAACTCTAGCATTGAAAATACCTGTCAAATTAGTTCATTGGAAGGAGTTTAAAACAAGCAAAAATAAGAAATGGAAAGGTTCTCAAGTTAAGCCTGCTAACTTAAACTGGCCTACACATAGTACCACCTATGGCTGAAAATAAAATGCAGAGCATTTTTCATGTACCGCTCCCTCCGAGAGAAGGGTCAGATATTCAGTATTTGACAAAAGACAACTGATATCGGAGGAAATGGATTAGATTTCATCCACTAAGATGATCAGCCTTATTGGCAGCTGTCTAACAGGTTGAAAAAGTCAAAAATCCACCTGGCCTTCCTTGTAAAAGTTTTACAAGGAAGGAAATTTACAAATTTTGTGTGGTTGGTCGTGTGAACTGATTAAATAGGCGACGCATTCACCTTAATATTGTAAGTTAATAGTGTTATAATTTATTCACTTATGGTAGTTTAATAACTGGAAACAAGTTCTGGCGGAGATATAGATCAATCACGATGGACAGCCGTTTCCATTCATGACATCTCTTCAGTTCCGCATGGATCTTAGTGTAGACAACTCATTGTAGCAGATAGATAGCAGAATTATGGTTTATGCTTAGTTCAATAACGTTTACGAAAAAATATTTCCTCTACCCTTGCCACTTTTATCTAACTCTCATCGCGTTGGCACTTTTATTTCGGAGTAGTATTACTTTTATGCATATTTTGGACTAAAGGAACCTAAGCACAAGTTAACCTCCACCGAATTCTACTATAACATAGAAAAGACGCCCTTATCTTAGACTAAAAACAGGGGCATCTTTGATCTGCGATCCGCCGTGTAGGTCTCTGGAAGTATTTTAGAATCCAGCGCAGCGACTGGGTGAAATGTTGGCGCTCACATTACCCAGATATTAGCGCTGAGACATTCTAGCACCGAGTGCTTGTAACTCCCTAATGAATCATTCCCCAGACAGAAGATGCGACCAGGGCTGTATCGAGGATTTGTTGTAATACAATTTTATTATGTCTTTGTGACACTATGAATTACGTCAATTAAACAACATTAACATAATATGTCTAGGCATTTCCGATTGGTGCTGTAACGATAAACTTGAACGATTTAAGGAAAACACTTATCAGTCCACATGAATTTTTTACAAACTAGCAACTTAGCCATACAATGTCATTTAAATGCAACAAATATATTGGATGTTCGGGTATTGCAAGTTACTATAGGTAATCAGTATCTCAGATTCCTCTGTAACTCCTTAAAGTTATTATCTAGTGTTTTAGCTCGACTTTCTAGCTAGACAAATTGAACAGTCAAATTCTGTTAGAAATTATGGGGGAAATATTTATATTTTTTAACCTGTTCGAAAGCTTCTGTTTTTAAGAAATTAAGATTTCTTACCAGCTATAAAACCATCTTAATTGTTTTGAATTGAAAGCTTAAATGATTAAGGTGGAGATTAATTGCTTTTTACAAAATGTATAATGGCGTAGTTATTTTTAATAATGTAAGAAAAAATGGATGTTTTTAAATTCAGTAGATACTTGTTAAATGTTTTGTTAAAAATAGTTTACTGTAATAAAAACTTATGTTTACATAGCTTACATGTATGTACCTCAAACTAGTATGTAATACAGGAAAAATAATATTCAATAATAATAACTTTTTTCTTACTATTTTCATTAGAAAGAAGGGAACGTCATATAGTCGAAACCAAAAATTCAGTTCAGCATCTAAATTAGTTTCGTTTACTGTCAGATCGTTGTTAGACACCCTGTCTGTTACCAAAACATTTACATACCAAATGTTTATATTAAAAGTAATTTTGGATGATTTTTCCGATTTGGATGATTATGAATTGAAAAACATGTGTTAATCAAAACGGAAGTGTTTTTGAACAACTTGCACTAATCATGTTTCTTTTTTACTTTAGTTGTATTTAAAACTAGACATACAAAGGAAATAAGAAAGAAAATAATGTCGCTCTGTAACTCTAACTAGGTTTGTGATTTGACACTGTTAGGCACGCAATTACTAAAATAGTAACAATAATTCTCCCTTTTCGAAATCTGATTTGAGAAATTGAGATATCTGTAAGTACAGATCTGCTTCTTTGTTTGTCATCTTAATTTTTTTGTGCGCTTCAATAGAACAACCTCTTATGTTTATCATTTTCAAGTAGGAGGGAGGGCTTGAATTTTACATACATAACCCTGTACAGTGGCGCGAATTCGTAAAGGTTCCAACCTTTACTCATTCCCTGGAACATTCCTTCCTGTCTTTGAATGAATATTTTAGAGCTTTATCGATTTTATGAAATATTTGGCAAAGCCAACTCTGTGGATGTCTTTCCACGTCCCCTTAATCCTACGTCACTAAGAAGCGAGAGAGAAGAAGGATGAACTCTGTGTTTCTTGTTTTATCCAGTGTGAGTTATTCCATTTGAAGAAAACTCATCTAGAATAAAAAATATTTTTTATATTTCCACTTGGAAAAACCTACTTAATATTTATAAAAAACAATTATTTATTTATTTATTTATTTATTTATTTATTTATTTATTCATTTATTTTAGTAAAATACAGACATTAAGTCCAGTAAGTGATTAGTGATTACAGTTTTAACAATTGAACTAAAATCTTATAAAAAATTATACTAATTAATTAATTAGTAATCAGTAATACATTTTTATTACATTTGTTTTGTTTTTGTGTATATTGAAATACAGGAAAGTTGAAACAATTACATTTTTTTAAATTTTACATCTGGAGTAAGAGGAGGATCGGGATAGGAGAAGTAGAGAGTAGAGAAATTATATAGAATATTTTAACAAAATAAAAGTTTAAACTTTTACGACCCAGTCTTTAAGATATCGAAATACATTTGATGTATGTGTCTAGGTTTTCTCGTTATATGAGATATATTACAATTTGTTTTTGGCATACCTTGATATTCTTCCTTTTATTTTAAGATTTTTAGGTTTTGAAAGTATATAAAAATACTAGAAAGTAAATCCTTGTATCAAAAACGATAAACAGTTCTTGGTCTAAAAAACAACTCTCTTTTGTTACTCTTTTGTGTCTAAAGATTTATTTTCATATTATTTTTAATATTGTGTATTTCCGCGACTAAGGCCAATCACTGACGCCAGGAGACGAGCAACCCCCAACCTGGAAATTTTGCCAAGCCCCAACGTTTGCAGCAGGGTAGGGATCTTTTACTTGCCTATCATTTCACAGACAAGGGATCTCTGCTTTATATCCTATCCAAGAGATAGTACATCTTTCTACACAAATCTTGTCTATAACCTTGCATAGTTTCTGTTAATTCACCGACATACAGGCCACTAGAAGATGCGGGCAGACACCGCAGGACTTCCCTGCATGATCGCCCATCCAAATACTAACCGCAACCAACGTTGCTTGATGTTTATATCGACAATATCAACGGCAAGCTACCACGGCTTGCATATAGTTGCTGCAAATTTTGATTTATGAATCGTACTTATCATAATAAGTTTCAACCATATCTGACCTAAAATATCTCATTATTTAAGTCAAATACATAACAAAAACTCTAGTTTCTCAATTGAAGGGTCAGCTCTAGAAACATCATTGTATACAGTGTGTTTCAAGTTAGATGCAATGGCATTGGTATTTTGGATATCATTAGAGATAGAGATTGAGACTAGAGGTTGAATTGGGCTAAAGTTGCGTAATTTGGTGACGAATATTAGGCCTCAAAAAAAATAAAGGGTAACATGATTAGTTTTTGAGATATTTGAAAAAAAGCGAATTTTTAAGCTCTATTGAATGACGCAAACAGTTTCTTGAGACACGTTTTGTCTCTTCAGAACCGTCATCAACTTATTTTTTTCTAATACGGCCCCGTTAATAGTTTACGTCACTCGACAGCATTTTTCCTTCTAAGGAAAAACCTGGAAAACCATCATCAAATTCATCTGCATCTGTCTCTATGTATTAACAAAAGGATAACGAAGAAGTAACAAATCATTAACAATAAATAACAATTAATTAAAAAATAAAGAACATAATTAATAAAACAACATTAAATTAAAATATAATAATGAACAGTTAATGGGACAATAAACAAACTATTGCGTATGATATGTCATTGAACTCACAAAAATGCTGTCGAGTGCCGTAAAAATATTAATGGGGTCATATTATAAAAACTTAAGTTCATGAAGGTTTTGAAGAGATGAACCGAAAAAAAAACTATTTACGCCATTCGATAATGAGTAAAAGGTACTATGAGAAAGTGCCCTTTTTATTTCAATAGCTCTTCAAACAAGCCTGAAAGGTTACAAAAATGAATTTCGGTTGTTTCAAAAACAAATCATGTTAGCCTTGATTTTTTGAGACATATTATTGGTCTAACTCGATGGCAGCTGAACAGCCAGCTCGCTGTAACGTCACTTCCGGTCCAGAACTGTCCCTGTATATCTACTGTCACCAAAGTACGTAACTTTGCCCCAATTTAACCTAGTCTCTATCTCTAACTGTTTCCAAGATATAAATGTTATTGCATCCAATTTGAAACATATTGACTTGATTTGTTTCCAATCATTTAGATATTAGTAACAAATGCATAGAAAAAATAGTGAAGAAAGTACTATTGAAGCCGTCAAAGTGTTGGATATTAAAAAGTGAAAACATTTAAGGCAACACCTACGGCGATAAAATAATCTTCTAAAATGTGGTTGAACTATTTTATGACCAAGTTTGTTACTTATAAGAAGTTTATTATGTCATGCAACACACCAGTTCCACCAGCAAACACATCAGTTTGAATTTAATTACATATCATAATTTCCCCCCTTGGTTAGACATATTTTTTGACCATAATATGGTCAATATGTTTTATTCATATTATGGATAAAACAGCCAATATTCCAGTTTTAAAACAATGAGCAACATCCTATATTCCAATATGGAATACTCCACAAAAACGGCATCCAACAAAACTAATTTATGATAAAGTAGTTCATTATGTTGGAACCTCATTTAGGCACGCAGTTTACTGCATGTCCTATTAAACATTTATCTCTTCGGCTTGTCAGCAGTTAGAATAGAATTACGCATCCAGGATATATTTCTAGGCTATATCCATCTCCGTCCGGAAGCCAGCGGAGTTTGATACGATTGTTCTCCGTATTTATATGACACTTATAGCTGTTATAATTTCGCGCAGGCCTTGATGAATTATGTGAGACCGTAATGCCAGCTGGTCTGATAGTTTCGTGACTCTGCGATGTGACCGGGACCGCTATTAAGACGTTGATAACAACTAACTTAAGTTCGAAGCACTCTATTTGAGAGCACTCCAATTTAACTTCCTAAATTTAACGTTTCTGGCTTAAACGTTAATCGTGTGATTCAGGCTAATGGATACGACTCAATTTTACGATATATGAGACACCGCACCACACAATACGACCCATCCTTGAAGCACTTCGTAATTTATTGGTTATGACGATGTATATTTGTAGCAAATTTATTTGACGGAATAAATCTAAACATATTTATACTTGGTTATATGGTGCAGAGCCAAAATTAATTACCCTAAATGTATGGAACCAAAAGTATAGAATGTGGCTTTGTACACGGAAACTTTAATTAAACCTTGTAGATTAAGATATGTGGAGACTTTCAAGGTCGCGAATTACGAATTTTAGGTGAAAATTTTACTTTTTCTAGTTGCATGGAACTTTATTTCCTCACATTGGCCAATAAAAATTTGCAGTTGTACATTTAGGAATAAAATAGATACTAGTTGGACCTTTTTTTGATATACACAGCTTATTTTGTATGTCTGCCTGTTCAAAGTATATTTTCTTTTATCTTTATGTTTTTTCTATCCTTTTAAGCTAAGACTTGGGACTTTTCTAAATTTACTATAAAAAATTCATTCTGCAAATCTATAAATACATCCAGTGGAGTTACATTTAAAGGTATTAACTTAATATGCTCTATCTGTGTTATCAATGTTTCAATTCAAATAATACCTAATTGCATAATTAGAGTAAATAGTCTTGAGGTTCACAAACAGAAGATTATGTTCCTATTATATTTCTAAGATAAATAAATATAGCAATTGATTTAATGGTATAAATTAATGATTGATATATTTCTTTGTTACAGGATTATCTGCGAATAGGGATGGAATCGCTCTTTGAAAGTATTGTATTTACACGTGGGGTATTATTTCAAATGGGTAAGTTTATTAATATAAATTATATTATTTAAAGTCATTAACTAAAAGATTTTTTATAATTTTGACGTTTAAAATGTCTATTTTCAAAGTTATGAAACATCTCAATTTTCATTAGCTACAAACTTAAAAATGTTCTAAGTTTATTGTATCAACCTCGTCAAATATAGCTTTTACAGATTGCAGAGGTAAATATCAAATTTGACCCAATTTTTTTATAAATAAAACTTTATTACTCTGTCAAGCCATTGACAAAGCATTTAACTTTTATAATTTCACTAATTTTGATTGGTAATAAATTCTTTCTTCAAAATTAGAAAAGATCTTGTATGAAACACGTTATCAAATATGGTTTTGTGAAACTCTGTGATTTTGCGGAACCTTTCTTCGCTAGTCAAATTCGTTACACAAAACGTCGCATTGCATAACTGGTTACATAAGCAGCCAATTCCCTGTGCAACCTTATATAAAATAAATATGTAAAAGGTTTTTCCATCATCATTCCATGAAAAGAGAGTAATTAAACCTTCCTTTATAACTTTTCATGCCTAATCTGTTTCCCTAACAGCAATTTTCCTCGTGAAACTGTAACACTTTTCCAGTGACCACCACCGTAAGTGAATTTCCTTGTTGTTCCGAGAGAACGAAACAGTGCGTTTTCTTCCAGACCCTTGTCATTCTCACGCCCGGTGTACTTCGACTACTGGACGGAGAACTGATAAGGGCTTGTGGGAAACCGATCTACTACAGGCCACCTGGTGACTTGGAAAGCGAGAGCAAGGAGGAACTCTTAATTTCAGCTGCTGCCTAACAATAATTTCTAATCTAAACTCGGCGAATGCTTGAAGGCGTATATAGTTTGAGCTCTATTTGTTCTCAACCACCTCCGTGCCTTATATTTTGGACAAATCTATATAGACCTATGTCATTATCAGTGTACAGGGTGAGTCAACCATAGAGTAAAGTTCGTTATCTCATTTGTTCCGAGAATTACGAAAAAACGTTAAATAGAAAAATTTTATAGAATATTAAGGTGCACAGTTTAAAATTATTTTTGAGTATACAGGGTGGTTCAAAAAAGCGTGGCGAATATAACATAAGTTTTTTTAAATGGAACACCCTATTTTTTCATTTATTTTTAGATTTTACATGAAATTCTATAACTTTTTTGTTAATAATGTCATATACCTAAACCCAGTAGTTTTTCTAATATTTTAATTTTTTTAGAAAAATATTAGTTTTTACTCTTATAAAAAACTGACAGTACCGCCATTGTTTCTGAAGGTGGAATACTCAAATTTGCTACAAACGTTCTATAAGGATGACAAAAAAGGTATATGTAAATAAATTTGAGTTAAATGCTACAGGGCCTTCAAAATAAATTTACACATTTCGACTATTTTAACTTCAAAAATTAATTTTTTTTTAAATGGCACACCCTGTATATTATTATTTTTTCTGATAGATTTTCCAAAACCCTTCAACTTTTATTGAGTATGTCATATACCTAGTTTTCATAATTTGCGAGTTATTTTGATTTTATTCTTTTTTACACTTACCTACGCTATTGTGGAAACATAAACTAATATAAATAATAATAAAATCCCTACTAACTAACTTATTTTTAATTATTATGGAGTAATCAATGATCAAAAATATGCCCGTCTACTTAGATACACTTGTTTAGTATTGTTACTATATTTCTTGCACGCTCCAGGTATCTCGTATCCTATTTTTGATATCTTCTGGTGTTGTAGGGGAATTCACATAAACACGATCTTTAAAGTGGTCTGATAAAAAGAAATCTAAAGGTGTTAAGTCACATGATCGAGGGGGCCACCCAATGAATCCATAAAAGTGGATAAAAACAAGTGTAAAAATGAATAAAATCAAAATAACTCCCAAATTATGAAAACTAGGTATATGACATACTCAATAAAAGTTGAAGGGTTTTGGAAAATCTATCAGAAAAATAATAATATACAGGGTGTGCCATTTAAAAAAATTGAAATTTTTTAAGTTAAAATAGTCGAAATGTGTAAATTTATTTTGAAGGCCCTGTAGCATTTAACTCAAATTTATTTACATATACCTTTTTTGTCATCCTTAGAGAACGTTTGTAGCAAATTTGAGTATTCCACCTTCAGAAACAATGGCGGTACTATCAGTTTTTTATAAGAGTAAAAACTAATATTTTTCTAAAAAAATTAAAATATTAGAAAAACTACTGGGTTTAGGTATATGACATTATTAACAAAAAAGTTATAGAATTTCATGTAAAATCTAAAAATAAATTAAAAAATAGGGTGTTCCATTTAAAAAAACTTATGTTATATTCGACACGCTTTTTTGAACCACCCTGTATACTCAAAAATAATTTTAAACTATGCACCTTAATATTCTATAAAACTTTTCTATTTAACGTTTTTTCGTAATTCTCGAAACAAATGAGATAATGAACTTTACTCTATGGTTGACTCACCCTGTACAGTGATTTTATAAAGTCCCGCATAAATTCATTATTTCAAATACGATAAAGTTTTTGAAAAATCGCTCGAATCTGTCGATTTTAATTTTATATACACTTCGCATTAAAATTAACGCACCACTTAGAAAAACCGAAAAAGTCAAAGTGAATTTCCTGGCGCACCGTCAATCCGATTTCGATGAATTTTTTTTTTAATTGTAGCCTACTTCTTCAGCAAGGGCACTATGGTAGTATCTCTTATTCGAATTTCAATTTTGAGCATACACAGGGTGTTACAATGAAGTAAAGTTTGTTTCATGAACTTTGCAACACCCTGTGGAATGTTGTGATTAAAACTGTCGGTGTGTACTGATGGCCCCTGTAAGACTGTAGCCCCATTTTTTTCGAACCTTTTCGTTCTTTTTTGAACCCGTTGTCTCTATTATTAAAGGAGATACACAACTAAAATGAGTAGTAGTAGTAGTAGTCTGCAGGTACAAGTTTGTACCAGTCATAATGTCCATACAAGTGTATCCACTGTAAGTAGACGTCTTGTAGAACAGAATTTAAGTTTAAAAATTTCCAGCTACAGGACCGAAGTTAAACGTAAACCATCGTAGATTGCGATTACAATCGCTAGAGAGCATGTGAATTGGAATCTTGAGGACTGAGAGCGCGTCTTGTTCACTGATGAGTCCAGGTTTTGTTTATACAGCTCCGATCGACGCATAAGGGTGATCTGACGGCCAAATAAGCGTTACTCTCAATGCAATATTCGGGAGAGGGTATCATTTAATGGAGGTTCTGTAATGGTTTGGGGGATGAATATCCAAGACAGCTCGTACAGAGCTAGTTCTTTTACGTGGAAGTTCCTTGACTAGTGCACGATATATTGAGGAAATTTTATCTGATCATGTTGTCCCTTTTGTCCCAAATATTGATAATAATTTCTTATTAATGCATGACAATGCAAAGCCGCATGTTGCTCGTATAGTTCAGGAATATCTACAGGAGGTGGGCAATGAAACGCTGGACTGGCCTCTGTGTAGTCCAGATCTCAATCCTATGGAGCATTTGTGGGACAGTTTGGATCGGCGACTTAGAAATCAAATCATCAGCCGCTCGCCGCCTCGTTTGACAACGTTGAAAAGAGAGAATTTTGAGAGAAACATGGAACAATATTGACCAAGACCAGATTACGCATCTGATTTCAAGTATGAGTAGTAGATGCCAAGCCGTTATTAGAAGTAGAGGAAATACACGGTATTGATTTTCTTCGTCCGTTTTGTTGTTTTTTTTGTTTTTGTTGTTAAATTACTACAATACTGCATTTTCATTTTAGTTGTCTATCTCCTTTAGTAATAGAGATAACGGGTTCAAAAAATAACGAAAAGGTTCGAAAAAAATGGGGCTACAGTTTAATATCAGGACACACCAACCCTTTTAATCACAGCATTCCACAGGGTGTTGCAAAGTTCATGAAAAAAACTTTACTTCATTGTAACACCCTGTGTATGCTCAAAACTGAAATTCGAATAAGAGATACTACTATAGTGCCCTTGCTGAAGAAGTAGGCTACAATTCAAAAAAAAATTCATCGAAATCGGGTTGACGGTGCGCCAGGAAATTCAATTTGACTTTGTCGGTTTTTCTTAGTGGTGCGTTAATTTTGATGCGAAGTGTTTTTAATTTTTACAGAATGACTCAGTGTAGCTACGTCGATATGAACTTTAATATTTTCAATGGACCACTCAGTACTGTTTCACATATTTGGAAAGAACTCTTTTTTACGACTACGGTTTACTGTTTTATGGGTCTATCTCTATTTGTATTAAAAAATGTGTAGTTTTTAAAATATTAGCAATTTAACATTTTTCTATTATAAAAATGCTACTGTTCTTAAGTTCAGTTCCTCTTAGTTGGCTGTGACGCCGTTAGAAAGTGTTGCATAAATGTTACTGTTATCTACTTGCTAAAAATTATCAACAATCACGCCGGGAATTATTATTAGGTAAATTGCCATATGTCGAAAACTACAAATTTTCGAAATAAACAACCTTATACGAAGTTAGCATTATGTTTAATGCTGAGTTATTTAAAATTATAAAAGCAGGGAGTTTCCATTTGAAAAAATTGACGGAAGTTTTTTCAACTTCATTTTTATTCTTCTCCTTTGAGCACCCTGTGTTAAATAGGTCCCTTTCTTCATATAAACCAACTCAAACTAAATACTAAAGGCTCCCGTACAGTCAAAATTGCTAATTATTTTCCGTCTGCAACTGTAATTTTTTTCATAAAATTTTAGGTAAAAAATGTAGGTATTACTCAACATACAAATAGAAGGTTGTAGATACAGAAAAAACATAAAAGTACTCTATGTACAGTTGAGGATAATGTAAAAATGGCTTATTAATGAATATATTACGAGATTACGAGAACTTTAATTACTTTGAAAGAGAGTTTAGAATATTGGGATTTTACAGAATTATATTACAAAACTTGTGTAAATCTTATAAACCTTAAACTTTTGTTCATTATTAAAGCAAGCAACTGAACGCTCTTCCGCTTAATATTATTTCTTTAAGGCGGCACTCTTACTCCGTCAAGCGAAAATAACAAATCATTGATTGCAATTTTATTTGAGATTGTAATTTTTGATGTTTAGCAAAAATGTAATTAAAACTAGATATAGAAAATTAAATTAATGCTCTTGTAATTAATTAAAAATCAATAGTTATATAGAAACTAAAACAATATTTCAATTCTTTTAGGATATCAAAGATCACCCAATAGACGTACAAATACAAACATAGTTCAACACAAGAACAAATAGTTTTTGAAGAAGAAAAGAAAATTTATATTTTAAATTACAAATACAAAAATTTTGTCCAATTTTCTTCCAATAAAACATATCGGTTTTATGAGAAAATATTCATTCAAATCATCAAATCATAATGGATAGGTATCTTACAAACGTGGCGACGCTTTTCAGTTTCGTTCATATAGGTAGAAAAAATTCAAATCCAGAGGTTTCTTATATCAGAATGTAACACTGATATAGTTTTCCACATAACACCAAAACACTATAATAGTTTATGATATGATGTAAAACTGTCAGTTTTAATTAACTCCAGATGGTGCCAACTTGGTTATCGAAACGCTCGTCGAGTGTAGTATGGCGTTTTGCTGTTATGTGGAAAACTGTGTCAGTGTTATCTTCACACCAAAGGTTCCAACCCCCTTCAAGATATCAAAGTGTATCGGGTGACTGCATCTCAAGTATATTTCAACATTTTTGAAACGGATTTTAAGATTCTGAATCTAAAACAAGTACTTAGTACGTCCTATAACTAAATCCTGTATTCTGAAACTATTTTCAATTTTATAAAACATTTGAAAATCTTTGAGAAGACTTCGGAATAAAGAGAAATAAATAAGCTTTCTTCTTAAGGAATTAAGGATTCTTAAGGAATTTAGTGATTAATTCCGATTATTATTAAGATAATAGAATTAAGATTAATTTTTAAGGAATTTAGTGGTGCTTGAAACTTTTTATTATTGCAAGGTTAAAAACGAAGTATGTGGCTAGTATTTGTACATCTTTATTGTTACATATTTTAAAATGACATCCAGAACAGAACCAGCACAACACAATGTGCTGTATTTATGTGTGTCATTCCAGAAAATATGCTAATAAAGTGTTTAAGATAGGAGTTTGACCCTAGGATGAGGAAGTAAAAAAAAACTACCAAATGTTTCAATCCGATTAATTCATATGATAAATAGCAAAGAAGCACTTATGGGACATATGACTGCTTTTACCACTATTTTTATTGTTTATTTCACTCTAACTAGCACAAAAAATCACCATATTTATGGCAGTTGAATGCTAATTGCTAAGTGATGTGATATGAAATGCAAAATTTATAATCGTCTTCCTCCATATTTGTCTACAATTTTTAGCGCTCTCATTGACAATTTGAATCGCAAATAGAGTCATCGTATTTTATTAGTATTACCTACTTATTGAATTTATTAGAGTATTATTTATAAAACAATGATGAAACTGTTTACATATTTTTAAGTGTTTGTATTAGTTTCTGAATTTTCCAGTACTTATTTCGGAATATCTTGGTGCAATTTTTTTAAATTATTCTAAGAAATACTAAGTATTACCATTTTGGTATTCTGAACCGAGTCGAGTCCCTCCTGATTCCAGCAATATACACTCAGTTCCAAAAAAAGTGGCGCACCCAATTTTTTGGTTAACTTCAAGGTCCTGTAACTTTTATACTGGTAAACCGATTAGAAACATTTTTGTGTGTGTATGTAGCTTAACTCATTGCTAATGGATTAACTAGTTAATTAATTAGTTAACTCATTAACTCATTCAAAATAATGGAGAAATTCAGCGAGATGTTTTTTATAATTTTTTTGAAACACCCTGTGCATTACACTAGTACTTGAATAAAAAATCTATACGATCCTGTTGAAATTGCTGTCCTTAATGAACATTTTGTTTGTTTGTTCATTGTTTTATCTTAAAAATTGACGAAATTAGAGAATATTTACTGGAACCGTATTTATAGCAAAAAAATCACCTTTACATTACGACTGCAGCATTGATTGAAGCATTGAGTAGGCTTTGAAAAAAAAACAGTAACATCTCCAAGCAACCATTTTTTAACAACATTTTGTTGACATTGTGATTGTCATCAAAACATAACGTATTTTGTGTTTGAAATCAAAATGCCTATTACATCCGAACAGAATGCAAGGTTAGTTGCTTTAGTGAGTGATGGTCGTAGTACACGATACGCTGCTCGTGCAGTAAGAATTACGGAAACAACAGCTCATAGAGCCATTCGAAAGTACGGAAAGAAACTGGAAGCACAGCTCGAAAAGTGGGTTCTGGTCGTCCCCGAAAGACGTCCTGTAGAGATGATCGTTTTCTGAGGTTGCAGATTTTACGAAATCGGTCTAACACAGCTGTGAATGCACAGCAAGACCTCCGACAAGTTCGAGGTACAATAGTTAGCAAACAGACTGTTTGTAGACGGCTGCAGGAAATAAATTTGAAAGCCAGAAGACCTGCAAAAGGTCCTAAATTATTACGAGCGCAGCGCGAAGAAATTTTGTTCAAAGTTATGGACAATGGAACAATGAAGAATGGTCTGACGTCTTATTTACTGACGAATCACGATTTTGTTTCAATATGGTAGATGGCCGAAAGCGAGTATGGCGAAGAACGGGAGAAAGGTTTAATCAAGATTTGATTAGAGAATGTGAGAATTTTAATGGGGGCTCGGTCATGGTATGGGGTTGAATTTCTTTGAATAGACGTACACCTCTTTTTCACATTTTTCCTATTAGGCAGTCAATGACAGTGCGAATTTATATCGATGACGTCTTACAGCAGTATGTTCGACCTCTTGCTGAGTTAGCTGGTCAACATTTTGTACTAATGCATGATAATGCCCGACCCCATGTAGCACAAATAGTGCGAGATTTTTTAGATACTGCTGGTATCACCACATTACAGTGGCCTGCTCAAAGCCCAGATATGAATCCCATCGCAGAGTACGTTCTCGCGATAGGCCTCCAGTGACTCTACAAGAAATGGCTTATGCATTATCGGAAGAAAGGGATAACATACCACAGCAGAGGATAACCAATTTAATTTCCAGTATGCCACGCAGATTAGAAGCTCTTAGAGTTGCTAGAGGTGGCAACACTAGATACTAAAATTATTCATTGTCATGATTTGGTTGTGTGTTGCTGTAATGCTGTAATTATTAGGTATTAAAATATGGTTGCTTGGAGATGTTACTGTTTTTTTTTTCAAAGCCTACTCAATGCTTCAATCAATGCTGCAGTCGTAATGTAAAGGTGATTTTTGTGCTATAAATACGGTTCCAGTAAATATTCTCTAATTTCGTCAATTTTTAAGATAAAACAATGATCAAACAAACAAAATGTTCATTAAGGACAGCAATTTCAACAGGATCGTATAGATTTTTTATTCAAGTACTAGTGTAATGCACAGGGTGTTTCAAAAAAATTATAAAAAACATGTCGCTGAATTTCTGCATAATGAGTTAACTAATTAATTAACTAGTTAATCCATTAGCAATGAGTTAAGCTACATACACACACAAAAATGTTTCTAATCGGTTTACCAGTATAAAAGTTACAGGACCTTGAAGTTAACCAAAAAATCGGGTGCGCCACTTTTTTTGGAACTGAGTGTATATTATTTAACAATGAGTATATTTAAATTCTCCAAAGGGCAGTTTACGCATGATTGAGTTTCAAAGGATCGTGAGGATTTGAGGTACTTTAAAAAAAACGAAGCAGAATATGGGGAAGCAGATATATGGGCAAAAATGTACGAAATATCAATGCAGAATATTTCTCTGCGATTTCTGGGATTGGGAGATCTTACTTTAAATGATTTATGGCTTGAACAGTTGCCAGTTCGACATTTTTTTTATTGCTCTATCCCAGCCAAGCTAGGATTTGAATTTTAATATATGAATATTCATTTCGTTATGCTTAATATCTTAATACCACAGCTTGCTAAGATAATACATTCCGTGGGAAATATCATTAAATATTATGGAACATATTATTTAATCAAATACGTAATATTAAATTTTTAAATTTAGAGGAGAGATATTCGCGTTGCCGCAAAAGACAGACAAAGATTTTCGAGACTTTGGGCGCCCACAGACGGAGCAGCGACTTTTTGTAGGATCTGGTATGTCTGTCAGTTTGACATCTTTAGTGTACGGTTGGTGAAATACGCTGTTAGTGAAGGAACAAGCCGCTGCAAATTATTTTCCTTACCATCAATTAACGTAAAGTCTTAGTAGGTCATACTTTTAAGTTTTAAGTTTTATTTTCTTAATAAATTGTGTTTAGTTTGCGGTGATGGAGTGGACAAACGAGATTTTGGCCGAATTTATAGAATTACATCGAGAATGGCCGTGTTTATGAAAAATAAAGGATCCGGACTATGTAAATAAAAATCTAAAGGATCTATGTCTACGAATATTTGATATCTTTATTAAAAATAAAAATTATACAAATGTGACTATAAAAGATGTTAAAACTAAATACGAAATAGAAAAAATGCATTCAGAGCAAACTGTTAAAAAATGGAAAGTCGTAACAGAAGTGGAGCTGATGATGTTTATTCACTCATTCTTAAATAATTTAAATCCTCTTTGTTCACTTTGTCTAAGTTTACGAGGGGGGTTTACTTTTTTATATAATTGACATTTATACAGGGTGTCTCAAAGAGGAGAGGTTTACCACAACTCTCACGGAGTATTTTAGACCCGTTTAAAATACTAGGTCGCATGATCAGATGTGTGCAACTTCAAAATATTTAGCCACGTCAGTGAAGAATCGATCGTACTGAAAATGAGGGACTGCGTATTGGTGTGTGTGGACACCAAAAATCTTGTCGCTTACAGTCCAAGTCGGCGGACATAGTATGCCAGACTTGGTTGGTCGACAATAATTGTCAACATCGTCTGCAAAACGTGTCGCTCTGTGTGTGGATGCCTAATAGTAATAATAGTATTTTTTCCACGGTCGGGAGTAGAAATCAGTTTCTATGACATCAAAATTGAAACAGAAGTAGTCGATTATTCCCAAGGGAGTATAATGCTCCCAAGGGAGTTTACATTATGGAGAACGTTTTTCATGCAAAAAAAGAGGTAACATTGAAATTATTTATTGACATTTAAATTAAATGTAACACTTGTACAATTTTCAAAATTAATATTAGAAGGAATATTACTTTCGCTTACATTTAAAGTTTTTGTGATTGCGCTAGTGGTGGTACCTACTACAGACTACTACTCATCTACAGTTAAATTGACTAGTTCATCAGTTCGACAAGCTCCGGCAATCCCCAGAATTAATACAACCTATAAAAAATCAAAATACTAAATAATTGAAATACCTAACAACAAAAGTAATCTTACCTTAATCATTAAGAATTCTTTGTCATCTGCAGTTGATAGAAAACGGTCGATTTCACCCTTTGTCAATATTTTCGATTTTTTCGCTTGATATCCGTCAGCGGTTCTTTTCAAAAATGCCATCAGTTTGGGGAATTTGCTTATATCTATGTTGTCGTAAACTATCAAGCATGACTTAACCATAGAATATTGCGCCCATAATGTGGAAGACTTGTAATTCTTTGCATTTTCACTGAAGTATGCCAACAAAACATTCTCGCTGTATACTTGAATATTTTTCTCGGCGCACCACGTTTTGAACCGATTGTAAGCTATATCGTATAAAGATCTTGACTTCGTAGGTAACAAATTGCTTATTGCAATATTTGCAGCCTCCACAATCTCTTCCGACTCACAATTATTCATTGTGCACTAAACAAACTGTAAACTAAACCAAACTAACATCTTAATTTGACAATTCTTTTGGTTTGTTTATTTTGTAGTTATGACAATAACTCAACGACTATTAAATAAATGCTCAAATCCGAATACAATAATTCTGGTGCTACTTACTTCATAATAACAAAATATGTGTTTTTAAGTTAATGAGACCGTGGAAAAAATAGTATATACCATTCGGGAGAAATGCTATTTTGTCCTCGGTGCATTGTAGCCCTCTGGCTTCGCCCTCGGGCTTCAAATTGCACCTCTGCCAAAATAACGCATTTCTGTCCCTTATAGTATAATACTATTCTTCTAGACATCGTAGGTATGTATAAGAAACTACGAGTACTTAGTTTAATTTTATAACCAAAAATATACTTTAGAGATCCTTCCAGCCTTTTTTATTATAATTAAAAATTATGTGATCGTAAAATAAAATATGTAACTTTCTACATTAATCTGTTACAAAATTAATCATTATAGCGCCGAGTTTCGTCGGTCGTAGGTATTCTCATACAGGATTAAAAAATCATGTTAGAACTGCTTTAAACAAATAACAAACTTTTAGTACCACTTAACTGAAAGTCTTTTAACAGGATATTAACAGTTAAGTACTACTTAAATTTATAAATATTACAGATCTGAACAAGTTTTAGTACGTACAAAACTAACTGAAACGTGACAAATATAATAGTTATTAAATTGATGCCGGTTTCCGTGAAAACTGGGTGGAATTCTGATTGCAATCGGTCAATAATAGAATAATAGAATATTAATATACAGTGTCTCCTAAAATGATGGAAAAAAATATGTTTTCTCTAATTGATATTTAAAAAAAAACGTTGAAACAAGTCAGATAGTATACAGGGTGTTTCATAATATATGCGCAGGACTTCAGGATGTCATAGCTCGTCCAAAAATATAAAAAAAAGTTTCTATTAGTTTACCCTCTAAAATGCACCATTTTAGAGATACAGGGTGTTGAAATTGAAAAAAAAATTTCAGTTTTTTGCGAATATATCCGGAACCGTTTATCGCACAGAAAACAAATTTTGTAAGCATTTTCTACTCATAATACTCTATGTTTTGTGCGAAAATTTTTTTTTTTAAGTCATAATTGGTGAAGGTTTTGAAGGGGTAGTGGGTGTTTTTCTCCTCAACTTCTACGCTACTGGAAAAAGTACGATTTTGAGACCCCCATTTGAACCGCCAATGTTCTCTACACAAAAAAGGTACTCTTGGTCATAAGCTCTAAAGTCTATCGTTTTCGAGAAAAATCAACTTTTATATTGAAAAACATGGTCAATTTTTTGAAAACATGGTCAATTTTACCTTTACGGTTTGGGGAATTTGGAAGACAACTTTTGTATCATTTTTTAATTTTTTTTTAATTTTGCAATTATGAAGTTAACGTTTGGTTTCGTTACTTGTTCTAACGTTTAAATAAATTTTGTTTAATTAGTAAGAAAAAAATTTTATTTAAAAAAATTGACCATGTTTTTCAACATAAAAGTTGATTTTTCTAGAAAACGATCGACTTTAGAGCTTATGACCAAGAGTACCTTTTTTGTGTAGAAAACATTGGCGGTTCAAATGGGCGTCTCAAAATCGTACTTTTTCCAGTAGGGTAGAAGTTGGGGAGAAAAACACCCACTACCCCTTCAAAACCTTCACCAATTATGACTTAAAAAAAAAAAAAATTTTCGCACAAAACATAGAGTATTATGAGTAGAAAATGCTTACAAAATTTGTTTTCTGTGCGATAAACGGTTCCGGAGATATTCGCAAAAAACGAATTTTTTTTTTTTTCAATTTCAACACCCTGTATCTCTAAAGTGGTGCATTTTAGAGGGTAAGTTAATAGAAACTTTTTTTCATATTTTTGGACGAGCTATAACATCCTGAAGTCCTGCGCATATATTATGAAGCACCGTGTATAGAAATTGTCACTTTTCTGCAATATTTCCTATTTTTTGAGCTATGTTTGACGGAGCTATGACATTACCAAAATTTTTTTTTAAATAGGACGCTCTATGTTTCATACTATAAATAGGTAGCCCTTCTAAAGATGAATTGAGCGATATAGGTTATACTTACGACTAAAAAATTATCATTGATTACTTCATCGCCTCTTCTGTACTTTAAAAAATGTTCCTACTGTATGTATTCATTTTTTTTTTCGTATACCGTACTTATTTTAAACCTTTAACTTAAAAAAAATGTTAGCAGGAGGGATGAGACTTATGGGATGTAATTTCTTTGAAGGCAATTTCAGACGATGTTTATTTGATTTTTTTACGTTTTAAGCTGATTCCAACAATAGTATTAATTTTTCCTAACCTTCATGAGGACGATATGAGCGCTGATGATGAATGGTTCCAACAAGATGGTGCTCCTCCACATTTTCGCCTCGATGTAAGAAATTTCCTTAATGAAGTGTTCCCAAATCGGTGGATAGTCAAAGAGGGCCGCTTGATTGCCCAGAACGCTCCCCTGACTTGCTGTAATAAAATAAAAAATAGTACTAGTACAAAAACTACTGTTTTCTGTTATTTCCACTAATTGTTTATATTTTTTAACGTCTATGACAAGGAAAACTAGGTATAACCTAATATCGTCAATTTATATTAGGTACGAAATATAGAGTGTCCTTTCTGTATTTACTTTTTTCCTATTTCTGTTAAGTTACAAAGATGTACGTTTCTGTTTGCAGGTTCTTGTATTAGATTTTACAGAAAATTAAAGTTTGTATGTTTATTTTCAGTAATTAATTGTTGTCAATATTCGATAGACAAATTACCAATAAATTAGCATACCATTTGCCATTTACAAAGTTTTATATTGGGCAACCCTTCTCTGCGTTGTCAAGTTGTTATTTTATTTGTTTATATTGCCTACTATCTATTGTTTGCTGGTTTTCTGGTGTTTGCAGCGGGATTCGAACCCTTCTCATCTAAACTTCATTACGCAAGAGCTGTAATAACATTAAAAAAGTAGTTTTTCAAGACATCAACACAGTATATAAGTATTGGTATGGACAAAAATATAAGTGTATGTACAATCACGTAAATATGAATGTCTCTTGTACAGAGGGGTTAAAGAGTTTTCCCCCTAAGAGTTTAAAGAGTAAAAGTGCTAAGAAATACTTAAAACTTTTATTGTGTATTTGAAGGAGATGCCAGAAACAACTACTCCACGGGCAATGTGCCCCGACTGGCATTGCATTACTTCGGCATCTCCAGAGGAGTTGCCACATCCTTCATCGAGACCAACCACCAGACACTGACCGGTTACGCACTTATTCCGTGCTCATCAGAGTGCCGCAGTTAGCGGACTCTATGAACAATGCTGTTATATGATTGACTAAAGGACATCTGGTATGTTAGTAGTGGTGAGAAACACACAGTAGTGCCCTCTTTTGGTCTTTGCTACTATTACTAGTAGTGCTACATACCTTTATTGTGTTCCATGATGCAATTCTAAAAACTAAAAGAAAGGAAACAAAGGCGCAAATTGCATTCTTCCAAAATTTTCCCTATGACCGAAAACCTTTTAACCTGTGGTATAAATTACATACTTACGCGTAGTAATTACTAAACAAAAACTTTGGTAGGCATGCAATGAGCAGGTTTTAAGATTATCATAGTGTAATGTTGAATTTTTTATTGTTGAAAATTTAAACCGTGTTATTACTTCACATTTTATTTCAGTTGAGAAGATTTAACGGAGAATTTCAGTCTGCATAAGTGGTAACAAAACAATGTGGATTTATATTTGAAAGGGTTCATATTTTATGCTGCCATTTGTAACAGACTGTATACCAGGTATGATAAATTTGTTACCTAGTCTGCGTCTTGAGATTCATATTTGACAAGTTGTGAAGTGAACATCAAGTTTTATAAAGCCAAATATCATCCACAAAAAGGGATTATAAGAAGTAACAAGTGTTATAAGTCTGTAGGATATTATGGTACATTTTAAAAATGTTTCTATCATGGAAAGTCTGCTGTTTTATTAAAAACTTGTAAAATATCTCTTTTCCTGTTAGGAAATTTTACATTTGGGTCTACTTATTAAATGGAAGCAGATATGTTCTTAAAACATCATCCACATGGATATGAGAAGCGAACTTTTCTAAAAATTTCCGATTTCATAAAATCACCATTTTTGTTGAATATAGGCAGTTTCTTTTAATACCTTTTATTTAATATTTAAAAACAATTCAATTCAATTCAATTTGTTTAAAATTTTAGTTTTGTTGAAATATTTTAAAGAAATTTAGGCAGAACAATAATTTAAAATTTTAAAATAATTTATTTGTTTCAAAAGTTAAAAACCACAAATAAACTTTAATTAATCACGGTAGTTTATTAACCAATAGCAAATGCTTGAACTAAATTCGTACAGGGCATTCTTAATAATTTGCTTTGATACTTGAAAAATTCTGTTTCCTTTTTAATATCATTTTGTAATATAGTGGCGTATTACCAAAATAATTTCTTCATTAATCGTACGGTTGGAACATGAATCAGTTGTGGACATTATACAGGTATTAGATATGATATCTATAGGTGTATTGGCAGAAAAATATGGCGCTAGCAAATTTGGCTATCTTTTTTTGTTTTCGAGATATACGAGAAATTGAATTCGAGAGGTATCCATAACTTCTTCAAGAAGGATGGCTAAAATCTGTTAACGATATCTTTTTTCTCTCGCCTCTCTCTTACATCGCTCTATCTCTCATGGTTTCCGAGATACTCGATGATGAGGTCGAAAATAGGGTACAAAATGTTTTTAACTTAAAATATTAACTGAACTTCCACTCCGGCTGAACCTAGTGTTAAATAAGATTATACTCAACGACTTAAGAACAACTAGACAAATAATGTCCTTACCTTTTACAAATGAATTGTATGCATCAGATTGCCAATGATGTGGCTTGTTATTAGTAAATGACAGAATTGGCGACTAAGAGGACGAAAAGCAGTCTACGTATTTTATCATTTGTTATAAAGAACCAATAAATTATGAGTACGTTGGATGGGTCCATTCTAAAGCTAAATATGAATGTTGGGCGCTGATTCACTGTGTATTTAATTTGTAGGTTATGCTTATAGGAGCGATATATAACCATTTGGTGTTATCTTCAATAGTTTTCGAGATACTTGCACTTTGTAGTGTCTATTGTAGTCATTAAAATAAGAACAATTCAATACTGAACTTCATATAATAGTAAGCAAAATAATTTAACAATAATATTAATAACAAATTAAACTTAGATTAAGACAAAATCTTAATATTTTTTCTCGTTATTTTGTATTTTTCATCGTTTTTATGTGATTAATGTTTTAATAATGAAGTTTTGCAGTTGTCCTCTATCGATAAACAATTAAAGATAAATTCAAAGAGTTAATTAGATGTCGCTGAATTAAAAAAATAGACGATTCTAGTTTTGCAAAATATATAGGGTGTTCCATTAAAAAATGTTAGTTTTTGTACAACCCGTATATTTTTTAAGTTTTTAAAATTTGGAAAAATATTGTACATTATTACATTTTTTAGTGAAACTAACAGAATTTTTCTTCATTCCATGTTCATTTTGAAATTTTGTCATTACTTAGAGTACTGTAGAATTGTACCCCGAGTATTTCACTGACTATATATACCTACCGTCCAGAGTCCACTACTGACGGCGAGCAACTGACTCCGAAACATTAATATCTGTAAGTGCGTTGTTATTTCCTTCAGCAAGTACGGTACAAATTATTTTTTCTGTTACCTATGCACATGTCATACAAATATTCCTATAATACTGTTGGAGTAAAGCGTCATCATTTTCATTGATATAATTCCATCTCATAATTCATTGCTCTTACTGTTGGCACTTACTCGGTTGACATTACTGGAACATAGAGAAAAACTGGCAAATTACTATTTAAAAGCATTTTTAAGAGTTAAGGCGATTAGTACTTTATCGAGAAACACTTTGTGCATATACAAAATGTGTTTCATTTTTCAAATTTAGGGATTATAGCATCTACTATATAACGTATATTTAATGACCTAGATCTCGTTATGAACTACGGTTTTTCTCGTATTCTGGAAACCAACGTAATAACCCGATATTATAAAAACGCCCCATGGTGTTAATTAAGTGTTAGTTATGGTTTCCATTAACGGCGGCATCAATTCCGCTAACAGATGGCGCTGGCGCTGACGCGGCACTGTCACAGCTAAGCCCGACGACGTCATATGAGCTCCGTGCCACCCGCCGATTAATGAGATCCCATAATTTCCATTACGTTCAATTTGGTTGAAATTAAATTACTTGTTTTTGTTGGAATTAAATGTTTGCCAACAATATGGAAGTTTTAATAAGCTAGTGTAATTAATCTGGAGAAGCTTATTTAAATGTTCAATTACTTCGTTAGCAGTTAAGTACTTAGGTAGGTACATTTAAACTAAAACAAACTTCGCAGGACGAGTTAGCGAGACAGTATGGCAGGTAGTTTAGGGGCCTCCTTCCTTACTTCTTTTTTAAGTTATAACCTTATTAGCTGTTAATCAATACGTAATCACCTCTATATTTCATATACCTACAGTATGGCCAGAAATATGCAGTACTGAAATAAAAAAATATGTTTCTTATCTATAAACATTAACAAATTTTACAGATACTACAAAGTTAAGGTCTATTGTAAAGATAATAATATGCTCTATATGCTCACCATTCTGTTGGACGCATAACTTAGTCTTGACCACAGTATCTTGCTTAATAAGTTGTGCAGTTTTGGACTAATCGATTCCTTCCTTAATTTCTTTCCATCCTACCTCTCCAATAGAAAACTCTACGTACAGTATCGTGGTTTCAAGTCTGTCGAAATAACAGCAACTTCAGGCGTGCCCCAAGGATCTGTGCTCGGACCTTTGTTGTTTGTAATGTTTATAAATTACATAAGCTGTAACCTGCATTGCTCTTCCCTACTATATGCAGATGACTGTACGTTATTTGCAGTCATCAATAGCCTAGATCTGCCTAAATCTACAAATAGATACTGAGAGATTAAATGGTTGGTGTGCTGCTGATCATTTATTTCTTAATGTAGTCTTTTACCAGGAAAGTTAATCCTCTCCACTTCAAATAAAGGTTAAATGGTGTCGATCTGAAAAAACTCAAACAATTTAAAGATCTAGGGGTTATATTTGACTGCAAGTTAACCTTTGTACCACACATCAACGAAGTAGTGGCCAGTGTTTACGGGAACCTAGGTTTCATAATTAGGAACTCCTGGGAATTTGCAGATTCCGCCACCTTCAAATTGCTTTTGAATATTTTTGTTAAAGCAAAATTATAATATGCATCTATTATTTGGAGTCCAGGTTATCAGCTACATAAATATAAATTAGAGGGAATACAAAGACATTTTTGTAAATATCTTTGGCATAAAAATGATGGTTTTTATCCAATTAGAGGCACTCCTCAAGTTGACTTAATGAAGAGGTTCAATATTTCTGAACTAGAATCCCGCAATTATTTATCAGTTGTTTTCTTGTACAAATTATTGAACAACCAAATTGATTGTCCTTTTTTACTCAGTTACCTAAATCTGCACGCGCCATCCTTCCTTTCCCGTTCTAACAGCACATTTTACTTACATACTCGACATACTAATTTGCCTCGTCCCCCTTACATTCAATGTGTTCAAAGTATGAATCTATAAATGATAAATTTGATATCTTCTGTTGTAATATTAGTAAAATTAAACACGTTTTACTAAATGATAATTAATTATTATCAGTACATATTATTGATTTATTGAATTGTCAATTGTTGAATATTATTTATTTGCATATTACTTGTAACTAGTTAAATGATTAGATGCTTAATCTTACATTTTATATATTATGTATCTTATTGTTATGTTATCTGTTAATAATTATAGGTATGCAATGCTAATGTTCCCTACCCTATAATTGGATTGTTATCTGTCTGGGTAGTTGTCAAATAAAATAAAATAAAAAAATAAAATAAAAAAATAAAATAAAATAAAATAATTCACGGCGGTCTTGGAGGTTTCGTACCATGTTTGGAAATGTAAGTTGCCGTAAAGTTCGGAAGAAGAGACTAATTGCCATTCTCAATTCCGGAATTGTAGTGGGTGGATCGTTTTGAAAAACTGCTGTTTTCATCATCTCCCAGATGTATGCATCAGGGTGTGTAAGGTTCAGGTTATATCAAGAATAATTAAAGTATGTTTTTTCGGAAATGACTGTCACTAAAATTATCCCTAATCATTTTCAACAATTGACCAGCGATGTGACTCATCGCACCCTCTTGCTGAAACCATAGTTTAATAGAAATTACTAAACTGTGCTGAAACCACTGTCTACGCCGCAACAGATTTATTGCTCTACAGAAGCGTCTCAAGTCTTGTACTTGTACAAAAGCTATCAGAACTTTCTGCTGATACCTTTCACTGTTGACGGGGGCAATCCCATTTCCTGAACTGCTCACCATACACTCAGTATTTCTTCATGAAGAGGTGTTTCAATCAATTCCTCAGGAGGCGTAAACCTATTGAATCTAAAAGACTGCCCGCAAGCGTGCAGCTTTTCTTCCTTTGCAATTTACTGCACCATAAGCAAGGTGCATAACGGTAAGTTCTTGAAATGAGAAATTATCGTCCATTTGTAATACAAATTTTGAATAAAAATCAACAGTTAATGTTCTGATGCCAACTAACTGATGTCACAAATAATACTACGGTCTTAAAATTGGCATCTTTGGAATGTTTATTGTGGTAAAGACATTTTTTCCTCCTAACAATAAGCGTGGTTGAAACTAAAAATGTTGAACCAAATACAATATTGTCCAACTAAATCAAAAATGAATTTAGTTATTTGGGTATGATTTTAAAACATTTTCTTGCTCTACAGCCCAAACGGCTCATATGCGGACATGCGTTTATTAAACAAAAAAGGTTTATTTCCGCGTCCCCTACCACCCCTTAAAATATATCGGTATGTTTTTGGGACGCCCTACATGCTATAATCCACATGCCATAAAATCTTGCATTATATAGGTAATGTAAGATTTTGTGACACTATCTTAGAAAAAGGTTGCAATTAATGGTTACTGCATATAGCTCGTTTTTTATTAAATTTTGATAAAAGCAATCATTCAGTTTATTATAAAAGGCGTGCAATTCATTTTATTTTTAGGGCTAATATTTCACAAGTAAATGAATGACAAACATCATGCAGTTCATTAATCACACACTATGGGCACTGGAGCGGTGAAATGCAAACTTAATGGTCAAAAATCATTTATTCTGGTCACTTTCATGTATAGATGAGTAATAGCATATTTGTCTACATATAAAATGTTTGTTCGCTACAATAACAAAAGATATAACCTCAACATCGTAAAATTTCCTGCCACAGTGCCCAAGGCCATAGGCGGGTATGTTTTAAGGGGTGTTATTATTAAGAAAACTTAAAATACACAGAATATTTTATTGCAGTTAAAACAAAATATAAGATTTCCATATTTCTAGAATAAGAAATTATGCTATTAGGAAAATAGGCATTTTGCCATACTTAATAGAATATTATTACTAGAGAAAAGCGTCTGGACATATTGAACACTTTGAGAAAACAGAAAATTTTTAGTTTTTCTGAACCATCAACCCGCTTATATATGAATATAAGTATAGAAAAAGTATAGTCTGCTAAAAAGTGAAAAGGGATCAATTATATGACAAGAGTATTACTTTTAATGAATGATAATAATATCTGTGATAGTATTGGAATCCAGCGACATCTTATTGGTTAGTAGCACACTACAATAAAAGAGTTGTTTAACGTAAGGGGGATGAAAAGGGGAATATTGGGAGCATTTATTTTGCACACAATAACGATGTCAGAGAAACCCTTTTAAAAATAAATGCCGAGGATGTCTACTCCTTATTGATACAAAGTAAATCCAATAAGATGCGACAGCTATTGCCTTTGCCCGCCATGGCACACAACTCGATAAAAAGAAAAGTCAGGCTCGGAATGATGAAAAGAAAAATATCCAATTATCAAACTTTACAATTGATTCCTTTTTCTGGCAAAATATAATGTGGAATTCGTAGAATAGTAGTAGCAAAGGGATAATCCCGTTATTGTCGCACTGGAGACTCCCTAGGGCGATATGAAATGATAAAAATAATCGTGTACCGGGTGTCTCCCATGACTAAGGTCAAAATGCAATCTAAATATTATGAATTAAAGTAACTAAGATTATTTATTTTTCAGATTAAAAAAATTTCAAATTTCAGAAATGTACTGTAATATTATTTATTTATTTATTTTTTTGCAGTTATGAGTTTTGTTTTGGAGCTATGATAATAATAAACGGTAAATTTTTTTGTAATTAAAATTATATAACTGGTTGCGTAAAACTAATGTTTAGATATAAAACTCATTTAAATTTAATAATGCCAAATTCAAACCATGACAAATATACAGAAAGAAAAATATCGACAACTAGCAATATAAATTGAAAGTACATGGAAACAGAAATAAGTTCATATAATTCCATTTATTATACAATTGGTGACAGATATCACTCCATATTCATTCGTAGATGACTTCGCCCAATTAACCTGGAAGAAAGTGTAGCCACTCACAAAAAGCACTTCATAAATGCTAAACCGTTTCTTAACTAATAATAATATCTAATAGTATTAACGAATCTATAAGAAATAAGAAGCATAACCTTAGAGAGAAATGAGAATTGCATAATGCGCAAACACACGAATAGTAGTAGTAATAATAATAATAGTAATAATAATAATAGTAATAATAATAATAATAATAATAATAATAATAATACTTCCCAAGGCATCGGGGAGGCCGTGCTGAGTTTGGAGTATCTGCTGAGCAGAATGGTACTGGATGGAGCCTGCAATGTAATCAAGAGTTTGCATCCCCTCCTCTTCATGCAGGGGTCGGGGCATCAGCTATCTTCGTGCAAGGCAGCACGAAGATAGCTGATGAACTCAGTCATGGCACGACGAGCTGAATCGATCCATATATGGAGAATCAGTAAACGTAGAATTTTAAAAATTTACATTGATGGCACTGACTTTTTGAAACATAAATAGCCCAAATATTTCAAAAAGAAACCACTTTAGGTATTGCACCTAATTCCATAATTTTTTAAGATGTAAATAAAAATATGTGGGTTGCCATTTAAAAAATTGAGTTTGTGAAATTAGTTATCAATTCGGTTTTTTAAATTCCCTGTATAAGGTTATAAATCTGTTTCGTCAATTTTAGGTGCACTTAGTATTTTATATTAAGGCTGTGATTCCATTTTTTCTTGGTGATTTGATTTAGAAAATTTTAAATATTCCTTAAAACTTTGCGAGTGACAAACAAAATTTTCCGATAAAACTAAATATCTCAAAAGCACTACATTTTAGGTAAAACGAATCTTGAATAAAATGATCCATAAATTTACCAAGGAATTCAAAAATGTAATTAAAAATAGTAGTATTCCATTTAAAAGATCGAAGTTGGTATCGGCGGAAGTAGAATAAAGTGAAAAATATGTTTAGAGAAATTAACTTATGTAAGTATATTTTCAAAATTCTACCTCTAAGTACTGGTGTTACACAAACGCATCGATTCAGCTCATCCTGATATACCCTGTATATGGACATATAAAATGATGAACCCATTTGAACACTCCATAATGAAAAAGAAGGGGGTACCTGTCATATTATGTGACTGGGGTGAACCAACTTGCTGCAGATATAACCTTCTGGTAGGGTAGGTATACAATCCCAGGTAAACTTTCTCAAGGCAAACCTAGGATAAAAGACTACTAAGCTCGCCTCGACCAGTATAGGTTTTAGCAGCATCCCCGGCTACTATATTGAAGATCCTTTCTAGCGTTATTTTAAGGACTCTATTCAACATCAATCAGTAAAAATCATAAAATTTAATTTTATCCTCGCTTAAAAATATTAAATTGATTGGTGATAGGTATTATATACTCATTACCGAATAGTAGCATCTTTTATTAAACAGAACTAAAGAATATTTAGACTAAATAATAAACACTTGATAGATTGATAGATTTTTATGCCACTATCCACTGAAATAGCTTTTTTTCTTACTAATGTAATTTCTAAAATGGTTTTATTCGTTTTGTACTTTTTTCTCCAGTTCTGCACTATATATGTGTTCAGATCAAGGCGGTAAATTTTGCTGGGAAGGAATACCGCTAAGAATTATCGCCTGGTATACATTCTCATTAACTTTTAATCGATTGAATCAATTAGTTAACTGGTTCGGCGAGGCGGACCGAACTTTAATCGATAATTTACACCAGAACTCGCTGTATCGGCTTCCAGCTGCTCATTGCAGCTAACGTTTGGGAAACATTACTTAGCCACATCAAACGGATGTGCTGCAATAGATACCTATGACCTACCGAGCAATATTGCCGACTCAACCAAGCGGATATGTATTAAATTAATGTTGGTGGCCGCTGTTGGATGGAATACATATAGGATTTTGTACCAGGAAACGGTGGAATTTGTTCAATGAGATCACAGTGTGGATGATACAGGCTAGTAGACATTAATGCCTTAGACACCAATAATAAACGTCTTCTGGAGTATGAGGCCTCTTCAAGGACGATAGTATGGGAATGTAAGGAGTAGATATTTGATACATATTATGTTTATACAGTGAGTCCATAGAGTCCCGCATAAATTCATTATTTTGAAATTTTCTTTTCTTTTCTTTTTATAAGTACTTGTTTTACATACAGGGTGACCCATTAAGAATGAAAACACTCACGTACAAAATTTGTTTATGGGCCGATTTGAACCGGATTTTTTTCAAAAGATAGATCTTCAAAAGCTCTATGTTGATACAAAATTTGAAGACGAAATTTTGATTTTCAAGGTCTACTACGAATTTTTTTTTAAGTGAAAAATAGCAAGATTTTGTTAGCGATTTTTTTGTAAAAAAATCTGACTACACCACTGGATTTAGGATCTCCTCAAACGCATTTGTACCAATTTTTGCGAAAAAAAGTTCGTTCCTAAAAAAGTTATGACAATATCGGCATCACCAGTGTTTGCCTTTGTCGGTGAACCTATTCTTTTATAAAAATCGAATAGCACCCAAAGGGAAACAAAATTAAACAACTTAAACACTGGTGTAATTATTAATAAGAACCATAAAAACCAGTATACACAAAATAACCAACCATTACTCTAATATAAACAACAATTGATAGGTAACTTCGTCAAATTATTATTATTTTGTGGTTATTATGCCAAAACTTATAATATTACCTTCTTAGATAGAAAATAATTACATTATAATTTTTTATTCAAAAAGTGTGAATGAATTTGACCAGACTTCTTTTTCATTTTTAAAAATGTAATTTTCTAATCATTACTTTTTTGTATCAATTGTTCTTTATATTAGAGTAATTGTTGCTTATTTTGTGTATACTGGTTTTTATGGTTCTTATTAATAATTGCACCAGTGTTTAAGTTGTTTAATTTTGTTTCTCTTTGAGTTTTATTCGATTTTTATAAAAGAATAGATTCACCGACCGACAAAGGCAAACACTGGTGATGCCGATATTGTCATAACTTTTTTAAGAACAAACCTTTTTTCGCAAAAATTGGTACAAATGTATTCGAGGGACTCCTAAATCCAGTGGTGCAGTGAGATTTTTTATAAAAAAGTCGCTAACAAAATTTTGCGATTTTTCTTCAAATTTTTTACTTCAAAAAAAAAAACTTGTAGCAGGCCGTGAAAATAAAAATTTCGTCTTCAAATTTTGCATCAATATAGATCCTTTGGAGATCTATCTTTAAAAAAAAATCCGGTTTAAATCGGTCCATAAACAACGTTTGTACGCGAGTGTTTCCATTCTTAATGAGTCACCTTGTACATTAAATAAATTTCTTACAGGGCGACTTAATGAAGCTAGGTCGATATAAACTTTAATATAGGGAACACCCAGTACTGTTTAACATATTTGGAAAGAACTCTTTTTACGAATACGGCCATATAAGGCTTTATGGTTCTACCTTTAATAATAAGGGAAATATGCCCAAAAAAGTTCACATTCAAAATCCAATTTTGAAGTCCTTGCTGACTGCTATCTCTGAAAATTTGATAATATATCTTTTACAGTAAACCAGCTTTGGACATTTCCAGCAAATGCTGATTTTTTATTTTCACACTGTATCTACTTAAGGGAAGCGATTTTTTGAAATGTAACTATGCATTTTTTTGGGCCTAAAATTGCTCAACTTTTTCTCAATTTAATCAACATGTACCTCTACTGATTTCCGAGATGTCCAAGTAGTTCATCTTAAACTAGACACGGGGTATATGAAGTCTATTTTCTACCTTGTATTTATTTTAATTTGTTTTTGTAATTTCAATGCCTTTTTGTAAATTTCAGACAAACATTATGGAAAATATAGATGTGTTAAAGTAGTGTTATATGTTGTATTTTATTTATGTACACAAATACTTGGTATTGTGCTTTTATATTATATTTTTTTATTTTTTCTTGTATAATTATTATTTACCTTACTTTATACATACATATATTTTCGTAGTTTTATACATTTCTTATTACCAATTACCATATGTTTTTGTCTTTATATGTTTTACTTATTCCGTAATTTGGTCGTTTGTTCATCGGATACTTTACAGTAATAAATGAATAAATAATTATTATTTGAAAATACTAATAAATAGTAGTCATTAAGATCGAGAAAAAAGTAAACTCATAGTTCCAGTTTTAATAGTTATATCATTCCAACATTGACATGCATAGAATGTAATGAATGTAATGTAGTAGTAGTAATATTTATAAATGTATAAATGTACCATCTTTTAATCTACAACTGTTTGACGAAGGCTGACACTATTATTCCAAAAATTAGCAGGAATAGCAGCAGTTATTAGACACGCACTATGTGAGTTCTGTAACGTTTGACCAATGTAAACTCGAACATAGAAAAAGAATGATCCACTTTTATAAACTTGTTACAGAAAGAAATATCGTTGCTACTATCAATTCCCGTTTTGTGAGAAAAGTTGTAAACTAATTTAAATATGATCTAGGTCAAAATATTCAATTTGATCCGCGCAGAAGTTTGCCGGGATAATTCCAACTGTTGAAGTGCCAGCATATCTTAGGAAAGTTCAGGGAGGGAATAGATGAACGGCAGTTTGAATATTACATTAATGGTTCTTATCGCCATTGAACAGACTTCTTTCATCAATCACGGCAACATCAGCTGTCTGAATTACACTTACAAACAGTAGACAGCTACACAAACAAAACTGAACAATACATTCGCAGATTGCTTATGTTACGTTTACTTCTTATCCATAATACTTCCATTTGTCAAAGCAAACCTATTTCCTGAACCAATCTAAATACTGTATTTTCTTTGGGGATGGATTCAGTGAGGCATCGCACAGTATCACAGGTCTTTTAGTCATTCGTAACTTTACCTACACATTAAAGCAAGTGTTTGTATTTATATTCGGAAATAATATTAAGAAACCATACACATATTAAGTGTCTCAGTCTCAATTTAAAATACTTTTAAATTGAGTACCCATTTCCTACCTCATCTAATTAATTCCAATCCTCCATTATCATCTAGTTATTCTAGTCTCATCTACTATGTATTCATACTTTGCACTATGCAACGTTAAAACTTTTTCTTTATTAACTTTATATTTTGGTGAATATAGGAAAAGCAAACTTTTATTTTTAACTCGTTTTTCTACCAGAAAGGTGTGTAGATAAATTTCAAGAGCATTATTTATTTTTACCGTTTATTATTAAAACTATAAATTGGATTGAACTCGTGATATATAGAGGAATCTGAATAACACAAATCCATTTTTAAGTTACATTTAACTGTCTTAATATCATCAAATTGTTGAAAATATCTTTGATATAGGTAAAATAGGTTAAAAGGGAATTTACTAAACGTTACCAATGTGATTTCAGTCAAAACAACAACGGTTCTAGGCTTTACAGATAAATCATTTTTACTTGATCCTTGCTAAATCTTACTAATGGGCCTTTTCCGCTAAATTGAATTTGACTTTTTTATTAATATCAAACGTTATACTGGTACATAAGTAAAGGTAGAATCAACCCAATTTATTAAAGAATTGTAATTAAGCGAAGATATTCAAGTACAAAGTGACCAGTCTTCATGAATCATTTCAAACTGCGCGGTTCGCTGACATCACACTCCACTAGCCAATAAAATATAGACAAGTTAAAGAACGGCTCCATGTTGCCACCTACAATTTTACTTTTTTCTTGGCAACGATTAAATTTACATTCTGGTAATTTTGAAATGAAAATATTATGTATTTTTAGGTGAAATGGTAATTTTGAAATGAAAACATTTATTTTTAGGTGAAATATTCTCCATAAATTATTACTAAAGCAAACCAACATGATTATTTTACAATTATCACTTGAGCAAAATAATTTTTAGGTATTTTTCGCTATAGGTGACAACACTACATAATTTATGCTAGAATCAACTAAATGATGTTTGATAACTTAGGTTATAAAAGCTAAGCCTCCTTGTCTCAAGGATTGTTAACTGTTTACAGGATTGCTCGATCCCTATACTACAATGTAATCCATAATTGTGACGTCATCAAAGATCCAAAGATTTCGAAGAAATTTGTAGAAATAAGTACACTTTATACTGTTATTACAAACTTTAATAAATAATAATATTAATAATCATTCAAATACGAAAATTCTCTTGCAAATGTGAAATATAACAAACACAAAACAGATATATTTTGACAATTCGATTACTCTTCGATGACGTCACAAAGGTGGATGACAAAATTGAGCGATCGAGCAATCCTGTAAAGAGTTAACAATCCTTGTCCTTGTCTTAACATTGCGCACTTCAGCACTTAGAAAGTTCATATATGTGACGTAGAAATCGTTAACCATTTCACTATCAACTCTTGGAAAGTTGTCTCAAGGTATCCCTCTTCAATTTTATTCATTTTAAATCAAATTAATCAAAACACAAAACGAAAGTTAGGTTAAGCACACTTCACTTGACAGAACACAAAATGCAGGGTAGCCAACAGACAACAACGAAATGGAGTACGACGTCATGGCGCGTTATTTGAAATATATAGTAATTTTAACCACTTTTTCAAAATATATCTGGCGAAGAAAAAAATTTAAAAAAATACTTTTTAGGCATAACTAAGTATACCTATATTTTATAATAAGCAAATAAAGAAAAGATGTGGAAAAGGCCCATTCTCAAATATTTATAAAAATTTCCCTTATAACATAAATGCTACATATAAGAGAAACATTTTCTAAAAAAGCATGTACTTACAATGATAAAAACAACTTTTGATTGCCTATAAGGAATTGGCGACGTTATTCTGGGCAATTATTCTAAATCTTTTTTGTAGTTCTCAACAGCAACACATGGAAATTGTCAAGGTAACGAGATAAACAGTCTCTTTACGCAAATTTACACAAAAGACAGACACAGAAACCAAAACATAATACAACAAATTATAGTTATACGAACTATAATAAGGTATACATTGTATAACAACCAACGGATATAACAAAGACCATACAATGACTTTTTGAGCCTGCTTAAGAATTTTTACCACCGAGTTGTTCACGACAAAAAAAGTTTATGAAGAAGTTTATCCAGTTGCGATCTGTAGTACTTGCATTTTTAATTAATGTAAATAAAATCAATTAATAAACAAAAGTGTTCGAGGAACCGTTATATAAAAACTCCTAGAGTTGAGAATAATTCCCGACAAGTGAATTCAGTCTATTAACATCCTTACTTTCTTAACAGGAGTTTACACTAATGAGTGTATCGATACGACGACACGATACAAACGGACAGAAGCAAAAACTAAAAACATTCCTGAAGACAGACAATTAGCAACATCATTAACGCTTCATGTAACAATCGTATCGTTGTCATATAATAGGTTTGTTTTTTTGATAATCTCAACAGTTTCTAATAATTTGAGGCATGCGCAAATTAAAAATAATGTTTCTGTAGCACAAATCTGATTATTAGTCAGTGTTCTCTGTTAGTTATTTGGGTACTTAATTACTATTTCTTGTACGTTATATCAAACTTATTATCTATTTAAATCTCACAATATTATTCAATTAAATAAGTTCGGTAAGCGTTACGTCAATACTTATATGACTTTAATGCGTATCCATTGATATTGTCATATTTATATTACTGGTAGGTACTAGGCTTTGAAAAATTATCTAACTTGTAAGGCTTTACTTTGGTTGACTTCTCCAAAAAGTATGCGAGAAAAACCTCCTCACCCACTTTGCTCTTTTTCACATCTTCCTCGTCTGGCGAAGTTTCTCTTCTTCAAGTTCGTTTACGCACATTTCCACTTTTATTTTGTGTCGAACAAACAAAGCCATAGATAATAAAGAATAAGAAACAAGGCGGGGCCGGCAAAGTAGAATAAACAATGAGATTATCAAACGTGACTCAATTAGTAATTGATTTTTTAATGTTTTTTTTAAGATTTGTTGTAGAAAAAGATAAAATATTATACAGGACGATAACATATTTAATTATAGATTTGTGAAATTAATTTACTTCTTTTACATACTGAAAATGTTTGGAATATTTAAATGCTTCAATACACAGTGCGTAACTAGATTCAGTTACTTGACTGGTTTGTAGATTGTAATTATGTCTTATTGTTTAAAAAATTAAGTTATTTTGATGGATAACACTGAAATATGTTATGACAATATTATGTTTCCCGAAAAAAATTAATTTCAAATTCATATTTTTTCTTTATACGTTGTATTAAAATTGAATTGTGAGATTCTATTCTCTAGAAAACTAAAATCCATGCAGTCCTAGAATAGCCATTGATTGATGATTGGCATTTTCTAAACGATTTATTAAGGGCAGTCGCTCCCCTAATAAAAGTGGCCGCCACCGCTCCCTCTCCCCCACTCTGCAAATCCTATTTGCGTGGAGATATTGGTAAAGTGGGTGGCTTCATTACCGACCAACAACCTGACCACAAGCGTTAATTATCGCACCACATTGCGTCACCGCTAGTTTTGCTGATTCTCGCTCAATTACTGCACACACTGACACTGTCATCGCTGCTATTCGCCAGCTCACATCATAATTATCTTTGCTATTTCCGATTTACATAGTACAAGATGCAGTATAACATGTATTATCCACATTATTAGGTATATGTTAGTATGCGGGTAAAATGATTTTAATGAGAAAAATTAATTACCTCTTAAAATCGGTAATTATTATTTTATTAACATACAAATTTTACACTGAACTGCTACTATATAGGGGAACTGTATTGACGACATAGTTTTTTGGGAAACCATTTTTTCTTCAAGCAAGATACACAAGGTTTGTTCCTGCAGGAGTCCAAAACTGTCAGTAACTGTCAGAAGCATGCGCATTACAAATCTAAGCGTTCCAACAAGAGTCGAACGACAGTCCAGGATTTCTTGTCCTCTGTTCCAGCTTGAGTCAGGGCAGTTTGCTGATAGTTTGAAAAGTTCACTGATTCTTCGGAAACTCATAGTCCGGTGCATGCGCAATGCGCATTAACCAAAACCATTTACCAACTTTAACCTCAATTATTGTACGCTGTCTATTATTAATATTATAACTCAACAAACAATAATTATTTGTCAGAAACGGATGACATACCTCCATAATTTATAGGTTAAAAAATTATTTGGTTATTGTTTATTGTACTCTTCTTCTTCTGCTATTAAGTTCTCTAAAAATCCGGTGTTCCAGCAAAAATCAGAAACTAATCTAAGATCAGACATGCGCATTAAATCACAATCCCTGACTGTCAGGGATTTATCAGAGATTCTATGCAGGAACAAACCTACAGTCAACTTCTGCTTGGACCATAGGAGCACCGAGCGGAACTATGGGACTGTAACCGTCCTTAAGAGATTTTACAGAAAAAAAATAGTAGGTGGGTAGGTACTTAAGTCATAATCGGCTAGATCAGGTCTTCTGCTCCCTGCTCCTTACCATGATACAACTACACTGATATGCTCATAACTTGACCAAATTTCAAAATTCAAATACCTTACAGTCAGTGATATAATTATTTTCGTGTTTGTCAATTGTATTCCCGTGTTATTATAATAATTGTGAGGCCCGAGGGTTATCAAGCTGTTATTTTTATATTATAAGGTGGTATTTATTTACAGTAGTGTTTCTTATTATCTCTTCAAATTGTAAAATTTAGGTTAGAATTATATTCGGTAGGTAGGTAGGTACACAGAATGCGGTTTGAATTAAAATAAGAAAGATTGATGTTTAATCAACTATTATTTTAGTTTTCCTGTATCAATCGTGTATTATAATTTCATAATCAACGTTTATTTTATTTTGTTTTCTTTGTTTAGAAGTACTTTATTTAATTTTACTCGTAAGTGACGTCACGCTCAATCGATAGACCACGCCCCCATGCGCATTGGCATATCAGTGTAGTTGTATCATGCTCCTTACTAGTCTGTTCCATTGCCCCGTTTGACTGCTTCTTCGCAATTACCGGGTTTCACTACTTCTACATAATTACCGGCATTGGCAGCACCCAAAGTTAAGTTAAGGAGTACTGTCAATAGTTTGTTTTGAACAACATTTGTGACCATATTAGTATATTATCAAGATAGAAAGGAATCAGGTATTGCTAAATAAAACTGTCATGGCGCCGAAACTTTTCTCCCAAACCGACAGATGGCGCTCAAGTTATAATTTGAGCGGTCAAGGAGGCTCCGCGCTTCGCTCATTGTTTGAATTTGATATTTGAGTGCATTTGATATCTACTGTTTATTTAGTTACAAAATTTGTTCATTTTTCCGTTTTGATGTGAGCTTACTAATTTATACGTTATCGTAGGTATCTTTATTATGTATAAATTGTTGTTGTATTTTCCGTTTTCTTTATATTTGTGTGTATATTCTCCAGAACTCTTGTGTAGTCTGTGTGTTAGCCCGTGAAATATTGTTTAGGAAAGTTAAAATAAATGTTATATACAAGAAAAATACAAAATTTGTGTTTTTTAGCAAGTCAGATGATATACTCAATTTACTGCAGCAGCCTACCTACTGCTCGAAAAAATGTGATTTTTGTTTTAATAAGTTTTCTAATGTAAGCGTTATATTCATATAGCCAAAGAATTTATAACAATTTCATTAAATTTCCCTCATTCATGTATTTTAATAATTTGTTCAAACATTATTTGCCTTAACAGTATATTTATACTGATGCAATATGTAATAATGATAAAACAAATTTGGTATTACAGCCTTGCCCTCATAATAATAATAATAATAATAATAATAATAATAATAATAATAATAATAATAATAATAATAATAATAATAATAATAATAATAATAATATCTCTATCCCTTATTTTCATCTCGATGATGAGCCCAGAAGTTAGAGACTTGTGTGGGAGAGGGAACGGCATATTATTATTTTGTGGGCCCAGGAACAGCTTACGATGTTATAACTTTAACTACCATTTAGTACGAGAATAAGGGAAATCTGTAAAACCTTATTAATGAAAGTGAATTTATGAATTGTCATATACAGTAGTATTGCAGTACCTACTAGTTGCATATTAAGAACGCTATCAGTTTTATGGACACAGATTTAATATAGGAGCAATTAGAAAAAGTTGACCGTCAATTGCGGAGAATAATTAAGAACTTGACGTCTTTAAGCCCTCAGCTACGGAGCTCCACAAGTGATAAAATTGTCGTTTCATCAGTAGTTTTTAAAAAATAGTAATCTTTATACCAGCCACCAACTTAAAAACTAGAAAACATGATCTTATCCATACACTATCTACTCTTTTGGTAACATTTTTTACTTGGTATTAACATTTTTCATCATTTCTTTTTCATTAGAGCATTTTACGGCTGCAATTTACCATATTTTTTTATTATGTACAGGATAACAACTAAAACATTGCTGATAATATTAAAAATTGTTTAATATCAGATTAACCTCGCGTGAAATAAAATTTCATGGAGTCGCGTACCCACGGTTTTCTTCCTGTTATTTAACGGATTATTAAGGTATTTAAAAATGTAGGTGTACGTCAAGTATAAAAATTTAATTAAAACATTCCTTCAGAATTAAAAGCTGGGAGAACGCGCAAAGCTTTTTCCTTTTTCAACGCGGGTACAGAAAGGTGGACCTTCGTATAATATACGTTCATTTAAGTCTTTTAGAATTGCAAAACTCCGGTAGCTTTATTACATTGTATGTTGAAATTTTAGAGGATTGATTACGTAATAGTTTTTAGAATTCAGATTTAATTGCATTCAGTGAGTTGAGAGCTTTACCCGCACTTCAAATTTAGCAGAAAGCTTGAAGAATTGGAGCGTACTTTTAAAGTCTGTTGCCGCATTTTCCGATTTACTAACGATTAAGAGGTTTAGTGTTCACGCAATCCAGTATTTACAGATATAAGTTAAAATGGTGGCACATTATCCTTCTTATTTTTAAAAAAGACACTCACAGGATGGTACATTTTTAACTCGGCAATCTTTGCAATCAGAGAAAAAGTATGATACAAACATCTGACCAAATATTATATAGACAAATTATAGCAACACAGTTTTGTGACCAACAATATTTAAAACAAAAGCTTTTTGTTTACATTATTGCCCAAGCATTTGGTCCAATCAAAAAATGCCATTTGAATTTACCGCCTAAATTGTTAGGGGTTTTGTGACTGTCACTAATGGGCGTGGTTTACCCAGGTAAGTAGCCATGCATAAACGTAGAATCGGCGATCGCGAGAGGGATCGCCAATGATTTTACAATTGTCTTTTAATAGTAAATATTAAATACTATTATAAAGAGTGTAGTAAATATTATACACATATGTGTATAAATTGTTGTTCTTGAATATGTAAATCTTAAACTTTGTATTTACTAAAATAAAATATTCTAATTTGTACTTTTAGTTTTATAATTATTATTTTCAACCCTTAAAACATAGCTGTCCATGCCGTTGGGCACTTTGACAGGAAATTTCTTTAAATTGAGGTTGTGTTTTTTGTTATTCTTGGAAACGATTCTTTTATATACTGACAAATAGGCAATTACTTATCTATACATATTTCATCGGAGATACAAACGTTGCCTACTCCTATGGTATTAAAGGCAGATTTTTCATAACAACAATCTTATACAGAGAGCTCCAGAATGATTGTCCGGTACGGGAACGCAGCCTATCCTGAATATAATCAAAATTTATTTCCATTTGCTAAAATTACTTTCTTTTTAACTGTCAATTTGATAATTTTCATATTTGACAGCATTTGACGTTTACACTCGTGGCGTTGACCATTTTTCGTGTTGAAATTGTTTTACTGAAGTATCATTTGCGTTTAAAAGAGTATTTTTCAATACTATACAGTTTCAGAGACTAATAATCAGGTTGGTAATTTTGTATTTCTTAATATTGAAATTAATTATAAGAACCATAAATTAATGTTTTTTAACGCTCCACAATTCACAGTTTGAATAGGTTATACTGGTGATACATAGGAATAGAATAATACAAAATAATAACTATATTATTTTTAATAAATTGTCTTTATTTTTTTTTTAACATAACCTATATTTACTGACGTACCATGGCATGGAACAAATCAAATCAAACCAGTAAATTCCCTTGCCTGCGCTCATGATTCTAGTGAGGATACTAAAAATAGAAAGGCGGCACATAAAAAATCATTATGAAGCGGCACGGACAATCATTCTGGAACTCTCTGAATATATGTAATACACCCAATTTTCAAAGCTGGGTTAATAATATGACTTCAATGATGCCCCGTAACTTTTTTGTGGTACAGCTGTATGACTCCTTGTAGTTTGTTTTGTGTTAACGGTATTAGTTACACCACCTATAACAGAATAAAAAACAGGAAAACAGAATGAAATTTATTTAATTTGCCATTTATTTATTGTTATTAAATATTAGGTATACAGTGGCTTTTTGAGACAAACTTTAGAAATTTGCCTGATACTACAATTTCTATATTTATTTTGAACACTCCTGGTTTCCTGTTTTTTATTATTTTACAGATGGTGTAATCCCAAAACAAACTGCAATGAATGGCTTCAATAGGTTTGCTCCAGCAGCCTGTCATAAATGTTGGAAACAGTCAGGAGTTTGCGCATTACGGAATTACTGTTCCAGGATCTAAATGTCAGTAACATTTTACATAACCTTGTTGTTCCTGCAGTTGTTAGTGAGTTTTCTGAGATATTGGAAACCTGTTTTAAAAGTTTGCAAATTTTGTACGAACATTGCTGAACATTAACCAATCTTTTTCGTGCTTTTTATTCGAGTCCTCTGTGACGTTGACAGACACCGTGATTTTGAGAGCTTTCAATGTACAGATTATTATTTCACTGTGATTTTTGTATTTTTGTGTGTGGCATACAATTTACGTTTACTTATAAATCGTATGCCCAAGTTAAGTTACTTTCCTTAAATTTAGCTAAGAAAGTGTGCAAATCGTAAGCACTTAACATATTTCAAACTTGTAACCTAATAAAAATATTGAAATGGATTTTACGGATGAAAATGATAACAGTTCATCGTAGAGTGAATATTATTATAATTAGGACGTTCCAACTGAAAATGTTTGTAAACATAACAAACAATGTTACTAACAATCATGCACACTGCACCCTTGTTGCCAACATGTTTTCCTTGCTGGAACAAACCTAATGTCGCATTAATTTAAATGTAAAAAATATATTCTAACTTTAGCCAAAGATCGCAGAACCCTAGATAGTTGAATGAATGGCTCCCTCATAAAATTGAACTCTAAGTTGGATCCTAAGATAGAAAAAGAGGTATGAGAATCAGATCAAATACATTGAAATAGTTAGTGGATGACTTTACCACACACCTTAGTACCATTTTTTTAATTCTTTTACATTTAGACCGCTCAATTTGCAATTCAAATTATAAATCAGAGAATATAAACATTCATTGGCTTATATATGTATCTTCTTTACTGGGCATCAGAATTAAAATAAAAAACTGTAGGAACATTTCATTAAACTTAAATTTTTTATTTATAATAATAATAATAATAATAATAATCGTCTTTATTTCCAAATTAAATAAACGGTACAAACAGAGATTACAACAAACGTAGTTATATATAATTTGGAAATCTCAAGGGGAAGTTCACATCTAAGTGTGTTCTGCCACTTAACCCTTGAATAAATAATAATAACATAAAAGTAAGTATATATAGTGATAGGTACAAAACAAATGTTTATTTGAAATTTATATTAGGAGAAATAATAAAAGCTGTACTATTTCTATAAAGAGATTAAAACTGCCTTCATGTATTCTTTAAATTTTATAACATTAATTGACTGCAATGAGTGGAACCTCGTTATACAATTTGTAAATGCAATATCTAAAACCTCGCTCATAAAATGAAGTTTTATGTACAGCAGGGCTGAGTAATTCTTTAAATCTAACATTGATATTATGAACATCACTTCGGAATGTTATCTTATTATATAAGTAAGGTGGCGTATTTGTAACATTATCCCCATATTGCATACCAATAGATTGTAACGTTTAGATTTAGTTATACTGTACTTTTGTTATTTTAATTTAGGTTATTGCGAAAGCAGTTATTTCGAGCCACTCTGTATATAGCAATTTGTATGTCGGGTCGTTTTTTGTAATCAACATTAATGTCCTTGGTGGAAAAGTCACACAGTGAATGGGGGAACTATCCTTGGTGGAAACTACAAGCTATTCCTATCGGTACCCTATTGGCTACTATTTGAATTACTGTCATATTTTATTTTCCTTTTTCGTAGCAATTAAGTCGGTTTTAATTATCAGATTTGGACAGCAGATCTTAGCTAAAATTATACTTTATCCTGTTATAATTTTTATGATCATCGTCATCGTAATTCTCCAAATACGTTCCCGCCAACTTTTGTGTCTAGATTTTGGCGGGAAATGAGGTTCGAGAAGGTTCTGGTTGGCATTCAGCGACTGGTAACTCGAGAAATTGGTGCGACATTTCTCTGCATTTTGATAACACATTCGTGCTCCATTTATTGGGATATAAGTAGAAAAGTGTTAAATAATTGTGTTTCTAGTTGTTTTGGTGATTACCGTTTATCGTTCTGAAAACACAATTTCAGCTTTAGCTGGATTTAAGCGATTCTCTCGAGTAAGACGAGTTTATGTAACATCAGCTGGATATTTGAGTATCTCAAATCCAAGCCTACTTCTACTCTTGGACTACTTGGAAGCCGCCCTCCATCTAAGTAAGTACTGTTGTTGTTTTCCTAGCTTTCTATAAATCTTATTTCGTATTTTCTCCCTATTATAGGGCTTCTAGTTAAAGGTGTAAAATACCGCACTGTATGCGTGATGGATCTGGGATAAATTCCGTCTGTTGTACATCTTTATAATCTAGTTGTACCTTCTGGATGCTGTAGCTGGTCCTTGTAGTGATTTAATCAACATGATCGCCGAGTATAGCTTCTTGGAACCTAGAAGTCGCATTTCGAGGACTTAACAAGTAACATTTAAGCTAGACCTTTATATTTATCTATGTTTATCTACTATTGATAATAAATGATTAACGTTATTTTATGACATGCTAAGATAGTCAAGTCTTCCTAAAAAGTATACAGCTACCTAAACAAAACTTAATTACTTTTTCTAGTGGTAACTTAATGATTTTTCATACTTCTGTATAGTACGAGTCTGCCGGTTTATTAATTTGTGTTTAGTAGATCTTATTCAGGATAATTAATAATAATTAATCAATTGTTTAATAGAACATAAGATTTTTTTTTATGTTTTTGTCGTTATTCATATCGCCTTCTGGCCATTGTTTTTTTATACGGCCACAGGTAGAGTCACTAACGAATAGAAATAAATTGTAGATAGTGGATAAACCTTTTGGGTTTTATGTTTAGTATTTAAGTACAAATAATATATTTAACAGTTAGCTATATATATCACAGAATTATCTGACACTGTCAATTTTTTCCTTGTTCGCCACTCGTGATCACGTGCGGTTACATTTTTTTATCTTGAAAGTTTTGTTAACCGAATTACCAGATTAAATTTACCTTTATTTTTTTTTGTTCAGACTACCATTCTGATTTTATATGGTAATTACCATTTATTCTTGTATTTATATGGTGGTATACAATTGAGACCATTTCCGATACTTCCATACATTGGGAGGCTCTTGTTTCTTTTTTTGTAAGATATATACAAATACGTTGTGATATTCAAGGTGAATACAATTATTGATTTTACACAGAGTGGATCACTTATAGATGTGAATATATAGACTACATCATTAAATATTTAGTTGTTTTTAACTTTCGTGTATTTTTGTTAATATTCCTAACTCTTACAGGGTGAACTATAGATAGTCAGATTAGTAAATATTTATATAGGTATATACATATAGGTAGGTGTAATTAACGCGTGAAATTGATAATATTTCACCATACAGGGTGAACCAAACGTAGTGTATTTTTGTTTTGGTATTGATTTTATGCATATTAGAAATATTAGTGAGATCTTATTTTTTTCTTTAAAGTCACGGTAAGCTTTAGCTATTGCAACCTTATCGCTATAGATTTATTGGTTTATTACTTCTGTACTTACGATTTAGTAACCGAGTCTTAAGTGACTTGAAACCTAGGGCAACGGTTACTGGCGCCCATTAAGAACTGGTCCAATAAATAATTAACCGCACGACCAGCTCCGACTACAGCTAGCCTAGTGTTTCTTGCACCTTGATCAGCAAAGGACCAACTAACATCTGGAAGGGGTTCAGGTAAGCTCTAAACCCCCCCTCTGACGAAAGAAAGGTAGCAAATTGGCGCCCAACGTGGGGCCGTGGCCTTGAAAGTTAAATAATTTTTTTTTTATATTACGCTATTTTGTTGTAGATTATAGTACTAATAGGGATTTCCCATTGGTAAGGGTTTTGTTTTCTACTATTATTTTCGTGTATCTATTTGAGGTTTAGTTGAAAGAACTTTCCGCGTAATTTTTTTATTTTGTTTTTTTCCTCTCAATTTTTTTTAAAAATGTCGGTTGGGGCAATGAAAATTGAAATCAATCGCTTGGAAAAAGATGAGTTAATTTATGAGTTGTCTTTTAGAGGTATAACTGAAAAGCAAACTGTTAACGAGATGCGTAAAACTTTGCGTAACATTATTCGTCTTGAGAAATCTGGATCGAAGCTAGCTTATCCTAAATATCCTTTCAAATTTGAGGAAGATTATAACTACCTTGCATCAAAACTTTCCGAAATCAAGGAGTTAATCAAGGATTTTTCTGATAGTGATTCCAGCCCTCAGTATCTGAAGATCATGTCAAAGATCTCTCACGCTTTTGAGAGAGCCAATAGATGTCAACCTTCTGAGGAAGATGATGCATGTAAAAGATCCCAACTGTTAGTTTCTATATTAGATTCTCAGTCTTCACTTTTATATCGTGTTAAAAGGTTTAAGCGATTGTCTCACTCTACTGTGCCCTTAGACATTCAAGTCGCAAGTATATCTAATGATGAGTCAGAATCGGAAGGAGAGTCTACCTTTTCCGAGGATGAAAGAGGTCCAACTGTTTCAACTCCCGTAGCTTCCTCGGCTACTATCTTTGATAAGCCGAAGGCGGTCCCAGTGTACAAATGGAACCTTAGATATGATGGTTCATCGATGTCCCTTAACGCTTTTTTGGAAAACGTTAAGGAGTTGAGTACTTCTCGAAATGTTTCCAAATCCCAATTATGTGCCTCAGCAAGTGATTTGTTTACTGGCAAAGCCAAGATTTGGTATAATTCCGTTAGGGATCAAGTTCATTCGTGGAATGAATTGGTCGAGGCTTTAAGGAAGCAATTCTTGCCTAGTGATTATAATGATCGACTGTTTGAGGAAATAAAGCATAGAACGCAAGGTCCCAATGAATCGATTGGTTTGTATATAGCAACTATGGTGAATATGTTTAATCGTCTCACTTGTTCTATATCTGCTGGTGTCAAACTTAAAATTCTTTTAAAAAATATTGCACCCTTCTATCAAAGTCAGCTAGGTTTAGTGAAAGTACAATCCATTGAACATTTGATTGAATTAGGAAGAGAGCTAGAGGAACGGAAGGAATCTATCGAATCTTTTGTTCCACCTCCTAGGAACAAAAGGTTGATGGAACCAGATTTGGCATATATTTACACTGACACTTCTGACTTCTCAAAGCCTTCTACCTCCGCTGGTTGTGCCTCACTATCATCAACCAATTTGAACTGCTGGAATTGTAAGTCTGTAGGTCATCGGGCTTCACAATGTGATCGACCTAGGACGAAGTATTGTTTTAGATGTGGGTTCCCTGAACATACAGTTAAGTCATGTCCGAAATGTTCGAAACGCTCGGGAAACGGGCAAGGGAGTCGTTAATTGATCGTGGAGTGACATCCCTAACCCCCTCAGCGATCACTGGCGTGTCTTCAATATTGTCAACCAATCAATTAGCTGTTCTAGATTTTATTTTGGGTCATGCGGATGGCGACGAACGTCCATATCTGTCTGTAAAAATTCTGGGTATTACGCTAGATGGATTATTAGATAGTGGAGCTTCCACAAGTATTGTTGGTGGACCTGGATGGCAAATTTTGGTGAAATTGGGTCTGGAACTAAATGTTGACGATAAAGTGACGTGTACTGTAGCGGACGGTAGTACTTGTAAAAGTATTGGCTCTGTCAATGTTCCATTCACCCTTGAGGGTAAAGTTATAGTACTTCGCATATTAGTTATTCCTGTTTTGCCGCATACTCTTATTTTAGGGGCGGATTTTTGGAAGCGAATGGGTATTGTCCCCGACTTACGCCGTGGTAGTTGGAAGTTTTCGCCTGAATCACCAATGTGCGACGCATTTGCTCACTCGATTTCTTTGCAATCTCAACCAGAATTAAATCCAGAGCAGGCCAAGGTTCTCGAAGATTTGATTATTAAGTCCTTTGAAGTAATGGGTGATAAATTAGGCTGTACTTCTCTCGTGGAACATGAAATCGTCACTTCCTCTAAGCCTATAAAACAGCGCTACTACCCCGTTTCTCCTATTATGCAGGGTCATATTAATGAGGAACTAGATAAGCTTTTAGCGGAAAATATTGTAGAACCTAGTTCAAGTCCATGGTCCTCGCCCATCCTTCTAGTGAAGAAGTCTGATGGTTCTTGGAGGTTTGTGGTCGATTTTCGTAAATTAAATATCGTCACCGAACGCGATGCATATCCATTACCTTATGTCTCCGCCACCTTGGATAAATTACGGGATGCCCGTTATTTGTCGTCTTTGGACATAAAGTCTGCCTATTTTCAAGTTCCCTTGTCAGAATCCTCCCGGCCATTAACAGCTTTTACGGCACCAGGAAGAGGGTTATTCCAGTTCCGTAGATTACCTATGGGGTTGTCCAACGCTCCGGCTACATGGCAACGCTTAATAGATCATGTGCTTGGTCCAGAGCTTGAGCCATATGTGTTCGTCTATTTAGACGACATAATAGTAGTCACGCAGTCGTTCGAAAAACACGTTCAAATTCTTTCTGAAGTGTTCTCTCGTTTAAAGGCCGCTAATCTTACAGTATCCAAGGAAAAATGTCGTTTCTGTCGTCCAGAACTTAAGTATTTGGGTTACATAGTTGATCGCAATGGTTTACATGTAGATCCGGAGAAAATAAGTGCTATCTTAAATATTCCGACTCCAAAGAATGTATCTGAGGTAAGACGAATTATTGGATTAGCCTCATGGTACAGACGATTTGTTCCTCAATTTTCGACATTGATTGCACCTCTATCTGGTCTTACCCGGAAGAATAAATCCTTCATGTGGGATCAGGCTTGTGATGAAGCTTTTCAGTCAATAAAGGATTCTCTTGTGTCCGCACCTGTATTAACGTGTCCCGACTTTTCGTTACCTTTCACTGTGCAGACTGATGCTTCTGGATTTGGGATAGGGGCTGTCCTCAGTCAGGAACATCCTGATGGAGAAAAGGTAATATCTTACAATTCTCGATCACTCTCACGAAATGAGCGAAACTACAGTACTACAGAGCGTGAATGCCTGGCAGTACTTTGGGCTATTGAAAAACTGAGACCGTATCTTGAAGGTTCGAAGTTCAAGGTTGTAACTGACCACTATAGTTTAGTGTGGTTGAACAATTTACAGAGTCCCACAGGGAGACTCGCTCGCTGGGCGATCAGGCTGCAATCATACGATTATACTGTGGTCCACCGTAAGGGAAAGGACAATATTGTGCCGGATGCCTTATCCCGGACAGTCCCAGTGGTAGATCTTGTTAAAGAGTCCCGTACGAATATTTCTGAGATATCCGATTCCACGACTATTTCCGATGTATGGTATTTAAGCCTTCTTAATAAAGTCTCACAGAATCCTTATAAGTTTCCGTCCTTCCGATACGAAAAATCTAAGCTATTCAAACATGTAAAGCCTAGGTATCCTGAGTTGGCTTTACCTGAAGATTTTTGGAGAGAGGTTGTACCTCGTGAAAAACGTAAAGAACTGATTGAAGAGGTCCATACAACCCAATGTCACACTGGTGTATTTAAGACTTTTCACAAACTGTCTGAAACTTATTATTGGCCTAAAATGCGTTCCGATGTATCTGCTATCGTGAAGCGTTGCAAGGTATGTTTGGCAGTCAAACCGGAACAGAGACCCCCTTCAGGATTAATGTTGAGTTCCCAAGTTTCTATATCGTACCCCTTTGAATTACTAAGTGCTGACCTTGTTGGTCCCCTTCCGAGAACTACTTCGGGCAATTCATACATATTAGTTGTAGCTGACAGTTTCAGTAAATTTCCGATCTTCTTCCCCATGCGTTCGGCTAAAGCTTCTAAGATTTGTTCCCTAATCGAGTATCAAGTATTTCTGGTTTATGGTTGCCCCAAGGCTATTATTGTGGACAATGGTGTCCAATTTCGTTCAAAAGAGTTTACGAATTTAATGAAATCCTATGGTGTGACTATAAAATATACAGCGTATTACCATCCACAAGCAAATCCTTGCGAACGAGTTAATAGGGTTCTCAAAACAATGCTGTCAACTTTCTCGTCCGAAAATCACCGTACTTGGGATAAGAACCTTCCAAAAGTTGGCTGTGCCATTCGCACTGCAAGACATGAAGTTACTTCTTTTTCACCGAATTTCATAGTCTTTGGAAGGGAAATCACTCTCCACGGTGATGAATTTGACGCAGATAGGCTTATCCAATTTGATAGGCAGTCTATTAACGATGAACGTTCTCGCGGGTTCTCTCGAATTTATGCTGACGTGAAGTCGAAATTATTCAAGGCTTACGAGCGTAGTAAACAGAATTACGATTTGCGTCGAAGAGATGCCCAATACTTACCTAATCAGCAGGTATGGCGTCGTAACTATGTTTTATCGAATGCAGCACAGTTTTTCACAGCTAAACTTGCTCCGAAGTATATCGGTCCCTTTATTGTTTCAAAAAGACTATCTCCCTGGACTTATGAATTGAAGGATAAGGACAATAAGTTCCGTGGCGTATGGAACGCTAAGGATTTGAAGGCTCATCCACCAGATGAGTAGCATTAGGTTCAATTCTCAGCCTGACTAGCCAGCATCGTTACCGAAAAAGATTTCTTTTGGAAATCTTTTTCTTTATAGTTAAGGGGGATTTGTAACGTTTAGATTTAGTTATACTGTACTTTTGTTATTTTAATTTAGGTTATTGCGAAAGCAGTTATTTCGAGCCACTCTGTATATAGCAATTTGTATGTCGGGTCGTTTTTTGTAATCAACATTAATGTCCTTGGTGGAAAAGTCACACAGTGAATGGGGGAACTATCCTTGGTGGAAACTACAAGCTATTCCTATCGGTACCCTATTGGCTACTATTTGAATTACTGTCATATTTTATTTTCCTTTTTCGTAGCAATTAAGTCGGTTTTAATTATCAGATTTGGACAGCAGATCTTAGCTAAAATTATACTTTATCCTGTTATAATTTTTATGATCATCGTCATCGTAATTCTCCAAATACGTTCCCGCCAACTTTTGTGTCTAGATTTTGGCGGGAAATGAGGTTCGAGAAGGTTCTGGTTGGCATTCAGCGACTGGTAACTCGAGAAATTGGTGCGACATTTCTCTGCATTTTGATAACACATTCGTGCTCCATTTATTGGGATATAAGTAGAAAAGTGTTAAATAATTGTGTTTCTAGTTGTTTTGGTGATTACCGTTTATCGTTCTGAAAACACAATTTCAGCTTTAGCTGGATTTAAGCGATTCTCTCGAGTAAGACGAGTTTATGTAACATCAGCTGGATATTTGAGTATCTCAAATCCAAGCCTACTTCTACTCTTGGACTACTTGGAAGCCGCCCTCCATCTAAGTAAGTACTGTTGTTGTTTTCCTAGCTTTCTATAAATCTTATTTCGTATTTTCTCCCTATTATAGGGCTTCTAGTTAAAGGTGTAAAATACCGCACTGTATGCGTGATGGATCTGGGATAAATTCCGTCTGTTGTACATCTTTATAATCTAGTTGTACCTTCTGGATGCTGTAGCTGGTCCTTGTAGTGATTTAATCAACATGATCGCCGAGTATAGCTTCTTGGAACCTAGAAGTCGCATTTCGAGGACTTAACAAGTAACATTTAAGCTAGACCTTTATATTTATCTATGTTTATCTACTATTGATAATAAATGATTAACGTTATTTTATGACATGCTAAGATAGTCAAGTCTTCCTAAAAAGTATACAGCTACCTAAACAAAACTTAATTACTTTTTCTAGTGGTAACTTAATGATTTTTCATACTTCTGTATAGTACGAGTCTGCCGGTTTATTAATTTGTGTTTAGTAGATCTTATTCAGGATAATTAATAATAATTAATCAATTGTTTAATAGAACATAAGATTTTTTTTTATGTTTTTGTCGTTATTCATATCGCCTTCTGGCCATTGTTTTTTTATACGGCCACAGGTAGAGTCACTAACGAATAGAAATAAATTGTAGATAGTGGATAAACCTTTTGGGTTTTATGTTTAGTATTTAAGTACAAATAATATATTTAACAGTTAGCTATATATATCACAGAATTATCTGACACTGTCAATTTTTTCCTTGTTCGCCACTCGTGATCACGTGCGGTTACATTTTTTTATCTTGAAAGTTTTGTTAACCGAATTACCAGATTAAATTTACCTTTATTTTTTTTTGTTCAGACTACCATTCTGATTTTATATGGTAATTACCATTTATTCTTGTATTTATATGGTGGTATACAATTGAGACCATTTCCGATACTTCCATACATTGGGAGGCTCTTGTTTCTTTTTTTGTAAGATATATACAAATACGTTGTGATATTCAAGGTGAATACAATTATTGATTTTACACAGAGTGGATCACTTATAGATGTGAATATATAGACTACATCATTAAATATTTAGTTGTTTTTAACTTTCGTGTATTTTTGTTAATATTCCTAACTCTTACAGGGTGAACTATAGATAGTCAGATTAGTAAATATTTATATAGGTATATACATATAGGTAGGTGTAATTAACGCGTGAAATTGATAATATTTCACCATACAGGGTGAACCAAACGTAGTGTATTTTTGTTTTGGTATTGATTTTATGCATATTAGAAATATTAGTGAGATCTTATTTTTTTCTTTAAAGTCACGGTAAGCTTTAGCTATTGCAACCTTATCGCTATAGATTTATTGGTTTATTACTTCTGTACTTACGATTTAGTAACCGAGTCTTAAGTGACTTGAAACCTAGGGCAACGGTTACTGGCGCCCATTAAGAACTGGTCCAATAAATAATTAACCGCACGACCAGCTCCGACTACAGCTAGCCTAGTGTTTCTTGCACCTTGATCAGCAAAGGACCAACTAACATCTGGAAGGGGTTCAGGTAAGCTCTAAACCCCCCCTCTGACGAAAGAAAGGTAGCAAGATATTGACTCTTCCAATTTATCAGTAAAATATTTAGGATTTTTTAACATAAAGTGTTTTACGGAAATGAACTTAGGCAGTAAAGAGCAAACATTTAGATGTGCAGCATTAAAAACAGAATTTACCATTTAAAAGATTACCCGAAGTAAAATAAAAAATTATACAAATAATATTTCCTATGAACTACAAAGAATAATACAATCCCAATAGTACAAAAACTAAATAAAATGAAACCACAGGCAATCTTATCAACAGTAAAAAAACTAGCAAAAAATGTGTCAGTGAAACAGAAGTAATATATATTCCAATGTACCAATGTATAACTTTTACAGGTGGGTCCCTAGCCACAAATTGAATTGAAACTATAATTACATGACCCCATCCAGATCCATCAAGGATGAAAATTTATATAATTTATTATCTATTTTACATAATAGTTTACCCTCGGAAGACCATACACTTCTTGGACCAAACTTCTCGCAAGCTTTTCTATAGACAGCAAACCTCCTACTATTTAAGTCTTCTTTGATTACCATTTTACTACCCTTTAATTTACTTTTACTTTTGAAAACTTTTTGTTTAATTTGATTTCTACAAAACCTCACCATAATAGGTTTAGTTTTACCCTCTTTATTTTTAAGTCTGTAACAAAAATCTATATCATTCTCATTAATCTCAATATTGAGCTTCTGCTGCATAAGGTGTGCAATCTTGATATTAAGATTTTCATCTTTTTCTTCCGGTACACCATAAATTCTAATATTATTTTGTCTTGAGAATTGTTCTTGATCATCACTAGTCTTGGAAATATTTATTATTTTAGACTCAAGTTGGTGAACCTTCTCGTGAAATACCTTGGTGATAGGCTCAATACTTACAGTTATGGCCTGAGAAATTCTGTCCATTAATTTAGATATAAACTTTTCAGAAGCCAATATCTTCTCTATAACTCGCTGAATCAAATTTTCATCATCTTCAAGACGTTTACCACCTCTAGTTTTAGGGGCGTCTGCCATTATATATTATTATTGACAAATGTTTACTTGTAAAATAGTTAATTTAACCGGAACCACACAAGACCTGACTACTCTACTTGACGACGTGTCTCGAATAATGTATATTAATTTGTATATGAATTATGTATATTTAAATTTATTTTCATTACCAAAAATGTGCATGAGTTAAATTTATATATTCCTAATAGAAATAAAAAGAAAAATGGTCAGTTTCTGACAATCCATAAACTTTGCTGAGTTCCTGAATGTTTGCTCCTCTTCAGTGGAGGTCGCACTGAAAGACAAAAGAAAAGGGTGCACAAAATTGTATCCTTTTTAAAATAGAAAGGGTATAGATTTATTGAACACTACTCAATGAAAATGAGGAGATTACAGTCTATAGTTCTTTATCCATGTGGGTTAGTTCCTCTAATGTGAGCTCCAAAGCACCTCAGCCATCATAGCTGGCCTGTTGTGCACCCCATTGATCCAGCGAACATATTTTTTTTGCATAAAGTTCAAAAGTCTTCTAGCTGAAATGTCTCTTAGCGCACAAGATTCCAAGAATAGTTCATCCAGGCGTTTTAGCTTACATTCCCCTTACATTTTCACCTACATCATCACAGACCCGGTATACCGGGCCTTCTGCCAATCTTAGATTATAGAGATGCTTCTTGAGATAGCAGTGTCCTTGTTATGAGCCTGTCATATTCCTGAGCTCGAGGTTTACTGATACCCAGCACCTCTACAGCTGTTTTTTTTGTGAAGGACCTTCCGTCAGTGTCGCACGACTCTCTTTTGGTTTTAAAACCCACTAATTCCTATGTTATAGTTTCACCCATTTTCCGAGGCGTTCTGACAGCTCAATAAGCAACTCCACAAGCTAACTCCGGTCCTATGAAAGTCATTTCAGATCCCTTTCTTGCACAGGAAACGGTCGTACACTGCACTTCACCACATGGCAAGAATTAATAAACTTTGCTGAGATCACGGTTGGATACTAGTGAAACATTTTTTAAATAGAAGTAAGTTTTCTTGTGCTTTTTACTGTTTCAATTTGTGAGATTTGCTCTACATATGTTTCGGTTTGTTAGGAGTTTAGTATACGTCGTACTCTTGCAAAAGGCCTAACAAGCCGAAACATATGTACAGCAAATCTCTTAATAAAACATTGAAACATTAAAAAGCAAAAGTGTTCTTACCATTATTAATAAGCATCAGAATACGCATATATGGGAAAATAAATAAATAAATAAATAACAAAGGATTTATCGGAATTTTATTGGGTCGTTGGCTCAGAGTTTAGTGTATCGATGGCTTAACCCAAAGATCATGGGTTGGAATCCGCATTCCGTTGGACAGTTTTTAATTAAATTTATAGAGCAAATATGTATAAGATGTATGACTATACATTTTTAAAATATGTGTCCCTGAGATCGTAAAAATCCATATATATTAAAACGCGTCGATTCTGTCTCGCTCTAAATTCCGTCGCCCAATCCACAAAGTTTCAAAGCTATCTCCTCCGAGGGGGATCGTGGAGCGATCCCCGCGGGCGACCGGAGGTCGCCCCCGGCCTTTCTCCAATGCGTAGGGGTATTTTCGTCCCGTTTCCTACGCGTTTTCCCAATTTAAACGCCTTTTCAAAAAACCTCTGCAAAATTTTCGTCGATCGCCGTTCGGCGAGAGAGATACGGCTAGAACCGGCGTTTGTCCTCGCGCCTAATGGTCCCGTCACGCCTGCCGAAATCCCGACTTTTCGCGACATTCCCTTGACCCTTTTTCTAATTTTACGGCTTTGAGAACCGCTTCACGCGAAAGTTCCGTCCTTTCTCTAATCCTTTGAGATTTTTTTTCGAGACCGTACGTCGAGTCCTTCTATGTCTATTTTGTCTTCGAAAGTCTCGAGTCGCGTCCGTCTCAACTTCTTTCCCATTTTATCTGCTGATGTGAGATTGCACTAACGAGACAAGCACCTCCCACGAAAACTGTCAAATTAATTAAACTTCAGATAGGTTATTTTCCTACGAGAAATATTACTAACGGAATCGATAGTACTGACTGCCAAACACTTCTGATTACCAAAATACTGAATGAACTTAATTCGTTCATTTTGGCAAATTCATCATTTTAGCTTACCTACTAAAATAAAAAATATCTACAATATTAATTTGCTGCAACAATTATGACAGCAATATATTTTTGGTCCCATTGATAAAATTGATGAAAATGTTTACTGAAAAATAAATTCTATATCCAGCACTTAAAAAATGATGATGTTTTACCATCAAGAATAGAGTACAATTACAATTCATCAAAATATTAACAAAAATCGTTTAATATAATTACATCATCATTTCAGATACAAAATTTCTTTATGTATTTTCTTAAAAATAATATTATTCTAGATGCTTTTGTCACCAGGCCACAGGTCTAGACGCACCGGGGGGGCTAGAAATGGGAACGAAAATCGCGGCAGTGGTTTTCTCCCATTTCTAGTATTTATTTTATTTGTTTATTACGGCATAGGATTTATGGAACTTGGTCACACTATTGAGCCACCCTGTATATATATTTATTTATTTATTTATTTATTTATTTATTTATTTGTACTCTACTCTACAGGACAAACCCATTTACAGAGTAGGTAGAAACAGTATGCACACTGAAGAAACAATAAAAGATGTACAGAATAAAGAAAAATATAAAAATACATGTGTGTGTATGCATTTTTTTATATACCTATATACTTTTGTTTTATTACCAATATTTACTTTGCATCGCTTCACGCTAAGCCCTTACCTTTTTATTTCAGTTCTACATAAACGGTATTAAAAGTAGAGCTAAAATCTTGTATTTGCAGAAAATAAACTGAGTTATAAGAGCTCATCATTCGTTCCAGTAAAATTGTAAATCACGTAAGATCAGACATAAATTTTTGCTTCTCTAACATGTATCTATTCAACTGTTTGGTCTCATAAAATCAATTTTAATTTAGTATTTTTATCTTATTTCACTCAACTAAGTGTTGTGCCTCTTCCAATTTTAGTTATTCATTATAATCCAATAGAGATTCATAAAGATGTCTCCATTCCTCAACCCATTTCCCCTAATCTTAAGTTATGGAATTATTTAGCGCCATATCAATCAATCAAGATTAATATCCATCAAAACCGGGTCAAGAAAATTTATTCCACTGGATCTTTTCATTCCATTGAATCCACTCTGCTCGTATTCTGTTAACTGGTGTTTATTGAATTAAAGGAAATAAAATGTCTTTACCAACTTTTTACAAAGAAATGGTACAAATGACAGTAAAGACGATCGAACATTTTCTAAGGCAAATTTCCCATTTTTTGTCATAATAGGATAGTACAGGGTGATCAAGTTTAATCTTGATACAATTAGGAATGGATAGAACAGATTAAAATAATGTTCGTTGATGATACAAACTTATTTCCTAAATCGCATAGTTTCGGAGATAGAGGGCGTTGAAGGAGGAAGTTTCTTCTGGCTTTTACCTCATCCACTCATTCGATTGATATAAGTTGATTTGTGTAAACGTCAGTTTACACAAATCACTATGAATTTTGTTTTTCATGGCTTGCTATAACGTTAAATGGAATTTTCGACACTTGGGCGTTACACTGTCACGAATTTCATTGAATATCTCATAAACAAGTCCAAATGTCGAACAAAACAGGAGACGAAAAAGTTCCAAAATTAATCAGGTAAAAACGGTGTCCAGCTGTTTTATTGAAATTATTTTCTTTTTGTTGGAGTTTTTAAATAAAGTAAGCGGGGGATAGCACACAAATTACACTTCTAAGAGGGGTGGTGATGAGAGGTAATGGTTCAAACTTAAGAAGCTTATGTAAGAAGAAGCATAAGGAGTGATTGTGTTCCGAATTTCACTTCAATCGGATGAGTAGTTAATAAGTTTTGAGTTATGAGGGAAAAGCGGGACAAAAATTCCTACTACAACGCCCTCTATCTCCGAAACGATGGGATTTAGAAAATAAGCTTATATCGTGAATGAACATTATTTTAACCTGTTCTATCGATCCCTGAAGTTATCAAGGTTAAACCTGAATCACCCTGTATAAGTGATATAGGATTGAAATGTGATTTTACTTGGATTAACTGTTTTGTTGCAGTATTTTTCTGTCTTTATATCTGGTACATACAAGAAGGATCGAAGGACTTCGTGCCTTGATGTATTAAAAAAATAATGAAATAGTCAACCCTGATTTTATGAAAATAAAAGTAAACATACTTACATTTCACCGAATGCGTGAAAAATAAAATATTGTGTGAAGTACCTCTACAGGATGGTTCAAATTTGTATGTTTTGTACCCAAAACGGTAAGAGATAGAGAGAGCGGTTTGCGTCATTGTTATTTTTTCAGAGAAAGACCACCGGACTCCTCCATCAGATTTGCTCCATCTATTACAAATGCTGGATAACCCTCGAAAACAATTTGAACCACCCTGTACATCTGACATGCCTTTGTGAATTTCTGTAGTTAATTAACTTTGAAAAACATTGATTATTTCGATATATATATATATATATATATATATATATATATATATATATATATATATATATATATACATATCTTCAGGTTTTTTAAATGCTCAATAGGGTGTTGGTATTTCATGGTACACTAAATTTAGCTTAGCTCAAGGACACTGTCTACCAAATTCGATTCCCTACCATTGAGATCTTGTCAATGGTAAGAGATACAGTGTTGTTTTTGAGTTTTCATTTTAAATATTTTGCAATTATATCTGATTAAATATAAAAAAACAACATTTCTCAGTTTCCCATAAAATTTTTTATTACTACGTTTTCCTATGATGAAACCTTTAAATGTTGCATTTTTTCCATATAAGGAATACCATTAATTTTCTATTTTTAGACTTTTCTGCAAGCAGTGTTTCAAGTGCTCATACAGATACAAATCAATGTAATCAATGTAAATCAATGTAAGTGTAAAGAAATTCAATGCGGTGGTCACTTTCGATAAGCTCAACATCCGCAGCGATTTGCAGAAATTTCTAGATTTTTTTTATACTACGTTTCCTATTCTAAAGACATATCCACGTTAAAATAGTTAGATTCGCTATTCTACTCGACATAAATGCAGCTTGTAGTTTTAATTCTCAATTTGGAATAAAAGCAGACTCGATTAAATAGCTAAGAAAATCAAGAATATCTGAGAAGGAGCAATGAGATGAATTCAATAACCGTCAGGATCCGAATAACTTCCCTTAATATTCCGAGAACAATTACAGTGTCGATAAATCGGAAAGAGTACAGCAAAAAGCTTGATGGCTGCATGTAATTAAACTATCAAATTCCATTGCAGGTTCGAGCCTCGTAGCTGCCAGGAATTTCTAATGGGTAGTCGTTCGGTAACCTAATATTTTATGTGAAGAGGACAAATGCAATCTGGAGACTGTCTATGCCGGCGGATACTGATTGCACTAGCGCTCCAATTTTTAATCTTTCAAAAAACGAATGTTATAAGAAGAATAATACAGGGTTATTCAGAACTTATCCATAATAAAATTTGGGGATGTTCAACATACATGTAGAAATGTGGTAGTGCAAAACTATTTAAAAATTTTTCATTGCACGCCGCTGGATCCTGGTCCACTGTAATGGAGTGACCTTGGGACTGACAATGCAAACTGGCTAGAACGAAAAAAACCAGCACACCCGGCGCAAAAAACATTTGCAGCGTTTTTACTTTAAAATAAACATAAAGATAGATAGATGTGACCAAAGTAACGTGTCTTTAAAATGAATAAAATTTTGTTACACTAATTTTGAAGAATTGCGCTACTTGATTACTAGGTATTAGAAACATGAAATTTATAAAAAATTTGCACATACCTTGTTACAAAAGCTGTTCGAAATAATATTCCTCGACTTGTACACACTTTTGGGCACTAAACCGAATGTTTCTCCTGGTTGCTGATCTTGTAAACGCAAATTATTAAGTAAATTGGGGATTTTCACTATTTTGCTGCAACAACCACTCACACAACCTAACTCGTAATTGATAATCCACTGGTAACAGTCCATTAACTCAACATTACTGTTCGAAATAATATTCCTGGACTTGTACACAATTTTGGGCAGGCCTTATCCAATTTTGCCGCCCTAAACCGAATGTTCCTCCTGGTTGCTGATCTTGTAAACGCAAATTATTATTAAGTACATTGAGGATTTTCAGCATTTTGCTGCAACAACCACTCACAAAACCTAACTGTCGATGTGTCGGTGTGTCGATTGGGAAATCGTTCCGCATACAAGCGCGAAGCTGCCAATGAATTTTGTCCAACTTCGCCATAAATAAGAATCATGTCCATTAACTCAGCATTACTGTACACATGAGCCATTTTGAAAATTTTACAGTTTAACACTCGATAAATAAAACACCCGCACAGAGACAGCGACACAGAAAGACTTATGACTGCATAGACAATAAGAGATATTATCCCCACTCCAACTGTATTCGCCAGGCGTTCGCCAGGTACAAAAACTGTTGTTTACTGTTTTTTGAAGGAATGTGATATATCAGATGTCGTTGAAGTACAGTTGCCCAGCTACGTAGTCATTTATAATGGTATAACTTCAAACATTGTTTACGGGAAATCCTAAGCCTTTTATTATAAATTGTTTTGGTGATATCGATTTCTTATTTAAGGATGCACATATCCTCAAAGTTTTAGAGATAAGTTCTGAATAACCCTGTATACAGACTTGTTAGGCGTTTGAGTAACATTAACGTAGTTTTCTACATAACACCAAAAGACCATATTGTACTCGACCCGCGTTTCGCCAACCAAGTTGGCATCATCTAGAGATAATTACAACTAAACCTATGCTAACATTGTGTCCTATTTATACCTAAACTATTTCTACGGTTTCAGTGAACCGTCGCGACAGCTCAATGAACCATCGCGACTGATCAGTGAACTGCCGCCACGAATCAGTGAACCGTGATTTACTAACCAATAAAGCGGGTTATATTTTGATTTGGATGTCTGTCACTATTTTTGCATTTAGAAATTTCCGAATTCCCAATAACACCCAGCTGTCTGGAATTTGTTACATTCCTAATTAATCTTAAATTGCTACTATCTATTTTATGGTTGTTCCCAAACGCATGTTGGGCGTCATTAGACTTATCTGTTCTACATATTTGAGATGACCCATATGTTCCATGAATCTAGTTTGAATTGACCTTCTAGTTTGTCCAACATACGTTTGATTGCAGTCTTTACAGCTAATTTCGTAAATCCCCGACTTTTCCTTGGTTTCTATTTTGTCTTTTGGATTGACTAAAAGTTGTTGTAGTTTATATCCCGAAGAATAAAAGAGTGGCATACATATATCTTTAAAAACCTTATCAAAACCACGGGTGAAACGAGGATCGTATTGAATAGATATGAATTTTGGATTTTCTCTTTAATTTTGAAAAGTCAAGGAATTTCAAAGGGTCTCTTTAAACTTACGTTTCCTAATTATTTTATCAAACAGAATATCCTGCAAGTAATTTGTATACCTCCGAGTAATAAGCTCCGAAACATTACCAAAGACAACTACTCCACGGGCTATGGCAATGCCCGGACTGGCATTGCATTACTCCAGCATCTCCATCTCGATGTGGCGACGTTCTTGAAGATGCCGGAGTAATGCAGTGCCAGTCGGGGTAGTCAGATGAATTTAAAAATGTGTTATTGAACTGTTTTTTTATTTTTAAACGTGCTGCATAAAATAAACCGAATACAAATTTTAACAACATTCTCCCAACTTTTATGCTTCATCATATTTGGGAGCGCCAGATTAGAATGTAAAATAAACAATATACCTACCTATTCATCAAATTAAAAGCCGGAAGTGAAATTAGCGAGCTAGTGAAAAATAAGGATATGTGTTTCAATATGAACACCGCCGGCTTTGCTGCTGGTGATTTTATCTTCAAAATTAATACTTGTTTAACATTCACGTGCACGAACCGGTGTTCCAGTTTATCTTTTTTTAGCTTAAGGCACGTACACACTTGATTGAGGAAAAGAGACAAAGCATACAGTCGAATAGGAAGTTTTTATTTAGTATTTAGTTGTATTGATGGTTCTCCACTAACAATGTTTTGTCTATGCTTGTCAAATATTTAAGTCTGTAATATCATTTGTACGAGAGCTTATGCGATTTATATCTCATATATTATTTTATATTTGTGGCAAAATATTCGATAAAAGGAACATCTTGATAATTAATGGACAAACAAATGGATAACCTTTTTTAAAATCTAATATTAGCTATTATACAGGGTGAGTCAATTTTTTGTGGACATGATAGAACGCATGTTTTTAAAAAGAAAAGTTCCTATAAACATATGCCCTAGAAGGCTTCGTTTCCGAGATACAGGGTGTTGAATATACAACAGGTTGTTGTGATAACAAATAATTTATTTTGACTACATTGGAAAGAGTTAAAGAATAAGATATTTCGGCTTTTTCGAATCCTTAACAAACCATATTTAGGTAGGTTTCGTTCAAATAATTAAATATTTAGCTGATAATTGATAATAAATAAATTGCTTAATTGAGAACCACATCAAACATTCAAAATCAAAATAACTCGGAAATGCACAGGAATTTCGAGACAGAAGAAGGGACATTATTTTTGGTAAACTGTATGCAAATAATGAAAATAATAGTTTTTTTAAAAAATACTCATTGTCGTAGAAGTTCTGTTTAAGAAGCACCCTCTCTACTCCGCCACTGTGCAAGTTTTTGAACATTCTTATCGCTTCTTTTATGCCCCTTAATTAATAGGCAATATCCCCCAAACATGAAAAAAATCTAAGTATTCGTTTATAAGTTATAATGAAAATTTTCTTACTACTTAACACTTTTCTTTTTAAAAACATGTGTTCTATCTTCCCTTAAAGTTTGTCTACAAAAAACTGACTCACCCTGTATATGCTTTACTTTGGACGTAGAGTTTTATTTATGTTATGTTTTTTTTATTTATAAATCCATCTTAGTGTTATAATGGTAATTCTTTTGTGTTCCATATCTGTCATTTTCTTCTTATAACTTTTTGATCTTCGTGACTTTATCTGTTGTTTTATTTGAAAATAATTGAATTTTAGAAATCAGTTATTTTACTGATACCAAAATGAACTCGGAAACTGAACATCCTTCAAAACCAAACCCCTGGTTACGGCCCTGTATTAATACGACAATAAGTATAACAAGCATATTTTCTATTTCTTATTTAACTTTATTATCATAATTGCAACTATTTTATATATTGTCTATATGGGCCTCTAACTTGGTCGATAGAGATCTTTGCTATTTTGCTATACTTCTCAAATTATAAAATTAGAAAATAAACACCTCCATCAATTAATTTTAATTAATTAGTTTGGGAGTAAAAAGAAAAATAGGTTTTAGTATAATTAAATTCTCATTTCTTATTTACCACAGGTTAGTGTATAGGTTTACAATTTATTTTAGAGAAAACCTGACCATTTTTTTTGAAATTCTATCTACCCCCTTATATTCTAGTGTGCTGAATACGAAGCTCATAGGTCTTATTTTCTTCACATCTCGTGGAATACCTACTATATATCGCCTATTCCCTATGGTAGCCCATAAACGATTAAGTAGGTACCTTTTGATAAACATTTTTTATTACTTTTTCTAGAGTATCTCTGCTATTTTTTTCTAGGGTAGGTATGTTAAAATGGATATAATAAAGTAGAAAACCAATTTATCGTGATACAAATATTTATAAAGACGCATTGTACCTACTCTTATATGATGAATTAGGACATTATTGTATTGTTTATCCTGGACCAACACAGGGAAGTGCCACGTGCCCAGCAGTGCCCTAATTCCTAATTCCCCACGTCGTAGCTGACAACTTTATGCGCCTAAATAGGAAACTGCGTTTCCCAACTTAATCAAATTCTAATATTTCACCCTTTCACAAAAGCGGCTCATCTCAATGACGGCTGCTCCAAAATTATATCCATACCAATGTCTCACTTCAATTATTGTCATTGTCTTTGTTGTAGTTTTAGTTCTCGTTGACAAAATTTCGTTTTCTAAATGGGTCATGTGAACCACTACTGTAGGGTGTCCAAAATAAGATGCTTCAAATTTATTGTGCCAATTTAAAGTTCCCGGGTATTTTGGACTGCGTCGATATTATAGTCCGCTATAATACCGATGTCTTGCTGCACCGAACACAGAGTCATCTGCCCAATGGTTTACATTGAGTGCAAGAGAAAAGTTGTAGGCTTTCTTTCTCGAGAACTAAAAATTTACATTAGCTTGCTTATCTGTAGTTAACCTGTGGTATTAATTCTGTCCTGGCAGTTCTACGCGCACAGAGATTTTCAGACCCGTAAATGATCATTTCGAATCATTCTGCTAAAGTATACGCGATTCTTGGTAAGCAATACGCTACCTACTGGCGGCACGCACAACTAACGCGTGGGACTTTGGTTCAGTTTTGCGTATGTATGTCTATTGCGAATTTTGAAATATCCGTTGTTATATTAGTTAATTCATTTGATTAGATATGAATCATTATTGTTGTGAGCGTCATTGTTCCTCTTGGACAAAGAAAAACCCCGAGATCAGTTTGATACTTTTTCAAAAGCGTAAAAATCTGAAGCTATCGTGGAAACTATAAGTTGGGCATTAAAGAGTTACAGGAGACAAGTATGGATAAAGAAGCTAAAGAACGCAAAGTAGAGTGTGCGTGCTCTTTACTTTTCTCTAAGAATGAATATTTCTAAAGGTATGTATGCATGTAATAAAGAATTTGACATATTTTGAGGTTAAGTTTCATTTTCAGATTGAACACTCGAAAAATATTGTAATATATTTTAATTTTATATCACTACTTACCCCTTTCAAAATAGTTTTACAAGCTTTTTACCTGGCTTAAAGTTCTCGACAACAAATCTTTGATGAATACAATTTCAAACGTCAGTGTCAGGGACCGTAGGTTAGTATATGTTACTGCCGTTTTGGCGCTTCGATCTTAAAATGAATCGCGTATAGTCCATTTAAATTTTTTTTTAAATGTCAAACTGACTTAAATCGTGAAGACAACACGACAAAAATGAGAAGTGCATTAAATAATGACTCGCAAAAAAGTAGCTAAAACAGTGTTTTTTTAAATACAAATTGATATTAAAAGATACTGAATGTTTTTTATTAACGGTACAATGAAGTACTTCATTCTTGACTAAATTATTCTACTAAAATGTAGACAATTTCGCTAAATACATTTAAATTGATTGACAAATTTTTTAGCCTAACTAGGGAACCAATTATTATTAACCTATTTAATGATTTTGGGTATGGTTGGATAGGAAATACGCCATCTCAAATGTATACCTCAAAATGTCAAGAAAAAAATACTGTAAATGCTTTCATGGGGATCACGGCTTTCTTCTTCTTCTTTTTCCTGCTAGTCGGTTCCTCTTTTATAGATAAAATCCAAAATCCAGATCCAAATCCAAGTAATATTTAATCAAATTACAAGCTGAAATAAATTTTTTTAATATAATTCACTTCTAATTTAAAAAGTCAATATCACTGCCATGTTTTTACCATCAACGGATCTGCTTTCTTTATTTTTTATAGTTGTATTTGCTACAATATGTATATCCATCCCTCCTACAAATTTGAAAATTCGAAATAAATCAACTAAAACATGTTTGAACATAAACGGATATCCTAGTGAATTCTTATCGTGTCCAGAGACATCTCAGGAAATCACATCCCCAATGACATCCACTGTTCTGCAAATCCTTAATGAGCATAATGAGACAGTATTTTTTCCAGTGTAATTTATCCGCCTCTTAAATTCAGCCCTGCTAAAATTTGGGCCTGCGTCTGACTCGGCCAATAGCGTGAGATACATTTTTCCACCGCGTTAAACAAATAAAAAAGCAAAGCAATTGGTTTCTTGTTGAGAACATATCTAGGTAGTTACCAAAGATTGAGGTCGTTTCGACTGAAATGGAGTGTGTGCCGCCGCAGCCGGGAACGCGATCGAGAGAAAAAGACGGTTACGGGATATGATTTATATCGGGCGATAAAGAAATACCTTCGGGTCGGTTATTTTTTTATCCGTAGAATGGGAGTTTCATGTAGTTTAGTAATAGAATTTTTTGCCATAAATTTGGGATTTTGCCGAATTATAAACGTAAAAACTGCCAAGTTAGGCTGCATGTGCAGAATAATAAAAAATAAAAAGTATTCTCGGGACACTGACGCAGCTGAGAAGGCTTTGTGTCTTATCTGTCATTCTTACATTCGAGAAATAAACTATTATCTATTTCCCACAGTTATTGATGATGTGAGAGAGAGAGAGAGAGAGAGAGATTTATTTAGCAAAAGCTACAAATTACAGGAAATTAATAAGTCAGCTATATCAGTGTGTGACATTAACCTAACAAAAATACATCAACATTAAAAATCCTTAAAACAATTTAACAATCCTTAAAAAAACTAAACCTATGAAGGTACAACACTGTATATTTAGTAATACCACAATAATACAATGCAATGCAAAAATTAAACATCAAAAAGTATCAAAATTCAATTTTTTTTTCCTAATATTAAAAATTATCAAAAATTATTAAACATTTATCAGGAATTATGACTGGTTTTCCAGTAGGTAAATATGGAATTTTAATATATTCAACAACTCCTCTGTCAAAAATGTTTTTTTTTAGTGGATATCAAATTTGTAGAAGGAACATTTAACTTGTTTCTCTGTCTAGTGTTATAATGATGTATGTCACCACGATACTGCAGTCCAGATGTCAAATAACTTGGAAGCATGTTATTTAACAGCTTATGTAAAAATATAAAAGTCTTGAACTTAATATATCCTTTTATAGGCAACCAGTTTAGTGTCCTCAGCAATCCCAAAGTACTAGTGTATTTCGAGCAACCAAGAAGAAATCTCATACACCTGTTTTGTAGTAGCTGAAGTTTTTTTATTTCAGTTTCATTAGCCATAAACAAGATCGTAGAGCAGTATTCAAAGTGCGGCTTTATTATGCTATTGTAAATAATATGCTTTGTAAAAAGTGTTAAGTTTTTACTAATCCTATATGCGAATGCTAATTTTTTTGAAATTTTTTTACATATATATCCAATATGATTAGTAAAGTTAAGATTACTATCTATGATAACCCCCAAGTATTTAATTTCATACACTCGTTCTAATTTTTCACTGCGAAATACAATGTGATTATTGTTTTGCTTATGTAGTGACTTTGGTCCTAAAATTAGGTATTTTGATTTTTCAGTGTTTATTATAAGTTTATTCTGATCAAGCCAGACACTAATACTCTGAAGACACATATTTACTTTGTCAATAACTTCTCTGACATCTGATCCAGATACATAGATCATAGTGTCACCAGCAAAAAGATGAATTTTGCATCCATTAAATCAATCAAGAATATATCGTTAATATACATTAGAAACAATAAAGGCCCTAAAACACTACCCTGCGGAACTCCATTCGCTACAACCGCTTTGTTAGACATTTCCTCACCTATTTGTGTTTGTTGGAATCGCATGTGACCTTCAAAATTATCATAAAACACATTTAGGTGGAATAACATACACTTGAGCCGCTGGATCTTTTCACGCCCGTCACTAATGTATATTATTAAGGGCAAAGTACCTGATTAAATGTAAGTAAGATTAGCTGCATCAGAAAAAAAAGACGATAATGTTCATGTGTTATGTGCTGATATTATTTGAGACATGATATAAGGCATACATAATAACGTTTGTAAATAGATGGTTATTTGACTAGCACGTAACTTATCATTGTTACTAATCCTAGTATCGACGGAAAAAATATTATCCAAACAAATTGGGTTTGAACGAACACTGGACGCGGTTTGAGGCCACCAGATTATTGGTACGCACCACACCAATAGATACTACAACATACCGTGGAAGAATGTGCTTTAGGTTGTCCTATATCTAAGCAACCTTAATAGCATTCAGCATAAAATATGATCCACATAATGAACAAGAGGCCATGAATTTACAAAATGTCTGCTTATAACACGATTTTGAAAAACATCAGTTAAAAATTCTTTAATATGTGGGGGTGCTCCATCCTGCATAAAAATCATGTCGGTAAAATAGCATAATCTCGTAACACATGCAGGTATCGTTCACCAGTAGCAGTTACAGATACGGCCTCTCCATTCTGTATCTCCTCAAAAAAGTATCGTCCAATGATAAAATTAGATGTGAAACTGCACCAAACGGTGACTTTCTTGTCATGAATACCTTCCTAAATGATTGTGTAAGGCATTTTCTACACCAACAGTTTCCTGAGAAATGGATACGAAATGGTGGGGTAGTCGAATGGCAAGAACACCAGATGTATTCCCACTAGAGTGTTTTTTGTGGGGAACTCTAAAAAATGTACAAAAACTTACTCATCAATATTGAAAAGCTGAGGGAAAATATTCTATAAACACTTTAATTCCATTAAACAATTCCACTACCAAGCTCAGAATCGAAAGCTCTTCATTTTTCAATATCTGCTCGAATAAGACTGCAAAAAAATAAAAACAGATTTCTAAAATTTCGGTTTTTTCAAATATTTCAAAACCTAATCAGGTTAGCCTAGATTGGTCCCCTAATTACGTAACTTTGCCCCCATTTAAGCTTTCTCGTATCTCTTACAGTTTCCGAGATCCCAATGGTGAGCAATGAATTTGTAACAGCCTGTATACGTAATATTACTTCAATCCTTATGTAATATTCATCTTTCGCTTGTTCTGTAGCTATACAATACATTTTTAGTACCGTTTTAATATTGACTTGTCAGTTAAATATTGTAGGAAATAAATAATACCAGCTTTACTAAAAGTATTTTATTTTTACTGCAATTTTTTTTTCGACGCGTTGTGACCCACTTCATCTCGCTCACAGAGGTCGGGAGTATACCGTATCTAAAAGGAGAATAGAGAGAAAACCCGACGAACCGAGCTAGAAATATCGCCCCTAGTTGGTTGGATGTCTCCTCGATAATCCACCTGAAATTACGCATCATTAATTTATAGGTTTTCCAATTGACTCCAGACAAAACTAATTTGTTGTCGCCTTGTGCACGGGGCAGGGTGCATTTCTGCTAATTGGTTTACTAACTCCATCTATAAAAGGATCTACATGAATACAAGTTAATAAAAGAATGTCTTTTGCATGTGTTGGAAATTACAGAGTTTTATTTTAATTTCCAAGCTTAATTTTTCTTTAACCTTTACTTTGGCTCTTAAAAATGCTAAAAGAATTATATTTTACGTCCAACCATATTTCAGATACTTAACAGTGTTAATGTTAATTTGTCTACACCTACTACTTTCGGCGTTTAAAAAATAAAAATAATGAAAATAACCTATTTGAAGTTTAATTAATTTGACAGTTCTCGTGGGAGGTTGCTTGTCTCGTTAGTGCGATCTCACATCGCCGGATAAAATGAGAAAGAAGTTCAAACGGATGCGACTCGAGATTTTCTAAGACGAAGTAGACGTAGAAGGAGTCGACGTACGGTCTCGAAAAAAAATCTCAAAGGATTAGAGAAAGGACTGAAGTTTAGCGTGAAGCCCTTCTCGAAGCCGTAAAAATTAGAAAAATGTCTCGGGAGTCCCACAAAAAGTCGGTATTTCGGCGGGTGTGAAGTGACCATTAGGCGTGAGGACAAACGCCGGCGCTAGCCGCATCTCTCTCGCCGAACGGCGATCGACGAAAACTTTGCAGAGGTTTTTTCAAAAGGCGTTTAAATTGGGAAAACGCGTAAGAAACGGGACGAAAATACCCCTACGCATTGAAGAAAGGCCGGGGGCAACCTCCGGTGGTCCGCGGAGATCGTTCCGAGATCGCCCCTCGGAGGAGATAGCTTTGAAACTTTGTCGATTCGACCACGGAATTTAGAGCGAGACAGAAGCGACGCGTTTTAATATATATGGATAATGATGCGTTTAAAGTTCCTGCATAAATAAAATAAAAAATCTCAAGACACAATGAAATAGTTATACTCAGATATAAATTTAAACGGAGTTATTTAATAACTTTATTTTAAACGTTGGAATATCTTTTTCAAATGGAAAAATTATTTTTGTACACCCATGTAATTTAGTTCTTAATTTTATTAAGTTTATTAATTTCTAAAAAAATATGTATTTTGCATTGTAAGTTTGGAATTTTGTCTGGAAGTCTGGAACACAATAAAACAAAATAAAATGATAAATTATCAATCATTGCTTTTAAATTGTAAATAATATTGTAAATTTTCGCTTTAGACTGTACAGATTGGCTCAAATTGGTATGTTTCGAGTTACTGAGAATCTGTAATAGATAGACCAAATCTGATGAACGAGACTCTATCTATAGGTACCCAAAATGATTTGAACATTATATATTAAGTTTTTATAATTTAATGAAAATAATAAAAAATTTCCAGTGGGTACTTTAGAAGTCTAGCTACTGGAGAAATTGTAAGTATATTAAGAGACAATAAAAAAATATTACTTTCCATAAATATTGTAGGAAAAGCAAAATTTCAATTTACAATCAGGAAATGAATTTTGAACAAAAAATTATGTCCAATACTTCGAAATTACTATAATCTCGTTCCATTAACAGATGATAATCATTTAGGTACGTTTTATGTATTGATTTTTTATTCAATATGTATGTATGTATGTATGTATGTATGTATGTATGTATATGTACAATGTTTTTACATTGTAAGTTGTTATAAGTATAATATTACTGATTTCAAGGAATCGGAACATGAATATTTGGTAGCAAACTTTTATAAATTTAATAAATAATAATAATAATAATTAGACCCCATGGATTCGGATTTCATGACGTAAATCATAGTGTCGGACTGAGAAATGTACAGATTTTTTATGTAAAATTTTACATTTATAAAGAAATGGTATCTCATCTTCTATATTGTGTTGTTGGTAACAGGAAAATAGTCTCACTAAAACTGTACAATCGTACAGTAATAAAACATGTATGCGAGTATAATATGTTTTAAATGGGGCACTATTTTGCTTAAATATCAGACAGAAACTGTAATTTTTTCGTAGAACACATGGTTTAACTCCAGGAGCATCGACCAAATAGTCATAATAGTAATAGGTTGTATTCTGTAGATTACTTATATAATAATAATAATAATAATAATAATATCTCTATCCCTCATTCTAATCACAAAGATTAGCCCGAGAGTCTGAGACTTGTGTGGGAGAGGGGCGGCATATTATTATTTCGCGGGCCGCATTTGCGCCTCAGGAACGACTTACGTTGGTAGGCCCTAACCACCATTCAGTGCTGGAATGAGGAAAACCTGGAAAACCTCATTAGTTAGGGAGATAGTCAAACATCAACTGATTTTAATCTCTCACATTAACACCAAGTTGACATTCTTTCCATCCTAAGCCATCGCCAGGATGGTTACCAAGCCATCCCTACGAATGAGCCTTGATCTACGAGTAAACAATTTAATTAAAAATTGTTTGGTGAAATGGGAATTAGAACCCACGATCTCTGGGTTGAGCGATCGAGATGCTAGCCCTGAGCCACCTGCTCGCCCTATATTTATATAAATAAATAAAGTTCCTTCATCGCCTCCACCAACAGATTTCAAAACTTTATACTATTGACAGTGCTTGATCCATCTACAAAGAGCCAAACATGTATAAATACGGAAAAAATAATTTTAGCTACTTGGTCCATTGGTACCACTTGGTGTTTCTGGGAGAGAACATGCCTCATCACGATAGATTTTTGTACAAATAATATGACGTTAGATGTGTTACATGTCACTTGCATCCTATCACAGGCTAATTCAGAATATTCGGTAATTCATTACCCCGCCTAGCCATTATTTATACTTTATGACAAGATACTTTTATTTATGACAGGATATTTTATTTACACTTTTTAAACAAGAAAAGAAAAAAATACAATAAAAACAATAATTTTATCTACTTGGTCCCTTAGTACCACTTGGTGTTGCATCCTATCATAGACTGATTCAGGATATTCGGGAATTCATTACCCCACTAGCCATTATTTATACTTTATGACAAGATACTTTTATTTATGACAGGATATTTTATTTACACTTTTTAAACAAGAAAAGAAAAAAATCGTAAATACGCCGATCTTTCCTACCAAACGCGAACCCACCCCTCCTAACAGACCTTAATATACACACGGTACGGTGGAATAGGGATTCGAACCCACAACCTCTATGTTAAATGATCGACACACTAAACTTCCAACCCGATTTCTCTCAAAGTATTCACTAGTATATTCTATATTGACTATATTGACCTTGCTTCTTTCTATGAGATCAAAGTTGTGATAAAATCATTGATATAATAAATAATATTTGAGGAAAAACAATAAGGTGTTCATAATATCTGTACCTTCCTTGTAAGAGTAGCTGTAAAGTTCACCCGGAAATACTTTTGGAAATACGCCACCTGAAACTTATGGTTATTAATCATACAACTACAAAAATATTGAATTTCATTGTTATTTGTTTGTCATAACATAACATAATATAATCTCAACTTTAGCTAAACAAAAGATATAATAATAATCATAATAAAAATTATTAAAATTTAGAAACTGCTTTGAATTCAAGATCCATTCTAATTCAATTAAAATTCGAATATCAAGCCTTTCGCCTAAAAACACATCCTTCTTAAAATTAATTAGTAGTGGTAGCAAGAGTTTTTGTAAACAATAAGACGATCCATTTCATGAAACGTAACGGACTACTTCAGAACTTCTCGTGGCATCCCATCTTTAATGGTTCTCATATTACGCCATAACTCCTAAAAGTCCTTTTCATAAGTTTCAGGAGAGCGCCATTCAAAGGCAGATAATAGTAAAAATAACATTCCAGATGCTCGACATAGTAGTTTCGGGATTACGTAAACATGAGAACTTCATATAACTAGTCTGTAGACTTCGCTCTGCGAGGGCGTCCAAGCAAGCAACTTCCTGCTAGGACTTGTTACATCGATCCTCTCTTTCTGATGTTCGCTGTCGAAAGAGACAACCGACGACAAGCATCTTAGACAATCTCCGAATCCTCAATACGGTCCCAAACTGCAATGTGTCGAGAAACTTGTTTTATTCTAATCCTTAAGAGATTTACACTTGACGACGAAAACGTTATTTTATTTTATATACTTTATTTCGTACGAAGGCGTGGAAGGGCCACTAAATAATCTACTTATGAAGGTCTATACTGGCACGCTACCGAAGAAAATGATTGTCACCAACCCCAGATCGGCACAACATCCCCTAGAATATCAAAGCAAAACGGTTAATCCATAGAATTCTCTATTTCTCGAATTATAGGAGAGTTGTCAGTATCAGAGGTTATAGGCTCTCTTTATGAAGGTCTATACTAGCACCCTACTGAAGGAAATGATTGACACCAACCCCAGATCGACACAACACAACCCTCTATAACTCGAAATTTTATTAATCTTCGACTTAGAAGTTAAAAATTAATTAAACCTGGCCTCACAAGTCGGAGATTTGTTTAATTTCGACTTATTATAATTCGAAATTTTGTTAATCTTCGACTGATAAGATGAAGATTAATTAAACTCCGACTACAAGTATTAACAAAATTTTAAGTTACAAATCGACATTTCAAAATAAATTTTAGTGGCCCTTCAACGCCTTCGTAATTTCTAAATACTCTAATCAAATAATGTTTTCTTATCCCTATATTATGAGGATCTAAGGGTCTCATATCATATACGAAATCTATCTTTAAAATGCTTTGATACTGCTTTTATAACCTTTACTAGAAATGGGAGAAAATCACTATCGCGATTTTCGTTCCCATTTCTAGCCCAGCCTGCGGCCTGAGGTCACCCTTCGGGTGACAATAGCATTTAGAATGATATTATTTTTAAGAAAATACATATTAAAGAAATTTGATATAATCCCTTGTATATGAAATAATAAATTTAGAGACAGGAAGCTGAAATTTTTTATCTAGAATGATGATGTATTTATAACTAAACGATTTTTTTTAATAATATTTTGATGAATTGTAAAGGTACTCAATTCTTGATGGTAAAACATTATCATATTTAAAGTGCTAAAAATATCATATTTTAAGTCCTTTTTCATTTTTTTAGTAAACATTTTTTTCAATTTTATCAATAAGGCCCTCCGCTACGGTTCAGAGCCCCTCCCGCCCAGCAAATTAATATTGTAGATATTTACTTTAGTAAGCTAAAATGATAAATTTTACAGACTGCCAAAATGAACGAATTAATTTCAAACTTTACCTGCAGAAAGAATAAAAACTACGGACAATGAAACAGAAACATACTAATAAATAATTGGAATTAAAAAGTAACATAAAAAAAGTAAATCCTGCGGCTTATACCATTACGCCACCGCGTCACTCGTTATTGTTTGACGCTGAGACAACTATATAAACTGTACGTGTTAATTAACCTGAAATAAATTTTTACCGACATTCTAATAGGAAACGCACTTCGCTTCAGTATTTTGGTAATCAGAAGTGTTTGGCAGTCAGTACTATCGATTCCGTTAGTAATATTTCTCATAGGAAAATAATAACCTCTCTGAAGTTTAATTAATTTGACAGTTTTCGTAGAAGGTGCTTGTCGTTAGAGCAATCTCACATCGGCAGATAAAATGAAAAAGAAGGAGTGGTCGTACGGTCTCGTAAAAATCTCTCAAAGGATTCTAGAGAGGACGGAGGTTGTGTGAAGCGGTTCTCGAAGCCGTAAAAATTAGAAAAAGGGTCGAAGGGGACCCACGAAAAGTCGGAGCAGAGGTTTTTTGAAAAGTTGTTTAAATTGGGAAAACGCGTAGGAAACGGGACGTTTATTATAGTGTAGATGAGTTTTTAATGATAAATTAGTGTAAATCTGTTTTCTGTTGCTCGTTAAACTTACTTTGTGATTTTAACATCAAACTATAACTTATCCTATACATTTATATGTATCTAAAAGATTAATAAAAATTTATTACTATTATTATCATTATAAAAAGTTTCCCTACATACTTTCAATATAAGATACTAAACTTTACCATACTAATAAGTAACCTTGTATAAAAAGTTATGAAGATGTTTGTAAACGTTTGATAAGAGAGACAAGCGCGTGTCGCATTATTCAGCTCTATAAGGACCTATGCTCTAGAAAAATAAAATTACATTTGTACATAGTAAGGGATAATATTCCTTTAATTTCCATATGTCGATAAAATTTATTCAGCCTATATCGATTTCTCTACCTTTGAAATCTTCTATTATGCAAAAATAAATATTTTCATAAAGATCTCTAATAAAGCACATTCACCACATAATAAAGAAAATTACAGCAGCACATTTATTTAGTACTTCAAAGTTGTAAACTTATTTGTCAAGAAATGTGAGTGGAATTCTCTCCTCTCTTTCAAGTGAAATGTACCATCCTCTTTAAAAGCTAAGTGCAGAAAACATTTTCCGCAAACCATTTCTGGAACACATTTGTCACGTAATGCAGACTTCGTACAAGTAATCCATTTTTGATCTTGAAAGTATTCTAATTCAATACCGGAAAAACTGTTTAAAGATTTGCAGTAAATAGATTTAAGTTTTCTAGCTACCTATATAGAAATAACTATTTACATTAATAATTATTTGTTTAACTAGTTTAAAAATACACGTTTTCGGGACGAGGGAAATGTAGCTGAAGACAGAATCAGAAACGGAAACGAGAATCAAGTTTTTACAGTGGACCAGATCGATAATGTGCTAAAACGGCAAAACCCATATATTTCTTATTTTAACAACAAAAATCACTTCATAATGACAATTCCATTTCTGTTTATCAAAAAACAAGTATTTTTGATGACGACCATTACTGTCTCGAAGGAATAAAAAAATACGAATAAGTAATTAACATAAAAGTAAAAAGCTCTGAAATAGGTAATGCACACTTTTATAATTATCATAAAAAGGTATTTAAGCTTTCATATTTGCCACATACATTTAAAAGCCCAATGCAAAACTACTGTAGTCCCGATTTGCAAAAATCGGGTTCTAAGGGGATGAAACTACCCATCATTATTAAAATTTAAAAAATCCATAAAATCTACAAAAAAGTTTTTAACAGTTTCATGTTTGACTGGGTAGTTCAGAAGACCAATACGAAACTACAGTATTTCAGATTTGAAAAAATTCAGGGTCTAAGGGGTTGAAACTACCCAATTATTAGTAAAACTTAAAAAATCCACAAAATCCACAAAAAAGTTTTTAACACCTTCATGTTTGGCTGGGTAGTTCAGAAGGCCAATACGACACTACAGTATTTCAGATTTGAAAAAATTCAGGGTCTAAGGGGATGAAACTACCCGATAATTAGTAAAATTTAAAAAATCCATAAAATTCACAAAAAAGTTTTTAACACATTCATGTTTGGTTGGGTAGTTCAGAAGGCCAATAGGAAACTACAGTATTTCAGATTTGAAAAAATTCAGAGTCTAAGGGGATGAAACTACCCAATCATTAGTAAAACTTAAAAAAACCAGAAAATCCACAAAAAAGTTTTTAACACTTTCATGTTTGGCTGAGTAGTTCACAAGGCCAATACGAAACTACAGTATTTCAGATTTGAAAAAATTCAGAGTCTAAGGGGATGAAACTACCCAATTATTAGTAAAACTTAAAAAATCCACAAAATCCACAAAAAAGTTTTTAACACTTTCATGTTTGGCTGGGTAGTTCAGAAGGCCAATACGAAACTAGAGTATTTCAGATTTGAAAAAATTCAGGGTCTAAGGGGATGAAACTACCCGATCATTAGTAAAATTTAAAAAATCCATAAAATTCACAAAAAAGTTTTTAACACATTCATGTTTGGTTGGGTAGTTCAGAAGGCCAATAGGAAACTACAGTATTTCAGATTTGAAAAAATTCAGAGTCTAAGGGGATGAAACTACCCAATCATTAGTAAAACTTAAAAAAACCAGAAAATCCACAAAAAAGTTTTTAACACTTTCATGATTGGCTGGGTAGTTCAGAAGGCCAATACGAAACTAGAGTATTTCAGATTTGAAAAAATTCAGGGTCTAAGGGGATGAAACTACCCGATCATTAGTAAAATTTAAAAAATCCATAAAATTCACAAGAAAGTTTTTAACACATTCATGTTTGGTTGGGTAGTTCAGAAGGCCAATAGGAAACTACAGTATTTCAGATTTGAAAAAATTCAGAGTCTAAGGGGATGAAACTACCCAATCATTAGTAAAACTTAAAAAAACCAGAAAATCCACAAAAAAGTTTTTAACACTTTCATGTTTGGCTGAGTAGTTCAGAAGGCCAATACGAAACTACAGTATTTCAGATTTGAAAAAATTCAGGGTCTAAGGGGTTGAAACTACCCGATTATTAGTAAAACTTAAAATAAACAGAAAATCCACAAAAAAGTTTTTAACACTTTCATGTTTCGCTGAGTAGTTCACAAGGCCAATACGAAACTACAGTATTTCAGATTTGAAAAAATTCAGGGTCTAAGGGGTTGAAACTACCCGATCATTAGTAAAACTTAAAAAAAAACAGAAAATCCACAAAAAAGTTTTTAACACTTTCATGTTTGGCTGAGTAGTTCACAAGGCCAATACGAAACTACAGTATTTCAGATTTGAAAAAATTCAGGGTCTAAGGGGATGAAACTACACAATCATTAGTAAAACTTAAAAAATTCACAAAATCCACAAAAAAGTTTTTAACACTTTCATGTTTGGCTGGGTAGTTCAGAAGACCATTACGAAACTACAGTATTTCAGATTTAAAAAATTCAGGGTCCAAGGGGATGAAAATACCATAACATTGGTAAAACTTAAAAAATCTACAAAATACACAACATTTGCTTAACACTTTCATGATTTTTCATAAAAGTTGATTTAATTTTTCTGTTCGAACCAGATATAAAAAAATGCATAAAGCGTTCTATTTGAAATTAGTGCGATTTTTGAACAGTCTGTATAATTTCGTTTGTAATATTTTACAGGGTTTAACTAGGAAACTATTTCTGAGTAACATGAGGAAAAATATACATACTATTCATAAAGTTGCTATTGTTTTTATTTACTGATTCATTTACCAATTTTTTTGCGAAGAGATGTAAATCAAATTTTTTACTCAAACTTTTAAATAATTGGAAAAATATTTCAATTTCAAAAACATAAGAAATCGAGAAATCAAATTTCGTATTTTCGTAGTATTTCGTATTTCGTATTTCGTATTTTCGTATTTTCGTATTTTCGTAATGGCCTTCTGAACTACCCAGCCAAACATTAAAGTGTTAAAAACTTTTTTGTGGATTTTCTGGTTTTTTTAAGTTTTACTAATGATTGGGTAGTTTCATCCCCTTAGACTCTGAATTTTTTCAAATCTGAAATACTGTAGTTTCCTATTGGCCTTCTGAACTACCCAGCCAAACATGAAAGTGTTAAAAACTTTTTTGTGGATTTTGTGGATTTTTTAAGTTTTACTAATGATTGGGTTTGGGTAGTTTCATCCCCTTAGACCCTGAATTTTTTCAAATCTGAAATACTGTAGTTTCGTATTGGTGTTCTGAACTACCCAGTCAAACATGAAACTGTTAAAAACTTTTTTGTAGATTTTATGGATTTTTTAAATTTTAATAATGATGGGTAGTTTCATCCCCTTAGAACCCGATTTTTGCAAATCGGGACTACAGTAGTTTTGTATTGGGCTTTTAAATGTATGTGGCAAATATGAAAGCTTAAATACCTTTTTATGATAATTATAAAAGTGTGCATTACCTATTTCAGAGCTTTTTACTTTTATGTTAATTACTTATTCGTATTTTTTTATTCCTTCCAGACAGTAATGGTCGTCATCAAAAATACTTGTTTTTTGATAAACAGAAATGGAATTGTCATTATAAAGTGATTTTTGTTGTTAAAATAAGAAATATATGGGTTTTGCCGTTTTAGCACATTATCGATCTGGTCCACTGTAAAAACTTGATTCTCGTTTCCGTTTCTGATTCTGTCTTCAGCTACATCGAGGGAAAGGGTTGCAGGACGACGCGTTTCTTTGTATAAGCGGTATGAAATGTTTCATCATGATAGAACAGTATACAAGTTACGCTTTTAACTTTAGTTATGCTTGCAAATTTTTAATGTCACTTGGATTTATTGAAATATTTGTTAATATCAGGTGATAGAGTACATAATCATATTGTCAATTAGTTTAGCCATCTATCATATCGCCAGTGAAAGTTTCAAGCAGATAATAATTTGTATTCTTATGTATTATATGTATTCTTCTTACCGAGTCGGTGGTTCAGGGTTTAGTGTCTCGATCGGTCAACCCAGAGGTCGTGGGTTCGAATCCCCATTCCACCAGAAAATTTTTCTACTCGTAGAGCAAGGCGTGTTTGCAGGGATGGGTTGGCAACCATCCTGGCTATGGCCTAGGATGGGAAGAATGTCAGCCAGAATGGTGTTAATGTGAGAGATTAAAATCAGTTGATGTTTGACTTGTCCCCATAACTAATGAGGTTTTCTAGGTTTCCCTCATTCCAGCACTGAATGGTGGTAAGGACCTTCCAACATAAGTCGTTCCTGAGGCGCAAATGCGGCCCCAGAAATAATAATAATATGCCGCCCCCTCTCCCACACACGTTCTCTCAGACTTTCTGGATAATGCTTGTGTTTAGAACGAGTGGTAGAGATATTATTATTATTAAAGATACTTTCAAGAAATTAAATGTAATTTATGTAATCTATATTTATAATTATTTATTTTAAATGGGCATATTTTTTATTGTTAGAATACATAGCTTTGGCTAAACTGAATATTACTAAAAATTAGGTCGACCCTAAATATAAAAGCTTTCGTTTCTTTCGCCGTGGCCTTTAGGTGAACTAGGCTTCTAGATCCTTGTAGAAATTTCCATCGAATACTCACGAATAATCGACATACCAGGGCACTTTAATAAGTAATTGACAGCCAAGTCATACAAGGTGTATTCGATAAGTAGGTACCAGTTATGACACCCAGGAAATGTAAACAAAAGGGCCTACATCCCGTGTTTGAAGACCTAGAGGGTTGAGACTTCGCCCTTGGAGAGTCCCTGATTGTGCAAAAATTCCCTAAGGTTGGGGGAATAGTAGATTTGGCAACGCCGCACTCGGGCACTGTGTCGGCGATTTTGTAACAATATTATATAGATATTATGATCCAATGAACATTAATTTTTCCTTATTAACTATAACCTAGGTAAAGGACTATCTTCATTATTCCTTCAAATAAAGAAGATATAACTTTTCATACCGCCTCGATAGCGTAGTGGGCTAGAGCGTCTTGTGGCAGCATGTCTCGGTTACACTGCCTATTACGACTTGAGTTCGATCCCCAGCTCCGGCACTGGTAATGTATTTAATTTAATGCCTACGTTGTACAAGGAAAATTTTAACTTTATTGAATCATATTTAAATAATTTCCTGGCAATGAGTCACTCGCTATAATTTTGGCCACAGACTATACGTAAAACCTTTTAATGTCTGAAATTTCTGTCAGATAATAGTGAAACATCCATAATGAAAAATAAAAAGAGAAGAATAAGAACCTACAGTTTAAAATGACTAGTCGCCCTTTATCATCATTTTCGTTAATAGCGATAATTAGATTCCTTGCAAAATCAATAACGAACCATAAGAGGACAACCGTTTTTCATTTGACAAATTTTACTAAATTACTTTCCTGTCGTACCTAATATCCCTCAAGTGGTGATAATTGCATTAATTTTAAGTCTGCTCGGAACGGCTGGAGCGATGAAAAATTAGAGACAGGGTGTCCACTGTAATCTTTGGCCTATAATCCAATGCTATAATTATCGTTTCCATTTCTGTTTGCATTTCCCACTAAGTATTTATTTTGTTGTTTATTGAAATATATTGAGACCTGGATGCATTTAGTGGAGGAAATTATGGGTAATGGTGAATGATTCACGAATATTAAACTAGAAAATGTAGAGTTGAAAAAGTCTATTTGCTATTTTTTTATTCTTTCAGATGCAAGAAAAGATGCGGCCAGGAAAATGCTCTTGTAGAGCTATTATAGAATTTGTATAAAAAACACCCTGTATAAAATAATCGGTATTTTATGTTAGTGTCGTTTAGCTACATCAGTTGTAAAACATTTTTTTCTTAATTATTCGTTCTACTTACATAGTAATTCAATTTATGCAAGATACTGTATTTCAACCAAAAACTTGACTATTTTTTTTAATTAGTCGGTTATCGTAAGTAAAAAAAATGGGTATCGTCTGATAAAGAATTTCCTGGAAGCTATGCTGCTGTACTGGGCCACCCTATATGTTTCAAAATATTTTTAAAACGTGCGCCTTTTCACACTGCATTATAAAAACAGGTTTTTGGACTTGGAGATTCACCGGGAAATGGTGAAGGCATACATTGTATACCAATGCGAGAATTGATGCTATTATAGCTGATCTGAAAGCAATAATCACAATATTGTCGTGAGAAATACACCGTAGTGCCCTCTTTGGGTCTTTGCTACAATCGGGGCACATTTCCCGTAGAGTAGTTGTATTCGGCATATCCTTCAAATACACAATATTGTCGTCGATATATTTTTTTACAAACTTTTGTCTTCGAATTTAAAATAGTTTCTGTACTTTTTGGTAAATAAACGCAGTTATTCTGTTAAGTTATGTTATCAATTGCTATTGACAGAATTACAGCATTCCTTTATTCACTGACAGCAATGGACCAAATACTAATTCAATTGTCACGAGGCGGGGCAACATTTCCTAATACTGAACACCCTGTACAGGCTAAAATGGCGCGGATTATCGGCGGCTTACGTGGATTTGTTCTTTCGATCGTCCGCATCATGTTTAGATTCGATTTGTAGGACGGATATTGCTATTCGTTATCCTGATTACACCGCTTTCGATCAATGTTTTCTGAGCCGGCCCTCGCTGCTTGTACGCTACATTTGCCTTTTGGCCACGGGTTTTAGATCGAACCCAGATGGCAAGTCAGAGGTTAAATTTTGCATACTCATCTATATTCGTATAACTTAACCTAAATTATCTATGGTATTTTTGCAAAAGAGCGAATACACCAAATGCAGCTTTTGAGAAAAAGGGGACAAACTATCATAGTTCATTTTAATAACAAATCTAGATGAGTTTTGATATTTAGGATGTAATTTTGGTTAATGACGGTGTTCCCATTAAAATAACGAAAAAGAAACTTTCTAATATCCTAATATAAAACACAATTTTGTGGATATTCGCCTATTTGCTGAATCATATTTTAGAAAGTGACACATTAACCCTACGTTCGTCCTAGGTTTTACATAGTAAACTATAGTTTTCAAGTCATTAGTAATATTAAGGTTAACAACAATACACAAGAAATTTTCAGTTAATTTTGAAAAATAATTACAAAAGTACAAAAACTTACTCCTATGTTCTAACTTAGGTACATTACTGGTCGGAATTATGCATCTTCTTCGTCCGTCTCTGGCAAAATATCCTTAATATCAGATTTATGGGGCATAGAAAGAAACTTATGATGATAGTTTTTATTGCACAATGTTCTCAACACTGACGTAGTTTTCCACATAACACCAAAAAAACTATAAAGCACTCGACGGGGGTTTCGCCAACCAAGTTGGCATCATCTGGAGATGACTAAGGTTCCAACCCTTTTTAAGGGGTATATTGGGGTGCATATTTTAAATCAGTACTATTATTTATAGTTTTGAAATGTCTATTCTTTAATTTTATTAGTTATTACTAATTCATTAACATACTAACGAAATTACGCTACATTATGAATTCAGAGGGAATATAATAAGTATATTAGGCAAATTTCATTAAAACATCTAATAAATGATTTACAAACTGTCAGTACCGACATTCAATTTAATTTATTTCGAATAATTTTAATTAACATATTTTAAATGAGGTCATTTTCGTGCATACCTAGGTTACCGGTAACAAACAAAATAGAAAATTCATTGGATCATAATATTTGGGCAATTTAATTAATAACATACCTCTCTAGTGCAAAGTTTTGAACTGAGTGATTGGCAAAAAAATTATTTGATTACATTTACAATGTCGAGAATTTACAGAGTAATAATTAAATTAATGATAATATAAAAATATTACCTACAATAATTTCAAATAATGAAAACAATGGTGAAATGCCTATACACTCTCTGTAGTAGAAACCGTGTTCCAATAGATAACTTTTAATAATCATCAATACGAGATATACAGGATGTCCCAATGTGAGCGTACAAAAATTTACAAGGGGGTGGACCAGACCAAAATAAGAATAAAACTCTTATAAAAAAAATTCTCTGATGCACGCCTAACGAGTTACAGGGTGTTATTTTGAAAAAAAAAATCCGCAATAACTTAAAAATCGTTAGGTAATTTTTGGGAGACGTGTCCATCTAAACATCTACATGGTGTTTGTTTAACTCTGACACCTGTGGTGGCCTAGGCCTACTCTTCCTTATGACTTTCTTTCCATGTATTTTTCTGCATAAAGAATGTAGTCGGTACTTTACACTCAATTTACTCGAAAATGGTTTTTTGTTCAAAATTGATAGCCGATTAAGGAAAACTTACTTAATCCACGAAAAAGTAGGATGCAAGAGTTATGATGACAAAAATCATAAGGAAGAGAAGGCTTAGGCCACCACAGGTGTCAGAGTTAAGCAAACACGATGTAGTTTTAATGAACTTTAATAGATGTACACGTCACCCAAAAGTTACCTAAATCTACGAAACGGTTTTTATGTTATTGCGGAAAATTGTTTTTTTTTCTCCAAAATAACACCTTGTAACTCGTTATATGTGCATCAGAGAGTTTTTTTTTATAAAAATTTTATTCTTATTTTGGTCGGTTCTACCACCTGGTAAATTTTTGTACGCTCACACTGGGACACCCAGTATATTTCAATCCTTACACTTGTATTATATAATAATTATAATGTCTCTATCCCTCATTCTAATCACAAGGATTAACCCGGAAGTCTGAGATTTGTATGGAAGGGGACCTTACGTTGGTCATCTCTAACCACCATTCAGTGCTGGGATGAGGTAAGCCTGAAAAACCTCATTGATTAGGGGGATAGTTAAACATCAGTAGTAGTAGCAGTGGGGCGGCCAAGAACTGGCAAGTAGGCCGCAAGCGGGCCCTTTTTACCTACCCCTGTCGTCCCTACCTAGCTTCATCACCTCTTCCCTCATTGAACCTACCCGACCTTCTAATGTAGGTCAGAATGTCGGTCCATTCAAGGGAACTAACCTCTTCCCCTTGCAACTCCCCGACCCCCCAGACGTCGTGTCTCAGTCTGCCGAAAGCCGCGCACTCTGCCAAGAAGTGGGAAGGCGTTTCATCACCCTCCCCACACTTTGGGCAGATAGGGTCTCCCTCAACACCTATCAATGATAGATGTCTTCTAAGCCTACAATGACCCGTTAAAACTCCCACCAACTGGTTTAGAGCCTTCCGGCTACGACTTAACAGCCAGGCTGTCTTGGTCTTGCTTGGCTCCACTATAAAGTTGCGAGCCTGTCTACAGCCCCCACTCCTTCTCCACTGTTTACTTAGTGTCTCATAAGCCTAATCGTTAAGAGCTATGTTGAAGGATGTCTGGTCCCTGGCCGGGCCCTTGAGATCCGAGTCGAGCCAGTTCATCGGCCCTTTCGTTCCTCGGGATTCCACTATGACCTGGTACCCATACCAATTTGACCTCTTTTCCTCTGGCCAACTCCTCCAGGGTAGTTAAACATCAACTGATATTAATCTCTAACATTAACACCAAGCTGACGGTTTTTCTATCCTAGGCATGCATGGTTACCAACCTATTCCTGCGAACAGGCCATAATATACGAGTTATAATTAATTAAAAGTTCTCCAGTGGAATGGGGGTTCGAATTCACAACCTCTGGCCTCTGGGTTAACCAATTGACACACTAAACTCTGAACCACCGACCCTATGATTTATATGTATAATATATATAATTATTTATTTTCTAATATTCTCATGTAAGCAAATAGCTGAAAGCAAATTGTAATAAAACATGTTTCCTACCTACTTCCAATCTTTAAATCTTTCTTTAGGATTGTCCTGGAATAAAAATAACCTTACATACTTTGCAAACAATCTTAGTGCAAGTAGAAAACGTACCTACTATTTACCGAAAGATGAAAAGCATAACCACTGATGGCATTTGATGGCAGGTTGACTTTAATTTAAAAGGGGACAAATTTTCGTATTATTGGCATTTATACAGGGTGTTGCAGAAGAAAAGAGGATTTATTTCAACTTATATTTTTTAAATGGCATACCCTATGTATTTTTAAAGATTTGGATAGAACGTCATCTCACGATACATTTAATATTTGGTGGATATAGCTCTAATAATAAGGGAGACCTGACCAAAAAAGTTTTCTATAAGAATATTGTGTTGAATAATATTGATTCGTTGCTAAGCTCACTGGAAAAAGACAACCTGTTAGGTTTAATCATCTGGAGATGATTAAAACTGACAGTTACTGATGATTAAAACGTTGGCGAAACGCGCGTCGAGTGCACTATAGTGATTTGGTGTTATGTGGAAAACTACGTCAGTGTTAATATGCCTTTGAATCAAAGAAGCCAATAATTTTTGAAGCAACATTTCACCTACACTACATTAACAGACAGTAGTTGATATTTTTAAATTGTTAAATTAACGCGTACTTTTCATTCGCCATTATGTGACCTTTCTCTCGGTGTACAGAGGCTACAAAATCTTTCTACAACATAATTGCTCTTATGGTACACTTTTTTAGCTATCTCTTATTATTAGCAAATCCAAATACAGGGTCCTGCACCAGAGCTCCCTTCTTTTGTAGCTCATGAACTGGTGCCTTTATAAATTTCGTTCAAATTTGACTGCAAACTATTCGTAGAGAGGCACATTTTGAAAATATTTTCAAATATACAGGATGCTCTAAAAACATGTACCATACTAAAGTTATGTTTTCTTAAATGGAACACACTATATATTTTTGGATTTTTGGATTCTGCATGCAAATTTGGTGTCAGTTTGTATTATATTCCCTATAGCAAAACTTAGCCGTTTCGAAGATATTCGACATTTTATAGAAAAAATTACAGTTGTTAGAACTATCTCAAAGTTACATATCTTATACAATTGAACAGCGTTTATTTTAATTTTTATGTGTCAGATAGTTTAGGCATTGGCCTTTCTGAAAATAGCTCACAGAAGTCTGTAATACATACAGAGTGTTTAATATTTACTGAGCAACACGTCAATTTTGAAACGTGCAAAACTATTTTTTTCAAATAGCACACCCAGTATATTATTCTACAGTTGAAAGTACCATTCAATTCTGAATTGAATGATATAGCATTGTCCTATACCTATCTCTCAAGGTGCTCAAGATATAATCAATTTTATAATAAAGTGCTCGAAAATTTAAGTTACCCCCTTTCTAAGTGGTCTTCGAATAAAATAAAACAACTAGAAACATTTTAAATTTATTGTCAGTTGCTTTGACTATAATTATGGCTATGATTAAACACAAAATGTAAAAAATTATCAACAATCATCAAAAACATCAATATTAAATAATTATTCACAATCTACAATCTTATAATAAATTTTCAAAAACTTTGACGGTTAAATTCCATTCGCTAAGAGACAGTTGTTTCGTTCAGACTCAAATAATATAGAAATCATGTCAGCTAGCTCTTTACTATACTTCATTATAAAAATAAATTGAAACAACTAACTAAACTAAGTACTTAACTAACTATAACAACTAAACTAACAACAAAATTATTGAAATAAGTATAAATATTTGTAATTAACTTAAATTGTCGACACCAAGTTTGACAGCAAACAAATTAGACAAGTTTTGTTGTCTTTGCCAGGTGACCCGATTTCTTAAAGCATAATTTGATGTACAAAATTAGACTTCTTCTTATAGGGTTACGTAACAATTAAATCTGTAAACAATTATTTAACATCGATCTAATTTTTTACATTTTGTGCTTAATCATAGCCATAATAAGACTCAAAGCAACTGACAATAATTTTGAAATGTTTCTAGTTGTTTTATTTGATTCGAAGCCACTTAGAAACGGGGTAACTTAAATTTTCGAGCACTTTACTATAAAATTGACTATATCTTGAGCACCTTAAGAGATAGGTATAAGACAATGCCACATCATTCAATTCAGAATTGAATGGTACTTTCAACTGTAGAATAATATACTGGGTGTGCTATTTGAAAAAAATTAGTTTTGCACGTTTCAAAATTGACGTGTTGCTCAGTAAATATTAAACACTCTGTATGTATTACAGACTTCTATTAGCTATTTTCAGAAAGACCAATGCCTAAACTATCTGGCATATAAAAATTAAAATAAACGCTGTTCAATTGTGTAAGATATGTAACTTTGAAGTAGTTGTAACAAATGTAATTTTTTCTATAAAATGTCGAATATCTTCGAAACGGCTAAGTTTTGCTATAGGGAATATAACATAAACTGACACCAAATTTGCATGCAGAATCCAAAAATGCAAAAATATATAGTGTGCTCCATTTAAAAAAAACATGACTTTAGTATGGTACATGTTTTTAGAGCACCCTGTATATTTGAAAATATTTTCAAAATGTGCCTTTCTACGAATACTTTGCAGTCAAATTTGAACGAAATTTATAAAGGCTCCAGTTCATGAGCTACAAAAGAAGGGAGCTGTGGTGCAGAACCCTGTATACATCAAACCCTATATCAATAATTGTATTCGTGAGAGGTCGTTTTTATCAAACGTTAAAATATACAGGGTGCTCTATTTAAAGATATAAGTTGAGGTCAATACCTTTTTTTCTGGGATATCCTGTATAAATAAATGTGAATAATATGAAAATGTGTCCCCCTTTATATGAAAGTATGTGTTTCCTTTTATAAAAAATCGACATGTTTCTGTAAATTTTTATATTTTGTTTTAGATACATTAAGAGTGGGCAGTTTTTAAATGGACAGAGTTTATAATAAATCTACAATAAAACATTGAAATATAAACCAATAAGCTAATTACATCAACTGTCATTGCCTCGCTTATTCCAGTTTGTTGCCTCAGTTTTAATCATCCCCAGATCATGCCAACTTGGTTGGAGAAACGCGTGCCGAATGTAATATAGTGTTTTGGTGCTATGTGGAAAACTACGTCAGTGTGGTTTGCTTATTCCACCAACAGTTTTTGTAATAAGATAATTTACCCGTATAAAGGAAAACAAATTACACTAGTGACAAGATAAAATGAGAAAGTTGTAAAGGATGTATTCAGAATAAAAAGGCGGCCTTAACCGGTTTGGATAAAAGTTAAAATATTTTTTCGTTAATCCTTAGTGTGTAAAAATATATTTAGTAGCATAAGCTGCAACCCATGTATCCAAGAGAGGGTGTAAAATGATCTGAGGCGGTTATTTAATGAAACTAAGAAAATTCCGTAGAATCCCGTGGTCTATGAATAATAGATGTTCTGAAAGGGGCGAACAAGGCTTTTCTGTGTAACCATAAATTTTAATATCAATATAAACTCAGGTGCTAAACATTATAAATGGATATTCTCTCCCGCCGGCCCAAGCTCCTACAGTACGTTTTAAAGTTTGTTAAGTGGGAGATATACTTCCAGCTTTTATTATAAAAACTTTTGTAACGGTTAGATGTGTCATAATACTAATGTTTGTACTTTAGTTGTGTTGAGAAACACAGTAGAGCCCTTTTTTGGCCTCTAGTACCGCTGGCACTAGATTCACTAGATTTTTAACTTTTTTTTAAACAATTTTTAACTTCAGGAGTAACCGCTCTCCCTCGAGGTCGAGGAGGTGGGAGTTACTCACTTCCTCGACCTCGCTTTCCAATCTCTGGACCTCCTGACACAGAGCGGCTGTTGTCTTTTGTATCTCCACTTTAGTATTAATGTTATTTTTAACATAGATGTCCACCTCTTTCGTTATTTTTTTCACCTTTTCTACTATTCCCGACAGTCTGGCCCATTCCTGGGCCTTTATCGTTTTACACTCTGGCCTTCCTCTTTTGGCGCATGGTATCGGAGATTTCTCCTTCCTTTTCTTTTTCCATTTCCTCCGGTTCTGTTACTCGTGGACTGTCGCTCGTCTTTTTCACAACCATCCGGCCAATACCCTCCCAGGACATCTCCAGTTGGGATAACGCTCTTTCCTCGTCAGACTTGGAGTTCTTGCAATTTTCGAGTTCCTTCGAAAGGTTCCCTCCATTTCTGTGGCGAGCGCCTCCTTCTCTTCCCTCATTGTTTTTTCTTGTCGTTTTCCATTTTTATTGCCTTGGCCATTTCCATATTTTCAGTCCGAATTATATCTGAATTTGTTGCATTTTTGTTAGCCAAAGTCGTCTCACGAGTTGAGATCATCCAAAGGTCATCCCCCGGCAGTGGGCCTTTACCGGAGAGAAGGCTACATACTGCGGAGGTCACCTGGTGTCCACAGGTTTTTACGATTTCGCTGTCGGTTATTTTATAGAGGTATTCTCCTCCCCATCGGCCATTAAGGCAGATACCCCGGGATTAGATCCTGCACGACGTTCTCCAGCCACGCCTTGCTGAGGTTGCTGAAGTGCAGTCCGATCTTACGATTTGGTGGTGGACCGACTAGCGCCTTGCCGTCCACGGCCTCAGGCAACCCGGGTTTGCCCAGTCCGAATGCGCTTTTTACGGCGCATGCCTTGGGTTTGAGCAATCCTTCGTTTTCGCAATTCCCCCTTGACCTTGCCGGCATGGTTAAACCTGTCAAGAGTCTCTTGCAAGACCCCCGCTGGCATCGCTCTTGAGTTTCATCAAAGCTACTTAAGCCCCTCCACCAACATCAAGGTCTCACTGCTCCTTGAAGGGGAACCTAACCAAACCCAGTCTTTCAGTTGATGTGGGATGTATTTCAATGATCCTCTCTTTTCCGAAGCAAAAAGTTGAGATGATTCTATAGCACTATTCAATTTATGTATAAATTTCCAGTTGTTTTCACCAAAATTTGCATATATTTTTAGTGCTTCAACCACTATGCATGCTTCCATGCTTTTTTCCCAAACCCAACCAAACACCTACATAAATATTGTTAGGGAAATTTTCATCTTTAATATAAGTACTCTACGCTCACATTATGATTGGCAAAGTCTTGTTATAATAAAAGGTGTCTTTCCGGAAGTCCAAAAGTTAGAAAATAAGTGAAATTGAAATCAAGTGAGGCAAATACAATTACTGGAAAAATATTGTACATTTACTCCATTATCGATTGAAATAAGAAATGACATGCGGTTATTTATGCTCTAGAAATTGAGCTTCATCAGTAGGAGGATGCAACAAATATCGGATGCTACGTAAATGGAAAATTATATTTAAAGGCGCTACTAAAGTGAAGGGAAAAAATGAAAAGAAAAAACATGCATTATTAAACCATGCTGCAATTCAGTGTTTTCTTTTATTATCAATTTCTCATAAACAAACTATTAATTAAAAATTAAAATAAATATCCCGATTTACTTTAAAGAATTGACGATAAAAATTCGAGTAAAAATGAGTAAATTTTACTTATTGCACGAGTACTTGCAGTACTTTGTTATATTTTATTGCGAAATATATAAATTTTATTAAATATTTTATATTTTGCTATCGAATAAAATTTACTGAACTGTGTTTTATTTGTTTCATCGAGCAATTAACCCATGCGAGCTTGATTGAAAAGGGAAGTTTTTAGACATTTCACAAAGCCAATATTGATTTTCCTTGGCAAATAATTAAATCGTTCCGCAGCCCTCTACAAAACCTAATTCTACAAAATAAAGAAAAAGTATATACGAGGCATACAAAATAAAAGAGATCTTAATGATTCTTGTACATTCTACTACAAACGGTTTATTCAAATTAGCTTTTTTAAGGAAAGCTACTGCGGGGAAATACGTACTTAAGGTTTAACAAAACAAATATATGGCCGGTCTGCACATAGTTATATAAAAGGAAACTTATAGTTCCGAATCAAAAGAACAGTCGAAGGTAATTCTTCCTTGCAGTCTTTCTACAGAATATACCATAACTTACATAAAGTATCAAGAAAGAAATATAATACCTATATATACAGAGTGAGTTTTATGTATGGAACGCCTCAATTATCTCAGAAACGGCTTGCCCGATTTTTATGAATTTTGGTTTATAAGGGTTTTGTAATATGGCCGATATTATTGTGGCATTTACATTGTTGTCAGATCTTTCGTTTTTCCGGAAATATACTGAAATTTGTTATTTCAAATGGATCACCCTATATATTTTTTTGTTTTTGAAATCTCTAAGAAATCTCTAAAAGTCAACAGGAAACGTGTAATATCTTTAATAATTTATATCCTAATAGAAATCCCATAGGATCTTTTGAAAACATAAAGTAAAGGCGGTTACAGCTGATGCTCAAAATGTTGTCCGTTTACTTCCATACAAGAAGCCATGCGATGTTTAAAACTTTGCAGTACATTTTGTAACATTCCTGACTGCTCAATTCTTCTTATCTCTGTGGTAATCCTATCTTTTAATTCCTGAATATTGGCAGGTTTGGTTTTATAAACAATATTTTTTAAGTGACCCCACAGGAAATAGTCTAAAGGATTCATGTCGGGTGACCGCGGGGGCCATTCGATAAAACCACGCCTTCCAATCCATCTTCTGGGAAACACATCGTTTAGGTATTGCCTCACGTCACGCGCATAGTGAGGTGGAGCTCCATCTTGTTGCACCCAAATATTGTTATTTGGGACATTGTTATTGTCTGAAAGTTTCAAATAATAAAATTTCTAAATTAACAGGCAATTGAGAATACTTACTTAGATTTGGAAATAACCGAGCCAACTCAGGTATAATATTATTCTGTAATAAATTTAAATACGCCGGACCATTTAAGTTTCCTTCAATGAAAAAAGGACCAATTATTTTGTCGCCTATTATTCCAGCCCATACATTAATCTTTTGTGGAAATTGGGTGTGGGATTCTCTCATCCAACGAGGATTGTTACGTGACCAGTATCTGCAATTATGCCGATTTACGTTTCCATCAATACAAAAAGTGGCCTCATCGGAAAACATAACATTATTTAAAAAATTTGGATTATTTTGATCGTAACATTTTTCCATCATTGTGTCGGCAAACTCTTCACGTCTATCGAAATCATCATCTGACAACTCTTGAACCAATCTTACTTTGTAAGGAGGGAATTTATTGGCATGTAAAATTTTCATTATGGATGTTTGAGAAATATCAACTTCCCTGGATATTTGTCTAGTACTCAAGTGTGGATCTTCTTCTAACATAACACAAACATCTAAAGATTTGTCTTCAGTTGTTGCAGTTTTTATACGCCCTGATTTCGGTAAATCTTTTATGGCTCCAGTTTGGTTAAACTTTTTTAACAACTTACTCACAGTAGATCTTGTTATGGGATTTCTATTAGGATATAAATTATTAAAGATATTACACGTTTCCTGTTGACTTCTACGCACATCACCATATCCTAATATCATTAAAATCTCAATTCGTTCTTTCTCAGATAAACGGTCCATTGTAACTTTCAATAAACACCAACAATAATAGTTTATTAAAACGTCAAAATTGTTTTTGTCGCAGACATAGCCGCCCTGATGTAATATTTTAACTTCGGCGGAGATATTGCAAATGTAGCTGTAACTCCGAAATTCTGGCAATTAGGTATAGGGAACATTACATGAAAAATATTCTAAATTTCTTAGAGATTTCAAAAACAAAAAAATATATAGGGTGATCCATTTGAAATAACAAATTTCAGTATATTTCCGGAAAAACGAAAGATCTGACAACAATGTAAATGCCACAATAATATCGGCCATATTACAAAACCCTTATAAACCAAAATACATAAAAATCGGGCAAGCCGTTTCCGAGATAATTGAGGCGTTCCATACATAAAACTCACTCTGTATAGATATACTATAAATAGAGCAGTGTTTTGGGATTTTGTAAGCAAGATCTTTAAAATGAACAGATAAACTGAGATGAGCAACAAATTATATTTCCAGAAATACATAATAAAAAATTTTTAAAAACTTTATTAAGCATGTACAATGCTATTTCCATACCAATCATAACCTTATAGATAGATAACTTACTTAACCTTATAGACCTATAACTGAGAATCATGAGTACAGTGACAAACATATGAAGCGTCGATAGAGGCCATAAACGGACTAAATAAACAGTCATTAAATGGCACATTTGTAAGAAAGGGAACAATAGAGAATAATAACGCTAATTAAAATTACTAACCACAACAATAATTTAATTATGGCAAGAATAGAGGGAAAGTAGTAACAATTGTTTTGCTATAAGTACTATAGAAATGAGGTCTGAAATATTGAAGCGGCATCTTCTTCTTGTTCTTCTTCATGCAGGTTGGTTTCTCTGAGGCGAGTCCCAAAGCTCTGCAGCTAGGCCTTTTGTGTGTCCTACTAATTAAGTATATCATTCAGCGAGCATCTTTGTTCTTTGCATAAAATCCAAAGCCTATCTGCTGAAATGTCCCTTAGCTCAGAAGATTTCAAGAATGGTTTATCCAGGAGCGTCAGCCTCATACGAGCGCAGCTTTCACATTCACTCTTCCACTATCCACTGACCGTGGTCATAACCTGGGATGGTTTGGACGATGGAGGACCCCATCCTTCACCAACCCCGATCACAAAAAGTTATAGGTGTGGGCGATTCGTGGGGTCTTCACATTCACTCAGAATCCAGAATGTGCAGCTCAGTCCCATCGGCATCATAACAGACCCGGCTTTCTGCCAATCTTATATTATAGAGATGTTTCTTGAGATGACAGTGCCCTGTTACGGGCCCTATCACACTCTGAAACGAGGTTTCATGCCCAGCATCTCTATAGTTCTTTTCTGCGAGGTACCTCCCATCAGTGCCTTTGGTTGACTCTGTCTTGGTTTAAGAGCCAGTAATGCCTATGTTGGCAGATAAAAAATTAATAAAATAAAAAGATTCAGCTTCTTAAAGTCATCCATTTAGTTAATTTAAAGATATGATTTTATTTTGATTTAGTGGTAAGGTAATCCCATGAAATTAGTTTGTACAATTAGCAACAATTTACAAATTACGATATAATGAGACTGAACGCAGTAATAAATTCTAAACGCATCGCTTGTTGAGAAACTTCAATATTAAACTGCTAATAATCTGTTAATAGTTGCCATAAAGTCGTAGGTTAAGCCCAGGTTCGAAAGTAACGAGGAAACTTTCCGAAATGAATCGTTTATGGACTGAGCAGTTTATAGGTAGACTTCTCTGTACTTCTTTCAACTTTTTCTTATTTCCAAATTAATAATTCAGTCCATGATTGCAATGGACAAATGTTATTCTAAGCCTGTCACAACAGTATTCACGTGATGTCACAATTTTAGCACGTAATCGTTGAGTAAGTCTTAATTCGTAATAGGCCTTTTATTACACTATATCAGGGGTGACCAACCTGCGGCTCGCGAGCCACATGCGGCTGAAGGATTATTTGTGGCTCTCGATAAATATACCCGAGTTCCCTTTTCATTTTTGTGCTATTATATTTTAAAAAAATATTATCGTTCCGTATGTGTTTCAAAATGTCTTTGAAATTACTGACGACAAATATAAGAGACTAAGTGCAACGTTGTAACAAATTTCATTTCCGTCCAAGTTAAGAATGATATGACTCATCGAAAACTGCGCGAACGAAAATAAACAGTGGCGTAATCGTCCGTAATCGACCGACTCCAAACCGATTTTGAATTTGTAAACTTTCATTGCAACGGACAGTTGACATTGTACTTTAGAGGAAACAATTTGTATCACTTTTGTTACGGATTTAATTTGTAATCTGGAATTTTTGGTAAGTTAACTAAATTTGTTTCATAGTATGGCTCGGCATAGTATAAATATTAGTAAAAATGGCTCGGACTATCAAGGAGCTTGGCCACTTCTGCACTATATTGTAATTGTAATTGGATAGCACACCTTGACGTCTGGTTCCTACATCATGACGTCACAGTTGTTTCACTTCAAGTTCTAATCAAATGATTTTTTATAAAAACACATAAAACACACCACAGAAATGGACAACCTCCCTTCTGAAAGCCTCAGGCTTGTGTAGAGGGAGGGTGCATATGAAAAAAACGCAGACACACAACTCCCTGGGAGAGGTGTCATTTCTCCCCTAGCGAGATTCGAACTCGCGCCGCGATATACCCATTCTGTTAGTCACAAGCTACCACCCAGCACCTAACAGACTCCTCTATCTCAGTTATTATTTGAGATACAAATCTAGGAAGAAAGTGAGAGTAATGTATGCATTTGCCCTTCATTTTTTAAATATGTCATTAAATGTAGGTACATTTTATGCTTTAATAAATATAGAGTTGTTGCATTTCATAAATATATCTATATACTACAGAGAGTTCCAGAATGATTGTCCGTGCCGCTTCATAATGATTTTTTATGTTCCGCCTTTCTATTTTTAGTATCTGTACTAGAATCATGAGCGCAGGCAACGGAATTTACTACGGAAAATTCCATTTCTCCTTTGCCTAAAAATTTATACATAATAATTATATATTTTCAAGAAATACAAAATTACCAACCTGATTTAGGACTTGTACAGTATTGAAAATACTCTTTTAAACGCAAATGATACTTCAGTAAAACAATTTGAACACGAAAAATGCTGAACGCCACTGAGTCAAACGTCAAATGCTGTCAAATATGAAAATTCTCAAATTGACAGTTAAAAATAAAGTAATTTAGCAAATGGAAATAAATTTTGATTATATTCAGGATAGGCTGCGTTCCCGTACCGGACAATCATTCTGGAACTCTCTGTATAACTGAAAGTACAAATATGTTTTTTTTAGTTTGATTTATGAAAGTTAATGTCAAGCAATGTCATTTACAAGAGAAAACAAAACTCCCTGCAGATTCCTGCTAAATGAATTGCCTATTCCCCTGGTTTCATTTAATGTGTTGGAAGTATAGAAACATCAGAACAAATAAGTATCGAGAAAACGTGAAATAAGAAATACCACTCCTCATTATTGAAAAGTTTTCTATAAAAAGTCAACTAAAGTAGGTTACTTCATACACAAACTGTCTACAAACTTACAAGCATAGTTCCAAGCAACATGTACTCAAGAAAAACAGGGAGATGTTTGCGAAAGCAACCTGTACCAGCTCTGTGGGGGCTGTGGTATTGTTTAATGTAACAAGCAGCATATTAGTGGGAAATAAGGATACTCGCCCTCTTACATCTAAGCGCATTTACTTTCCTCAGACACTAATTAAATGTCTAAAATTGCTTATACGAACTTGCATTATGCATTCTGTTACCGCTAAGGAGATTGTGAAGGTTCTGTTCACTATAATTAGGACTACACGGAACAGACACAGCGGTTGACATACTTCATCAAAAATTTAAATGTAATTATAATTTGGTCCAGTAAATATATACCAACTTCTAACTAAGACATCACTCTTCTGCTAGAAGGTAACTTCGTATCCATTTACTGAAATGAAAACAAATCCAGTTTGGAAATTGATTTTAAAAAGTGGGCTTCTCGAAGAGTATTTTAAACTTTATATCTGAATAGATAAGAACAAGAAATAATGAAACCGCTGTTGGATCAATGCCACACAATGGCCTTCTAACACCTAAAGTCAAACCCAGAATTAAGCAAAGTGCAATGCACCGGAAAAAGAGTAGATCTATGTTGTCACATTTATTTCTAAAGTATTCTTATTTAAAACAGGAAACGTATTAATTACCTTATTTACCCATTTTTTTACTTGTCTTTAACGTCCCTTATCCCTATTGTACTTTATTAAAGCAAACACAATGGTTAATTTGTGTTTTACTTAATAATATCAACGAATTTCCGAATATCTGGCAACTGCGAAAGTCGTAAAGTTGACGACAAGCTGTTCATCCTTATTTAACATACATATTCTTGCATTTACGCTTTCTTTTCTCTGAGCTTCAACGACGTTGATTGGTCGAATCAGGAACCAATAAGCGACTGCGCTCGAGGTAGTAGGGAAACAGTGGCGTGATGTTGGGTTATTTCGCGCGCGTTTCTTAACGGTAAAAATTTGTGGTAAAATTATCAGTATATTTATTCTTTGTGTCAGTGTTTATACTTATTTGTGTTAGTTCAAAAAGTGGAAGTGCATATACTAGAAGTATTCTATAGACTAGTATACGAGTATATTATATTAACTGAAATGTCCCCAATGGTAAAACAGAATACGCACGCCCATGCATCACCGCATTTTACCAGATCGGCGAGGTCATTCCACTTTGCTTAATTCTGGTTTTTACTTGTAGTGGTTTACAACGTCGTATACCCAATGCAATAACGATGAATGACGAATATTTTGTGACCAAGGTTCATCGCAAGCCACGTTGGAGAAAGTATTTTCCATCAGATTCAAAGGATACCTTTAAATGTTATGTTTTTTGATGTAGCGTTGCGTTTGCGTTGCAAAATATGTGGATCTTTTAAAATCACTGCGTGGAAACGTTAAATGGAAATGTTACTAGGATTCTTTTATTTTGTATATATTTTCTCTAGATGACGTTAGAGTAGAGTATATTTTAATAGTAAACACTGGGTTCAAAAAGAAGTGTGAGTGGATATATAGTCATCAATATTTCGCTGAGAAAACAATTAATTACAGTTTCGTTTCTAGTTTATTAAGAAAAAAAGGAAAATCGTCAATTTGGAAAATCAGCCAACTGTAACTTTTTTATTTGTAGTCCTATCGAAAAATGGTTTCAACGGTTTTCTTACGGTACAGCTTGATGTCGATGTCCTTTTGGTGCGTTTGAATGGCGTATATTATGATTTTTAGAAGACAGCTTCCTAGAAAATTACAGTAACCTATTTTTTTCTTATAAATGCCATATTAGATTTCATCTTTTTTGAACACAGCGAAATTTTCGGATAAATTGAATGTTTAATATGCCATACTTCACTTCACTTCACTGGATCTTTTTTTAATACACTGTCAGTCCAATATATTAACCAATAAAAGGTTGGCATCCTGTAATTTTTCAAAAATAAGTATAATTTATATTTATTTATACTGGCGCATTCGCCAATTTTTTAAATAATTGTAATGTCTATAGATACTTATTTGGATATTGAGAATTACACTGCGATTTGTGCTTGAACTAGTTTAGAATGTTTTAATTCAAATAATAATTTATTTCTTCAATAAAAAACAACAAAAGAGGACTTTCAGCCAGATACCTGGGCAAATATCTACGTTTTGTCCGAGATTTCGGACTTTTTCAAGGTTACCTAACAGCTAATATCAATTTCCTATTTTAATTTTATTGCATGGGTTGGTTTTATTTTGTTTTTCAACTTTTTTATTATTTAAAATAATGCAATATGGGTAACGTGCAGTTTGAAGAGTTAAGAAGAGAATGATCAGTACTTGGTGTCTACGTTGATGTGTTTCTTTTCGAGAGCAGATAATTAAGAACTGATAACATATATATGCTAACAGTTCTTAATTACCGGTTCTAGACACGGGGGACACCAATTCTCTGCTTTAGTTAACCATTATTTTTAGCTGAAAAAGTGCGAAAACTCGGACGAAACGTAGGATATTTGTCTGTTTATCTCGTTGAAAGTGCTCTTTTGTTGTAAGAATTAATTATATTTTAACAGCCAACGACTTCTCCAATATTATATATCAAATCATAATAGTTAATTTTTGGGATATTTCTTTTAAAATATACAAGAATAAAGAGTATATTATATTGTTCAAATCTAAACCTTAGATTGCGGCAAATACATCTCCCATCATATTTTTTTAATGCCCTGAAGGACGTTCCTTATTTTCACTGTTAGATTCAGCGTTCACCAGACTGTGATACAGGAACATTTGGAGGAGCAGGTTGGAAGCATTTATATGCTAGTCTAGCATTATGTCCAACGGTGGAGCGAATTATCTGTCAACGATTGTCGGCTTTACTAAGAACTACTTTTTGCTTATTTGGGGATATATTTGTTCTTTGATTTTCAACAGTATCTTTGACTTGACCGTAATCAAGAAGTAATAGATCAGTCAGAGTAATAACATGCCGTATTATTCATAAATTATATTACGCTACTGAACAATCCTGAAGAACTAACAGTCAGAATAAGTTTAATGAATTAACGAGTTAACCTGGGAATGAACCGCTGCTCCTTCGATGTTAAAATTGGAGTAAAACTAAGCCAGTTACCGATAATTTACACCAAAGCGATAGGCAACTAGAAACTTCATTCAATATTAAGAAACTGAAGTAGGTATTAATTGCATTAACTGTTTCAAGCAAATTATAGGATCTCTAGAAAAAAAGGTCGTTTTGCATGTCTTTTATTGGCATCTTTACTTTCTAAATCGTTTATTTAACATCTGGGTGTTTTAATTACTCCGAACTTGTACAGTTATAAAAACATGGATAGTTATAATAGTAAAGGTCCTAGTTTATATTCCTTTAATAGTAACAACTTTAAAATTAATAATAACAATATGATAACAAAATAATTAACATTCGTTTTAATATAATCATCCTAACGTATGGAAGTGAATCATGGGTACTGTCACAATCAGAAAAAAGCAAGATACAAGCAGCCGAAATGAAGTATCTAAGAGGAGTTAAAGGAGTCACGAGAAGGGATAAAATTAGAAATGATATAATTAGAGCCGAGCTAAAAATAGAATCTATAGCTGATTTCATTGAACAGAGGCAGTTAAGTTGGTGGGGTCACCTACAAAGGATGAATAGGGTGTACCAATAAAAAAGATATGGGAAGCCCGTAAACAAGAAAAGAAGAAGAGAGGTAGACCTAGAGAAACATGGGACAATGTAATTAGAAAAGTTTTGAAGAAAAGAGGAAAAAAGTGGAAGGAGGCGAAGAAACTAGCACTAAATAGAAAAGTTTGGAATAAATTTGTTAAAAGACTATAGAGTTAGAGCCCTACACCCTAATGGGTAGATGGGAATTTGATTATATATATATTTAGTATAATCAGACTTTCGCGTGTTGATAGTTGCCTACTGCTTTGATGTAAATTCTGGAATTCACTCCAAATCGAAGAGTTACTAGCAACTATGTCAAGAAGCAAACTTCTTTTATGATTTCTTATGATATCAAACGTCTCCATGATTCACAATTTGCGTATGCGTAGAGCAGACGCAGTAATAGTTTTATTTTTGTCAATTGTTAAACACTAACTATTCGCTACGAATTCATTTAAGGAAAGGGAACATACAAGGTGCATCATAAAAGAATAATTTCATTAGTAAACCACAGAACATTATTGAGGGACATTAAAAAGCATTATATGGACTGGAAATAACATCTACAAGCTGATATTCTCTTTTCTTTCAAACACTTCTTCATTTGTGATGGAAGTTTTCACAGATTCCTGGACCATAAATAATTTAGGAACAAATTTCACAAAACAGCCTTAAATATTCTTATAATAATAATATCTCTACCCATTGTTCTAATCACAAAGATTAGTCCGGAAGTCTGAGACTTATCAGGAACTACGAGTGATGCTGGTAATTAATATCTAACCACCATTTAGTGCTGGAATGAGGGAAACCTGCAAAACCTCATTAGCTAGTGGGACAGTCAAACATCAACTGATATCTCTCACATTCACACCAAGCTGACATTCTTCTCATTAGACAATAGAATTAATTAAATTTAGACAATTTAATTAAAAATTATTCGGGGAGATCGGGATTCGAACTCACGACTTCTGGGTTGAGCGATCGATACACTAAATTATGATCCACTGACTCAATAAACGGTGTCAGCGATGGCAGATACTGTTCAGTGGTATCAAAAAATAGGATTTTGAAGTAAAAGCCGTCACTCTGATACTAAAAATGATAACTACGTTTACGTCTACAAATTTAAAGTTCTACAAGACACTACATATATAATCCTTGCACAAATAAGGCCCAAGATGCCAAAAAACAAGATTCTACATCAAACAGTTTCTTAATACCATAAGCGATTAAGTAACGTAATTCGTAATACCAATAATAAGTAGCAGTTTTGCTTGATACGTATCCTATCGAATTTCGAATTTAACAATGTGCTTTATCGGAAAACGAAATATTGTTGATTAGATCGTTTGTTGTTAGAACAGGTTCATCGTTTAGCAAGTCACAAAACTACTGCCAAATGTCACAGCTATAGTAAAGTCATTATTTCATAATTCGTGAATCTTGTTATAAGTGACAATTCAGGTCCTTGCGCATTAAAAACAAGCTGGTATTTGACACGTTCTATAACAATGAACGCTGAATGCAGATTAGGTATGCTGATAAATGAATTACAAAGAACATCGGTCTGTAGCTTCTTCAGCTTCTCCTGCCGATTTATGCTTCAATATGTATAGTATTTACTCTTTCTGAAAACTTTTTTTACATGTCGAAGCAGTTTTTCGTAAGGTATCAACCCATGAATATCACAGAACGAGATGAGACTGGTCTATATCCATTAATGTTAAAATTCCCTGTTCATACAAGCATAACCTTTTTTTTCCAATATATTATTGGATAACATTTTACATTGGAGAATATTGGATAATTAAGGATTCCATCTATTATTTATTACTATAATACTGAATCTTCCACTAAGTGGAACTTTTCAAAACAACAATGTGAACTTTGCGCTGGTAAACGTCAGCTCGAATTATAGACCCACATCATTATTATGTACTATTATTATGTACTATTTCAAAAATACACGAAGCTGTGGTCAAGAATCAAATAACTATATATTTAGAAAAAAAGAAAATGCTTTCAAGTACACAGTTTGGATTTCAATGTAAAAGGAACACAATACAAGCAATTTTTAACTTACTTAACAGCATAAATCAAATATTAGAAAACAGAAGTGTACCAATTATCATTTTTTGCATTTTTATCTAAGGTATTTAATTGTGTAGATCATAAAATATTGCTTGATAAAATGGAGTATTACGGGATCAGGGGAATTATTAAAGATTGGTTTAGGTCTTATCTAAGTGAACGATTGATGTCTTTGGAAATTACTGCAATTGAGGGACAGCAAATTATTAAAAGCAGATCAAATGAACAATATGTTAAGTGGGGTGTTCCTCAAGGTTCCGTTCTTTGACCAACTTTATTTTTAATTTACGTAAACGATATAGCAGTAAATATTCCTTTAGCACAATTTTTCCAGTATGATGACAAAAGTATTACACTAAATCACATCAACTTGAATGAGTTGGTAACTATAACAAAAAAAGCATTGGAAGATATATTTGACTGGTTTTCAGCTAATAAATTACTACTAAATGTAAATAAAACATTTAGTATCCTATTTCAACCGAATAAAATAATTCCACATACATCTGTTTCGACAATTAATGGTGATATTTCCACAGTATCAAACACTAAATTTTTAGGAGTGTACTTAGACCAACATCTGGATTGGAAAATACACATTACCGATTTAAATAAAAAATTAAGTAGGGCTATTTTTGCAATAAATACAGTACGGCATAATTTTGGTTTTAACGTGGGTAAAACAGTATACTATGCTTATTTCTATCAAATTATGCAGTATGGAATTAAATTTTGGGGTAATTCATCTAGTGCTAATAATAGTACATTTATAATACAAAAAAGAGCAGTAAGAGCGCTTTGCGGACTATAATTGATAGACTCATGTCGACCTTATTTCTTAAAGCATCATATATTCACTCTGATAAACTTGCATATAAGTACATAGAATTAGTATCACAATTTACAATGGACAAAACAATCTCTGTACACTCTCCACATTTCATAATTATAATACTCGTTTTAAGGATACATATATGACTCCTTCAATTAATTTAGAAGTAAATCGAAGAGGTCCATTATATACAGGGGTTAAAGTATTTAATCATTTGCCAGAAGCAATCAAGCATAAATCATCGATATATTCATTTAAAAAAGAATTGAAAATGCTGCTCAAATATAATGTTTTTTATAACTTGAATAAGTTTTTTAACAAATGTTGGACTTAGGGTTGAGTTGCCGAGATATCTGTATCTTTCTTGTTTTTTTTTCTCTTTTCTCTCCTCCTAGAGTCTATGAAAGTAAAAATATTAATGTTCTATTAAATAAAACTACGCCTCGTTACTTTTTCTCCATAGCTATAAGCTTAAGGTATATATCATTGAGTTCCATTATTTTAATTAGGTATATTGTACAAATGGCTATCCATATCTTAGTGTAAAACAAGCTGCATTTGTTTTGTTTTGTTTTTTTTACCTATGTGATATACCTGTATGAAAATACTTCACAATGTAAAAAACTTGATGTATATTGACCTAAGGGAAATAAAATGTTTCTTCTTCTTCTTCTTCTTCTTCTCTATAACCGTTAATTGAATTTCACTCAACGTATTAAACCATAAATTCTGCTTGTTGACGTCACATTTATTTATTATGTTCATTGAAACTTTACCGCTAAAATAAACTAATAAATAATTCCTAAATAATCTAATCTAGCGTACTTTCTACCAAATTTTTCGTATATAAACATCGCTTTTGCATGCATACAAGAATTCAACACTTCTGAATCGTCAAATATACGTTATATAAAATCGCTGTTGACTAAATATATATCTAATAAAATATTTATACAATAGGTACTTTTCTCAGTGTAGTGAATAGATGCCGGCATAAATAGCGCCGCGGACGACGTAATAGCGTCATCACGTCGCGGCGGTGTCCTCCAAGTAGCGTGCACACTCCACAAGTTGCACATAATACAGCCGGAATGGTTCTGACGCGGCATGTCCGATTAGTGTGCGACGCCGGCGTCGTCGCTAGGAAAGATCTGTGCACACTAGATGGACAACGGCTGGGTAATAATGTGACGCTCATAAATGGTGGAACACAATTTGACGTTTCTCTGAAGCGAGTCCGAGAGGACTCGATCTGCAAGTGGCCTAGCGAAAATCTTCTCGAATAAATATCAAATTTAATGAGTCTATCTTGAAAAAAGTGAACGGTAGTGTTGTTTCTTACTTAACGATTCGTTCATCGCTGTTTTTGCAGCCTACTTCCTATTCCCGTCATGTAATTTTTTTCTTCAAAAGCGTACAGAAGCCTCGAAATACTTCGGATATTTGAAAATTGTATATGGTTAATATAAGCTCCACAAGTAACTCTGTGTTTGTTCAAAATGGAGTCACAATCAATTATATAGTTAATATACAATCTAACTCTGTTAATTGATATATTATGATGGTATTTCTCGCTAGAAATGGAAACATCCATAACTTTTAAACTTATCTCAGTTATTTGATAATGGCGCAAGAAGAATTCACCACTCAGACTACATATTTATTATCGCTAATGAACATATTTTTCTGTGCTTCTACTTTTGTGTTAGAGTACCTATACCTATTTTTGATTTTTGTTCTTAGTCGACTATAGAAAACATTTTACAGAAAACAGCAGAAGAAGAACTGTTATAATCGATGGTACCGGGATATCAAAAATTATTTTGGTCAAGGGTGGTTGTGGAATATAAAACGTGTGTCTTACTTTAAATTTGAAATAATTATGTCACTGTCACACTGACATCATCAATAACCTACAAATTTCATACCTATTTATTTCAATTGTAAAACAATAATGAAGTACAAATTATGAAATAACGGTTTTAGTAACAAGAAAAACTAAATTACAGTAATTGTTGGAAATGTTCCCCGTTTCGTTCGATGCACAAGTTGACGCGCCTCCTCTTGCTGTGAAAAGCGTTTTGCAGCATTTCTGGCGTTATGGTTGCACATTGCTGAACAATTCTTTGTTGCAGTTCTTGCAAATTATTTACCGGAGTTGCGAAAATCTTGTTTTTTAAGTAAGGAAATATAAAATAGTCCATAATTGTCAAACAAGGTGATCTCGGAGGAAACTCAACTTCTGTATGCAAACTTATCAACCGGTCATCAAAAAACTCGGGGAGGAAAGCAATATTTTCTCGTGTAGTATATGCTGTTGCACCGTCATGCTGGAAATAACCGTACCGAAATTCATCATCGTTTAACTGTTGCACAAATTCAGCCAAAAAGTTGTGTCTGTACCTTTCTGCGCTGACGGTGAAATCGAAAAAAATTGGCCCAATTATTCTTCTGCGAGAAACTGCCATCCAAACACCAATTTTTTGAGCATGTAGTGGCGATTCAGTAAAAACATGAGGGTTATCATTGCTCCGCATTCGCATATTTTGAGAATTGATGTATCCCGAAAGGTGGAACCACGCTTCGTCAGAAAAAAAAGTCCAGAAGATCGTCATTCATTAAATTATTAACAAACCAATGGCAGTAAGCAAGGCGTCTGGGGTGGTCTGCGGGCAAAAGAGCTTGATGTGCTTGCATCTTATATGGATGCATGTTCAAGTCTTTCTTTAAAATCTTATGACATGTTCCATAAGAACGTCCAATTTCCTGAGAAAGACGTTTCAAAGGTTTTGCAGGCTCCTCTTCCATACGTTGACGAACGTCATTGACAACTTCTTCTGTACGAACTCTTGGTCTACCAGCACCTTTTTTATGAGTCACACAACCAGTTTCGCGAAACACTTCAACACAATTTGTAAGGCACGCATAAAAATTGTCCGGTAATATTGCCACGTTTGGGAAGTGCTCTCGAAAATTGTCCAAACACAAACGTTGACTGTATTGCCAATTTCCATTAACTAGCGCACCCGTTCGAAAATAGGTTTCAATCATGAAAATTTTGTGCTGTGTGGTAAGATGCATGATTCAAAAACTGGATTAGAAAATTTCAGCACAATGACTTGACAGATTCTGACACAACAAAACATATTCAAAAATTTAAAGTAATAAGACACACGTTTTACATTCCACAACCACCCTTGACCAAGATAATTTTTGATATCCCGGTATTTACGAGTACACTGCAGATACATTGTAAGAAATCACGTTTCTAGATTAATTCCAATCTATTCTATTGTCAACTAGATCTTCACCTTCTCCTACACCTAAAAACCACCTCTGAAGGCATCTGAAGTTTCATGTGATGAAAACCTTCAGATTCACATAATCACCATCACGGTCATACTGTCATTCTTGGCACCTGATAGTAATAAGCATATTCACTCCTAACTTAGTGTCTTTTAGTGAAGCTCCAGGTTTGGTTCTCATTAATTTCATGAGCATCAAGCTCATTACCTAGAGGTTGTCCATCTAGTGTGTATATATCTTTGCTGGCCGCCAGCTTTGTGCCAGACTGTACTTGAACCTGAACGAGGCTGGTCGCCATGGAAACGCGTAGACGAACGGCAGTCGATAGGACGGCGCTAGGCTGCACGAACACACTTCCCATGTACCTTTAAACATTCATTAATCCCACTTGGAGCTATGCAGTTTTTATCGGCAGGATCATGTGCAGGTGGAAGGAATTGGAGCAGATGCATCCCTCTCGTTTTATCCTAGGCAGCCAGCGGATTGAGTAATATATAGTTGTACACTGAGAAATTTTTCAAGGTGGTGAAAATTTTAAATCCAATGCAAAATTGGTCTGTCAAAAAATATATTTTCAAATTATTATTTTTTGTAGGAGTCTCAATCGCACATGCGCCTACTGATATATACAAAAGGGACTCTTTGGTCGCAAGCTTGTAACGACGGTAAAGAGCAATAGTTACACTATATGTACTATACAGTGTGTGTGAGTTTGCATTACACACTCAGTAGCTTCGTAAATGTCAAGATATTAAAATTTTTCAAAAAGCACTTCTAAGTGATTTTTTTGTGCTCTTTTCAACCCTCTGGTTAAAAACGCTCTCATTAAAAAAACTAAAGAGCAGCGGCATGTACGGTAACTTTTTAAATGGAACACCCTGTATTTTATTTCATAATTTGAAATCCTATCAAATTCTGAATATGACACCGTTCTTATTTTTTCTTAAAAATGATAAATAGCAATACAAAAAATTATAGGTAGTAGGCCATGGATTGCACAATAATTATTGAAAACAAAGCATGCTTATGAAGAAAAAAGTTATGCAAATAACTCATAACCTTGTTAATGATATTATTTTCATTTATTTCAATAAATATTTTGTTTCAAGTGTACAATCCAGAACAAATATTCTGTAAACTTCGCTAGTACCGATAATTTTTTGTGTTGCTATTTATCACTTTTAAGAAAAAATAAAAACCGTGTCATATTCAGAATTTGATAGGATTTCAAATTAGGAAATAAAATACAGGGTGTTCCATTTAAAAAAATCAACGTACATATCGCTGTTCTTTTGTTTTTTTAATAAGAGCGTTTTTAACCAGAGGGTTGAAAAGAGCACAAAAAATTACTTAGAAGTACTTTTTGAAAAATTTTAATATCTTGACATTTACGAAGCTACTGAGTGTGTAATACAAACTCACACACACTGTATACACTATCCACTGTCTTCAAACATATTTATTTATAAATAAATAATATCCCAATAATGTCTCAACCAACATATTTTTAAATACTTATTCAAATATGAAAAAATGTTGATTTAATTCATATTTTTAAAAGTGGCATTCAGTTCCCTTACTTTTATATATACAGTGTGGAAAGTGGCTACTGAAAAGAATCTAAAAAAGAATAGTATACCGGTTGGAACAGGAAAGTGTCTCGCCACTGTACCACTTTTATTTTGTAAATATTTTCAACTATATTTAGGGAGTGCTTAGTAGACCAAAAAATGCAATTTAGGGTCATATCAAAGCGACTCAACCGCTTCCGGTTTCACCAGAAGTAACCCCAACTTTTGATAATTAAATGGAACGCCATGTATATTTTTACATATTTGGATTAGACGTGTTTTTTGCATTACTAGTATCATTATTTTATATTTTTTACAGTTGAATAACATTTTCAATTTTTTAAATTTAAATCTAGAGTGATATATAGTGGTTTACGAAAAAAAATATGTCGAAAATATAGATTAATGGTATAGGTGCCAAATATTCAAAATGCAGGATGTTCTTATTTAACTTTCAAAAGTTGGGGTGACTTCTAGTAAAACCGGAAGTGATTGAGTTACTTTGATATTACCTCTGAATGCATTTTTTGGTTTACTAAGCACCCAAAATTAATTGATATATTTTGTAAAATAAAAGTGGTACAGGTTCCACTCGGTATGTATTTACAAACTAACGCATTTTTGACAAAGCTATGGAAGTAACTAAAACAGAAATATGTCTTAAATCACGTGTAGGTACGTCGAGTTTAATAGAGTTTTAGCACATCAAAATCAAATAATATTTATAAAACTGACACAGAACAATGAAATTTAAGAAGCACCAGTCTCAGTTTAGAAATGTCACTTTCGATTGGTCAATTTTAAACTCTTCTCGCACTTTCGGGATGGGCCATTAATAATTTGACATGCCTTGCTGTGGCGATATTGATTGATTACTGCCGCGAAATACCTTATGGCTGCTGTGGGGAAAAGCTATTTACTGTCAGACCAAATGGCAATGCGGGGAAGAGTGGAGAAAGAATTATATTGAAGACGCAATTCAATTATCCATAAAATGTGAATTTACTTAACCTCTTGTAGCTTTTAATTAGATGCTATTTACTCTGGGCTTTTATTATGGATTTATTTTAGAAGATTTTAATGTCTTGATGCCTATAAATAGGGTAAAGGGAGGAGAGATGGACCACCATTTATAAAAATTAAGATAATTTCTTCATTAATCAAAGTAAAAATCTGTAAATTGGTACATAAAATAACTAAGCTTTGGTACTCTTTTTGGAACACTTAGAAAGAAAGAAATATTTATCATTAAAACTAAAAAATTAATAATTCTCAGACTTGTCAACGGTCCATCTATCCTACCCTATGGAGGTGAGACGGACCATAGTAGGTAGGAGAGATGGACCACGCTACTTTTCCTTTTTTCTAGAAGCTACGTTTCCACACTTCTGGCAAAGGTTACTTGTGCAGCTCTCGTGCAACCAGCGCTTGCACAAAAGGCATTGTGACCAATCGTCTTTCTTTTTCGTTAAACGATAATCTTCACTGCAGCCAACACTCTTATTTTCTAAATCGCTGAAATGTTCATCCGTCCTAGAATAGTCATCTAATGTGACATGGCCAGATGTCTATTTACTGCTTTCACTGCCAAATTGGGGCCAGCTTTTTTCTTGCATTGTGCCTTTTTTTTAATAAATTCCGATGAGGTAATAACTCCTGATATTTTTTTAAGAACTCTTTTTACAGCTATAGATACGACGGGTATACGGTTCATCCAGAGCTTTTCCAGGAGCTATATCTTCAGTACCTAGCTGTTGATTTCTTAGGAGTGGTTTGTTGGTTTTGTATACCAGAGGGACTTGGTTGGAAAGATTCAGGTCTTGCTTGCACTTAAATGTAGTTTTGGGTATTCCAAATGCTGTAGCGGCTTCATTGCCGCCAATTACGCCATTTCTGTATTCATTTACGGCATCATTTAACGCTTGAGAGGTTCAATATCCTCGTTCAGGAACATGTCTTTTAAATATTTACTTATTAAGCATTGTACTAAAACAAAAAGTTATTGGTCCGACTCTCCTCCCCCATATTGGTTCATCTATCCTCAAATGGGAGGGTAGACGGACCACTCGGTAACAACTAAACGGTTAAAAAAAAGTTTTAATATTTTAGGTTCTATAAGACATTAATGCATATACTTACAGTTTCATTAACAAAAAAAATATTATACTTACCTACGTTTGTTAAAAATAGAAATGTATATCTTTAAATACAATTTTCACTAAGGCAAAATCTATTTTTCTTAAAAAACTTCCACATAAATGCTGGAAACCACGTGATCGCGACTGTATCAAGGTGAACTGATCGAAACGCAAAAGATACGCCTGTCAAATGTTGCGGTGGTGCCTTAAATTGCAAAATATTACCGATGGTCCGTCTATCCTCCTGGTCCATCTGACCTCCCTTTACCCTAATGTAAATATTTTTTCCACTACAATTCATTGAAGTACAGAAAATTGGTTAAATAAAGTCGTTTTTATTTCTTGTAAATGCATACAGTGTGTACCAAAATTCATATTTTTTTTTTGTTACGATTAAAAAAACTAACATTACCGATTTTTTTTAAATAGGACGCTCTATATTAATAAAGACTAATTCAGCGATACAAGGTTATACCTACCTACTTCTTTGTCATTCCGTTAAAAAATGTAAAAAATTGTGTAGAAGGAATTAAATGAAAACAATAGATTTTGTACTAGTACTACTTTTTATTTTATTACAGCAAATGTTCAAAGTAGCCTCCATTAACAATGCCCAATTCGGTGTGAAGAAGGCCGCTTAAATGACAACCACGCTTCCCTGACTTAACCCCACTAGATTTTTTTGGCGAGGTTATCTAAAAACCTTAGTGTATGTAAACATGCCAGACACTATTAAAGGACTGAAAAATCGCATCAAAGAGAAAGTTAGAAACATAACACCAGATATTATTCAAAATGTATCAAACAAAACGGTAGTGTTATAGCTCCGTCAAACATGGTTCAAAGAAATAGGAAATATTGCAGAAAAGTGACAATTTTGATGTCACGCTCGGATTCCTAAATTTTCTTTTTCTTCTTAGGCAATTTTGACCTAATTCGCTCATTTATGAGCGAATCATTTAATCTGTAAAAAGTTACAGATTAAAGCTATATTTTTAATAGAACACCCTATATATTACTTAATTTTTGGTTAGGATCATATAGGATTTGATGGGTGGTGATACAGCGTGGTGATAAAGTAACGCACAAAATTCAAAACTTTTATACTGAGTGATTTTTCAAAAAACGCCAAGACAGGTCGATTTTTGTTTTTAAAAAGGCAGTGCTGACATGAAAAATTGTGTTTTATCAGTTTTTGTTTTAGTGTTGTAACGTCATTATACATTTTTTAAACTGCAACACCCTGTATTAGAGACAGAAATGTAATCCCCACTTTTTTCTGAGTACAATGATATCCCATATTAGTGGTCTGCTACTTACTGTTTACAAGATACAGGGTGTTTTTTGAGAAGAATACAAGTTAAGCATACAAATTGTGATTTTATTTAAATTAATTCCAAAATAAAAAAAAATAAACAAATAACACTTAATGAAACTGTTCAAAATGCCCCCCATTTGCAATTTGACATTGCCCAACACGCGTATAAACGCTTTGTACTGCACGCTCAACCACATCCGGGCTAATATTTTCCATTTCTGTTCTAATTCGAATTCTTAAATCATCTACATTAATTGGCTTATTAAAATAAACTCTAGACTTTAAATAACCCCAAAGAAAGAAATCCAGAGGAGTTAAGTCCGGTGATCTCGCTGGCCATTCAATCGCTCCTCGCCGCCCATTCCATCTGACAGGGAATGTATCATTGAGAAATATTCGAACATCTACACCAAAATGGGGAGGAGCTCCATCTTGTTATTGGGAAAAAGAATTGCTAAAGCCGGAATTAAATCAAAACAAAGAAATTCTAAATATCTAGCGGCAGTCAAGTTTCCTTCAAAAAAGTAGGGTCCCAAGATACGATATTCTACTATTCCAGCCCATACATTTACTTTTTCTTGGCGTTGGCTGTGAGATTCCCGAGTCCAATGAGGATTCTCTTGTGCCTAGTATCTGCTGTTATGGCGATTTACTGAGTCATTCAGGCAAAAAGTTGCCTCGTCAGAAAAAACAATATTATTTAAGAAGTTGGGATCTTCATCACATCGAAACATTATTTCTTCACAAAATTGTAAGCGATGGTCTGGATCATCCTCATTTAATTCATGCAATAAGTGTACTTTGTAGGGGTAATATTTTTCTTTCTTCAATAACTTTACCACTGTTGAATGATCGGCATTATTGTTTAAACCTATTTGCCTTGTGGAAGAGTTACTATTTTCTTGAACTTCTAACATTCAATTTTCTTTCGTCACTAATTTGAGGTCGGCCTTCTCGAGGTACGTCTTTTACACTCCCAGTTTCCAAAAATTTTGAAACTAACCTACTGACTGTTGATCTTGAAATAGGTGGTCTGTCAGGATGTTCTTGATTAAATAAATAACAAGCTTCCTCGTAGCTTCTGATTCTATCGCCGTAACCAACCATCATTAAAATTTCAATTCTTTCCCGTTCAGTTAAACGCGCCATATCTTTATTAAATAATTTAGTCAGTACTGTAACGTTATAAAGTCTAGGACCCTTACAGACAAATAAAATAATGTCAGTTTTTCTACAACTGTCACAAAAAGTAACATTATCAGTTATAGCTAACTGTGGTACAAGCTGGATTTTATTGTAACATGATTTTTAAAAGTATATTATTCCAATTTATACGCGTGTTGGGCAATGTCAAATTGCAAATGGGGGGCATTTTGAACAGTTTCGTTAAGTGTTATTTGTTTATTTTTTTTATTTTGGAATTAATTTAAATAAAATCACAATTTGTATGCTTAACTTGTATTCTTCTCAAAAAACACCCTGTATCTTGTAAACAGTAAGTAACAGACCACTAATATGGTATATCACTGTACTCAGAAAAAAGTGGGGATTACATTTCTGTCTCTAATACAGGGTGTTGCAGTTTCAAAAATGTATGATGACGTTACAACACTAAAACAAAAACAGATAAAACAACAGTTTTCATGTCAGCACGTGCCTTTTTAAAAACAAAAATCGACCTGTCTTGGCGTTTTTTGAAAAATCACTCAGTATAAAAATTATGAATTTTGTGCGTTACTTTATCACCACGCTTTATAATAATAGGGAAGATATGATCAAAGGAGTGTGCCATATCCTTAGTGTATTGGAGAAAGACTTTGTACCAATGTATGTTCTGTTTCCAACACACTACGCTACTCTTTTACTACACGATGTCTCCAGGATTATATGCCTCGTGACATAAGACATAGACAATGACGAAATACATATAGTTTTCTGCGTCCCATCTACAAAATCTACATTTTATATTGACACTTAGTTTCTTGATATTAAGGTGCTTATTTAGCGTAGATGCAGCCACGTGACGATTCTAGAGGATCTCAGCGTTGTTATTGGTTGGATTGCTTTTGACCGATACTCTTTACTAAGAAACCTTACCGGCCTTTATGTAATAGTATTCATTGCATTATGGAAATTTAGTCACTGGTTCGATTGCCTTAAATACACTGCTATGAGTTTCCTAACTGAACCTCTCCTGATCGAGGCTCAAGTATATCTTTTGGCCGGGAACTGAATTCAGCTTTACTTGATTGCTTTATTTGAGTAGTGTCAAATCATTAGTGCACCCCATGATCACCTGTAAGGTGATCTTCCAGAATAAAAGAGAGGTTCATAATATGTACCCATTATTTAAGTCAGATCTTCACCTCTTCATCTTCACATCCTTAGATCATGGTGTCGGACTACTGCTCATTATGTTTCTAATGCAATGATTTTCTTTCTAATTACAAATGATATAAATATGGAATCTGCAGTCAGTAGATTTGTTTGAACAATAAGACATGACTAATGATGGCTTTGTGTTTTAAAACATGATTTTTTTTTATCATAAAGTCAATATAGTATTAAAAACGTATTAAAAACAACTTACTCATAGTCATAGTTTACTTTTCAAAGTGCTTATTCCCTTTTCTAACACGTTCTATTATATAGAACGTCTGCAATGACGTTGGTAACATCCTAACTTGCTAGCCACCTGTTGATTATAAAACATCACTACAAGACAGTAACAGTATTCAGTTCCCGAGACAAAAATATTGGTGAACGTTTATAGATCAAAACTTAAGGAAAACCTGTGTATACAATACATGCTCGTTTTCTGACGATTAAGTTTTGGACTATTGACCCTTGTTCAGGCGAGGGAAGATTAAACCATTTGTTAGTGAACAAAACACATACAATACTGGAAAGTGTAGACAATAAACAATTAAGTTTAAGTGAATTGAATGAGGCAGCAGCGAGGTCGCGACGTTAACCGGGTTATAGGTCAAACACGCTCACCGTCGGTTTGGTTTACTAAGTATCATTAATAATTTAGAGATACAGCGAATTTATATTACACATTTAGAAGGTGATTGTATACAAGGTGAAGAAGAATAAATGCTTGTAGCAATATGGATCATCCAGATAAAGTAAAAAAAAACTAGGGCGTTGAGCTCTCGCCACAACAAGAGAAATAGTTTATCATGTAAGTTTCCACATAACACCAAAACACTATACTACACTCGACGCACGTTTCGCCAATCAAGTTAGCATCATCTGGATATGATTACCACTAAACCTATGCTAACATTGAGCCCATTGTATAACTAAACTATTTCTACGGTTCAGTGAACTGACGCGACTGCTCAGTGAACCATCATGACTGATCAGTGAACCGCCGCGACTGATCAGTGAATCGCCGCGACTGATCAGTGGACCGTGACTTACTAACCAATAAAGCGGGCTATATGGGATTGGCCCTCTGTCACTATTCATTCTATTTTTACATTTTCCAAACTTTCAAAAGCATCCAGCTGTCTGGAATTCTTTACATTGCTAGTTAGTCTTAAATTGCTACTAATGTTGGACCAACTAGAAGGTAAGTTCAAACTAGATTCAAGGAACATATGGCTCATCTCAAATATGGTAAAACAGATAGGTCTAGTATCGCCCAACATGCGTTTGAGAACAACCATAAAATAGGTAGCAGCAATTCAAGACTAATTAGGAATGTAACAAATTCCAAACAGCTGGATGTTTTTTAAGAGTTTAGATGCTTTATTGGTTAGTAAGTCAGGGTTCACTGAAGTGACATGTGCAGCTGGAGGTTTAACATCTAAAAATTGTTAAAAATTACAAGAAATATATGACAGAAATACATATCTTACATTACCCTAAGGAGGATTGTTACAATTTCAGTTTTGTCAGTAAAAAATCATTTTTTTCATTGTAATTCAATACAAAAGGTATGTGACTAAAAATCATTATTTTTAATGTAGTGTAGATTGTAGATGCTTGTTTAATATTTCATTATTTAGAAAATGCAGAAAACACTCTTAAAAGGAAAAATGTATTAAAGACGATAAGTTGAGGTGATATGAAGATATGCCGTTACAATTCAATGTTGAGGGGTGCATATTGCACCCAAAGTAGTTGTTTTCGACATATTTTGAAAATAATAAGGTTATTCCTTTGCGTACCTAGGATTATAAGTATCGGGGAAAATTAAAAACTTTATTGAACCGTAATATTTGATAATTTTATTAATAATAATTTATATCGTAGTTAACTTTTTGGCTTAATTCGTATATAAAAAAAGATATAAACAGTTAAATACCAAGCAATAAATAATATAAAAAATATACTATGAAATATTATGCATATTTTGCAAGGTTGAAAACCACTTTATACGAAGTTTTCAAAAATGCAAAAATCTAATAGACCTAAATTTTGAAGTTCTTGCTGACTGCTATTCCTGCCCTGAAAGTTTTATGAATCTTTTAGAATAAACGAGCTGTGGATGTTTCCAGAAAATTCACATTTTTTGCTGTCATCCTTAAGGAAAGGAATTCTTGGAAATGTAACCTGCATCTCTTATAGTTTTCGAGATCCTCATACTTCTCATCCTTATCTTGAATAGACTCTATACCCCTTACTTAAACAAAAGCGGAATTAAAAAAACTTGAATCTTTTGCTGTTCAGTGTTTAAAAGTATAAACCTTATAGTGGATATTGACACATTTACCTATGACTTCATTTATACAAAAAAGTAGTGGGTGAACGAAATTGTACGAATTTTGTATTAACAGTAGATAAAAGTGACATCACCAGCAACACCCCGTTACTTTTAGATCACCCCCTGACCCACTGGCAAACAATCAAATTATACTTGATTGCAAATGATACATCCGAGATAAAACAGCTAAACCAATCCGAATGTGCACAGAATATGAAAGAGCAAAGCTGTTCGACTAGCTCGTAATCACGACTTGTCACTGTACACAAAAGGCGGAAGATATCTTCTACCAGCTAATAACAAAGCAGGCTCCCTGACAGTCAGGATATTAAAAAAGGCGTCCTCATCATTCCGATTTTCTTAGCGTCACGACGTCCTTCATCTGAGGGTTCCATTGCCCCACATCCGCACGTCAATCATAACGGAGCGAAATCGAAACCACTAGAGATCTCCCTTTGATAAATTGGAGTAAGTGATCGCGGGCGAGGCCATAATCCAGTTTTTGTTGGACTGTTCAAATATTATTTTTTATTCACTCTTTCATTACACCCTAACTTTATTTATTTATTACCGACCTGAATTCATTATCCTTGACATAAATACTAATAACATTAATACAAAAAACAACGAATGAAAAGCTAATAATGATGTAGGATTCGGTCGTCTAAAGCGCTACATTTTAGATATAATAACATTAACCAAAAACAGATAGTGAACTATTTAAAATAAGAAATTTTGTGGCATCTATTAATATATTTACGCACCCATTATATACACTGAGGGATGGTCTCAGGAATTTCCTACTCTATAGGCATAGAGCATATCGTCTCAATTATATATCGTCATTATTTTAAATTGTTAATTAAACTTTTCAAGAATTGGTTCATACCCCAATATATGCTGAAGCTTCCTGTCCTTTTAATATGCCCCAATTTTGTTTCCTGCAACTGATACGTATCTTGTTGTAACTTGCCAAAAAATATATTATAGCAGTTCTAATCTTACGCCCAACATTTTCAGCTTCTAATGGTTGTTGATAGATGCTATGGATAGATAGATGCTATAGATAGGCTATAGAGCCTAGGTACTGTGTAACTACTATTACATACAAATTATATAATACGCAGGATTCTAACCTTCCAAATAGTGATATTTGGCATATAACAGAAGATGAAAAAATGGACCTAAATAGAAATGTTTATTTAAGGTCGCTGTAAGTATATAGAGTAGGTAGTTGGGAGCAGTTGGGTTTTAGCTACTTTTTTATAATACTATGTACTCTATTTAATAAACTACCGGTATTTTTTTTTTATTTTCTTATCTTCAATAATTATTGTTATTCCGGAAAACTTTTCGCTCTCTATATCGCAAAACCTTCAAGAAAGTGTGTATATCGCTATCTAGACTCTTCTGTTGCATTTTATTTATTAAGATACAGTCAAATTCACATAAAGTAATGTGTTGAATGTGAAAAAGGCCCGTCCTTTATCATGACTATACTATTTAATTTTATTGTCCATCTGTGCCATTCATCTGTCAAACTTTCATACTTACATCCTTTAACAGATTGTAGACCCAAACAAGGGCTGGAGAAACTTTTGCTGAATATTTTCAAGGACGAGCCATTCAAGATATAAGTTTCATATGAGTGAGCGTGCTGGACAGCGTAAACATGTTTACGCTTTATTACCAACTTTTCTTGTCTGCTGAGCTAGAATGCCCATATTTGCATAAAAATATGTACTTACGTCATGGCTTTTCACCTCAGACAGCATCCAACCACTTCGAAATTCTTTTCTTTGCGATGTGATGGAATACTCTGCATCAAATCACTCGTTTAATGAAGGTAAGTAGTAGCATAGACTAACTGTTAAGAGTGCTCCATCACGTGTTAAAATTTATTAACATTCTAAAACCCAGTCAAACTCAAAGAATCGTTTAGTATATACCAGTCAATATGAGAGGGCGCCCTTCGAGGCAGTGCGCTCGTTTTCGCGCGAAGTTTTTGGTTTTCCTATGTTGTCACGTCGCCACAAGTATAGCAATATAATTATTCTGTTTTGAGTTAGGGTGTATACAGTTATTGCTGCAATAATAATAATTGAAAAACAATGTCTCGATATTATGAGTTTAAAAACTATAGATGTTTATTAAAAAAACAATTAAGATTTGAAAATGTACCTACTCATTTCCAATGGCAGTTACAACAGGCAGTTCTTTTAAAGCAATATGGATTATTAATTCAGGCAGACTGACTTATAAAACTACTTGGATAATTTAATTTATTAGACAATAAATAGATTAATATTAAAATAAATAATTAATATTGAAAATATTGATTATTCGGGACGGGGAATATGTAAAATGATCTAATACCAAATTTCCGTTGTCAGCTTTTCATGGATTTTCATTGCAATACCTATGTATATAACACGTCTACTTTTATTCTTTTCCAGTACAATTCAGGTATCACTTGGTTGTTAGATAGATTCAGAAAAATAAAATAGTGTAAAATGAAACATCCTCAAGGGCCATTTGAAAAATTATTAATGTACCTATACTACGGATATTATCTTGAAGGGGGTTGGAACCTTTGGTGTGAATATATCACTGGCGTAGTTTTCCACAGAACCCCAAAACACTATATTGCACTCGACACGCGTTTCGCCAACCAAGTTGACGAAACGCGCGTCTCGTGCAGTATATTGTTTTGGTGTTATGTGGAAAACTACGTCAGTGATAGGGATATTATAAAAATCAGATAATTCTTGTCTAGCCTCTGTCCATTTGAATTTTACAAAAATCAGCTGTGAGGATGTTGATAAAGCTTTTAAGAAACTTAAACCGAAGCGTTCAGCGGGACCTGACGGCATTCCTTGTTACATAATTAAAGCTTGTAGAGAATCATTGATTTACCCATTATTAATAATTTATCAAAAAGCATTGGACCTTGGTGTATTCCCGGACCAGTTTAAATGTACTAAAATAACTCCAATACACAAAAAAGATAACAAATCTAATTTTCATAACTACAGACCTATTGCAATACTTAACTGTACAGCCAAGTTGTTTGAGTTTTTTTATTATATGACAAACTTTTTGAACATGTTAAAAATATTATCAGTCCTGTGCAACATGGGTTCTTTAAAAACAGATCAGTGGAAACCAATCTTGCTGCTTTTGTCAATGAAGTAAATCTAGCCTTTGCTGAGGGTAAACAAATGGACGTTGTGTACACTGACTTTGCCAAGGCCTTTGATAAAGTGAACCATGACATCTTATTATCAAAATTATTGTCCTGTGGTGTTAGTGTAGATCTCTTAAAATTATTCGCCTCGTACCTGAGTTGTAGAAAGTTATCAGTCGCATATTGCGGTTTTAACTCTGAAACATTTCTAGCACTGTCCGGTGTTCCACAGGGGTCGAATCTGGGCCCTCTCTTATTTTTAATATTTATAAATGACTTACCCAATCGAATTTCTTCTCACTGTTTATTGTATGCAGATGATTTGAAAATTTTTAAGGAAATTAATGGGGTAATTGATTCTCAACAACTTCAGAATGATCTGGTTGCTGTTTACAGCTGGTCGGTGGAAAACAGATTGCCTTTTAATATAAATAAATGTTGTACTTTAACTTTCACTACGTCGAAGAGGCCATTTCTTTTTAATTATATGATGAATAATATTACATTAGACAGAAAGTTTGAAGTTAAGGATTTGGGAATTTTATTTGAACCTAATTTGAGTTTCTCTAAGCACATTAATACAGTTACAGCTGAATCATATAAACTATTGGGCTTTATTAAAAGGGCTACATTTGAGTTTAAAAGTATTCCCTGTATTCAGTTCCTTTATAATGCATTTGTACGAACTCGACTCGAATTTGGTTCCATTATTTGGAGACCCAGAAAACAAAATTTAAAACAAATTATTGAAACTGTCCAAAATAAGTTTATTAAATATTTATACTATAAAAAATATAAGGTCAATCCTGGGTTTGTGCACTATGAGCCCTTGCGTCAGGAATTTAATATTGTTAAATTAGAACAGAGGAGAGATATGCGTTGCTTCACCTTTTTATTCAAAATTTTAAATAACGGTTTGGATAGTATCTATCTCCTCTCTCAGATATCTCTGTACGCTCCTGATAATCACGTACGTCCGAAAAATACACTGTTTTATCTTAATAGGAATAATGGATTACTGAATAGTATCTGTTCTGATTACAATAAATATCTAGACACAGCCTCACTTGACATTGTTGGTGTTAGTTTGAAAGCATTTGTTAGTCAGTTTAAGTAAACTCATCTGCTTTGATTTTGTATCCTGATGTAAACTTTTATTAGTTTTTTTTTTTAACTAGTACGTTTTTGTCTTATGTGCTGCTTATTGTATTTTGTATTTTTTTATTTTCTTATTTTCCTATAATTATAAATTTGTTAATAGTGTTTTATAATTGTAGAAACATGTAATTGGGTTTTGTAACCTGTTTGTTTCGAATCAATAAATAAATAAATAAATTATACAAGGTGTCCTATTTCTGCGTATTTTCTTCAACAGCGTTAAACAGTTCGTAGGGAATTTTTTTACTTCTCACTTTGCTGCTAAAGTTAACGTCAGATATAACGCAAATTTATCTTGAAAGAGGTTGGACCCTTTAGTGTGACGATAACACTGACGTAGTTTTCCACATAACACCAAAACACTATACTGCATTCGATGCGCGTTTTGCCAACCAAGTTGGCATTCATCTGGAAATGATTAGATTTAGTTTTAATCATCTTCAGATGATGCCCATTTGGTTGGCGAAACGAGCGTCGAGTGTAGTAGTATTTTGGTGTTATGTGGAAAACTACGTCAATGTTAACGAAATTTTAGTTTTTTGGAATAATCTCGAAAACAGTATTTATTTGGACAGATTTCAAAACTATCGAAGAATTGCAAAACTTTCCCCGTCTTTGTATCGAAATTGGAACAAACCGTATTCTTTGTTTACTCATGTATACGATGTATTTAGTGCATACTTTTTATATACCTACACTGCCTTTCTATGTTTTTCTTTAGAGACTTGTATTTACATATATAAATTTTTTTGTTACTACGATAAAAACTTTAAGGTAGATAATTTCTTTTTAATTGTGTTGTTATTTAAACAGAATTTTAAGATTTCTTGATCTAATAGATTTTTATTTTGCATAAATTAGGAAAATTAAATAGAGGCTACAATATTTAAAAAAATATATTTTTTTCGAACCATACGAATAAGACATTATACTTAACATTAAATTATTTTGTATAAAAAGAGGGCCATTTCGGGACTGTTTGATATCGCCATAGCGACTGTACCAAAAAGAGATTATTGGACAGTTCTATAGTACCGAAAAGTAATTTGACATTGACATTGCATGTCACATAATATATTGAAGTTTAATTAAATAAAAAAATAGAAACATATAGTGACTTCGATGAATCGGTAAACTGGAGGTGCTAATTAGAAGCGGTTGGAAAAAATATTATGTCCGCTACGCGTCGTCCGGCAACCCATTCCCTTGTCCCGAAAACGTGTATTTTTTGTACTAGTTAAACAAATAACTATTTTTAGCAGTGCAATTTATTTTCCATTAAAAAATTTCCAATTTTAGTTTATGATAATTTATTTGGAGTTAAAAGTAACTCCAAATAAAAAATAGTAAGTACAAATTAAATAACTAAATAATTAAATAACTTCAGTTATATCAATGCGATATGATTTATTTAATTTCTATTAATTGTTATCATGAATTTACATGGTACGCAGATGACAAGTAGCCCGCAATCGACAACAAGAACACAACAGGACACCTACTTCTATATCGCATCGCGAATCATATTTATACATCGGCAACAATGTAGCGTTTGCGATGGAAGTTTTTGTGCCGTTGTTCTGAGCTTGTGATGTTTCAGACAATTTCGGATTGAAAACTAAATCTCGCTGACATCTAGTAGCAAACGGTTCAACTAAAAAATGGTGTTAATAACTCTGCCTATTTAATAGAGCACTCTTAACAGTTAGTCTATGGTAGTAGGTACGTAGTCTTTAAAAGTCACAATAGGCATTGCAATATTTATTAATTATTATTATTGTGATATTGGGTGACTGACACTCACCAAAGAGTTCATTTCATTGAAGGATATATTCGATTAGGCTGTAAATATTATTCTTGTAGGTTAAAAGCTTAGAATATACAGGGTGTCCACCTAGTGCGCGTAAGTCCAATATCTGGGTTAATAAAAGAGATAACTTAATTTTTTTTTCTACAGGGTTGTCTAATATCCCGAGCTGCACAAAATGAAAATATATTTACATATTCAGGGTGTTCAGTTTTTCCTGGACAGGTACCAACTTCGTTTTTCTAAATGGAAATATATATTTTTTATTGCTTTTTCGAACTAAACCCTTGATTTTAGTAGGACTTTCATCAGCCTTCCCTATACCTAACTTAAACTGTTTTTGAAATATTGACGGGTGAATATTGACATTTTTGCAACTTTGACACCCTATAAAATCTAAACGGTTTGAGATCAAGCAAAACGGTTTGCACATTCCTATCTTAACTTTTTATAAGCTATCGTTTGATACTAATTTCAAATGTATCCAGGAATTAAAAATTTTCCGAAAATTTTGAAAATTTTTAATTCTTGGGTAAATTTGAAATTAGTATCAAACGATAGCTTATAAAAAGTTAAGATAGGAATGTGCAAACCGTTTTGCTTGATCTCAAACCGTTTAGATTTTACAGGGTGTCAAAGTTGCAAAAATGTCAATATTCACCAGTCAATATTTCAAAAACAGTTTAAGTTAGGTATAGGGAAGGCTGATGAAAGTCCTACTAAGATCAAGGGTTTAGTTCGAAAAAGCAATAAAAAATATATATTTCCATTTAGAAAAACGAAGTTGGTACCTGTCCAGGAAAAACTGAACACCCTGAATATGTAAATATATTTTCATTTTGTGCAGCTCGGGATATTAGACAACCCTGTAGAAAAAAAAATTAAGTTATCTCTTTTATTAACCCAGATATTGGACTTACGCGCACTAGGTGGACACCCTGTATATTTAATATTGTTCATCGAATGGTACAAATATAATTCAAGACAACTTCTGATACCAGGCTTGGTGGTAGAACAATCTCGGATAGAGGGTATTGGAATAGATATTTTTTTAGAGAACACCGTGTATCCATGTGACCCTCGCATCGTTATTATCTAGGTACACGTGTATCGACATCAGCAACAATGTATTGGAAAAGGATGGGACTGATTTACATAAATGACTTACATATAAGGGACTTATGAATGATATAAAAATGTGCTAGGAGAAGATGACTTACATAAAAATGTATGGAAGTTATCTTCTCCAATACATTGTTTCGGACGTCGATAGAGATGTTCGTAATAAAGAAAACTTATACAGGGTGTCCACCTAGTGCGCGTAAGTCTAATATCTGGGTTAATAAAAGAGATAACTTAATTTTTTTTCTACAGGGTTGTGTAATATCCCGAGCTGCACAAAATGAAAATATATTTACATATTCAGGGTGTTCAGTTTTTCCTGGACAGGTACCAACTTCGTTTTTCTAAATGGAAATATATATTTTTTATTGCTTTTTCGAACTAAACCCTTGATTTTCGTAGGACTTTCATCAGCCTTCCCTATACCTAACTTCAACTGTTTTTGAAATATTGACGGGTGAATATTGACATTTTTACAACTTTGACACCCTGTAAAATCTAAACGGTTTGAGATCAAGCAAAACGGTTTGCACATTCCTATCTTAACTTTTCATAAGCTATCGTTTGGTACTAATTTCAAATTTATCCAGGAATTAAAAATTTTCAAAATTTTCAGAAAATTTTAAATTTTTGGATAATTCTGAAATTAGTACCAAACGATAGCTTATGAAAAGTTAAGATAGGAATGTGCAAACCGTTTTGCTTGATCTCAAACCGTTTAGATTTTACAGGGTGTCAAAGTTGCAAAAATGTCAATATTCACCCGTCAATATTTCAAAAACAGTTTAAGTTAGGTATAGGGAAGGCTGATGAAAGTCCTACTAAAATCAAGGGTTTAGTTCGAAAAAGCAATAAAAAATATATATTTCCATTTAGAAAAACGAAGTTGGTACCTGTCCAGGAAAAACTGAACACCCTGAATATGTAAATATATTTTCATTTTGTGCAGCTCGGGATATTAGACAACCCTGTAGAAAAAAAAATTAAGTTATCTCTTTTATTAACCCAGATATTGGACTTACGCGCACTAGGTGGACACCCTGTATAATATCACCCCGTTAGAATCTGTTGGATAAGATTAGTAGTTTAGTAAGAGAAGTTAAATAGTAGTTTAGGGTCTTGTCGTCCATTCAAACAGATCACTCTTATGATTCATTATTTTCTGTATCAGATAATATCAGTGACTACTTTCTATAGTCACTGATAATATCTATTTATTTATTTTATTTATTTATTTTTGTTTCGTATCCCGCAGGCACAGGACCCAATTACAGGACACCTACATAGACTAATAATTTAATTAAACAAAAATGTATATCTACCAACAAAGTATAACATTATAGAAAGTACAAGATGAAATAATACAATTGACTGCAAGTATACTAATATGTTCAAATAATTAACAATTAAAAACAGTAGGTGCATGTAAAATAATATTTTAAAATAAATTATAATAGAACAACTACATGCGAATGGGTTTAATTTGTTTTTCACTACAAACAAACATATCAGTGCCCCTCAGCTGTTGACATGTAGCGACCATTTGGTATGTAGAATATGCAACGAGGGAACAAGAACATTAGTAGTAGAAACAGTAGAGAGTAGAGTTTATTTACCATCAAAATTTAGATGATTTGTCATAAATTACAATTTGAAATGTGATCAAATACAACAGACAATATATTTTAAAAAAACTATTATCAAATATATCAACGATTTAAAAGACAAACACAATTAGGTTAAAATTTACTGTAAAGCAGTACATACATTATATGCATGTATGTACCGGGTTTTCCAACGAAATGACTCACCCCCTATATCTTTTTTATTTGTGGTGCAAATAAAAAAAGTTTTATACAAAAGTTTTATAATTTTTTACGAGCTTTCCAGATATGTAGTTGAACAGCCAAAATGAGTGCAGCTTAAAGAAATATGAACCTAGGTTCAATTTTTTTAAATGGAATACCCTGTATATTTTTCGATTATTGCATTCTACGGGTTTTTCTGATTTCAAAAATATATATATGTACTATAATCGATGCAGCAGTTGTCATTTTTTTGGAGCTTTTTTATAACACAGAAGCTGCGGCTGTCTTAGACATTGTTCATTTATCAAATTAGCCTTGAATAGAAACAAGGCCTCAAATAGGAGTAATTGCTTCCAAAACGTGTTATAAAAAAGCTCCTTAAAATGACAACCGTTGCAGCGATTATAACACATATATACTTTTTTGAAATCAGAAAAACCCGTAGAATGCAATAATCAAAAAATATACAGGGTATTCCATTTAAAAAAATTGAACCTAGGTTCATATTTCTTTAAGCTGGACTCATTTTGGCTGTTCAACTACATATCTGAAAAGCTCGTAAAAAACTATAAAACTTTTGTATAAAACTTTTTTTATTAGCACCACAAATAAAAAAGATAAAAGATATAGGGGGTGAGTCATTTAGTTGGAAAACCCGGTACATGTATCAGCCATTTATATAAGAAATTAAAAACGAGACTAAAAATGTTCGTCACAAAAAAATTCGTCTGTATCCTAATAGGCTTTTGCAACAATATTTCTTTAATAGTACCGACGTAGTTTTGAACAGTCTAATATTCAAATTTTTAAACAGATCTGATAATTTATAATATATTTTTACAGGGACATAATTTGTAGGTACTACATTAACTGGTTTTTATTCTATGGTATCTAGGGAATCTAACATTTAGAAGTTCTCGTATGGTGATCATGATCATGAAAGTGATTTTTTTTTTTAAATAAAGGTGTTTGTTTTCATGTATATATAGGCCAGTCATATAGTACACTAGAATTCGCTAAAATCGCAAATTAACGGCGAGTTCTGATTTTTTAATATGTTGTTAGGACTACTACCAGTAGTGTATACCCAAGTTTGCAGCTTCGAAAGACCTGTGCTAACTTCGTAGCACTCGATAAACCGCGAAATTTTCACACTTTTTTCGGTGTTTTCACTATATCTCCTAAACTATGCGTTTGTTCATAAAACATGTTATTACGTTTTTTAAAGTAGATTAAATTTGCTACAATTTGAGACTAGAACCAGCTCCGTAGGTACAATAGTTACCAAGATACAGCCCTCCAAAAATTGGCAATTTGTTCCAAGAAAGTGAAATTTTAAGATTTGAGTTGTTTCCCCACGCCTTCACTGGGTGCGACACCACCTCTGCCCTTTTCTGGTATGACAAGAACAAACTGCGGAGGGCTATCCAGAAATACCATCAACTCATCACCACAGCTGAAGTGTTTCTCCAACCTATTTCAACCTCCAAGCCATCGCAGATGCCGGAGCGAAGTGCCTAGTAGTAGTAGCTCTGTATGGAGGAGACTACACTGAGGATACCCTCCAGAGCCTGCGCTATAAAAACTGCGCTGTGAAAACAACCGTCTCGGATTGCCTTGCTGACCTCGCCCGTTTGCCTCCTCCCTTCTGAAATTTCTATGTGGGTACAAGAAAGGCTGTAGCGGAGGCGGCTGTACCTACCTAAAAGCCTCATATGCTGGACACTTTGCAAATTTTGCTCCGGCGTCTCTTGCCAAAACGTCGCCGTAATTCAGAATGCCGAAGGAGGAGAAGACGACGACGACGATGTCGATGATCCACTACTTATTTTTCAAACTGAATCGGACTATTTGGAACCACCCACGAAGCGGGCAAAATGAACTATTCCAACCCAACAATATCTCTTGTAAATATGCATATACGCATATAGATATATATCAATAAATAAAAATGTTGAATTAATTACATTGTAAATAAATTATTAATAGGCTAAATATATATATATATATATATATATATATATTTCTTGTGGATGTACATGGGTTTTCCTTCGAAACTACCCTCAAATCACCATAAGAACTCAACAGAGCAAATTTGCGAAAAATTCAGTTTTCAAATTATTCGGATTTTTATGCATTGTGAGGAAAGTATCAGACCTAAGGACGTCGTTTTGTACTTAAATTAAAGCCAATTACACTCGCTACAACCTCTCCCCCTATAACTTTACCCGTAAAATGAGTGTTTTCCCCGATTTTGGGGACGAAAGTTGACCAAATCTTAAAATTTCACTTTCTTGGAAAAAATTGCCAATTTTTGGAGGGCTGTATCTTGGTAATTATTGTGCCTGCAGAGCTGGTTCTGATTTCAAATTGTAGCAAATTTAATCTACTTTAAAAAATATAATAACATATTTTATGAACAAACGAATAGTTTAGGAGATATAGTGAAAATGCCGAAAAAAGTCCGAAAATTTCGCGGTTTTTCGAATGCTACGAAGTTAGCACAGGTCTTTCGAAGCTGCAAACTTGGATATACACTACTGGTAGTAGTCCTAACAACATATTAAAAAATCAGTACTAGCCGTTAGTTTGCGATTTTAATGTACTATATGACTGGCCTAATATGATAAACAGGTTTTCCAAATACGAGTAGGTACCTATATAAAAGTAATTTAGAGTAAGTATAACTTGATTTAGGAAACAGTCTTTTGCACTGGCAGTTTGCTCTGCTTTTTGTAAAATTTGCACTGCACATTTTTGTTTAATAAACACTTTTTTTATTTCGTACGTACGTACTGTTAAAATGTTAAAAAATCTGTGGTGGGGTGCCCGTAATCTAGGAACTTTAAAACTTATTGTGGGCAACAAATAATATTCGATACGTAGCTCTACGACTTGCAAATTTAATAAGATGAAGGAGGGATTACAGGGAGGGATTACTGGGAAAAATTTCTGGGAAGATACATGCTATCTAGTATATATATACCTACCTATATATGACCGATTTCAGGAAACGCCTTTGCACCTTTTCTAATGATTCCATATGAATATTATATATACCTATAAGGGTCCAAATTACTGATCCATATTCTAATCCAAATCGGACAAAAGACACGTATTTTTAAATTTTATTTACAGCAGCGGATTCAGTATATAAGACTTAGGCAGGATACCAAATTTGATAAATTTATCTCTTCTATATAACTTGTAAAGTTATATAGAAGAAATCGGCATTAGGATGCCCCCTTGGTACTAATATTATTATTATGAATATAAACACAATTTCTATACATAAAACCAAAATAAAGAGGGAATTTTCGTGAATTTTTCTGTATTTAGGCAGACCTAATCTCTGCTTCGTGGCAATTGTAATTAAAATGAAATAATTATACAATTCATTTACCATTTTTCGCAAATACAATCGCAGCAACCTATTGTATTAAGAAGGAGAGATGAGATGAGCGATACGATAATTATTATTACGAAGAGAATGCGCTGTTAACGGGGAAACAAAAGAAAAGTGGGGTCGGTTTTTCGCCCAGCTATTCGCTCCTCAGATAATGGCAAGTCAACTGTGCCATGCGATGATTAAGGAAATCCAGCCCTCCAAGACAGACAGACAGACGTACTCGTTCGACTGCTTTGAGCGGTATCCTTGGCTGCAAATTATAGTTTGCAATCGCAGCCTTGCCATAATACACCATTGCAATAAATCGATAAAATTCATCATTCATGTAAGTGAATACAGATCATCCTTATACAGTGTGTTCCAAAATTATGGAACAAAATTCATACCTGATGCTCAGGTCTCGAATGGGCTCTTCTGGTTTGCGGATGGGTCCAAGACAGACCAGGGCTCAAGGGCGGAAGTCCGAGGCGTGCGCCCAAGGGCGAGACTATCCTTCTCCTTGGGAAAGTATGCCACGGTCTTTCAGGCGGAAGTGTTGGCTATTTCTGCATGTGTTCAGGAAAATCTCATAAGGAGATATTCTAAACAGCATATCCAGATGTGCACCGACAGTTAGGCGGCTTGACGTGCCTTGATCTCCTAAAGGACCAGCTCCAGGGCGGTCCTAGAGTGTATTAATGGTCTGGCCCAATTGGGACAAAACAACCAGGTAAAATTGACACCGGGTCATCACAACATAACAGGAAATGAGGAGGCCGATACACTGGCTAAAAGAGGATCAAGTTTACAGTTTACAGGGCCCGAACCAGCACTGGGGCTTCCGCCTAGTTATGTAACAAGGTTTATTGGAAACTGGATCAAGGAAATATCAGAGGAAGAATGGTCGAACGGGACTGGGCTGCGACAAGTTAGGCTCTTAATTGAAGGGCCTTGGTCGAACGCAACTCGATCAGTACTTGCGCTAAATCGTAACAGCATAAGGATTGTCACAGGCCTATTGACAGGTCACGAACATCTCAACAAGCATCTTAACACTATTCGCCTTAGTGACACCAGAAGGTGGAGGTTTTGCGGACACGATGACGAGAACTCCATTCACATCCTCTGTCGCTGGGCCTGCTTCATGGTCAAGAGACACAAACATCTGGGTGCAGCATTTCTCCTGCCCCAGGACATTAGAGAGCTTCCACGGGTCTCTTCCAATAGCTCTCGACTAGCGGCAGGCACAATGTGTCGGAAGACCTGAGTGCTGCGGGTAACCGCGCCACCTTCCAACAACAACAACAACAACAACAACATACTTTACTTTGTAATTCAGCGCTCGGCGTGGAATATAGCCAGGAAATAGCTGTTTTGGCTTGATTTGGTTTAGTCCTTATATAAGGCGTTTGCAGATGGAGGACCTAATGATGTCCTTACTATTCGTAGTTATTTGCTATAGCATTCTACATTATAATTTAAGTAAATGAAAATTTAAGTCCACTTTCTGGATGGAAGGCTATTTAATTAATTTATTCGAAATGAACACAATAATATCTTCCGAGACGCCGCTGATCCCCCTGGTGGTGATGCCAGGAAGTAGCAGCACCGGCCCAGCAAACTAGATAAAAACATCTCGCTGCACCGAACTAATATCGGAGCCAGAGCAATCTAAGGCGGCCGGTCGCATTTGTTTTTGTTATATGCTTACATAGCCATCCAATACCTCCGAATATATTTGGGGATCGATACGTTTACACGCCGGCTCTGAAATCGTGTCGGACACGTGTTTTGTTTGTATATTAGATTCCGAATGGTGCTTTTTTGTAATCGAGGTTTTATATTGGAACTTGTCTTGGATGTTTTGGTAAACTTTCGTCTAGAGGTTAATTATAGGGATCCAAAAGCAAGTGCGTCGTATCTTTCGTCTTCTTCTCTGTCCTTTAAATCCCTAATTTAATTGTTTAGAGTTAATGGATGTGTCCGTGACCACACAAAATCTAAATCTCAGCACATTTTTAGGTACTGAAAATCTAAATAAAATATAAATAATGTGTTCTTTTTTGAAAAATGTTGATTCCTGATTATTAGCTATACCTACTTGTCACTCAACGCTGTAACTAGAGTTACAGCGTCTTTAATTTTCAGGACGAGGGGCGTAAAAATTCAGGACATCAGTTAAAAATTTAGGACAATGTTTTATTATTAAGAAATATATACATAAAAATTGAATCTAAAATGTAGAATCCAAAAATGCAATAATATACAGGGTGTTCTATTTACACATTTAAATAACGTTAACTTACGGTATAACCGGAAGAGCTACATAGACTCCATTATTTTATTTGAAACGAGCATACCCAAATACCCCAGAGTACCAAATTTCAAAATTTAAATCCAAGTGATCTCTGAAATAATATAATAGGACACTTACTTTTAGCCACCATGTATGATAACTTCACTGAAATTTTATTGCCGTCAAAGGATCACGCGGGTTAGAATCAATAACAGTCCTGTCAAATTAAATTATGATTTATTTTAATAGTTCGCTAGACACAGTAATTAATTATATTTCTATTATGTGCATTTATTTAATAATTCGTATTTTATGTTGAAGCCTTGCTGCTGCGTTCCTTCCGTATTAAAATTGGTTTCCAGTGAGTTAAAGTGAACATATAATGGACCAGGAGCGTAGGCTGCAAAAGTTAGAATAATTAGTAATTATCTGAAACCATAGGAAGTTCTATTCACTCGTCAGGGTAGTCAATAATCGATCAAGCATTATTTTTATTTTCTTACAAAAGTGACATAATATTTGTTCGTTTTTAAAAATAGGCCAACTAAAGGGTTTTTCATTGAGAGCGACGCATTTTTAATTCTGAGTAAAACAAAAACTATGATAGATGTCAAGTTCATTTCTATATGGATATAAGTAGGTATATTACATACCATTATTTTTGAAAACACAACATCTTTTCCTCCACGACTTCCTTTCCATGACTTTTAGATACAAATCGACCAGAATATCAGCAATTGCGTACAATGTTCATCCTCAAAGTATCTAATGTTCCTCGTTTTTTACCGTAAACGAGTTACTTAACATAGCCCCACAAGAAAAAGTCTAGAGGTGTTAAGTCGCATGACCGAGGTGGCCTACTGACTGGTTGTTTCTTGAAGTAATCAACTCACCGAAATATTCTCTCAATAAAGCCATCGTTACATTGGCAGTGTGACAAGTGGCGCCATCTGGAACCACTTACCTGCCAACTCGGTAGCATCCAATTCAAGATACAAAAATTGGACAACATCGATTCCAGCAGCAGGAAAAAAGGCCCTATGACGCTTCAAACATGAAATGTGCACCAAACAGTCAACTTAAGAGGATGTAATGGCTTTTGATGAATTTCTTTTGGATGACTCTCAGACTAGACACTGCAGTTATGCTTGTTGACAAAACCATTCTGCTAGAAATGGGTTTCACCGCTGAATACTATTTTTTGTGAAAATCTGAATCAATATCAAGTTGTTACAATGCCCAATCACTGAATGGTCCACGCAAAATATGATTATTTGGCTTAAGTTCTTGTATTAAAGCAAACTTGTAAGGACATAGAGTAAGTTTTTTTCGCAAAATGCGCCACAACGTCGATTTCGAGAGACCCAACTGTTGAGCACAACGAAAAATCGATAAATTTTTGTCTACCCTAACTTTCTCATGCAGCAGGAATATTTTCTTCGCTCTCTTCATATTCGTCTAATAGACGAAGGACATTACGGATACTTAATATTGACTCGAATTTCTGCACCAATATATCAATAGTTCTTAGATTTGGCAATAAATCTGAACAATCTGCAATCATTGCGGAAGCGTGTACTGCTCCATAATTAAGTGGTAGACTTTGACACCACATTTTGACAAACACAAATGTCAGTGAAATCAAAACACTACACACATATCAACAACCTCTATTTCGAAATACATCGCTCTTAATGAAAAACCCTTTACAACAAATATTGCGCCCAATAGCTAAAAATAGTTTATACCTTATAGCCCAATATCTTTAAAAACAAAGGAATAGCGATACTTTAATCATAATGGCATTTTATTCTATGGCATTCTGTCATTTTTAGTGCAAGTAAAGAAACAGTTTTCACTAAAATTAATGAATATTCAGGGTCTTTCCATTCATGATTATTCTTGATGTTTGCAAAATAACAAAATCAAATTCCAATGAACTTTTTGGATAGGTACACTAGCACCTTCATAGTTTTTAGCTTTAAGGTTAAAAACCAAGTTGGCACCATCTGAAGATGATGCCAACTTGGTTGGCGAAACGCCCGTCGACAACAGTATAGTGTTTTGGTGTTTTGTGGAAAACTAAGTCAGTGTTATCTTCACACCAAAGGTTCCAACCCCTTTCAAGGTGTTTTTTCAAATTTTAACTTAGGTAGATAAGGAATGTTAAAGGCATAAAAGTACAGCAAAGTTTCTTCATCAGCTATCCAAAGCACCAACCCATCCACTCACCAAACATACAACCTCTGGACTCTTCCATTATCTTCTATTCTAACAAAACATCTCTGCAATAGCCTATATATTTTAAAAAATAAGGTTGTACTGCACGACCTTCACAAGAACTGCACGTCAAATTAGTGTAGAGGTGAAAAAAATATGACAGAAGAATAGAAGATAATTAAATTAAATACTTACACCTGAACACTTCTGGGCTAGTTAAACATACTTTGGACACCAAATTGTGAGCTTGGAGAGTATTATCAGTTGTATCACTATTATCAAAATATAGGTCTGGTACAAATAAATAGTGCTTACAGTTGGCATCTTCGAAAAATTCAACTATATCACGTTGCAAGTAAATATACTCTGGCGTAAACCTGCAAAGTCATAGTAAGTTATATAAATTTTAAGTACCGCATATCTATTCAATAATTAATTTAAGTGTCTTCTTATAGGTCAACATATCTTAAAATACAGTTTATATGTCCGTTGTACAAGATCTTCACGTCGATTTTGAAGTAGGCTCAGTAGCGTTTGAAGATTCAGAATAAACATGCTTCCAGAAATAGGAGAATAAATGAATATTTTTTAATCTAACTGATATCTCGAAAACGCTTAGGGATAATTTATTAAAATTATATATTTTTGAAACAGAACAAAAAATTAGGTTTGTCATGTAATTTTGGTCTCGATATTGATGATAAATGACGTAATTGTGACTCTCATAGCATATTCTGAATCTTCATAAGACACCTTAAAATTTGTAGTGACAAAGTTTTTTTGTAAAATTAAAGATCAAGAAGTTAGAGGCAAATTTAAACTGTTACGGAAAGTACTAGTTTAAATAACTATATACAGGGCGCCCTATTTCTTGACCCGTTGCATGGGTAACTTTTTTATTAGTAGAGATACAAAAACGCTTAAATGAGCAAATTAGTGCAGTTTCGTATTAGTAATTCTACGGTAAGGCGAAAAATTATATACGGGGGAAGGTTGAAAAGTTATTGACAAAAAACGAAAAATCCAACTTTTCTATTATCCCTCGTAGCTCGTTCATTTGAAGAGTTAGAGAAAAATGCTTCACATGTTTTTTGCAGTATTTTTCATGTAAAATGACATGCACTTGCTACTTTTTATATATCTCTTAAAATGGTTGAGAATCACAGTAAAATATATTTTTTTTAAATGTAATGGATAGGTGGCTGTGACATTAACCGAAAGTCCCCTTTTTTCTCTTTCAGATGATATAACATAGTCCATATTTTATCATTACAAAAGTAATAATAATCGTTGTTTTTAAAGAAAGTTTATTGTCACATCAAGAATGCTATGGAAATAAAACAAAAAATAAGATTCCTGATATTTTTAAAAACGTCTAGTTGGCATTTAATTATTGACAGATCATAAGTGACATTTTTAGTTTTTGTTAAGTAGTTTATTGTTTATTATTAACACTGCATACAAAATAATAGTGTTGCAAATATGTACACCAACGAAGAGAAAAATGATATGCTATTTTGTTATTATAACCAAAATCGAGATGCACAAGCTGCAGCGAATCTTTATTTTGAAACTTACATGGAACGAAGACAACCCCATCATAGAATATTTAGACAGCTGGAAAATAATATACGATTATACGGTTCTTTTTCAAAGCCTAAGGATGAAAGAAACTTCAATGAAGACACTGAAATAAATGTTTTGGCTTATGTAAATTTTAAACCTGATTCTTCAACTGCAGAAATTGCACATCACTGCAACACTTCCAAGGAAACTGTAAGAGCTATTTTAAAAGGTAACAATTTTAAGCCTTATCATTATTCCATATGCAATACTTTATATCCAGCTGATAATCAAAGAAGGATGACATTTTGTCGATGGTACATTTCAAAATGCGAAGAGGATCTAGACTTCTGGAAAAAGATTTTATTCAGTGATGAAAGTAGATTTACCAACAATGGTATTTTTAACCGCCATAATAATATAATGTGGTGCCGAGAAAATCCACATCTTGTTTCTGAAAGAAGAAATCAACGTCAATTTGGGATAAATGTGTGGTGTGGAATTTTTTGTGGCAAAATTATTGGCCCATATTTTTACAAAGATAATTTGAATGCGAATAATTACCTTCATTTTCTAAGGAATACTCTAACAGAGGAATATTTAAATGAATTACCACTTCATATTTTTAGAAATCTTAAATACTTCCAACACGATGGAGCACCTGCGCATAATTCCCGCGAGGTAAAACAATATTTACATGAACAGTTTGATAATGTTATAGGAAATAGAATGGATATCGACTGGCCAGCGCGAACACCTGATTTGACCCCCTTAGATTTCTTTCTTTGGGGGTTATTGAAAGATAAAGTTTATGTGACAGCTCCTCTAGATATAGAGGATCTAAAAGTCAGGATTCAAGATGCAATTAGAAGCATACATGGACATACAATAAATAATGTTTTAAGAAGTATCCAGAAACGTTGCTTACTATGTATCCAACAGGATGGTGGTCATTTCGAACATTTACTTCAATATAATTAATTAATTAATAATTTCTGTTCTCAAAACATTCTTTTGTTCCATAATCCATAGCATTCTTGATGTGACAATAAACTTTCTTTAAAAACAACGATTATTATTACTTTTGTAAGGATAAAATATGGATTATGTTATATCATCTGAAAGAGAAAAAAGGGGACTTTCGGTTAATGTCACAGCCACCTATCCATTACATTTAAAAAAAATATATTTTACTGTGATTCTCAACCATTTTAAGAGATATATAAAAAGTAGCAAGTACATGTCATTTTACATGAAAAATACTGCAAAAAACATGTGAAGCATTTTTCTCTAACTCTTCAAATGAACGAGCTACGAGGGATAATAGAAAAGTTGGATTTTTCGTTTTTTGTCAATAACTTTTCAACCTTCCCCCGTATATATTTTTTCGCCTTACCGTAGAATTACTAATACGAAACTGCACTAATTTGCTCATTTAAGCGTTTTTGTATCTCTACTAATAAAAAAGTTACCCATGCAACGGGTCAAGAAATAGGGCGCCCTGTATATTATACAGTGTGATAGCATTGGGATCTTGGAAACGGTAAGAGATACAAAGTTGGTTAAATTATGAAAAAGTTGACACTTTTTGACTTTGACTTTTTGACTTTGCAAAAATAAGTTATCTTTTTTTGATTTCGAAATATTTGGAAAAACATTTTTTTTGCGATATTTGTTTTTATTTATTTCTGGCGTTATTTTACCAGCTATCAAAAAATAAAAAATACTTTTCCATTGTCACTTTTTGAGCTTAACAAGATGGCATTCACCAAGTTTTTGTCCGACGTTTCGTTTCCGAGAAACCATCATCAACTTTTTTTTTTTAAATACGGCCCTGTATTTTTAAATAGAAATTTTGATACCATTTTTTATTCTCAATTCAGTGGTCTATCACAAGTAATGATTTAATTACGTTTTTAGCTTGTTTTTGGCACCATTAAAAATTAACGAGGAAAAGCCTCCTGAGTTTATAACAAATAAACAAATAAAATAATATTAATATGGAGCTACATAAAAAACTATGTGTACCAACGTAATTTTGAAACAGAGGAAGATTTACGAGAATTGGTACTAGAAGCATTTCAAACTATTACGCCAGATGGACTTAAACATTGTTTGGAAGCTACAGTTAAACGATGTTAGAAAATAATGGTCTTTTGTTCGAACATCTTTTGTAATTAACATGCTAATAAATAATTAAAATAAATAAATTATTTTACTTGTTTATTTGTTATAAACTCTGAGGCTTTTCCTCGTTGATTTTTAATGGTGGCAAAAACAAGCTAAAAAGGTAATTAAACCATTACTTGTGATGCATCATTGAATTGAAAATAAAAAATGGTATCAAAATTTCTATTTAAAAATACAGGGCAGTATTTAAAAAAAAGAAGTTGATGTTGGTTTCTCGGAAACGAAACGTCGGACAAAAACTTGGTGAATGCCATCTTGTTAAGCTCAAAAAGTGACAATGGAAAAGTATTTTTTATTTTTTGATAGCTGTTAAAATAACGCCAGAAATAAATAAAAATAAATAGCGCAAAAAAAATTGTTTTCCAAATATTTCGAAATCAAAAAAAGATAACTTATTTTCGCAAAGTCCATGTAAAAGGTATTAAAATTGTTCAACTTTTTCATAATTTAACCAACTTTGTAGCTCTTACCGTTTCCAAGATCCCAATGCTATTCCATCTTTATCTTGTATAGTTTACTTTTGCAAAAGTAAACTACGAAGTAATAGTATACCTACGTAGTAACGTGGATGGACTTATTATGCAGTACAGGCTTAATTCTACTTAATTATTTTGTATTTTACAGAATTAGTGCAGAATAGAATTATCATAAAGAATAAGTAGGTAGTCGAAGGAAAGTCGCCTTCGACAGTTGTTCGAAAGAAAGTCGCCTATTTCCGTGATAGAATAACTTACTTTACTCCGCAAATGTTAATGTCCCTCTTGAAAGCAATGGCATATTTCTGATCGTATGTATAACTTTGTTGGAGAACAGATCCATCAAATCCGAACGACTTTATATAACCAGTAATGTCGGTAAAATATTGAATAGCACCCAGAGGAGCTGAAACACAGGATTAATTTACTACATCAGTTGTATGACTCTGGAAATAAAGATTTTTCCACTTCCCAACATGCTGCAAATCAAATTTTAATGGTTTCATGCTAAGGTATATACGAAAGAATGTAAAAATGTCAAAAATTGCTTTTGAGAATCCGTAACCTTTAAGTAGCCACGCAGAATATAAGTCTAAACCATTTCAAAACCACTGTTTTAAATTTGATTCCTACATTTTTTTATTTAAAAGTATACAGGGTGCGACAAGCTAAACTGTCTCTAACCGTTCCTACAGAAGCAATACTATTTGTTGTACAACATCGAATTTAAACAAGCAGGTATATGTGTAGGTATATAGCATATACGGCATATACGGATCCCCAAATAAAAATGTGTCAAATTTGGAGACAAAGACAACAAATGTTTCGTTTCATAGCAGACGTGACTGCTAACTGACCGATTATTCTCGTTCCGGCAAAAATATTCAAATATTTTCAAATCGGTGAAATTTAGGTATAGGAAATATTAATACCAATCGAAAGAGAATTAAAAAGTACATGGATTAGCATTATAAAATACAGGGTTTTCCATTTTACAATAAGTGAGTTATTGGGTTTTGAATTTATCACAATTATTCGGCCCTTTTTGGACACCCAGTGTAATTTGCACTAGCTTTCGTATTTTCTATATGTTTTCAATACATTTCAGTGATACTCCGTTAAAATTGCAAGTGTTTAAGTTACAAACTGACAACGATAAATGCAACCATGTTTTTTGTGAATTTTTTTAAAAAATCAAAATATCTCGAAAACAATTAAGAATAGCGATAGGGTATGCTTATGAAATTTACCTTAACATTTGACGGGGAATCCAAAATCGGATAAAAAATAGCTTATTCCATTTGAAATAAACGACTTGACATCAACTTCCGGTGGAACCGCAAGCCGCACCTCAACGCCAATATTTTTAATCGATAGAAAATTGCGAGAAACCCTCGTCTACATATTTTCAGAATTTCATTATGCGTAGTATTTTAGAAACGGCTAATTGAAGGTCTATATGGTACACCCTGTTTATTCCATATAAAAATTATATTTCGTTAAGTGAAACACAGTCCTTAAGTCTTTCACAAATATTGATGTAGAGGTTGATAGAACTTCAACTTATACTGAAGTAAGGAAGTTATTACTTCAAAAGAACTATAGGCGAATATATAGATATTAACAAAAATGGGTATTTTATTGCACGCCATTTGCATTATCATAAAATTAAATTGATTAGATACATCCTTCTTACTTTTAGAATATGAAGTACCTATTTACGGTGTAAATATGATTCCTAGGTACTTAAATTTAAATATATTTTACCACGCTTGGTACAAATATCTGTCTAATAAGTATACTCTTTTTGATCAATAGAATACCTATATTATCCAGAGGCGTAGAAACTGAAACATCTAAATCTGCTCTTCTGGCTAGAACTAATAGGCCCATGAAATTTTTTTCAGTATCTCTATTTGTAAATGAGTAATTCTAAAATAGTGGTTCATTGGTGGCTTCAAAAGCGTTCTGCGTTATTTGGTTTTCGCATAAACTAGATGCTTTTCCTCGAAAAAATGAAATATTGGAAGTAGGCCTGCAATACTATGCAGTATTTAATATTTAATGAATGATAAATAATTATTAAAAACGGTATAACTTTGTCATTAAATCGTGACTTATCGTCTTTTTCATATATAATAGCGACAGATCTCCGCATACTGAACATATAAAATATATAGGACCTTTTCCTACCTAATAATGGAAAATCTTGGACAGGTTCATCGTTGGGTAAGTTAAATCCTGCAATCTTACCGGGGCACTCCAACTGGGTTACCTTAATTTTCCAGGAAGCCGACTGTAGTTGAGTCTTCACAATTCGATTTGCTAGTATGATATCCAATTGAACGCCTTTAGTCACGCCATCGGTTTGATTAACATGGATATAAACTAAAAATCTAAGGTTAATTAGGTTATCCTTAATTAATTACTCTTAACCAAAAAACCAGCAGCCACAACGACAGGTTATAAGATATTATATTATGATATGCAAAAGATCTCAATGGCGAGTAATCTAAATGTCGAGTACCTTTATGTCAATAGCTACACAAAGTGTATTCACAGTGGACTTTAACAGATAAATTCGGTAGTGACTTTCAAAAACTTGAAGCAGCCTCAAAAATATTGTGTCAAGAGAGAGAAATGAATATAAATATAAACTCAGCCACACATGCGCAGGGCTTTCCATAATCAATTGTAAAAAAGTTATAGTTAAAATTTATAATAATGATAAGAAATGATTTAAGTTGACAATGAATGAATAGTTAGTTTTCAAGAATTAGGATGTATTTTTCCCGCACTAGTTAGGAAACATGAGCATTTCCTAACTCAAATTAGTTACTAAATGTACAACTTTTCAAAACACTATTAAAAAAATATATATTACCGTGTTGTTTGTCGTTACTACCACACAAATCGGGAATATTGTAATGATTTGGTTGTATCCTCAGCACATCGTCAGCACATTTGTAGATGGGAAATGAAGAGGAGACAGTCCTAATTGCAGTAGCTGGAGCTAAGTTGAATTTGACAAAATCCAACCTAAGAATATTTACGACGTTTATACGCATGCCAAAAATTTCAGATCAACAAGCTACATAATCTAACACGATTAATATTAGGTTTAAGGTAAAATTCATAAATATGTCAGCAAGTGCGTCTGTTTCGTCACTTTTTGACGTACTTTATAAACGAATATTTAAATTCATTAGAACAGACCATGCACTCAATAGATCAAGTAGCTCTAATAAGTATTTATAAAACAAAACAGAACTTACAGACTTAAGAAACAGGCTAATAGTGGCATCACAACAGATTACTACAGAAACATTGAGAAATGTTACACCTGAAACATATTCCTTCCCACCATAGATTGGGATATTGTCAAATTTAATTCTATTAAAATAGTTTTTAATGAATTTATTTAAGGAGCAAATAATGTTTCACCTTTTGTATCCTTAATAAACTTAATGCAACAGGTAACATTTATTGCAAAGAGATGAAGTTATTTTCCAAATGAGATATCAAAAAGCGACAAAATTAATGTACCTATACTTCCTGGCATCTGCGCAAATTAAATCTAATATTAATCTCGACAATTATTGTTCCGGGAGTTTAGGCGTACAAAGAATCTAAATACTCTGTCATATTCAAATAATGAAATTTAACATTTTTCCAGTTTAATGCCACTTTTAGCACAAATATTATACGAATTTAATAATGTTTGCTTGTGCAGGACCACACTCCATAATTGTTAATAAAAAACTAAGTGGATTAACAGTATATACGTACCGTATCTGACATACATTAGTATTTTTTAATTTGACTGTATAACTGCAAACTCCTTCTGCAATCGTAACGTCGGATCCTTCAAAATATCCCACCTTAGTATTACTGGTTTTCCCACAGGTATTTTCAACTGAAAATTAATCAAATATTAGTCGCTATTATTACTTGCTATTTTTAAATAATATTTTAGTAAAAACACTCTAATAACAAATAACTAATTGGTATACGCGCTCACGATTTGACTTATTTTTGTGAATTGAGCTATTTAAAAAGATGATTTTCTCCCTGAACTGCTTCCCCATTCTTTTTTTTTTTTTTTTGGCGATAAGGTCGATTTGCTGCTCAAACTTCATTAATCTTACGATAAATGAACAATAAAATAACCAGCTTACTATATTTCACTGCTTTTATAAAACTATAAAGTAAATTACAACTATGTTTCTTAGTGTTTATCTAATTTATTGGCGGGTATTTTCAATTATACAGGGTAGTTCAAAATCCGTACCATATCAAGTATTCTTTAGATGGGAGTCTGTCTGTATTCTGGAATTCCGTGAATTACGACATATATTGGTTTATGTGGGGTCTTCAGAAGGATATTACCCTTTTTATTGAAAAATCATGTTAGTTCAACAGTTTAACATACTGTACACCTTGGTGAAAAAATGAAATTAGAAACACTTTCTTTAGTTTTTAAAGTTATGCAATCCTATTTCTTTCTCCTAACTAATCTTATAAATTTAATAATTACTCGTAGCTCTCGAAGTATTGAATATCTCAAAATTATGGAGGTATACGGGCTAAAATAACAATTAAATATACAAATTTAATCTAGCACATAGCACATAGTGCATATTTATTGAACTACTGAATACTTACAAACACAGCAAGTTGAAAATAATCCACAGAATCCATTAGGTTTTCCTCCTGACAGTAAACAGTTAGTGTAAGGTGTACAAACTCCAAATTTTATTCCACTTTCTGTTTGTGCTCGACATTCTGTCAACTGTAGACTAGATTCTAAAAATTGATAATATAAAGTGTAAATAAAATGCATTAAACCATACCTACTTTCAAAAATATGTATATATCGTTTTCGGTTTAAAAAATATGAATTTCAATATTCACTGAATATTGTTGAAAGGATATACATATAGACATTGTAATAAAATACCATGCATGTAAATATTTTTATTATTTTAATATAAAATAATTATATGGACATCTAAAATGTAAATTTTAAAGTATAAGTGCCTTTTGACGAATAAAAATAGTGAACCTTTTAAATCACTTACGCCTATTATTCCAAAGAAGCGCAAACGGGTCATCCACTTCCGTAAAATCGAAAATACCGCAACACACGCATTTCATCCACAAAAATATAAATACAAATCTTAGCATTTTCTCCGCTCAATTTATAAATTACACTAACTCCTGACTATCCTTACAGCAGCCCTTTATATGCCCTCTTTTAGTACAGATACTTATGTACGTATGTACATAACTGAATAATTTTTCAAACATGCTATAACGGTTTTTTAATAGCATGGTCAATATTTTTTAACCACGTCCACGTCTCTAAAATTCAGGCGAAACACTTAAAACATTTTAACGGCCTTAGACCAATGTAAACATTCGTACAAACCCATTACCTATTACTTCCATATGGTTGAATCAATCATAGGCACACCATGCTGCAGGTGTGGAAAAAATGTTTACATAGAGCGGTTTATAAAATAAATAATTCTTTATTCAGTAGTTACCTTACTAGTGTCGTAAAAACACAAAATGATACTTTCTAGATATCATTTAATTCAGTAGCATTAAAAATAAAAAGAAATGGGCATGCCATTTTACAACCTAATATCGGTGGTTACAATATTTTGCTTTCCCATTTATTATACAATTTAGAATCATATATAGTCTCCTTAGCAATAGAGAGGGTTGAAAATTTTGTTTAAAAAATATGTCCTCCAATATTTTCAAAACATATTTTTATTTATGTTGAGTTAATAGTATCTATATGTATATAGGGGTACCTAATAATTATTTGGTGTATGATTATTATTTTAATATTTTAATTTTATAAACTTACTGTGACAAAAAAAATAGGATAGTATTTCAAACTTCATTCTGAAAAAACAGTTAATTGAAGGTATCTCCCAAAGAAATCAAATCAGATCATTATCATAATCAGAAACATTATTAAACAAATTATAGATCTTTAGGTGATAACTAAATATAGAAAGTTGAAGTTAATATATCTTTATATTTTGCTAATGAGAATGAGATATTTCATTGTATCAGAACTTTTTGTTTTACTTTTTTTTTTTATTTACTTTATATGCAAGAAGTTTGTCGAAAGTTTTATTATCAGGCTGCATATAAAGCTGCGCACACAAATATGCAACAGAGCACCGTAACGCAACACCGCCACGTATCAAGTCTGTACGGCACTCCGCAACTGAGCGTAACACTGTAACATCGCAGCGTCCCATCAGTCGTCTGTCCAGAGATAGGTCTGTCTTTTGACGTCGCATCAAAGGAATGATACGCGCCGACGTTGGACCATAATATGCTTGAATATTTTTGGACAGGCGTGCGAACATCGCTTAGTGGTTTAAATTAAATCAGTCTTCTTTAGTTATCGGTTCGGTATGGATAGGCCAGAATGGGGTACTCCTAATTTAATTAATATTTACCAACAAAAAGATATTTATACAAAAAGGCATAACTATATATAGGATACAGCCACGCAATATCCATCTTGAAAAAAATTGCGTGAAACTGAATGGCACGAGATAATGTTGTGCGCTGATAATCCGCAGCGCTGTTCTGTTGTCTCTCATAAAATACGACACCGTATCAAGATATGAGGCGTGGCGATGTTGCGTTACGGTGTTCTGCTGCATATCTGTACGCACCTTAATATCCACGTTTATGGCCCTATTTGACCTTTGATTTCACATCTCACAAATACATATTTTGCTGATGTCACTTATAGATTTTTTATATAATCAACAGTTTAATACCTACGTAACGTTATTGCTCTAGTGAATAACGAACAATAATTGTCTGACATCGTATAAAAACCAATATCTTGAGATAAACGATAAACGTCAAGATTGAAGGAATGAAAATCAAGATCCAGATAAGAAATAAATGCGGTGCTTTGACTCCAGCTTAAAAAACTTTATGCGATACGTCTCCTGCCACCTTTCAGGTTGCGGAGTCTGCTTCACGTCAGTTTTTTCTTAGCAATCGTTGAAAAAGGCACATGGTGGGTGTTAGTCTTCTCTTAATTTAATAATTTTGTAGAAAGTAATTGTAGAAGCAAAATCCATGACGAAAACATGCGAAAATAGCTATTTGTGTATTAAGAGCGAGTGATACATTGCCGTTCTGAGCGAGAAGTTTAACGCGCGATGCATAGCGTATCGCGGCTAACTCGCGAGAGCGGCAATTTCTTCAAAGTTCATTTCTTCCTTCAGTAATTCTTAAATTTTTTCGTATGGATTTTCTCGGCGTCATTTGTGCTATTGTAATTTTCGCGGTCTTTTGAATACATCCGAGATAAAGCAAGGAGCGACGTTGGAACAAGTTTATTGAACAAACCTATTACGAGTACCTATTTCACTTTGTTTAGGACGACAAGGGTATCTACCTCTTAAGTTAAAGGGATTATATTGGGAGTTATAGATTTAATTTAATATTTAATTAAGAAAGCATTTAACGACTTGGCCATAACACCAAAACAAATTAAAGAGGAATATATTACATTTTATATATTACTAAAATAAGCAAAATATGTGATTATGGATATTATGGGCTGCAAAATGATTTCCAAGGATAAGCTAAATTTTGAACATATAACTTGCTACTTGATCACATAGTGATAACGATGGCTACACCATATACTTCTGATTCCTGGCCGCGATGACATAAATAGTTATAAATCACATCTGCTACTCTGCTGCTGTTTGATATACCGACAGAACAAGATCACTTATAGACAGTGTCACTGCTGTAATGGTGCTTGAGGTAAGCAGGTCGCTATCTGTCTGTCAATTTGACAATAATTGTCAGACGAAACCCAAAGAGGGCACTACGGTTTGTTTCTCACCACTACTAACAGAACAAGATCACTTTATTGCCACCATTAGAAATTTACGGTACAAACGTAGTTCTAATTTTTAGGAATCTTTTGTTTATTATTTGATATAATTTGTTAAGAGCATTTTAATAATATTGAAAACTGCAGTAAATATGTGTGCCTTAGTATATTAATATTAGTATTTTTTTACTTTGTATGTCGAATTGTCAACAGCTGTCTCATTGTAGTACTTAAAAGTTTTACATACACGATGAAGAATTTAACGTAAATGGTCAAAGTGATATAGGTATGTCTACAAACTATAATTTTTGACAAGTCTTATTACAATAGTGTTAATGTTATAATCCTTACTTGACAACCCTTAACCTAATCTATATGATATTTGACTACTATGAGAGCAATGAGAGTCACTGACAATGTTCATTCATGTTTGCCAATATTTGTTAGAATAACGCTTACTATCTATGCTATCTTGTGGAAGCTTGTTTAAATATCACTACAACACGACATATTATACTGAATCGTGTACCTAAATATCTCTCTTCCCATAATTAATTATAATTAGGTTTCCTAAAAGGATAATAAAAATGAAGTGACCTCACTAGTTAATATTTATTTTATTTCAACATAAAAAAAGATATAATCATATAAAAACAATTCTATCTCTAAGTGGTTCTATGCCACATGATCTTGGCGACAGATAGTATAGAATCTGCTGTACTCACTGACAATGTTTAACGTGTTTGTGTATACAGAAGGGTTTAATTTAAGAGTTACATTTCTGAAAATTTCTTGGATATTACACTTAATCACATCATTTCGAACATGCTGTTATATTTATTAAATTTTGTTTTTTACTTTTGTATGACAAAATAATTTAAAATGAAACTGTAAAAACTAATTAATTTAAAATGTTTAAAATGATGTGCTCTATATTATACAGTACATAAATCAAGACAAGATATGGACAAGCAGTGTTTGTGAAATTAAACACCCTGTATAATTTCATTACACAGCCGTAAGGAATAATAATTATAACTTTTGATCATGTCTTTACGTTCTGCCAGAGGTTGTACAACATTCTATATATAAATGTATTTACACAAAATAACTACCAAACACATCCTTATCCTACATAATGTGCTAAGACGGTGATTTTCACTTAATACTCTACTGAGTTAAAATACCTACTTACTTGTGTTTTCTTTTTATATATAAATAAGTTTAGAAAAAATGAATGTATTATTAATTTTCGAAATTTCGCTATTAAATTATTTCCAATTCAAGTAGGAAACAAAATTTCTCAATTTTACAGCTGTTATTGCCAAGATATTTATACTTGGCAGAATTTAAAGCTTTTTATATACAACCTATTTTCTAATATAAGAACTCAATTTACATAGCCACTTATAATTTAATACAGCAAATAAATGAAAAAAAATACTTCTTTAAAGTCTTTTATTGCTGAGGTCACAATAAAGTCTTGTTCTAATGAGAACCGCAATATAAAATATGTATTACTTCTAAATGTGTATCTGCAGTCCATAATTATTAATTAAATATATAGAATACTCTATGTACAACAAGATCTCAAGAAATCTTACAATGAAATATACCCTGGAAATAATTAAGGCTATCAAATGTAATGTATTATCATAATAAATTTAAATACAGAGTTTCCTATTCATCAGAGCCTAAATTCGTAAGTAATTTGCAAGCTTCCTCTTAAACATATTACAATTACATTATATGCCCTACAATCATAATTTAGTTTTTTGTTTAGATTAAAATAATATTAAGTATAACATTAAAACCATTTTGCACAAAGTTTTACAAAGAGAAAATACCAATAAACTGTGTAATTTTTAATTTTTTAATTTTTCTTTCAGATACCTACCTAAATAATTTGATAATTATTAGAGCAGTCCCAATAAATCTGTCATATTTACGTGGGTGGTACCTATACTGAAAGTAATATTACCAGATACTTGTACGATTTATATTTACTCAGTCAGTTCATCTTTTGAGTCAATAATTTGTTTTTCCTAAAACATAATATGTAAAAGCATCCTACATCTAATTACTAGAATATTTTCATGTCGAAGAGCAAGTAATCACTTTCTTATGGGCAGGCCTCAATACATAAGTATAATATATTTAAATATCTTTGTTTTCTCTAAACCTGGTATTGTTGAAATTAGGACTTTCGTCTCTTTACAGTCTCTTTTTTTACAGTATTTCCACTTTGGCGGTAAGGTACCTTCTTTCTGACCAGTATCAAAAACCATTATCAAACAAAAATCAGAAGTAGTATAATAATCTATGAAAATGTTTACAAAAATATTTCATTAGATATATACATAAATTATTATTTAACAGATGTATTCAGTTTCTGAAATACTGTGGACGGGCCATGCTATATGTACTCAACGGAATACCACCAGTTTGTTTGTAGATTTCATTTTGATCATAATCTACGTCATAGTAGATACCACTTTGGTTCTGAAATAGAAAAATATTATAAAAAAAGGTAACAAAACAATATAAAAACAATAAAATCGAAACATATATCCCTGGAATTAAACAAATTCATGGCTAAATCCTGGAACGAAGAAAAACCTTTGTCTAGTGAAAGCACAAAGTATAATTGATTTTTGAAGATATAATTATTTATTTAAAGAGTTAGTTTTGTTGTTATATTTTATTTTAAAGGTTATTTACTATTTGTTGTTTTATCCCATATTTAAGTATTACCTTTTATTTTTATCCATATTCAATATTAATATACACAGCTTACTCTGGTACTCATAAGAGAAATATGAAGATAAGTTCTAGTTACTCGAATTTCAAAATTATCTCAATACACCACAAGGTTTTCTAACCTATTTCCCCTTCTCATCAATACATCCTTACTATATCGACGAATTTTCAAAAGTACTTAGTAAATATTTTTGCCTATGGGAAACATAAATTTAAATCAGCCCCTGAAGATGACCTTGATTTTTCTCGACAAATACCCCCATATATAAATTTTCAAATTTCAATTTAGGTAACTTGATGACAACTACAATAAGATATAAATAATCTATGTAATTTTCACTTACTGCAATTGAAGCATTGCTCCTACTTTTAGGCCTGGGAACCTGAAAATTTCTTCCCAGAAGATCAGCCTTATCTTCTTCTTCACTTGAACTGGAGTTGTCAAGCGGTCTCATCCCATGAGTATTTGCCACCCTACTTGCCAATTGTGCCTGTAAATTCAGCCGAGGAAGAGGCACTGGTGGTAAAGTGCCGTGGCTATGATGCTGTAGAGTGCCGCTCATAGAGAGATTTGGATAGCCAAACAGAGCTGAGGATGGACGGGTAGGAGCGGTCAGACCTGGTTCTGGCTGAAATAAACAAGTTAACTGTAAGCAGGTACTGGTTTTTTATTTATTAAAATTGTCAGTTATATATAAGCTGTTTAAATATCCATTCTATAACTCGATTTATTTCTGATTTTAGAAACACTTCAAATACAAAATTTGCATGGAGCTAGTCTCGTAAAACATGTTTCTATTTCACTTTGTATCAATTTATTAGAAGACAAATCTTATGTAGGAGCAAGGTATGCAACTTATGAAAGGTATAAAATATTCTTGTTTCTACATTTTTTTGTCATTTCATTTAAAGATTTTTGGTTAGTATTTATGTAGAATTTGACTAATTTTACAGTTTATAAAATAGATACATTGTTTTTTAACTGACAATCTATTTCTTACAGCATAATGATTAGCCTGAGCCATGACATCAGCAATTTGGGCCCATCTCAGCCTGTCCTCCAGAGTTAGCTGATAAGGAGGAGCACCCACTACTGGAGTTTTAACAGTATTACTGGCAGTAGCCATGTATCCAAAAACAGGACTACCAACTGCAGCTTTTTGTTCCCTACTCCAACGTCGACTGTAATAAAGAAACAAAATACATGTAGCAACTGTTATTTATATAGAAGAGCATAACAAGAGGTCTCACCTCCACATAACTAGACATACGAGGGTTAATCCTATTATAATCACGGCTGCTACACTTGCACCAATGGCAACTCCTAAAACCTCTCCATCAAGTTCACACTGGTTACCATAGTAGTTTCCTGCGCAACTGGAAATAGCAAATAATACCGTCCATTAGCAAAACATGTAAAACTAGTAATAACTTGTTGGAAAATTGATGTTCAACATTAAAATATTGTCTTAATTTATTGATAGGCGAATTTTCTTGAATTCTAAATACTTACACACAGACTTCTTGACCATTTTGATATTTACATTCTCCTCTATTATTACAATGCTGAATAGAACACTGTTCACATTGTCTTCCTGCACGATGCTTATTATCTGCCCAAGGATCCCTATACCCTTCTCCACATTCACACTTGAAGCCTCCAAACACATTAATACATTTTGCAAGGGCATGACAGTCGTGTAAATCTGGAGAAGAACATTCATCCAAATCTGCAATAAAATCCTTATGAAATATTCGTATTCAGAATAAAATATAATAATATTCTCTGCACATCAATAACGCGAATTGTTCGGAGCAATAATGTCTACTATTAAGTTTTAAACACAGAGGATATAACCACTACTAATATGAAATATAATCACTATCACTTCAATTTGCCTTGATGTAAGGCGAAAGTGTAAACTGAGAAAAATCATATAATTTGTATCAAAACAAGTAAAATTAAAATAGTTTACCTTGCAAATTTGACACTGATCCTGGAGGACTATCCACCCATAAGGCACTGTTGCCAACATTATTACTCCTTCTCTGAATAACCCCCAGCAAATGCTTTTGTATATCCCCTCTTACTGTTGGACGAGAAGTATCAGCATTTTCATCTAGTTGCAGTGTTAAATTAACAAAAACTCCAGCCTGTCCTTGTGCTCTATTTCCTCTGTATATGCTGTTTACTTTAGCTGCTAAGAATTCATCGCTAAATGGTGTCATAGACATTGCGGATTCCAACTAAAATATTTAAAGTCAGTAATTGATCATAGAATTCGTCATTTTAATAAATGTATTTACCGCTCTTTCAGCTTCATATGATAGCTGTTGATAACTTTCACTGTTTTTGTCTCCCAATTCATTGGCCCATACTACTCTTCTGTCATATAATCTGTCTACTCTAAGAGAAAGCAAAACAGACACTATTTTTCGGCAAGGATCTCTATGCTTCCTCCTAGCCGTCCCAGCTCTACAATGACATGCACTGACTCCTGATTCAGTCTTGCAAATTTCATGTTGTGATCCATCACAGGTGGAGTCATCCCCTACTATACAAGTGTCAATTCTGAAACAAAAATTAAAAAGATATGATTCATTGTAGTCTCTTTTTATTACACCCCCTGTGTAAAGTAATAAAAAAACAAAGGATATTTTACCACAAGCATGCAAAGTATAGTATCAAGGCAAAATTTGGCAAGGCTATGCTCATATGATGTTAACACTCCTGTATAAATCATTCTAGGAACTTTGTGAACTACTAGAAATATATAACAGCATAATCCATAAAAAAAGAAAATTAATCACCCATATGCTTACCTAACGGGAGGTTGACTAGTAGGTCTTGGTCTTCCATAAAGTGGCCTCCTCTGTGTTGGTTTTACAGACCCAAGATTTGGTTTATTAGTTTTTTCTGTTTCAACGACTGCATACCCTGTTCCTGTAACTTGATTATTTGATGGCACACTTGGTTTGATTACAGATGCAATTGATGTAGAAGGAGTGACTGCATCTCCAAATAAATTGAGGTATGTTCTTTTCCCATCAATAGAAACAAAACCCTCCTCTCCAACTGAACTGGTTATTACATCGGCGCTTGGTCCAACATGAACATTGTCAATGTCTACTAAAATTATACACTAGTTATAACAAAGCTATGGTATTGTTTTAAATGACATAATATTTAAATAAAAATGTAGGATATGATTTATAATGGCAAAGGCATTGACTGTATAAGTGTAATGTAAGAACCATTTGTGTTAACATTGTGAAACTAAATATTATATACATGAAAATTACATATAGGCTGTTTACTACAATAGCCGAGGGTGACCGTCCCTCGTCAGTGAACAGCAAAATTGACCAAAGTTGACAGATTTATTTCCCCGTAAGTGAATCTAGAGACAAAATTTAATACTCATCTATGACATTAATATGTAAAAATATGATTTGTCATTCGTAAAAGTGGTTTCATTCATCAATAATGTTCAATTTATACAATAATATACAGAAAAACACAAAATATCGAAATGGAAATGAAATGCAAACGCTAGACAAGAAATGGACCGACAAGTGACAGAAGACAGAATAATTTGTAAACTTAATAAACTGTGACTAATGTACAAACCCTAAACTGATACAAAATGTGCGATATATATATATATATATATATATATATATATATATATATATATATATATATATATATATATATATAGGCAACAACTTATTGTTTTTGTTTTTGAAAAATTTGTTACAAACATTTGGCAGAACTTAAATTACTAAAATGACGTCACTCGGCTGTTGTAGTAAATAGCCTATAGCATTAAATTTGTACAGGATAAAATTATCTGAAAAAATGTTGTTGATAGCTTCTTTCAGCGCATTGTGAGAAAGTGAATGAAACTGAAACTGTATGGATTTATCACATGCAAGTGTTATCATGTTACAAGGAGAGATATATACTAAGATATATGCCACTGTAGGCATTCAATATAAAATTACTTCCATTCCCTCCCTCTGTTTCAGTCACTCTCTCTTTACCACAGTTTTAATTCAGTATATTGTGACAGAAATATGTATTAACCGAATCCGAATAAAATCCGAAATTAAGGACCTCGGTGTTTTGTTTGACAATGGTTTGTCCTTTAATGCGCATGTTGCAGAAATCACCAAAAAGGCATATAAAATGTTGGGATTTGTAATTCGCAACTCACATAACTTCAATAATTTGAATACCATCATTAATCTTTATAACACCTATGTTCGAAGTATAGTAGAGTATGCATCTATAATCTGGTCTCCCTCGTGTACCGTTCACATTGAGGCACTTGAAAAAATTTTAAAAAAATTTCTAAAGTATTTGTATTTTAGAAAATATGGCGTATATCACTTTGATATACGCACTGTACTTTTAGAAGAATTTAACTTTTCTACATTACAGAATAGAAGAAAAATATCTTGTCTTATTTTTTTGTATAAGATTTTGAATAATAAAATTCAATGTAGTCAATTCCTAATGAAGATAGGAATATTAGTTTCTCAGTATTTAAATAGAAATAAGGATATATTTTGTGTTCATACAGCTCATACCAACATGGCTCAAAATTCGCCCTGTATAGAATGTGCTCCCTGGGTAATCAATTGAATAATATTGATATTTTTTTCGTCAGTCAAAGAACTGTGTTGACTGTTTCTTATTTCATGCTATGTAAATGATATCAACATACTTTTAGTAATATATAAGTATAATTATTGTTGAAATTGTAATCAAGTATTGGACTTAATGTCTGTAGATTACTGTAATAAATAAATAAATAAATAAATAAATAACCTATAAGTATAGCAGTAGATATTATTAGTACTGAATGCTGTGGTACTGACCTCTGTTTATAAAAATGTAAGTGATCGTAAAATAGTACACTGGTGCAACGTAACCCGTTATAATTTGATTTTGTACTTTCTATAGCCTAAAGTACGTGCGTAATATGAAAACAATGGTGAAACACTAAAAGGTACCTATCTTTTAATAACCATATATTTTATAGAAGAAAAGGTCTTTATTAATTCATACTTTGTATTGTCGCATTAAAGTTATTTTTTCTCATAAATAAATAGTTTTTTGTACTCTTGACAAGATGATTCATGCAGTACGATTTTAGTCTTTAAATTACAAAATCACCATAAGTGATCAGATTTTTAAATGGCCATTTACCCATCACTACCACTTTTAAAAATCACTGGTATTGTTTCCCAATGCTAAATAAATATAATTTCATGGGCTCACCAATATCAGAGTATCTTATATATTCTACATAACTTTAAATAATGTTCTGTAAAGACCTGATTAATTTGCAACTCTTCCCAAGTGGAATAACAAATTTACCTGGTATTATGTATGGTTTTCCCTGACCAGCAGAACTTCCTCCAGGTCCCTGAATGGCAGAAACTGTTATATCGAAAATTTCTCCAAGTTGACCGACTGGGGGCCGAGTTATTATAGGTTGACGGTTACCCAGTCCTGGTTTATATTCTGTATCATCTAAGACTATTCCAGGTCTTGGGCGGTATGAAAAGTATGGCAAACCCGGTGGATTTGATGTGATTGCTTGATCAGTTTTGTTTAGAACTAAAATTTATTTTTAATTAATAATCACTCAAACTAATACATAATGTATATAAAACAAGTTTTTAAGTGTCATAAGAACTGTTTTCACATGTAATGACAAAATAAAAAAGACATTCCAATTAAAATAAAAAATAAAAACATTGTTTATTTAAAAAAACACAACTGAAAATATGATCCAAGTTGTAACAAATCGGTAACCAAAATATTCCAATATGGCTCTACCAAGTTCACATCCAGTTTACCACATTATCAAATTCTGTTCACATGTAATCAACTCTCCAAAACCGACTGAAACCGAAGATATTACATTGGATGTACATCTTAATAGTGAGACCTAGGATACTTTATGGTGCTCTGATGTGATGGAATAAGACCACGCAGGCCACTGTAATGGAAAATCTGAATAAGATTCAGAGGTTGGCCTGTGTAACTGGGGCCATGGCTTCGGCACCAACAGCTGCGCTAGAAGTTCTGCTAAATCTACCACCACTTCATCGGATGCACAATAGGTTCAGATATGGCTGCAGTGGTTTGGGACTCGCTATAGAGGAACCAACCCGCAGGAAACGGAAGAAGAAGTAGCTTGGAGTTCTGAGAATAGAAATATACAGAGCCATGCTTGAGAAAGCTCAGAGAAAATGCTGGTGCAGGTCGCAGGGGCATATAAAATGACCTCTACCAGGGTGATACAGGTAGTGACAGGAGTACCCCCATAGAGCTAATAGTCCAGGAAAGAAGAAGCTTCCGGTGAGACGTAAGCAAGAGAGAGATGAAACCATAATGAAGTGGCAGGATTTTTGGAATAACCTAAATAATAAGGCCCAGTGGACTAAGACACTCACTCCACAGCTGAAACCGTGGGAGGAGTGTAACCATAGGGAAGTGGACTATTTCCTAACACAGTTCCTAATGCGACATAGGTCCTTTGCACAGTTCATGGTGAGAATTGGAAAATTGCAAGACGTAAATTGTGGCTACTGTGGGAAGATGGGTACGGTGGATTATACCGTTGTAAGATACGCGAAGTGGCAACAAGGCTGAACGTGCAATTAGAAATTGAGACATAAGCCGACATATAATCACAAGCTGAAATATAAGTCCCCTCATCAGAAAACAAAAAAAAAAACTGGGAGAAGGTAAGAGGCCTGATCAGGGACATAATGTCCAAAAAGACAAGATGTAGAGAGAGCGCCAGCTGGTGGCACAGTCAGATAGTTTTAACTGAGTGTAGTCATGTCTAAAGAGTTTGTGTACTAGTTAATATTTTAAACTATTGTCCAAGTGCTATATGTACGTCTATACAAAATAATGGTCGAATGTACAGGTCTCAGAGTGAAGACAATTCATCGCAGCTTGGAGATGCATGGCGTATACACTACAAGATTGCACTATAATGCATACACTTGCATAACATCCATACACTTCTGTCTACATATATTTAATTATTATATACGTGAGGCAAGTCACTGTTTTATGTAAAAAGTTTACCTTAATACTGCACTTGCGTGGTCTTTAGAATACTTTGGTTTCTTTACAGGTAGCATATTCTCAGACTATCAGATCAAATATCACTATGGCAGATCATTAGAACTAAAAATTACCTGAGGTGGTGGTAGTGGCTTCTACAATTTTAATATCAGTTGAGATGGTTTTTGATACATTAGTTGATAGTATATCTGGCAGCTTCTCGGTTTCAGTACTGGCAAGAGTAGAACTACTATTTAAAACATCTTCTTTTAGTGTTTGGACAATATCTTGAATTGAAGATTCTAAAATTGTTTCAGTCTTTTCAGTTGGATTCATTTCCGCTATTGATTCATTCAAATAACCGCTGACTAATGTTGACATCATTTCACCAGATAAACTGCTTGTGGGTGAAATTTCCTTAGATGAGTTTATTAAAGTAGAAGAATGTGAAATCTCACCAGACGATGTTACTTCTGTCGTTTCTGCGACTGTCGATATATTCGATTCTGAACTGACTTCACTATTAAATGTTGGTGTCACCACAGTAGTCTTACTAGTATATTTTTCCAACTTATTAGGTTTCTCCTTATTTTTTTCAAATTCCATAATCTCCCTGTCAATTTCTGAAGTCTCAAGGATAACATCAGTAGTAATTTCTGCTGATTCTGTTATATGGCTTTTATCGAATTCTAAATCAGCTACTTTAACATCCTCTTCATCGCTAGAAGATGTTAAATGTGATCCCAAATCTAAAGTTAAAATATCTTCCATGGGTTTTTCTGATGTTAAACTGACCATGTCAGAGGGAAAGTGAGACAGAGGTTTGTAAGAGGGAATTGTAGGTCTTCTGTTAGGTGGGCGTCTTCTGTTCCAAGGTGGAATGGTGATAGGTCTGTAGAAACCGGGTCTTTTGCTACCAGGAATTACTTGCTCAGACAAAGGAATACTACTTCCACCACCAAATGGGCGAATGGGAGACATATTATTGTGGTGAGGCACATCAAATGGATATGGTGTTGGAAGCCTGGTAGATGAGAGTGGGGGTGGTCCTACAGAAAAATAATTTTACAGTGTAATTTTAGTATTGGAAATTTTAATGTGAATATACAAATATATATAGGTTATATGAAAAAAATGTGTGCCTATAAAATTAGTAGGTACTTATCCAATTCCAAGGTGTTAATACCTTTTTAGGTACTTCATTTTTAATAACAGCAATTACAGCTATATTGGTTTTTGTCTAATTAATCACACATTTTGATTTTTCATAAATTGTTAAAAGCAAATTACAAATAAATTACCTAATATTGGTGGTGGAGGCAAAGGTGCTGGAACATCAAAATCTGGAGGTAAAGCGGGAACATCGGTTATTCGGGGTGGTCCTCTATTGTTAATTCTAGTTGAAAGTGGTCTTAAAGGTCTTCCAGCAGCACCAGTATTAGCTTGAACATTTACATTTCCTTAAATATAATTAGAACAGAGTCAGTAATCAAGGACTAACAATTAGAATACATTCAGGGACTAGAATTTTGTAGATATTTAAAATAAAATATACTTATTAGGAAAATATAACAGACGTATATACTTCAGAATACTTAGGGACAATGTTGGAATTATACAAAACATAAAGTCGTTTGCCCACAACTTTACGTTTTGCTTTTAAAAAATTCAATGGGCTGATGTCACGCACATACAACTTTTGTGAACGGAATATTAAATATCTTCAAGCAAAGTGTTATTTACTTATTTATATAAATAATTCATCAAAATATTTTACAAACTACTAACCTAAGTAAGTATTCCATATAATAACTAGACAGTCTGCCCATTAAATCTATATAAGTTTCTATATATCCGTAATACCTATATATACTTCGAATGTAACTTACACATAATTTTTTTAATAATAATTTTAATAATTTTTTGAGTATTATCGAAGAAAATGATATAGATAAAATCTCGCATCCACTGAATTATGTGTCTTATTAAATTATTTAGTTATGGTTTCAGTGAAAAAATAACTGCTTAATCTCCACCAATTGTTTTTAATAAAGCTTACCGTTGAGCAATTTTACTATTCCTGTGATGATGTCTTGGATATCAGGGTTGGCTTGCCGGCCCTTGCCCTGTAGATGTGATAGGGTAGCAAAATTCTGCATCGTCATCGTTGCACTGGGGGTGATTTCTTGGGGCTCCTGCAGTGGAAGTGATCTTGCCTGCGGAGCCCCTTGCTCTTCCCCCGAATTAGGAGTTATGGTTTGTTGTACATCATTTGAGGCAAAGTCTTTATTCTGAAATTGTTAAAAAAATAACAAGTTAATGAAAAAGTGAATCTTTCTTCCTATAATAATTCTACTAGACATATGAAGGTTTTGCTACAAGTAATAATAATCGTTGATATATATATTGTGATTTCACAGGGTAAATGATACGATGAATGAAAGCTGTCAGGGATTCTGAATTTATTATTTGTAATACGTAGTTAAAATATCTCTTCACACAAAGAAATTCAATTTAATTTTTTAAATATTTGCCAATAAACAAAATTCTGGACATTTACGTTTTAAGTTAACTTGGTTAATTATCTTACACGCTTGGTAAAAATTTAAGTAGGTATATTAAATTTTATTACCTCTTCTATTACTATTGCTGTAGGCTTATTAGGTACCCCTCAGTAATCTGTGCTGTATAAATAGGTACGCCCAACGCCGTACGCCCTTGTCAATATGATATACACGGATCTCCCAAATAAAAATATATTCAGTTTGGAGATAAGGACGGGTAGATAGTAAGTAAAGTGTATTAAACAGAGAAAAAGAAATTTGCATATGGGTGGACCTAGGTTTAGAAATCTATAGGTGAGATATGTACGTGACGTGGGTGACATATGTCAGATGTGTGGTCACAGAGATAGTCAGTGGGTATGGCCAAAGAATTAGCTGGATACACACGTAAAGATTTATCGCTTCTATAAATTGTACCAAATAATCGTTAGATAAATCGCTAAGAAATTTCTGGCAGATAAATCGGGCTCAAGCTACCAACGCAGTTTTATTGGAGCAATATATTTATTCAAATTAACTCGATCATGAATTTGGTTAAATTTGTTCAATTTATCTGCAATCGGGGATCTTTCGTAATTTCGAAAAATATAACCGATTGTTCGCTTGCAATATAGTGAGGTGTAATGTAAATAGTCAGTGGTTGCCTCTTTCGAAACGCTGTCCTAGGGTTTTGATTTTTGTTGAACAAACTTTTTGTCTGCTTCTTTGAAAAACTGCTTACAATAATCAACTAGCTCTTCATAGCACTTATTTTTTATATTTATGTTGGTATATTCAGGAATAGTGGTTTTCCATAAACACCGTTTATCTCTATATAGTGCAATTAAGCCACTGATAAATTCTTTACTTGTCATTCTGTGTATGATAAATACGCTTGATAAAAAATATGTGGCATGCACGAGTCGACAACTAATACTGGACATTATTTGTCTGCCCAATTAATCGTTATGTTAATATTGTGACTACAAACTATCGCTTAAAATTATTTACGTAGATTTATCGTGCAAATTTCTTAAATTAGTTTTTTCCCTTAACTAGCAGTTTTATTTGTGCAACTCTGTAAATCTAACGATAAATTGTTAAAATCGCTCAATAAATCTTTACGTGTGTATCCAGCTAATGAGTTTAATATATTTGCAACTCACTGCTAATAAACTAATAATGAGCAACTCTATACACTGGTTTTTTAATTGTGATTATTAATTTATTAATGTGTGTTTTAGAAAACTCCAGAATATATTATCTTATAGAAAATGAATGAGATAAATGAAAGAGGACTATAGGAGGATATTAAAAATAAACTCTATATTTTCCTGAATCATTTCCTCTGAATATTTCTGAATCACAAAAGTACCCAACTCTCTAAAGATTTTTCTGTATGGGTACTTACCGTTTTTGAAGGTTGAATAAAATTCCCAATCCTACCAGACAGTTCAACGTCATTACTGTCCAAAGAGTCGTCCACATTCTTGTACGCCAGGAGATTATCTATCCCCGCTGTCCTTGATAGGATAGGGTCCGCCGAGCGTTCCACCCGCTCGTGCGTCGAAGAACTCGTCGCGATTTCACTCGCGTATGACGCAACTGTTTCTTGAATAATCGGATCCGTGTGTCGGATTTCACTTGGGCCGGATGTCCTGTCTCCAAACTGGGATTTCTGGCCGTTGTCATCGTCCGCCGCGGCAGAATTTGGCGATATAAAGGAGTTTGAATACAAATCTTCTATGCCTGGAAAAAGTTTCACTGTTAGTATGCAAAATCTGATTAGGTTTGTAGTAATCAGTAAAAAATTAAATTTTAAGGTACAAATGGGTTGTTTCCTATTTTTTGTTTACATCGGCAATGGAAAGTAGTTGGAAAAAGATGAGATACGTATTTCTGGAATTTTAATATTGGGTTCATTTAAGTCCATAAATTGTTTTTTTATTGTGCGCGATATCTATGTGACGTCACTAAGCGAAAATTCAAAATTTGCGCCATTTTTTAGTGATTTCTAGGATATTTTCATTTGTGTGGTTGGTGTCACTGCGTGACAACTTTACTTTTTTTTTTATTTCATAGTTTATATTTTTACCTGTGCCTGCGAATTGTTTGTCTCTGCCTGTGACTGATTACAAGTGTATTTATTAGTAATAGAAGTTCTGTTAATTGAAACACCGTAATTTGTAAAGGTAATTTTTGAATATACTTTATCGACTTTGCAGTAATACTGTTAAGTTACATACTAACCTTACATTTTTCATCCTTTTTATTTCTGAAAGGATCTATAGGATCTTTATCATAAAAGGATCTAAAACCGGTAAATTGTCGGACTTTGCATCTACAAAACCTTGCTCCATATTTAATAAAAGTTTATTTCACAAGAAAACAACAATACACGTCAAGTTGTCAAGCCAAATACAAACAGAAAATTTCAAATGTCAATTGTCGAAATGTCGTTTGTCGTCGTTACAAACTGAATCTAGCCACATATTATCAGTGTGACCTCTTTATATAGATTCATATTCCCTAGTTTTCGCTTAGTGACGTCACGAATATAGAATAAAATTTCAAAATTGAATTAAAAATTTTCTGCCGATTCAATCTTAATAATTTTTATCGTAATAAATATAAAAAAAAATATATTTTATAAAAATACAAGTTTCCACTTTCATTTAGATTGAAGGAAAATACCTACCTACCTACCCCATTCGAATTTTAAAATTCTCAAAAACAGGTTTAATGTAAAATAATAATTGCAATGTGCAATTTCTGTCAAATTCTCAAAAGTCATGCACGTTTGGATTTAGATGCACGGGACACTGTGATATAAAATCAGAATACACAGAAACAGAAAATATTATAATAAACATATCTAACATAACTAACATTCCAATAACTATATCTAATAACAAAAAAATATTATGATAATATTGGTAATTCGAACATAATTGAAGAGTAGGTATAAGCAATCTACCTAATCAAAATTTAGAATCAGAAACCCATCATGTTTTGAATGAAATTTTGAAACAAAATAAATAATGATATCCCCAAATCCTTCTTTCATTGTTTTTTGTTAAAAGAATCCTTGTTAAAAATTGTTACCTAATAAAGTTTTTTACTTTTCCAATATTCTTTAAAGACAACAAAGTTACAGTTATTATAACCTCCGATCAAAACTTATATATTTCGCGAGATGGCCTGACACCGAAATTCAGATACCCAATTGTCTCCATATGAGCATGAAAAGCTTACAATCCATATAAGTACCAACAGATACAGGCTGTTAATAATGTATAATTATAATACGTGAGCAAAATGAAGGACTTAGCAATAATTACTTAGTTTGCAAATTATAGTGCATCGTATACTTTCTCCATATTTCCTCTTATTAAAATTCTTGTAATAGTACTATCAATGCCTTCGTGAAATAAGAAAGTTATCGCTATCATTATTATCGCAGTTCCATAAAGAATATAATGAAGTAAGCAGGCTACTATGTTGTATTTAAAGATATCTACATCAGAATATTAAATTAAGATGTTGAAGATACACAAGAAAGCAGGCTTTAACTCACTTTTTATGAGAGAAAGGCAAACATTTGTTAAGAAAAACATTAAGGCAGTACTTAGCAGTCAATTTAGCAGGGCAAATTCCTTCTTCCAGAAAATTTGGCGATAGTTTTTCATTCCCAATTTTGGAATTTTGTTGAAAAAAAAATATATAGGTAATTATTCCAAATTATGAGTTATGTAGGTGCGATTATCTAATTTTTAAAACTCGTCAATCTAAATCATTTCCTTGAAGTTCAATTCCCTTCTCTGCTTCAATTTAGGTAACCAAAAAACCCTCAAAATAAGAAAAAATATTATTTGAGGAAGTGGCCAGAAATGCTTCCTCAAGGAGCTACGAGCCTCCAAAGGTGTAGTCGTAAATCAAAGTTGTAGCCTTTTTCTTAAATTTGACGGCAGGTAAAAAAATAGATTTTAGTAGACTTTCTCTACTAATGTAATGAATATTTTTTTCGGAGTAATTGGTGAAATCAGCAAACCCTATTTCATGTTTTGTAACTTTGTAACAGTTGAGATATTATTTATACTTTCAATTAATTATTTATCATTAACATTTCCGTTAAATAGCCTGTTTCAATTATCAATTTTTCTGTCTCTTTTATTTTTTTACATTTCAACTGTGACAACAGAGGCCGTATCACATAAGAAGAAGCTCATTTTGAAAATTTTATGATTTTTTTGTTTTGTTTTAGAAGCAAAATTTAAATAAAATTAACTTAATCGAGTAGGTAAGCATTTAAGTCGCCGCTTTTGGAGACTCTCAACTCCTTGAAGAAGCATTTCCAGACATCACCCCAAATAAACTTTTTTCTTATTTTGGAATATCTACTTAATTCAAATTTTGATTTTTGCTATACCTCGCTCGTATATGTAGGTACTTAAATAAAAATATATCTTGTGTAATTTTCCCACAGCTATATAGTTTCTATATATTATATACAACATAGGTGACAAAACTACTGAATAAGAAGAAGACCTAGTTTCACGATTGTAGGAATAGATTAACACGAAACATGAATTGTCAGAAAATTCCTATGCGTATAATTTTGTTTACGAATATGGCATTGATTAGTGGCACGCCTGTGAAATGCCCAACTAACGGAATTAACGGTAGAACCAAAAGGAATACAACTCAACGCTATGGATCATTCGGAGTTTCAAATACATGTAGGTATATCTGTTTATATAATATAATCTGTCATGACTTTACATGAAAATAAAATATGGTAAATTTAAATTAATGATTTATTTGAAAATTAATAATTTGATTTCACAAACATGTACACTAGAGCCTGCCGATCTTTACCCTTATATTATAAACATAAATTTATGAGATGATCAACAATAAAACACTTTACTTATCTAATAATATATCACCTAATGTTAGAAAAGAAGAAATGATGAGAATAACGTGTCGTCTTTGGCTGTCAGCTATAAAATAAATAGAAAAAAGACAGAAAGACACACATTCAAACACGGTTACTAAACAGTGGATAAGTCCGATATGTGATTAGGCATTACCTGTTTTATTACAGATATTTACCACAGATTAATAAATTTAACTTTCTCGAAAATATTAAATTTTGATTTTAATATTAAATGTTTTGGGGAGGAAAATGTTCAATCTCTGTAGGTAGGTACGCTGTTAATTCCCATAATTCTGACAATAACAGATAATAATCAGATCAGATAATCAGATAATAATAATATATGACAAGTGAAGTACCTATATATTAAAAGTATTGTTAGGTCCAGCTAACTCCTCAGATCTGAATCCCACTGGAAACATGTGGGATTTTGTTTCTAGAGCAATTTATAAACGCATGAACCCACCCAAAAATGCGGAAGAGTTAGCACCAGCCACAATAGAGGAATGGTGTAATATACTTCAAGAAATTATGAACCATTAGCACCAGCCACAATAGAGGAATGGTGTAATATTCTTCAAGAAATTATGAACCATTTGATTGTTTCAATGCACAGGGGTGTCAGTATGTTCTGAGAGACAGAGAAGAAATTTACTTAAAAATTGCTATATTTTTTCCACTATTTTTTAATTATCAATTTTTTTTTAATTCCTGTATTAAGTACGTAAAATACTTTTAGAAAACTTACTTGGAAAAACAAATACAATCTTTAAAAACATATATTTACTAATACAAGATACCGAGGGTTGAAGACTTGATATTTACAAATTTATAAACATTAGGTACAAAACACTAAAATGAGTTAGATTCGTTCCATCTTAATTAAGTTTCCAGTCACCAAACAGTGTCAAACTTACACTTGTGCATTAATCAGTTGTGAACTGATTCATGAACGATGCCTGAAGGATACAAAACGTCGTCAAGTTGGAACAAACCTTTATATTTCACTTCAACTTAACTGAACCCATGCTTTGTAATTTATTAATATCAATAGGAAAAAAATTATAGGTAATAATACGAATACTATCCGATTATATGATGTTAATAACTGGTCGCACAATAATAATCATTTAATTAATTTATTATTTATTAAGCAGGATTTTAAGAATTTATTTTCCATGTCCTATGTGAGTTAGACACTGAAAAATCAAGATTTGTTTACACTGTTTCTGTTTATTCAGAATAATATGCAAATGTACATTATAAAAACACATTATGGCGGACAGTTAAATCTCCTGCATCGAGTCAATGACTGAGAAGTAGTTATTAGCACTTTTCAAGATCCTACTCTCACTTCGAGCCATGGACGCAAATACAGGAATTGGAAAAAATAGATCTTGTGTTAAGGAGAGCATGAATCCACTGTTCAGCTCAGCAGTTCATTTTCTCTCTTCCCATGGGCGTACAGTATTACCATAGACTTATTGTAGATGTATAACGACCATTTCAAATTAATTTATGTTATATTAAATAAATAAATAAATAAATAAATAGTTTTAGTAATACTTTGTATACAAGAGCAAGTGAATATGCAAAAGTAAGTCTGCAAGTCAAAAAAAAAACAGGTTAATACCAAATAATAATTACAAAATTCATCTACGCTATAATAGGCTTTATCTATAGTGTTTGTCCAAAATTATAGAGTAGCTCATTCACAGCATAGAACTTTCGATGGGTGAAGTGGGAAGGGAACGCAATTTCATAGGTGCGTCTAGTACGATAAAACCTAATTTTAAAGAAAATTTTTAAAAAATCACTAATATATTTGTTTAAATAGGTTAAATTAGGTTTTTTACGAATACCTACCTACTATAGAAAGTCTAATAGTTCCAGCAATTGCTGCAAAACAATATAATAAATGTAATCGCAAGTAATTGTCAAACATATGTTGCTTGCTTACAAAAAACACGGTTTCTACGCCACTTCCACGAAAACTGGGATGTTGTCGACACGTAAGTGCGCATGCTCCAGTTTTCAACTATGATGTTTCAATATTAGCCTATCACGTTGCTTATTTTTTTAAATACACCAATCGCATTGTACCTCATGTAGAGTCCATGAAATTATAGTCAAAATTACTGTCCGCAGGGAGACATCTCATTCAATTTCTATACCCAACCATTTTATCGGATAAAGAATAGTAGTAGCGCTCTGATACTACTTATGAGTTATTCTATACAATTTTCGCCAAACACTATGGGAGTAAATTTTTTAGATTGTTTTTAAAAGTAGTTTCGTTTAAAATTTTTAAAATTGAGATTGTTGAATTGATAGGATTGTAGAACCGTATATCCATATCAACGGAGATTTCTCAAATAGTTTCGTCCTGCTCGTTTTGGAATACATAACATTTCGCAGTGCTATTGGTACCAGTGATAAAATATTTTTTTATTTTTTCTTCTGGACCGTCAAACTTGTGCCATGTGTGGGCTGGCGAAATCCACATGAGATTTGTGAAGATCGGTTTCAACATCAGTTCTCGTTGAACGTTTGGGTTGGAATTGTGGGTGACTGGCTAATTGGACCGGTATTTCTACCAGGAAGACTTACCTGCGACGTATACCGCAACTTTTTGGAACCTAGTTTGGAACAAACGCTACCTCAGTTTTTGGAGGATGTACCATTGGCTACAAGACAGGCAATGTGGTTTATACATGATGGTGCACCACCTCATTTTAGTGTAGTTGCTCGAGAGTTTTTAACAGCAACATATGGAGATCGCTGGATTGATCGAGGTGGACCTCACGTATGGCCTGCTCGATCCCCGGACTTAAACCCCCTGGATTATTTCCTATGGGGCCATCTAAAGTCATTAGTTTATACTAGGACGATGTGGAAGATGTGGACGATTTAAGAGATCGGAAAATTGCTGGGTGTAACTCAATAAGAAACGACCCTGGTGTTTTTGAAAGAGTTCGGGAGTCTATGAGGAGAAGATTGGATGGTTGCATCCGGGTAGCCATTTTGAACAATTCTTGTAGGTTCAGAAATGTTACATGTAATTTTTAGTAATAAATTGTTATTTGTTGAAATTTTTTTTCGCCCTATATCTTCGCAACAAAGCACTTTTTCAAAAATCATCAAAGGATAAATATCCTTAGAATAGTCCAAGGAATAACCTCTTGAATTTTTGCCGCATGTTTAACTAACACCCTGTAAGTATATCAATAAGCAAGCAAAAGATGATAAACTAAGCTTGACTCTTTGATGGACCACAAATATATTTCATGTGTTTCTGTGCAATAAAAAATCTCAAACATTCTACGGAATCATTAAAGAACAAGATGTTTTAATTCAAATGGATATGCACGAAGCTATATAGTACACAATATACAGAGAAGATCTCTAATGCGAGAAATACCATCATAATACAGTACCCCAGAAATTGAGAAATTGTAGAGATAATTTTTCTATTAAAGAACACACAGGCCGTTTGGAATTTCAGCAATTTTCAATAATAGAGTTGCGCATTAGAATTCCATAAATTGTATATGCCTGTATTGTATAACACTTTTCATTAGAAATGTGGAAGAACAAAAATATCTCAGAATATCGCACCAGATCATGTACATATTTTTTTTCACTTATTCAACTAGCTACTGTTTTTTGCACTTATATCTCGAAGTATTGTGAATGTAAATATTCTAAGTAGATAATGATTTTGTGAAGTTTATAGACATATAGTACTAAAATTTGTAGAAATATCTTAAATTGCTGACGTTTCGTCGATTATTTATTTCTAGTTTTCAAGGTGCAATGTTATCATACTACAAATAATCTTAATTGTTTTACAGCATTCTTAAGAAATGGACTATTTGAAATAATTTTACTATAATTTAGTGCTATGTGGTGCACTTTATCTTTTTAGTAAAGGATAGGTAAACAAGAAGAGGTAGGTACAACCATAGAATAATATACCTAATAAATAATAAAATAGACAATATATAGACCTATATTAAAAAATTCAATGTTAGGAATAATTTATTCGAGATCAGCTTACCTGCCAACAAAAAAATAATTAAGATGTATAAATTAAGATATAGCATGGAAAATATAATAAGTATGTTGAAACTATAATATCTTAAGAGTCCATTCACTAGGTCGAAATAAGCCCTAAATCGACGTTCGTCTCGTGTCTAATTATAAAAAAACTATAAAAGATAGCAACTTTTAGTAAAAAAGTATTGAAAGATAAGACTTTAATCTAAGTCCCTATAGTAGTAATTTTTGGTATTTCTTTTTATTTTTAAAATTCGAGGCAAACAATCTTGTACTAAAATAGCGTATTTTCAAAAATTATTTTCTCTAAAATACATGTATTAAACAAAAATTTGGTACTATAGGGATCTAGTTTATCTTTTGATTTTTCCGGTGATATATAATTTATAACACTAAAAAGAAATTTTGTTGCAATTATAAGACAAATCCGGTACCCTTGCAATGAGGGCTAACTTTATTTCCATGTGCCTTTTTACTTTGGCTTTACGTGCACCTCCGAAATCTTAATAATTCGATAGTTGGAATATATAAGTCTCCACCCATCGGCCACCCATCCTCTCAATACGACCCAACATTCATGCCTGTCAAATCTACAGAGAATGGACCCTTAAAACATAATCATATATCCTCAGCCACAGGAACCAGTGTGTCAAAACTATTTGCAACTGTGCTTTTTATAAGTAACTGTATGTGTATGTAAGTTCTTAAAATAATAAAAAAAATTAAATTACAATTAGGTATATTTTTTATTGAAATATTCCAGAACCCCATTAGAGATATAAGATATTTATATTTTATCACAGTAGTTAAGAGATAAAAAGAAGAAAGATCTTATTAAAAACTTGTATAATCTTATTTAAAATATCCGTGACGTATCTTATTGCAAAGTTATAAGTATCTATACCTATATCAAAGAAGTAATTTATAATTTCTATTCAGTCTATGACCCATACCACTTTCTCCTATTTTTAAATCATATTTTTTGTCTCTGTACACTGGAAAATCCAACGACCTATCAAATATTATAGTGAGTCAGTATGAGAAAGTGAATAAAATCTTTGTCTTTAATATATTACAATAACAAAGGTAAAAACTATTGCACAGTACTCAGTACTAGATATAAAACAAACAATTTTCAATAATTGCCTATACTCAATTACATCCATAGAGGTAGATAGGTAACATTTTTATCTCTTAATAAATTGGGCAAGACAAGATGCACAGATATATTGTTATAGTTTTACAGGGTGTGTTGTTAGTGGGTAATTGTTCGATCACTCACAAATGTTACATTATATCAGAAAACTTTTTATATGAAATCTTTTTAGTACTAAAAGTGCATATTGTAAAAATATTTTCAATTACACAGGGTGTTCCAAAAAGTCGGGACAAGGTGCAAGTTGGTTATTTCAAATGCGACACCCTATATATTATTATATTTTTTAAATCTAGGGATCACTATGAACATATTTGTATTAAGGTTCCCTATAGCTATCTCTTTTCGTTTTCGAGATATTTAACAGTTAATGGAAAAAACCTCGTAACACTGCATTGGAAAATAAATAAAATTCCCTCTATGACACACTGTGAAAAGGAAAAAATATAGTGTCAGTTAGCACATGGGATGCCTTAAATATTGCACTTGAAATTATTTGGCTATTTTATACAGGGTGATTTTTATCGTGATTTATATTTCACAATGTTAAATTGCCAAAATCTCATTTTTTTTTAAATGGAACACCCTGAATTTTTTTTTAAATGGAACACCCTGAATTTTTGTATGGCATTAGATGTAGAATTTAATTACCTTTCAAATGGTATTAGGATGTCCTATACGAAAAGTTGACCAGTTTCGAGATATTCACGATTTGAAAATTTAGCTTCCATAACTGATAATTACAAATTATAGTCAAGTAAGTTATGAAAACAATTAATTTTGTTGTGGAAATTATTTAACTGTCAAATAAATATTCGATTTTGTGTAATCTGTACATTTTATATGCAAGATGCACTATTCCAAAATGCCCTCAAAAGCACCAAGAATTCTGTTCATCATGTTTTCTCGTATGGTTGATGGTGTGCGGTAAACTAAATCTTTTGTGTATCCCCATAAAAAAAAATCTAATTTTGTAAGATCCGGGTACCGAGGAGACCATGAGATAGGTCCACCCTTCCTATCCACCTATTAGTGTAGGTACTCCCTATTTAAAAATCTCCTTACTGAACCGCTGTATCCCCATAAAAAAAAATTAATTTTGTAAGGTCTGGGTACCGAGGTGTTTACGATACCGTTTTACATTATTATACTTTTAGTGCCAAAAAACTTTCATATAAAATGTTTTTTGATATAATGTACCGTTTGTGAATAATCGAACAATTACCCACTAATGACACACCCTGTATAGGTGATAGAAGCTGTGATTTTACTCGAATTTTTTGAAAAATGATACAGTGAAGTTCAGCAGTGTATATTCTGTGAAATAATTGTAATATGTCCCCTTGCCTGCTTCTGCTTTATTTATAGGTACCTGCTATCTAATAATAAACCAATAGTAATAGTACCTCCCTATACAAAGTTTATGTTTGAGTAGGTATAGTGGAACCACGTGTCAAAAATTATTCGAGGTGTGTAAATGAAAATAGGACTGAAAATACAACGGAAAAATGTTATAAACTATTGGGTCCTTGTTGAATATTAGTTTTTTTTACTTCGTTGAATACTCTAATAAAGCTTGGTATGGAACAGTTTATTTACTGATTTATCTATTTCGTAGTTTTGTCTAATTAAGTTACTTGGAGGCCTTACTTATGTACTATGGCTGTACCTATTGTTTGTTATATAGTTTTATATAACTATATAACAACTATTTATATTGTTTATAGTATTTGTATAGTTTAAGTGGCTTACTTTGGTATACTTTCTTATAGCGAGGTATATCAAAAATGAAAATTTGAATTAAGTAGATATTCCAAAATAAGAAAAAAGTTTATTTGGGGTGATGTCTGTAAATGGGTTTCTGTTGGACAATAATGCTATTATTAGTTTATTATAATTTTCTGATAAAGTACAAGTATTATGTTACCAAAAAATGACGCGCATCATCATCATCATAATGCATTTATCTTCAGTAAACGATATTATACCAATCAAAACAACCCAAGCCAACTAAATATATAAACATAAAAATTTAAAACAACACCCAAAGGCAGAAATCTATAAATTGGTTACCCTCTAGGTACTTAACGTAGAATTTCTCAACGTTTCCAGTCAGACATAGCTACGTGCACTATTCCTTTGGTTTACTGTTTTTGTTTAATTTTATTTTTTAATAGTCTGTATTGGTACATAATAACGTATTATTCTCAGTCCAACGCAAAATACCTACTTATTACTAATCGATTCATGTACCGAACTGGAATATGAGGGTATACTTATTACTGAAAATGAATAGTAAAATGTAGAACAGTGAAAACTAAATAATTTGCATTTATGTGCTTTTTGTAGTAAGAAAAGAAGCGCATGTGATTTTAGTTAACCCACAAAATACTTCTTGAATGGTTCCTGTTTCGAACCAGTAAAATACAAACTTACAATACAATTTTACAATAAGCAGTAGTAGGTATCAAGAAAATTCTAGAAGAAGATTTACAACCTTTAATAACTATATTTATTGTTCATAACTTAATACGATATTTATAACAGATATGTTAGTTATAAACAACCTTTATGTACAGGGTGTACACGTATATATTATGAACTAGCATGTAACTCCTTGAGCATTCATAAAAATTCATCTTCATCTTCATTTTATAAAAAAGCTTTACAAAAAACAAAAACAATCGGGCATTGAGATTGGTCTGCTATTGCTTTTATTAGTGTATGTGGGAGAATAGATGAATATTTTAACGCTTATAGATATCATGGTATTTCTGATTATTTTAATGCTAGAAACAGCTACATTTGGCATGATGAAAATCCTCACGCTGTGGTCTCTAGAAAACAGCAACAATTTTCTGTAAACATGTGGGCTGGTATTGGTGGAGAGAATCTAATAGTTCACTTGCTGCCTGGTCGTTTGATCCCAGGTATTTATCTCTAATTTCTGCAAAATGTTTTGCTTCTATTATTAGAAAATGTCCCTTTAGACATTAGAAATAACGTGTGGTTTCAACATTACGGGGCAACTCCACATTTTGGTTTGAACACGTGCCAGTATCTGGACCAGCAATTTCCCCGCCGATGGATTGGAAGAGGAGAACCCGCGGCCTGGCCCGCGCGTTCTGCCGATCTCAACCCCCTGGATTTAATGAGGAAGATCTCTTAGCATGAATAATGGCCAGTTATACACATGTAGAAACTATTCCCGGAATACTCCACAGGGTCCGCGAGTTAATGAATGGACAGTGCAATTTTTCTATTGAAGCAAATGGTCAACATTTTGAACACTTATTGTAAACCATCATTTCTTTGTCAATGAAACAAAGTCCAACATGAACAAAAAATGATTTATTAATGTCCTCCTGAACATGCTCTGTAAATGAATATTAACTATTTAGGTATCACTGAAATAAACAAGACTTACCAAAACCATGTTGCTTTTTTTCTGCTAAAACGGTTCATTTGCGGACAAAACAAATATTTTGATCAAATTAGCTCATTATTAAACAAAAAAGGTTTGTTTTCACATCCTCTATCACCTCTTAAAGTTTGTCGGTATGTTTTTAGGGCACCCTATACCTATAGGTATACACAATATATAGTTTGCTTCCTAAATAATCATTTGCTAATGATGATTCCGTTTATATTAGATTATATAGTAATGTTTCTATAACTTATTCCTTTTTTATGTATTTTACACTCCTGGTAAACGTACACTTTTATTATTAAGTTAATACCTACACTTTTATATTTGATATACTCCTATAATTCGGCTTCGGTCTATTGGATGTAGTTTAATTAAAAAATTTAAAAAAAATATATAAATAACTAGGCAATAATATTTTTACCTATTTTAATTCCAGGTTATGCGTAAATTATCTAGAGAATCAGTTTCTTGTTTTATTCTTATAATAAAATAGTCGGGAAATGTTATAAACTTCCTGGTAAGCACTGTATATTAAATTTCTAAAGGTGAAGGTAAGGCAAGGCACCTATCTAAAATTTCCAAATACACCTATACATTTCCGAATATAAGTATTCAATTTAATGAATGTTAATCGTAATAACAGCGAATGCCCAACACTCCCTGCCGTATAGACACTTGAGCAATTTAAGACTCATCACAATATTGTTGGTAATTTTTCTGTTCAGCGAGCGAAAATGCAATTCTGTTTTAATTTCTATTATAGTACAATGTAATATACTCACGTGATGTATCCTTCCTTCAGTCTTGCAATAAATGTAATTACCTTTTATATATCAAAATTAGTGTTTATTATTATAAAGCAACTAGCTGCAACACAATTTAAATCTGTAAAGCGATAACCCGTTAGTAAATACAGTAAAGATGAGCATATGTGCTTTATAATCCATAAAATTGCTAATTTTAATAGGTAATGGAGTGTAAGTGAAACATTCAACAATGAAGGATCATATTTTGCAGTATACACATTCTGTCTAATTAATTAAATATGTACATCTTAAATCTTTAGTTATAGTACAGAGAGATTAAAAGCTTCTCGATCGTATCATGGGAAAATGAATACCTATTTACAATTTTCTAATGAATAATTAAGTCCGATGTTTCAAAACTCAAATATTTGTACCTACTGTTTCTTTGACATTATCAGTTAGACTTAAGGTTCCACTCAAACTTCTTTTGCTGCTGATTATGAACTAATTTATCATTGTCCAGTGTTCAATACTGGTTGGCATTATAGACAATCCATAAGTGAGTTAAAAAATATTCTTAAAGGGTAGATTTATTTTAAAGATCTTATAGATACACCTTGAACGTGATAATGAACTTTGCCTTGAACCAGCAAACTACTTTCACTTGTAGTAAAACCGTTCAATTTACCGATTTCACAATATTTGTATAAATGAATGGAAATCAATAGACATAGCATAATTAACTTATACAATTATCTGACAAAAATATTTACGACTGGATACATAATACAAAATTTCAGGTGTTATACAGGGTAACCAATACCTGACACTTCAGCGTTTTGTTAAAAAATATTAACTATAAGTATTTGAGTTTTTAGGGCAAGCCGTGGTAGCACCTTAGACTTTCATATATAGATACGAAATTCAAGCAACATGATCTGCAGTTGGATGGATGAACATGCAGGGAAGACCTGCAATACCTGCCCTCATCTTCTAGTGCCTGTACGTCGGTGAATTCACAGCAGCTAGCAAACTTTCAAACTTAGGCGAGGTTTGTTTTCATACCGCTCTTGAGATATAACGGTAGTGACCAAGAGCTACCTGATTAGGATCTGAGAAGATTATTGGTGAACAAATTATTTATTTCCGACAAATCTGTTTAAATGAGTCAACTTGTATTAGCAGCTGATGGTAATAATCAAGATCCCTAAACAAGTAGGTTACCTCAGTTTCGAGAAAAAATTCTATTGGTTAGTTTGAGGTTACGTCATCTGGCGTCCAGAAAGCAGCGAAATTTTGATATGATTACTGGTAAATATTACATTTCATGATGCTTAAGAGTATAATTTTACTATAACAGTTTAAAATACATGTATTGTATACATGTATACATAACAAAACGTTTTACAGGTAAACATTAAACCGTAAAATCAATAAAAAATACATAACACAACTACAAACTTTTATGCGGACCTCCTAGATATGGTAGGTATATGTGTATATTAACGATGTAGATAATATGATATGAATGACCTATCAAATTCAGAAATCAATACTATAGTAGGTATAAATTAGTTACTAGTGCAAAATACTTTTATAGTCGACTGTCATCATAATGCTGTCATTATGAAAGTCAAAATCGTTAATAATCTGACACTTTCTAGCACCCGTGCTGTAATGTGAAAGAATCGTGCCATAAAATCCACTTTATGGCACAATGCTATAGTAACCATATATGCGAACATTCTACGATTGCACAAATTTAAGTTTTTAAAACTTAAATTGTCTGTTAAAACCACAGTTCGACTATAAAATAGCGTATGAAATTCGTTTATAATGCTCGATTATGGCATTCGTGAAGTGTTAGCGCATTCGCTTCGCTCATGCGCCAAAATTCACTCATGCCATAATCTGCTGCATTATAAACTAATTTCATAATATACTATTATAGTCGACTGCCATCATAATGCTATCATTATGAACGTCAAAATCGTCAATAATCTGCCACTTTCTAGCACCCATGCCGTAATGTGACATAACCGTGCCATAATTTTCTCTTACGGCACGATAATATGCAAATAAAGAAATATGCAAGTAAAGCCTTCTCAGTATCCATTTCTCCAATTTCCATATTACTAACTCGCATCCATTTACAAAACCTCTCCCATTCTTTTTTATAAAGATCTTCTGATTTTTTTGGAATAAGGCTTGATTCAGCTTCTTCGGCTTTTTTTAGAATATCTTCACGTGAACACATATTTTTAAAAAAATATTTGCTTGTATACACAACACCATAGCAACCACAACATGCCAACATTCAACGATTGCTCGAATAATAATTTCATAGTTTGAACAAATTTAATATTTTCAAAACTTAAATAATTGTACGTTAAAACCGCAGTTCGACTATAAAATAGCGTATGAAATTCGTTTATAATGCTCGATTATGGCATTCGTGAAGTGTTAGCGCATTCGCTTCACTCATGCGCCAAAATTCACTCATGCCATAATCTGCTGCATTATAAACTAATTTCATAATATACTAATATCATACAATTTCAGAACTTTAAGAAGTGATATGAAAATGTATATATATATAGTTATTTTGTCTTGTACGGATTGTAAATGGTTTGAAAATAATAGAAACGAAAAAGTGCAATAATCTATTAAGAATAATACATTTCCTTATTCACTTTTAATTAAGTTTTAGGTATAACTGCAGATATTTTATTTTTATTATGTAACTCAAATTATATTTGATTCATTGCATTCACAACTGGATTTTTCGGAAACCTGTGATATAACACATCTTTGTTCAGAGCTTTGCTAATTTCCAGACTATTATGGCATGTAGCAACAGCACATCGACACCCTGGCATCTTGCTGAAAGATCAAATTATTTTTTATTTTCATCCTACATAAAACATTACAGCCTCGGTCACTTTAAATAATGAGATAGCCCAAGAATTTCGGGCGGAATACTTTTTAAGTATTTAAGTATTTAAGGACAACGTAATTTGACAGAAATTATTGCTGGTTTACTTACCTAAGTGCTTATTTATTAATCTATTGTAATTCTACACTTGGTTCACAAAACAGGATCAGGATTGACAGATTATTCAGTTCTTGTCAAATTTAAACACATTAGGACATTATGAGAGAGACAATGATGTACATAAAAAGAGTGAGAGGCAAGGTCGCCAGATGACGTCGTTCATCCCGGTGTACACCGCAACACCCTCTCCTACAAGCATGGAACTGAGGTAACCTACTTGTTTAAGGATCTAGGCTTTAAAGTCAAACTTTTACCATCAAACTCGGCACCAAAAAGTCGGTAGTCTCAAACGTATTTATTTAAATAGAAGAAACAACTTTTTAAGATCAAAGCCCGTATTTGCTTAAACTAATTTGCGAAACTAGCGAATGAAAAATGTGGCGTCATGAAGAGTACTAAATTTTATATTAGAGCAAGATCATTTTCTGAGCGGTGCTTGTTCAGTTTCACACATTTTGTGCTGTTTCTCTCTTCGCATTATTTTTTTGATTTTACAATAGTGCGTACTCTTTCTTAATACGTGATGAATACGTGTACTCTACATATAAGTGTTTACGAATGGGATTTTAATATCTTGTTTTAGTATATTAATTCTTTATTGGATATATTAGGTATATTTGTAGGACTACTTATTGTGAAACAACGAACGGTAACTTTCTTCGTTTTTATGTATGAAGACCAAACGAAAATTTAAAAAAATATTAAACAGATCTGCCAATAGAGTTTATAAATGTGTAAAATCACTTGAAAAGCCATGCCATGAATGATCAGCCACTATGTTCACGTGACAGTCAGATACTTCTAGCTACGTATCTTTCTACATCACTTTTTCTAAAGTAGCTGGTGTCCAAGTGAATTAAGTGAGTCGATAGAACATTGAAAAATAAATAGTTGAAGGAAGTTATCGATGATCTTCCGAGAATCATTTGGGACATAAATGGACTGCTATCTATATATTATAACACAATCCATATTAACACATTATACAGAAGTATATAACAATAACATTTTTTTTGCTTTAGTGACTTGTGTGTGGTGACAAATATACGAAGATGCGGAAACCCACCCTTAAGTATCTATGTTACTTAGGTATGCATTTAAGGGCAATCTCCATATAAGATTATTGCCTAGATATTTCTGGATTTGAAAAAGACATATTATTAACCTACCATTTTTTTATCTGGTTTACTAGATTAGGTTACGAACACTAATCAATTTTATATTATAACAATTCACAATAGTGGGAGAATTTCGTGTGCATTCTCAGTTCAGATCATAATTATTGTTGACGTTTGTTTTGCTTGGAGGTTTACATAATGTAACACTTAAAGGACATATTAAATATTAGTGTTGGAACTGGAAACAAACCTAGTATGGTAAATGTGTATTATCACATTTGTCTATACCTTTATACGTTTCCTGATTTCAGGTTTCATAAGATAATAAATTTATTGTTACTAATTAGATAATGTATCATTCATTTGTAGATATTTTAAATTCTTTAGGTATTTCATCATGGAAGTCTTTTTTTTCAGTAGATATTCCACAAAACCAAAAATAATTTATACACAATCCCACAAATTGTAACAGACAATGAGGTGAAAGTAAATGGGAGGTGTAAGGTGTATACCTCCCGAGGGGTAAACCGCAGACATGAATTTTGTACACCAATTGCTTTATTGCTCAGTATTACAGCAAAATTAACTGCATTGCTTCAATATTCACTGAATTTTGCACATATTGCTCATATTTTTATTGGTGTGCCATGTATTGCTCATATTTTCTTAGTATTGCCCAGCATTGCTCTCATTTTTATAAAATATTTGCATTGCTTCGTATTGCTTTTGAATTGTTTCGTATTGCTTTTGTGTTGCTTCGTATTACTTTGAAAGTGTATGATAACTGTATTGGTGAAACACACCTACATTTTCTTAGTAGGTACCTATATTGCATTGCATTGGTCGTATTTTTATAAGTTGCTCACATTGCTTTTAAAGTATAGTATTGTTACTTCTTCCGGGGTTCTAAAGATAAGTGAGACTTATACAACAGTACAAATCTTTATTTAACACTTCAGACACAGTACAACACTTTTTGTACAATATCTAAATAATTACACACCGAAAACACTTGAAAAATCGCCCTTATTTCACTGAAGTATTGCTTCTTCTCTTGATCGCTCTTCTATTGAGACCGACTGACTAGCCGGCACGCCGCGGGCTTTATACAGTGTGTCCAAGATAAGGATGGGATAGCATTGGGATTTTGGAATCGGTAAGAGCTACAAAGTTGGTTAAATTATGAAAAAGTTGAGCAGTTTGAATACCTTGATGCATCACAAATAATTAAACCATTACTTGTGATGCATCATTGAATTGAGAATAAAAAATGGTATCAAAATTTCTATTTAAAAATACAGGGCCGTATTTAAAAAAAAACGTCGGACAAAAACTTGATGAATGCCATCTTGTTAAGCTCAAAAAGTAACAATGGAAAAGTATTTTTTATTTTTTGATAGCTGTTAAAATAACGCCAGAAATAAATAAAAACAAATATCGCAAAAAAAAATGTTTTTCCAAATATTTCGAAATCAAAAAAGGATAAATTATTTTGCAAAGTCCATGTAAAAGGTATTCAAACTGCTCAACTTGAAGGCTCCTCAGTAAAGCAACTCTAACATCATGAATGTTAGCAGTGGTGAGAAACACACCGCAGTGCCCTCTTTGGGCCTGTGCTACTATGTCTGACAATTATTGTCAAATTGACAGACATAATTTGTTTTCGGGATCTCCATCAAATAAACTCTATCATTTACAGCTGTTCCGAATTAAGGCCTAATGATTTTTTTTGTTTTAACTTAGTACAAGGGAATTAAGGGCTCCTTAGTAAACACAATTTGACATCATTTCCAGCAAACATATATCACAACTTATACCAAACATATGAAAAACAAAAATAATAGAAACAACATAACTTAGGATTATCACTCGGAATATCACGATACACACATAATTTGGCGGTTAGCCGTAAGATCTCGAACAGAATTTCCGACATTGTCACACCTAACAGAAAGACTGTGCGTAGGTATAAGCCTTTATAATCTCAATTGAAACTGCATAAAAAATTCCGACAAACGACACACGAGCGTAAACAAAGGGGCCGCCGTCGAGGTGCAGGTGTTTCTTTTGTCGGATTTTTTTTTACATTTTCAATTGACATTATATAGACTATAACGACCATGAGTATTGCTCTCGGTATTGCTTTATTGCTTTTATTATTTTGCATTGCTTCATATTTTCTATGCCTATTTTTACATTGCTCCTCAATTTTCTTGCATTGCTTGAGTATTGCTAACATTTTCGATACATTGCTCGAATTTGCATAGTATTGCTCGCATTGCTTTTACATTTTCTCATGCTTGTACACCACATTGCTTCAGCGGTTTACCCCTCGATACCTCCTTTCTAAGTATAACAAACTAAATTATGGAAGGAATATAGGTATACTTGTATAAAAATAATAATATACCCATACAAAAGTTATGAAAAATATTACGTTAATTGAAAGACATGAAAATAAAATTCCATAATTCTTAATCCTATTGATTCCTACATGGACGTACGATACAACAATTCTCGCAACAATGTCTTAAACTAAATGTAACCAGGCCAGATTAATGAGTTTATATCTACTTCATGAATTATTAAGTGGTAGTATTGCGGTTTTATTACTGTTTTATTATGCATTTAATGATTTATTAATCTTCATGGATGAGCAATTTCAATAACAGTAATAAATATTTCATATCATGCAGAAAGCTATTTCCACGAACACAGTCATTTGCATCCCTTATTAATTTAGATTTTTCTGACTAGTTGCGATTAGAAGAAGATAAAATAATTCCCATCCAAAGTAGGCTTGAAGGTATATACAGGGTGCTTCAAATTCGATGCAATACATGGCCGGGGATCTCGGAAACGGTAAGAGATACGAAGTCGGTTAAATGGAGGCACAATTGCGTATCCAGGGGGGCAACATAATGGTGAAAAGAGATCAATGCTAACTTGATTAGTTTCCGAAATATTTTAAAAAAACCGAAAATTTCGATTTTCGTTTTTGTTTTTTTTGCGGGCCTATTTGATGAGGTATTCAAAAATAAAGAGCACTTTTCTATAGCAACTTTTAGACCTTTTTCGAATGGTGTTAGTGAATTTACCGCAAAACGTTTCGTTTCCCGGAAACCAACATCAACTTATTTTTTTTAAATACGGACCTGGATTTTTTTTTTCAATTTTTTGGAAGCATTTTTGTAACTTGATAGAATGCCACCATAAAAGAAACCAGATTTAAACGTTTTGTCTAAGAAAAATCAATCATTAATAATTTCCCGTGGTCCTCTTAGATTTAGTTTTATCTAGGCAAACGTTTCTACGACAAACACATTTCAATGTTGTGTCAAGCACTATCGATACTTAAAAATGGCTTTCAGCAATCTAGAATTCTTTAATTTTATTTAAATTTCCTCATAATTCAGGAATTGTGCGCAACTACTTAAATGAAACATTTCCAAACAGATGGATTGCAAATCATGGTGCTATAGAATGGCCAACAAGGGCTCCTGATTTATCCCCATTAGATTATTTCTTATGGGGACGAACTAAAAATGTTTTATATAAGAATCAATATAATAACATTGAGGATTTGAGAAATGCCACTATTCGTGTTCTATGAATGCAATACCTGCAAGGGAAATCGAAAGATCTATTCAAAACTTAAAAAGACGAATACGCCTCTGCATGAATAATGACGGAGGATTATTTCAACATCTGCTTTAGGGCTTTTATAGTTTTAACATATTTTGTTGTTTTATTCATTGTTTATTCAATTACATCAAAGTTTATAGTTGTTAATTCTTTGTTTTATTATTAGTTTTTGTTTATTTATCGTAAATAAAAATGAAACCTCAAAAATATTATTCAATATCTAGAATTAACAAAAATACTAATGATGGATTTTTCTTAGACAAAACGTTTAAATCTGGTTCCTTTTATGGTGGCATTCTATCAAGTTACAAAAATGATTCCAAAAAATTGAAAAAAAATTCCAGGTCCGTATTTAAAAAAATTAAGTTGATGTTGGTTTCCGGGAAACGAAACGTATTGCGATAATTCACACCATTCGATAAAGGGCAAAAAGTTGCTATAGAAAAGTGTTCTTTATTTTTGAATACCTCATCAAATAGGCTCGCAAAAAAACAAAAACGAAAATCGAAATTTTCGGTTTTTTCAAAATATTTCGAAAACTAATCAAGTTAGCCTTGATCTCTTTTCACCATTATGTTGCCTCCCTGAATACGCAACTTTGCCTCCATTTAACCGACTTCGTATCTCTTACCGTTTCTGAGATCCCCATGTATTGCATCGAATTTGAAGCACCCTGTATAATTAATAAATATCTGTCTGTAATCTTGAAGGAGGTTGGCACCTTTGGTGTGAAGATAACACTGACCGTAGTTACAGAAAAGAAACCAGTACTTTAAGACATCCCTAAGGACTCTATCAGATTTATAACCTGACTAATGATAACAATTCAGATTGTAGGTGGTGCATTTTCATCGCTTTTTTGATCATCTTCAGAAGAACATTTTTTCTCGTCTACCATTTCTGTCTATTCATTTGAACCTCGTTTAAGTTCTACCATTGTGTATAGAGAAAAGATATTTTTGAATTAACTATCACTGGTCAACGAATTTGTTGATTTCACTTCTAAATTTGTTTAAGGAATCATGCCAATTTTAGACATCCCACTCTATTCATAAAATACTTTCTTTTTTATTCGTTCGTGGTTTCATTGTACCTAATCCTAATATGACCACATTACATCTATTAAACATATAGTCAACAAAAAAGTTACATAATTATTAAGTATGGAAGTATTATTAACTAACATTTTACAATTTTAAATTTTCAAAATTCTACATGTATATTATGTTCTCCATATCGCTCGATCGATCAATTCCGTTCGTCGTGACATAAAAAATCATATAATGCTCTATTTTAAGTATTTGTTTTACTATATTAAGATTATAATATCTAGTATACTTATTTTAAGCCAGCTCTGGTCATGATCAATGATCATACAGTACACCGCACTCCCCTATTTAATAATTAATATATGTATGCAAAATTGCATCGCTTTTCAAAATATATATATTTCAAGATAGGTATCTGGAAAATTGAAAACCCTTCCTATAGATTACTGGGTACGTTTTGATTTTGTCATTCAACAGTACGTTCCAAGCGCCCACTTCCTTATAACAGCAAGACGTATGAGCGAGATGGAATGATGGAAAGAAATTATACTACAGATACAGATAGTGTCCTACAAGTTTGGACAACTTTCTACATTCACGCGACCTGAGTGGGTCGTGGTAGGTTATATTTTGATGGCGTGACCAATGAAATAGTTATTTTTCTATAGACAGCTCCAAAGGATTCCTGTAAGGGAAATCGCACAGTATTTTGCAATAGCATTAGTGCATGTTAGTCATGCTACAGAGATATCTAGTTATTTTGAAGCTGTTGTATATATAAGAACTAGCTAGGTAGACTTCCAAACAATTTAGAAAGAATTTGGACAAAATGAACCAAAGAAACCACTCGATTTTGTACAATACATTAGAATACAGATTGATTGTTCGATTCAAATATTATCTTCATCGCGTGTCCAGAGAGATTTGATGTTAAATGGAAAACATAGTTAAAGACAGTAGGGTGGTTTTTGAGTTTCGCACCAAAATTGCGTTGCAACCTAACGGTCGTATACTGTCGAAGATAAAAACGTCATCGTTTTCTTCATTCTTTATCCTGAATTCTTTAATTCTTAATTCATCAAGCCTGTTTGGACGAAATCAACTAAAGTTGTCTGGCTGACGTGTATATGTACGAATATGATACTTTTTACTGTTGTATTTCTCTAATTTAGGTTTGTTAAAACAAACACAAACCTAATAGTGACTGTCCAATCTTTGTATATTCGATGAACAACATTAAACAAGTTTTTATCCTACTGGTTGCTTTATCTCTACATTATCTTAAAATATAGGAAAGTACCTACTTGAAGATCTTAGTTTAGAAAGGGTAGGTTGGTAGGTAGGTACGAAAGTTTTAAGTTTTCTTATAGTACTTTCCATATCAGATATATTTATTTTGCTATTTCTCTTAGATATTTTGATAACAATAGTACAATAGGAAATAGATATCTCCTACCAACAAATCTAAGAAATAATAACTAAAGACGGGCATTACGTACTTAAGGAAAGTATCGACTAATATAACATTTGGCAGCAGGAAAATTTGAAAATCGATTTAAAATTTATATTGTACCTATTTGTTTATAGAGAGTGGGAAAATATTCGTTGTCTATGAAGATGAAGTCTATATAATATATAAAAGATGCATCTACTACTTTCTCAAATTTCATGCGACATGTGGCATAAAGCGTATTATGGATACTTGCTCCACTTTTACATTATTCTTGGCTATTGCGCTTCTTACCTGTTGCATATACAAACATGGACACCAGCAGCGCCGCATGTACCATCATAGTCCAACTAAAATTAGCTATAGCCATGTTGGTACAGGTCAATCACTCTACACTATCACCTAGCCGGCTACCGCGCATTTGAAATCCAGATCCAGAGAAACTGATCACCAAAACTGCTTGATAAATTCACTAGTCAAAGATCACTTCACTAAATCTATCCAGCTAATAGATTGTATTCTATTTTTCTCTGATCACATTAGTCTTTTAGATACACTAGAGTTGCTGTTGTTACAGTTTAACAAAGTCTTAAGGAAAGATACAGTAAATAACTGTTAAATCGATAATTAGCTATTAATTACTACAGAATTATAGATACACCGGTGATGTGAGATTTTTTAAATCGTAATTCTTCACTGAGTATTTAGGTCAAACGAGGAGACTGAATGCCTCTCCCTCACATCTTCTTTCCGAAAGCGGATGGATGGTATCTGAATCAATTTTGAAGATTACATTTCCCATCCGAAAATTTCTAACGTCTGTTGAACACAATTTTAAAAATATTTGACACTATTAGTTGAGTGCCGTGAGTGTGCATCCATAGATGATGAAGCGCGCACCTTCTTCGCCAGACTGGTCGAGTAACGGCACCAAGACAACTTACCTGTACCACTTGAGTACGTGATGTGGGGGGAATCGGGGCAGGGCTGCAAAAAGTCGCTGGCATTCTTTTACGTTTAACGTGAGTACTAGGCATGGTATGAGCCATACCATGATACTGGGTGTGCATGCACAATATTGCAGGTTCCGCAACCGACATTCAAGTACCGCGTCGTATACTAAATTGTATTACATGAAGTTTATTTTTGGCCATCATATTAATAATATATTTTTTTATTTTAATAACGTAACCGTATGCCATGAATAATTATGGATATTTCAAGGTCTTGGAAGGGGTTGCCACCATTGGCGTGAAGATAATACTGACATAGTTTTCCACATAACTCCAAAACACTATACTACACTCGACGCGCATTTCACCAACCAAGTTGGCATCAGCAAGTTTAATTGCTTTTCTTAAACCTAAATCAGTAGGATAGATCCAAGAAGTCTAGTGTTTCAAGAAAAACAGAAGTTGCGACATTTTTGAAAGAAGCAGATGATAAAACCTACTGGATGAAGAAGATAAAGTGTAATTCTCACATTTCTCTCCAAATATTGAAATTGAAACTAACATTTTTTCAGCTTGAACATATAAAAGACATGGGAGAAAATATATTGACTGAAATTCCCAACACAAAGACGAATGTGACAAGAGAATTTACTGTTTCTAGCGGAAACATCGAAGAGTCAATCTTGTCGAAATGTTTCGAAAGTATTCCACTCTTCGTTCGTCACCAATTGATCATTCAAGATTCTTCCTAGGATATAGAAATGGAAAATGTACAAGACAATGCGTTGGTACATATTCTATAGTGGGTGTCCCTAAAAAAAAATGCATAATTTTTGGAATTGTTGCTGACGATATTGGCTGATATTCAGAGGCAAACATCACCACTCTTAAAAGCATGGTGGATGGAAAGCATCGAACGTAGCAGAAGGATATATAGAGGATTCCGTTCAACAAAAACTTGAAATAGCCATAAAAATATTGGGTCAAAGAGAGATCAATATAAATACAAACTTGGACTCTACTTCATCAAATACATGCGCAGGGCTTTCCATAACCAATTGTAAAAAAGGTATAGTTAAAATTTATAATAATGATAAGAAATTATTTAAGTTGACAATATTCAAGAATTAGGATGTATTTTTGCTTGCGGGAAAATTTTTCCCGCGCTAGTTAGGAAAAATCCTAACTTTTCCTAATTCAAATTAGTTACTAAATGTACAACTTTTCAAAACACTATTAAAAAAAGTATATTGTATTAATTTAAAAAAATTAAAACTGCATATCTTCTCAACACAATGCTAAATTGTATTTTCGAGCACAGATTAGGAATCTACTGAAAGGAGTATGAAGATGTATAAGTATGTCGGGCACACGATTCGAAAATCGTGTGCCCGACACTATCTGAGTAGACATAATGAGCCCAGAATGACCGCCTTCTGCATTCTTCCGCCTAGAAGATCTGCCGAATTTCGCCATGCCGGTACGATCTTCAATTCCGAAAGCAGTGTATCTCTTGCTTATTATTATTATTATTATTATTATTACTACTAATTTGTTACAATTATATTCCTTAATCTTAGGAAATATTGATGATGTACCTATGAAACCCATTTTCAAGTAGTTACGTTGCGACAAGTCGTGTAGTGTTAACAAAAATATTAAATTCTTAAAACTGACTCAGCCATTCCTACCCATAGACTGGTACTGAAAGGAGAAGGTACAATATTCATATTATACCTACAACTCGAAGGAAGGAACTTGACCTCTCGACCTTCAAACAAAACCGAGGTGTTAAACTTGCCATGACTTAAAGTTATTTACCGACTATTCGCTTTTATGTAGCAAATTATGTAGGTTGAAAGATCTGTATATAGGTAGCTAGTATTCAACGCAAATTTGTGTCGATATTCGATAAAATATTTTTGTAATGTATGTGGATGGTTAACCATTAGTCAGTCATAGTGTACTAGAGTATTACTTCTGTATTACTATACAGGATGTTCATAAATTTAGGTGCCTATAAACGTAGGTCCAAAAATGCGTAATTTAAAAAGTACAAGTAGTTTACATTTACAAAATAAGAGTTTTTGAAATATCTCAAAAGCCATGAAATACCATGCAGAAGAGTATCTCAGGTCATGTTTTTTAGAAATTAGAAATTAGACCTGTAATGTTGGTGATATTAAAAACCAGTGGTATATGTATCATTCATAAATATTCTATGGAAGTTTACACGAGCATCTAGAAGCCTAGTTAGCCTATAGAAATCAACCAAAGTTAATCAGACAGCGATCGAGAGCAAAGGAGGAAGACCCAAGTGAAAAAACTGCAATTTTTAAAGTTCGTTTTTATTGTGTAATTAATTTGATATTGTTGAAGAAGTACTCTATTGTATCTCAAGGGCAGAAAAATATTTTTATTTTGTAAAAGTTCTACTTATCTTTTGAGCCCCTGGAGGAGTAACAATTTCAATGTCCTCTGCAAACTGTTGAAGTATTCACTAACGTTTCGGTCTTCGAGATATAACCCCTCTACTCATAATGGCTCGTATACAGATCCCCTAATAAAAATATGGTCAATTTGGAAACAAAGACACAAGATATTAGTACATAATAGTTAAATAAAGACAAATAACATAATACTGGAAAAATACTTCTAATTCGTTATTTAGTGGGGGAATTCAGCTGAGAGCTACGCCCACAGACACCTCTATGGTCACACCTCTTACCTCTGTCACCCGTGTCGCGTGTCCCACCTATAAATATTGATACCTCGGCCCACCCACGCACCGTTCTTTACCTCTAATTAATTTACATTTTATCCTTTACACAATTTACAATTTACACTTTATCGCCCGACCCTATCTGAAATTGAACATACTTATTATTATTTGCGGATCCATATATATGAACTATTTATTGTATCAAAGTTACACGGTTTTGTTTTGTAACATTCAATGAAAGAATTTTTGTCCCTTATCTTCATTATTAAAGCTATTATCAAAGGGTGAATTGGAACAAGCACATTATAAGTAAATCTGAGTTGAAAATATTTGTGGAAAAAAACATGTAACCGCTATAATAGATATTGCTATGATTTCTTCTAAAACATAAGATATGTTACACACACTGAGGAACTATGGGTAAGTTTTAATGAAGCAGTTGTAAAAAACTTCAGAATACAAATGGAGCTACTACTAGTGCTGTGAGATATAATAAATAGATATACTTTTAAATCTATTGTTTCTGAAAAAAATTAAGAGCATCTTAACTGACCTAGGGATACCTAATCCCGGTTATCTTATTATGAGGCGTTATCATAAAAATGATACCAATATGGATAGGTAGATAATCTAATTTCCTCATTTAAATGTATACATATCCAAATTATATCTATTATTATCTATTGTTACAAAATTTAACAGAAACCGTGCTGAGTGTAAAAATCTAATACTTACCAGATATTCCTTGTCAACGCACCAGAAATTAAATACCACAAGCAAATTAAAATGTTACGCTTTCCAGCGCAAAACAATGGGAATGTATATTGCATTAAAATGCATAGGTAATACCTCTTCTATCCGCCAATTATACGCATTTCACTATGTACAGTCGCTCGTTCTATTGATTTAAATGAAGAAAATATTTCACGAACGTAAAGTGAAGGTATTAAAATCTGTTATATCTAGATTGACTAAAATACCGAGCTGAAAAAATGTAAGGTAGTCATTTACCTTTGTTTAAAAAATATTTTTTAAAATCCTAACTATAAATCACTTTTGAACATTGTCGTACAGTACACTATACCGCGCATATACCCCGCGCCGAGTCATCATAAAATTCATAACCTGCAAAACTTATACACACGTCACATTTTCTAGGAATCACACACAATTTTAAGGTATATAGTTCTCTTAGGTGGTTTGTACTGTTGATAAAAAAACACATTTTTATGGTCTTGATTAGGTTCTTTTTATTAAAACTTTTCACACACGTGATCTAAATATATAAAAAATGATATACTTATAGAAAATTAAATATTTCCTCAACGAAATTACTTTGATGTTCAAAATATCACGGATAATAATTATTTCAAGACATTACTGATAAGTGCTATGCCTTATGATTTACGTTACGCCACTGCTTACAGCTGCAAGAATTTCAATGATACAATAGACAAAGAACTTCTTTTTCAGTACCTGTACATCGTCGTTCTGCGCGTGGAACAATATTAAGATAATTATTTGTATAGATAAAATAATAAATTACAGGGTGTTTAAAGATGAAGTAAAGGGTGTTACAACATCGTATGTCACAAACACTTGGGAGTGTTCTACGAATAAAAATAAGAAAAAAAAGTTTAAATTAAATTCAGCAAAGTTGCGGAATTTTGTGCTCAATAAGTTGGCGCAAAGAAAACCCCCATATCTGCTTTTGTTTTTGAGTAAGAGGCAAAAACAATTTTTTTCCGGTTTTCGTTTTCTGGGCATAACTTCTATATTTTTGAAAATATTGGCTTATCGTTTTCACATTATTAGGACACTTTCTTGAGACAAATACGATGCCATAAACCGTTTTTTAAAAAAATGTTACTTCTATTGTAAATCATCGTCAATTTTATTTTTTCTTATGGGCGCCATATTAATTTTTCTCATATTTGAATAAACCGATTTTTTCTGAGTACAACAATATAATATATGTTAATATTTGCCTAAAATATAAGGGTATTATGAAGGAAAATAGGTATTTTTTTGAAAATGTCTAGTTAGCCATGGTCATGACAGTCAATTTTTGACAAACCACAAATGTCACTTATAATTTTTATAAACTGCATCTGTGGAGTACTTTTTACATTGACTAACGATGTATTCAACCGAAGAGAAACAAGATATTATTTACAGATGTAACAAAAATTTAAACAGAACAGTTGAAGAATATTTAAACACATATCCTGAAAGACGACAACCATGCAAGACATATATTAACTGCCATAATTTCCTAAATTACAGTGCAGTTTAGTAATATCAGAGACTTATTACATTATAATATCTTGTTTCTCTTCGGTTGAATACATCGTTAGTCAATGTAAAAAGTACTCCACAGATGCAGTTTATAAAAATTATAAGTGACATTTGTGGTTTGTCAAAAATTGACTGTCATGGCCATGGCTAACTAGACATTTTGAAAAAAATACCTATTTTCCTTCATAAGGCCCTTATATTTTAGGCAAATATTAACATATATTATATAGTTGTATTCAGAAAAAATCGGTTTATTCAAATATGAGAAAAATTAATATAGCGCCCATAAGAAAAAATAAAGTTGACGATGATTTACAATAGAAGTGACATTTTTTTAAAAAACGGTTTGCGGCATCGTATTTGTCTCAAGAAAGTGTCCTAATAATGTGAAAACGATAAGCCAATATGTTCAAAAATATAGAAGTTATGGCCAGAGAACGAAAACCGGAAAAAATTTTTTTGCCTCTTACTCAAAAACAAAAGCAGATTTGGGGGTTTTGTTTGCGCCAACTTATTGAGCACAAAATTCCGCAACTTTGCCGAATTTAAACCTACAGTCTATCTTTTATAATAAGCGAGATACCCATGTTACACACTCGAAAGTGAATCACCCTGTACAGTATGAACTAACGATACGACATTTTTTACCAAAATATGGCATTTCAAATATAACCAGTGGCGTAGATACAGGGTAGGTACGTCTACCCTAACATCTATCTAGCGATCTATCTCTAACATTTTAGGCACAAATTATAGGCCTTTCTTTCTCGAAAAATGTTAGTCCCCTATAACTTGAAAACAAATAAAACTAGGACAAAAGTGTAGGTAAAGAACTTCTTTCTTCTTTTTGTTCGTAGAACACGCCCACGTGTTTGTGACATACGATGTTTTAACACCCTGTATATACTAGAACATTTTTTGAAAATCAATGACCTAACTAATTGAAACTTAAGTCTAAATTCCAACTTGAAAGTGGGAATTCTTACTTTAAAGTCGGAATCCAATTTATTGCACAGGATGTGACTGTTTTAAGGGGCATATGGGTGTTGTATTTATAACTTATAATTAACATTTCTTATTTTAATGATGAATACACATAAAATATACATAAAAATTTAGGTTATTAAAATAGTAGGTTAAACTACAACTAACTAAAAATAAATATGTTCCGGTAAGTATAAACTATACATATAACAAAATCAGTCAACTAAAAACACATAAAAAAAATAAACTTATGGATTTTTTTGATAGTTCGCGTACCTCTCTCAATATCCTTGAAATTTTTTAATGACAATTTTTAATAGTAAGTAAAAGATTTTATCGCTTTCGGTTTAACTGGATCTTAAAAAAATTAAAACAGAACACCAATATTTTGTTGTTATACATTATGTACTTAGTAGTTTTAATTGTAAACAAATATGTAAGTAGAACCCCACCTCTTAAATTACTCCCCCACCTAGAAAGTTACCTAGATTTATAAAATAAAATCCTTTTTGCATTTTCCTGTGACTTGTAACTGTAAAAAAAGAAACTGCAAAGTTACAAATTAATGTATTTTACAAAACAATGTATTTATTTATAAATTTATTCTATCTATTCCAAAAATAAATTTTTTCAAAACCGTTCTTGAAAATTATTCGAAGTTATTGTTAACTTACGGTATTATCAATAATGAATTTGTTACATAACTAAATATTTTATAGTAGGTATACCTATATAGTGATTTTTGATTTTATAGTACCTATTGTTCCAGATATTTAAAATAAAATTGTTTTAAATCATTAATCATTCAATGTATAATTACGAACATATTGTCCTGTTTAAATTTTAAAAGCCAAAGTTACTTTTGATCAAACCGGATGTGAAACCTCTATTAGATATATTACAAATTTGTAAGTGATAATAAATGTACTGAAATTAATAATAAATTCAGTAAAATGTCTGAAATACAAGACATTTCGCCTCCTTCGAGAGATTTGACAGGACGCAGGACAAAAGACCTCAAAAAATACAGGACATCCTCCGAAATGTAGGATGTTGGCAATCCTACGCAGATAGCAACTTAAATAAAACTTAATAAAAAAAACCTAAACTCTAATTTAAAAAAATGTACCTATTCATGAAAGACCTACACAAAACGTATTGCTCCATAACACGTGTATCAATATCAACGTGACGATTTTGCTACAATCAATACACTACCGCTACAGTTCATAGTTCACTTACTTTGAGCCACTGATTACAAGATGGCATTAGCACGAAACTTATTTTTGCTCCTCGTTTTAACTAGATTGATTATCCTGCAAGTCACATAATTGTGTGTGAGATGTGAGAGGGGGTTATTATGAAGATGTAGACCTCATTGGCGTCAAGGAATGACTTAGGTTGGTAAACTCTTACGATTAGTTAGTACAGAAATGGAGAAACTGGAAAACCTCTGGAAAACCTCATTAGTTAGGAGCAAATCTCATTAGTTTAGCTGCATTGTTCTGTATTATTGTAATAACCAGAGACATTTAAGAATGGCTCATTGGCTTTAAGTCGGTCCTGAATGCTACCTCAGCGTCCAGTGGTACCTACTTTAACTAAGGGCTCTCGCCCTAAACGCATTAAAAGACAAAGAACGAAAGAAATAATTTAAAAACTGGTTCTGGTAGCAGATTGCCAAGTGTGAAATTCCTACAATGAGTTTGAAGTTTGACAACTGTAGGTATACCTATAGAAAACCAATACCATGTATTAATTAAGTTTTCTTTTGATATTTCTTTATCATGATCATTAATGTCACTATAAACTATAGCTAGACTAGAATACTAATTATATATTTGTTACAAAGCCGTTTCTGTAAAACGGCGGAGGAGTGTAAAACAGAGGAGGACAACCGAACGTATATAATGCTATTTTCCGATGGGTACAACAAACAATCTAAGTTCGGTTTCTTATATTGTTTTCGTATTGTTAGGTATATAGGATAAATGTATGATATATACCTAAATCTGGTGAGATTATGATTCAATGTAGTTTCTTTTGGGATTACACATCACCTGTAAAATAATAAAAAAAAAAACAAAAAACCAAAGTATTGTTATTTTGAAGTATTCAAAATAAAGATTGAGAGTGGGAGTGTAGTATCAAGGCAAACTTCTAAAGTTTGGCCCAAAAAATCGTATAAAATATGTAATAAAAATAAATATATTATAACAAATCAACTAAATTTTATTAGTGTTTTTTAGTTTGATATAAAATTCTGTAATATTACAAATGATATTTGGAATTATAATTATTTAAAAAAACTTAAACTTATAATAAAAACTTAAAATAAACACTTAACTAGATTTGTTCTAAACGTTTCCAGTCGATCCTCGACTTGTAGCCAGTAGAAGTTTATAAGTAGGTACCTATATGATAAAAAAATTACAGATTGACATTTTTAATTCAAAGGTCCATCACATGCACTGATCTCTATGTTATTATTAATTTTCCACTGGTAAAACATCCTTCTGGAGAAGAGGAAGCCACGATTGTTGATCCGTAAGAATATTGTTCCGGTGAGATATATAGTTATCAGTATTAAATTTAATAAAAGCAATTTTTTTCGGATTTTTCTTCTTTTTGTATAATTGTAGCCTGTGGCCAATCAACCCGGTGATGTTTGCCCCATATATTTTATAACATAATTTTTGTGTTCACGGACCCTTATTTCTAATGGTACCACCAATAGATGCTAGACAAATATAATATTTACCACATTCAATTGGTAAATACAATTTTTTGAACTCTAATCATTATTAATTGGTTTTGTTTTGCAAGTATATATAGTGTTATAGTTATATTAAAATTGTTACCAAGTTTTTTAAGTCTTTCAAATATCTCTGGAATATATGGAATGGTAATGGTTGTTATTGGATTTTTCTTATTCATTCTTGGAATATTAATATTTTGCTCATTTTCAATTTTTACAAATATGTTTCTTCGACAAAATCAACATGATAATTGTGTCCCCTTGAGATACTTTTAATAACATCCTTTTCTTTATTAAAGGCATTTGAAAAGGTTCATGATTGTCATACAAACATATAACTATACTAATTTCTTTTGATATTTATGTGATGATTAGAATTAAAATTTAGATATATATTCGTGTTGTTTTTTTTTCTATATAAATTTGTTTCAAAATCAGATTGTGTTTTATTTATCAACACGTTTAAAAAGGGTAGTCATTATCATTTTCAATTTCTATTGTACAATTTATAGTGGTTTCTTCAAAAAGCATTTAAATTATCATAGCTATGGGCAGAGACTTTGTATAAGTCTCTGCTATGGGTCTATATTGAAAATATGTCATCTACTTGCCTTGATATTACATTTTCAATCTTTATCTCTTCAATCTCTTATAATACTATTCTCACAAAGTGAAAAATAATTATATTCCATAAGTTCAATACCTATTTGCAGTGACATGTGCAGTGAGGTTTTTATTCAAATTTCCTAATTCGTCAACGAATTTTCTGAGTGAAATTTGTAAGCAATTTCTTCTTTGATTCCCTACCATAAAAAATTTCGAATTCACAACTTCTAGAAGATGATGTAGGAAAATGGAGCATGTCCAACTTTAACAATGGTAAGTACCTACCTACTATAAACTCATAACTGACATATACTTACCCTAGTAGCAAGTCTGATAAAAGTGGATTCATATGATTCATTCATAAGTATTTTTTTATTTATGACAGTGAAGAAATATGATGAATTTTCATTCCCAAAACGCAGCTTTTCAATTTTGTAAATCTGGCAACCCTAATTATTACAGGTAGGTAGGTACGGGTAAGTTGGTATGGGCATAAGGGTAAAAGGTCTCTTTCTACCAAATTGGTGTTACATATTAACAACAAACCAACAAAAAATGCTAGAGAAAAATATCGCGGAATTTGTTAATCAATTTTTAACACATATGCTTAATGTATATATTTACATACTTAATAAATGTGTAATTTAAATACATAAAGACGGACCTGTCTTTTAAGACCAACTGTTGCTTCGTTTATCCCCCCTAAAATTACGACCGGCACCGGCTGACTGACTGACGACGACGGTTGCTGTTGCTTGATTTTGCTGCTTGCTTGTACGTTACGTTACATACATTTACATTTACATTTTGTGTCTAGGTTGGGTGTTAAACATAATACCGGTTTATGGTTTTAAATTGGTCTTTTTGTTTAAGTGTAGTTTTTATTTTCCATTTCAAATTCATTAGCATCTTGCTGATGGCAACTCCATGGAAATCTGTTCGATGTGGTATTTAAACAATCCAGGTAAGGTAATTCAAAACAAAACACTGAAAAGAATAAAACGTGGTTGACTTCAGAATAGATGTGGTGGATGTGGATAGGATAATTTTATTTCATATGATTATACCTATGATATTCCGGAAGAATGGAAATGTTGGGGTAAACATTTTCGATTATAAAAGTAGCAGTAATATAATTCGATACTTTACGGAAATTTACTGATTTAAAAAATATGTTTTCATGGGTTTACATATGTGTGGGTTAATTGTAGATTTAATTTTTAAATCTTCACTGTTATTATATCTGTCCATTATTGTTATTTTAAATTTGATTTACTTTTACTAAAATAAATTACTAGGTATGCATCCAATTCATTTTTAGAGCCTTGAAAGATTAGGCAGCATTTAAACCAAAGCTATGGCATATTTAGAAAATTCCATGTCAGCAGACAAACATAAGGCCTATGAAGGGCTTTGCAAAATTGGAAGAGGTTTGTGTAACATGTGAAAAACAAATATAACCTGAAAATCTGATCCCTTATGTTTTAGGTGCATATGGAACCGTATACAAAGCCAAAGATAAACAAACAGGCAATGATGTAGCTTTAAAAAAAGTGTGTGTGCCTTTAACTGAAGACGGAATTCCAATGAGTACCTTAAGAGAAATAGCGTTGCTAAGACAATTAAATAGTCATGATCATCCTAATATAGTCAAGTTATTAGATATATGCCATGGACCACAAGTCGGACGAGATCTAATTATGTATTTAGTTTTTGAACATGTTGAACAAGACTTGGCTACTTACATGGAAAAAAATCCCAAAGGATTCAGTACCCTACAGATTCGTAAATTGTCCAGGGACATTCTAAATGGTGTAGACTTTTTACACTCTAACAGGGTTATACATAGAGACTTGAAACCACAGAATTTGTTAGTAACATATGATGGTCATGTTAAACTTGCCGATTTTGGGTTAGCAAAGACATACGACTTTGATATGAAATTAACTTCAGTGGTAAGTCAGTAGAAAATACTCTGTAGCAAGCCATATTATTTTTTCAAGCATCATGTCTTCTGATTTAAAATCCAATTTTGTAAATTGTTCAGTTATACTTACCTACTTATATTTATTAAAATGTTTTGCCATTCTTTAATATTATACTTATTATAATTAACACGGTTCATAGTGTTAAAGTTTTGACTCTTTCGTACTGTAGTAATTTTGATTAAGAATAGTTATTTGAAATAAGAGGTCACCAAAATGAAACTAGATTTTTTATAAGCATGTCTTGATTATTTTATTTTTCTGGGCCTACTCTAATCCCATCTACTGGTATTCTTCTTGAAGTCCAAATTTGGTTGCGTCTAAACTCTAATTTAAATAAAATTTATCAATAAAAAAATCGTCTCTTTATACTTTGGTGACTTGTTACTCATCCAAAATACATCTTATTTCTGTATCAAAATCAGATTTTAGTTCAATTAAAATATTCACTTATTTAAATTTTTGTCTATTTGTTTTCATTTCTTTTTAGGGTGGAATTTAATTTGAGCACATCTTGAAATTAAATTTTACCACAGCTTCTACTGTTTTAGAGGATCTAATTACAATATATGTAACTGTTCATCTAATGATGGTAACAAATATAAGTACAAATGTATATAACTAATCGCCATGGTAACGGAGTGGTCTAGAGCGTGTTGTGGCAGCATTTCTCGCCCACACTGCCTATTATGGTCTGGGTTCGATCCCTAGCTACGACACTGGCAATGTCAATGGGGGTTGTCTAATTTATGTAGGGTTTAATCTAAATAATATTGTTAAACAACTTGAATTGAGAACAGTGGCTCAGGGTCTAGAGTAGCTCTCACTAGATCCAAAGATAGCGGGTTTGCTATCACGTTCATCCAAGTCTGCATAGGGGCTAATATAGAAGGAATACCTACTCGATATTAATGTGAAAAATTAACCTGAGCAATTTGATTGTCTTCCTCAATATACAGTCTGTCCATAAAGTAACCCCCCCCCTGCTAACTTTTGAACGAATCTAGTTAGAGAGTTTTAACAAAATACAGGGTGAATCGCGTAAAATGAAGTTGATTCTGACGATAAATTCGATTCTTCAAATTCAAAGATGGCGCCACGGGTGCTGTCAACTCAATTTTTTTAAATGGCAAAGTGTGCCGTGTTGCACCTCATTTAAAAGATAATTCAATTCTCTACTTTCTCGTTTTTGAAAAATGACAATCGAGTTAGCCGTTCTCTAGTTACAAGGGTTTCTGTTTCTAATTTGATACATTAATAAAATGTTAATTAATATTTTAATATAACAAATTTTGAACAAATATTTATTAAAACAAAAAATAAAAGAATTAAAAAGTTGTTCAAAATGTTGTCCGTTGACTTCTTGGCACATAAAAAGTCTACTTTGAAATTCTTGCCTGATATTTCCTAAAATTTCTTCTGAGATATTTCTACACATATGTGTTAGACGTTGCTGTAGTTTCGTCGATATTTCCTGGAGGAGTTCTGTAATCTTTTCACTTCAAATATTCCCATAAGAAAAAATCAAGAGGAGTTAAGTCTGGGGAACGAGCCGACCATTCTATTGGGCCCCTTCTGCTAATCCATCTGCCGGGGAAATGGTTATTTAAAAAATTGGTAACAGATCCATAGAAATGAGGTGGGGCCCCATCTTGTTGAAATACAATACTTTGAATGTTATTCTCTGCTATTCTTTCTATCTTTCCACCCGCATGATTCTTAAGTATCACTCTCCTCTTAAATTTTCTTAAATCTATCAAATCGAATAACTTAAAATATTAAGAAAAAACCTGTAGAAACTTTCAAATACTTTTAAATTAAATGCTAAACTACTTTCTCGAACCTTATTGACGTTTCAGTGACAGTGGCAAGCAAGGCAAGGAGACTTGATAAAAGCAAAATTTTTAAATATCGTTAATACAAACGTTTATCCTAGAGAACGGATAACTCGATTGTCATTTTTCAAAAACGGGAATGTAGAGAATTGAATTACCTTTTAAATGAGATGCAACACGGCACACTTTGCAATTTAAAAAAATTGAGTTGACAGCGCCCGTGGCGCCATCTTTGAATTTGAACAATTGAATTTATCGTCAGAATCAACTTCATTTTACATGATTCACCCTGTATTTTGTTAAAACTCTAACTCGATTCGTTCAAAAGTTAGCAGGGGGGGGTTACTTTATGGACAGACTGTATATGTTTTTCGGGCAACTCTAATGACTGCACTAAATGACGGTTAGGATTTATCAACGTCTATCATTCCTAGTATCTAAAGAGGTCTTCTGAATAATAATATACCATTCTCGCTCCCACACAGTGCCTGATTTTGTGTGGCTAATCTTTGTGATTGGAATATAGGGTAGAGATATATAATGGCCTAATATATGATCAATTATTAATATTATTAGATTAATATAGTTCATCCTTTTATTGTTCATTGATATGTGAAACTTTGTTTTAATGGTTCTTTGTGCCTTCATTTGTTTGGAAGTTGATTTTGTTGAAATTTTGCTCTTTATAAAATAATCAATTATTTATTTTCCTTATTCATTTTCTATTTCTAATGAAGTAATCATTATAATACAAACATGTGACACATTTGTGATAAATAGAGGAAGCCATGAAGTAACAGTTTACAAATTAACATATGTGGTGTGAGAGAATAAAATTGATATCTATACAGTGTGGTATACAATGTTATCATAAAGTAAGGGATATATTATTTCAGCTTGTATATTTTTAACAAATCAAGTTAGTAGTTAATTTCTGATTGAATTGCAATTGCGGTTGAGCAATTTGCTCCCTAATAGTCTTTTAATTCTTCCAGCGTTGTTGGTTGTGTTCTAAACACCAAATTTTTTAAATAAGCCCACAGCTAGTAATCCGCTGGGTTAAGATCAGGCGATCTTGGAGGCCATGAATTTGCAAAATGTGAATTCGCTAAATCACAATGATTCCGTTTGACACTTGTACCCTAGGTAGAAAATATGTGTTGTAGGTGAATAACCGAATAGAGATGATATTGTATTGTATCGAAGAATTTGTACCTTATAACAATTTCCCGATCCCTATTCAACAATGTAATCTAGTATATAGTATTGTATATGTCTCATTGTATATATTGTATTGTATATCCCAATTATACAATACAAGACTTCCTTGTCTATCACATATGATTTAACATTAAGAGTATGTTGATAGTGTCACAGTGACGGAAGATAAAACAAGTTATCAATAAATCCTGTACGGTAGTTTGAAGTCCTTGAATTTATAACACACTATCTGTTTATTAAAATTACCAAACTGATTGACCAGGACCACATAGAGGGTCTTGATGAATGAACCATAATGCCACAAATGTTGTAATATATAATGTATGTAAATATATAATTTATTTAAACATCTTTTTAGGTAGTAACTTTATGGTATAGATCTCCAGAAGTTCTACTTGGATTATCTTATGCCACCCCTGTAGATATTTGGTCTGTAGGTTGTATAATCGTCGAGCTTTATAGTTTAAAACCATTGTTTTGTGGTTCGACAGAAGGGGACCAGCTTAGTAAAATATTCAGGTAATATATACAGGGTTTTTCAACGAAAACTTTTTTATTTTAAAAAATTAATAAATAAGAAAATTATTCTCAGGCATAAAAAACACATTTTCTTTGGTAAACATACTAATTTTACATAATTATTGTATGAATCTTGCAATTTTTAGCAAAATACCTGTTGTTTACTGGCAATTATTATTTCCAGTGAAAATTTCCGAAAGAAATTTCCCTGTTACCCATCACTATTTATAGGTACTATAGTTCTGTTTGGTTTTCAAATAATAGGGTGTCCAAAAGCTCTCGTTGTCAACAATTATTCTATCCAGCTGCTACAGCATAAACATAGTATAAGTAAACTAATAGTCGCACTCTCCAAAATATTTTCTGGCAGCCGCCAAGAAATCCGCTGATTGTTGGCACCATGCAGATGGGATTCAATTTCCTGAATACTTCTCCGGTAAACGCCCGGCTGTATAAAAGCAGACTTTGCTACACAAGTCATCTGTCATTTAAGCACAGCTTTGCACATTTCCCTTCAATCCGGCTATCATGTAATATAAGCATAGTTATGATATACCGGGATATCAAAAATTATCTTGGTCAAGGGTGGTTGTGGAATGTAAAACGTGTCTTACTTTAAATTTTTTGTTGTGTCAAAATCTGTCAAGTCATTGTGCTGAAATTTTCTAATCCAGTTTTTGAATCATGCCTCTTACCACACAGCACAAAATTTTCATGATTGAAACCTATTTTCGAACGGGTGCGCTAGTTAATGGAAATTGGCAATACAGTCAACGTTTGTGTTTGGACAATTTTCGAGAGCACTTCCCAAACGTGGCAATATTACCGGACAATTTTTATGCGTGCCTTACAAATTGTGTTGAAGTGTTTCGCGAAACTGGTTGTGTGACTCATAAAAAAGGTGCTGGTAAACCAAGAGTTCGTACAGAAGAAGTTGGCAATGACTTCGTCAACGTATGGAAGAGGAGCCTGCAAAACCTTTGAAACGTCTTTCTCAGGAAATTGGACATGTCATAATATTTTAAAGAAAGACTTGAACATGCATCCATATAAGATGCAAGCACATCAAGCTCTTCTGCCCGCAGACCATCCCAGATGCCTTGCTTACTGCCATTGGTTTATCAATAATTTAATGAATGACGATCTTCTGGACCTAACTTTTTTTTCTGACAAAGCGTGGTTCCACCTTTCGGGATACATCAATTCTCAAAATATGCGAATGTGGAGCAATGATAACCCTCATGTTTTTACTGAATCACCACTACATGCTCAAAAAATTGGTGTTTGGATGGCAGTTTCTCGCAGAAGAATAATAGGCCATTTTTTTTCGATTTCACCGTCAACGCAGAAAGGTACAGACACAACTTTTTAGCTGAATTTATGCAACAGTTAAACGATGATGAACTTCGGTACGGTTATTTCCAGCATGACGGTGCAACAGCACATACTACACGAGAAAATATTGCTTTCCTCCGAGATCACCTTGTTTGACAATTATGGACTATTTTATATTTCCTTACTTAAAAAACAAGATTTTTGCAACTCCGATAAATAATTGGCAAGAACTGCAACAAAGAATTGTTCAGCAATGTGCAACCATAACGCCAGAAATGCTGCAAAACGCTTTTCACAGCATGAGGAGGCGCGTCAACTTGTGCATCGAACAAAACAGGGGACATTTCCAACAATTACTGTAATTTAGTTTTTCTTGTTACTAAAACCGTTATTTGATAATTTGTAGTTCATTATTGTTTTACAACTGAAATAAATAGGTATGAAATTTGTAGGTTATTGATGATCTTAGTGTGACAGTGACATAATTATTTCAAAGTTAAAGTAAGACACACGTTTTACATTCCACAACTACCCTTGACCGAGATAATTTTTGATATCCCGGTACGAGAAAGTGGCTGAATTACATCAAAGGCTTTACCGTCGAGTGGAATTACTAGTTTACTTATACTGTGGTATAGGTAACCAGAATTAGTAAAACTTGTGTACAAAGTGATTATTGAGTACAATAATAAAATTTTAGTGTTTACGTACTGATATTTAATTAATTTAAAAAATAGATAATCTGTAATTCAACAAAGGTAACGTCAAAATGTCATAGTGATGGTTACACTGCAGTGACCATCATGGCATTGAAAAACTCTATTAAATCACCATATTTCTGTTATATGTAATATTGGAAATTGCCAAGTTAAATGGGTAAAATTACTAATCAGGTAATTTGATTTTAGATTACTGGGAAAACCGTCTAAACATGAATGGCCTGAGGAGAGCACGTCTATTAAATGGAATTCATTTAATGTTATAAACCAAATAACACTTGATCAGTTTTGTCCGTATATCTGCGAAACAGCTCAGAATTTAATAATGGTAAGATTTATTTTAAAATATGTGTTTAGTTAGGTTAAAAATAAATAGGTCACAAACTGGACACTTCACAGTGACCATGTGTCCTATTGTAGCACACACCTAATTATATACAGCCCTGGCAATACACGAAGCCTATTATCTTATTGTATGAAAACTTCCCCCTCTGCCAAAAGCTATCTTTTGGCAAATATTGAGGATGTGATACTTTTTCTAGTTATCTTAGTTAATATATTAAAATGTGTTTTGCTATTTCTTCATCCTCTAACTACAAGGAACACCAGGTGTCTTCCTCTAAGCCAATTTTACTCCGTATATGAGCCAATTAAAATTTACAGGTTTAACCTGTGTACCTTTAAAAGTATTTTTAGTTCTTGGTTCTCATTGGGTGTACTTTAACACGTGTTGGGTGTAACACTTTCAAATGAACAGATAAATCGGGTATCCAATATCATTTTAGATGACTTAAAACATTGTGTTGTTTATTAATTTTTTGTTAAGATTCTGTATCTGTAATAATTCAAAATTTGACATAAAACTGAAGATAATCTATAAACATTAGTCATTTTTTAATTGTTACACCTTATTTTATAAAAATGCATTTGTATTAATTTGTATCCATACAATCATGTGGTACTATGTAAATCTGTACTTTTTAGGGTATGTTAACTTTTGATCCTAATAAAAGGATGACTGCATTGGATGCTTTGAACCACAAATATTTTAAGGAGGAACCTATAAACACTTAGGATTAAATTAATGTAAATGTATATATGTAATAGTTTGATTGATAGTTTAAGTAGAATAAAATAATAGGTATACCAAAATAAAACGAAAAATATGTAAATATTTGACTGCTCCAACACTTTAATGTATTTGTTAATGTTACTAAAAATTACCAACTATTGCAGTTTGTGATGTAACTGAAATCTAGAGAAAGTTTTCAGAAAATTTCCTGTAATTTAAATTTGCCCACCCCGCTTTTGCCAGATAGGCGACATAACATAATCTCAAAATCTGATCAGCTACACGTAAATAATTATACTGTACTGCCAAAATTATAGAGAGTGACTTATTGATAGCAGATAGAGCCGTCCGACGGGTAAAGTGTGCAGAGATCGTGTTTCTATAGATGCCGATTTTTAAAAACTATATAAAGATAAAAAAAATTATTTAATAGGTTAAATTAAGACTTCTATGAATACTAGAGAATTACAGTTTTTAAAAAACAACCGTATTTACAGTGTAATCTTACAATTAACCGTGACAGCAAAGTTGCCTACAGACACATTGTATACTTGCACGAAAACTTGGATATTGTTAACGTATAAGTGTGCATGCTCCAGTTATGTCATATTATGCTGTAGTCACAGGTTAACCATGTCTTTATCCCTGTCTTTGTTTTATTCAACTATTAAAAGCAGAAATTTAACAGAAATTATATGTGTAATAATCCATAGACCATATAGAGACCAAGAAATTATAGTATCGATCACTTTGCGTAGATAGAGGCACGTTAAATTTCTATATACAGTGCGGTCGTAAATAGTCCCCCCCCCCAGCTAAGTTTCGAACCAGATAAGATAGAGACACCGGACTAAAACTGAATTAAATGGCATGAAGTATACTACTTTTTAGTACAAAATTAAAATTGCAGTTTTCAAAGATGGCGCTAGTGGCGCCATCAACTTAAAAACTTTAAATAGCAAGGGTGGTCATGTGATACCTCATTTGAAAGGTTTTTTAATTCTCTATAAAACGGTGGCTTGATTTTTAAATTTCATTGACTAATTCCGGAGTTATTAGCGTTTGAAAGTTACATGATAAATATGGCGAATAAATTATTTTATCTCATTTTCATTTAATTTTCGCACAAGAATGTCATTAGTAAAGATTTTTAAATTGATAAATATTTTATTACTAAGCCAACCACAAATAATATGTGAAAAAATAAAAGAAATAATCAAACAAGGATTATTCGCCATATTTATCATGTAACTTTCAAACGCTAATAACTCCGGAACTAGTCAATGAAATTTAAAAATCAAGCCACCGTTTTATAGAGAATTAAAAAACCTTTCAAATGAGGTATCACATGACCACCCTTGCTATTTAAAGTTTTCAAGTTGATGGCGCCACTAGCGCCATCTTTGAAAACTGCAATTTTAATTTTGTACTAAAAAGTAGTATACTTCATGCCATTTAATTCAGTTTTAGTCCGGTGTCTCTATCTTATCTGGTTCGAAACTTAGCTGGGGGGGGGACTATTTACGACCGCACTGTATAATCATTGTATTCGTTAAGGATTATTTTATTCATTCGGTTAAAAGTAAAATCGATCTGATAAGATATACTGCTCATGAGTCCCTCTATCATTTTGACAGAAGGAGTATAATGATTAATATTTTTGTGGTAATAAAATCATGACTAAAGTTAATGAATAAAATGAAGATAATGTATGTACCGAACATTTTTTTATTAATGACATGTTTATTATATGTTAATGAATCAAAAACATACTATATTATATAATATACCAATGACTGAATATTTCTGAAGATATAGGATGTAATAAATAAAGCTGGGATTTTTAATTTTAGTATTCCAATAGACATTCATGTAAACGTTATAATGAACTGAATATTTGAATAATTATGTTTTCAAATATTTTTTAAATGTAACTATTTTAATATGTATTAGAGTTTGTAGCACGTTTTTTGTCAATTAAAACAACTGGAGTAAATAAAAATTAAAGCTGTTTTAGAATTAGTAGCTAGTTCTCACAAGCAAAAGAGTACTAATAAAACTTGAAGGAATTGGTAACTAAAAATGTTTTAATGAATAATATGTGAAATACGTTATGCAAACTAAAAAAACTACAAGTAGGTACTATTATTGTAATAACAGTATTTGCGATTTTACAGACAAAACACGTTACAGAAATGCTTTACCAAATCAGAGGTTTAATACTGTTTTAACCATAATAACAGTTTACTAGAAAGTGTAAATAAATACACCAAGACCATGGACATATATTATGCCTAACTTACCTAGTTACAATTATCTAAATTAGTATTGGCGATTCAAATTACCGATGAGGGCGGCGCTGTAAATTTTAAACAAATATGGAGAAAGACGAATAAAAATTTTGCTTTTCATATCACATCATTATCAATTACCATTCAACTGCCATAAACATTGTGAATTCATGTGCTAGTTAGGGTGAAATAAAGAATAAAAAGAGTGGTAAAAGCAGTCATATTATGTGCTGTAAGTACTTTGTTAATTATCTTAGAATTTTTTGGGTTGAAATAGGTTTTGTTTACTTACGTTTTGGCTGAAGTAAGTGTGACAAAGGATAGAAAAAGTGTATGGTCATACCATATTAGTGCTTGTGTTTTTTGTTAAATATTTGTTTAAATTAAAATATATTCTGTTTTTATATGACTATAATAAGTCTCCACATACTTCCTCATTAACAGATTGAAGCCATTGCTCAATATATATATCATTATATTATTATATATTATCATTAAGTGGATTAAATTCACTTATAGTATTAGAATGAATAGTAAGACCCAACAATCTGAAATCATTTTATGGTTTTATGGCCTCTACTATTTTGTTAAGGCTCTCTAAGAATGTATTACATAGTATAGAAATAGCAGACTCAAGACCCAAAAGCTGTTCATCGGAACCCAGATTTAGTTGATCCACTAGGGATGTTGAAAAGCTGGCACTACAAGACACTCTGCTCATAGGGACCAATGGCGTCAGCAGACCTGTTAGGCGGCGCGGTTACCTGCAGCACTTAGGTCTTTGTGCCTCCTGCTACTCGGGAGCTGTTGGAAAAGACCTGTGCTATGCGCATAGGCCAACACCCGTTGTAGGGGAAGCTCCCTAATGTCCTGAGGCAGGCACAGCGACAGGGGATGTGAATGGAGTCCTCGTCATCGTGTCCGCAAAGCCTGCACCTTCTAGTGTCACTAAGGCCGATAGTGTTAAGATGCTTGTTGAGATGTCCGTGACCTGTCAGCAGTCCTGTGACAATCCTTATGCTGTTACGACTTAGCGCAAGTATTGATCGAGTTGTGTTCGACCAAGGCCCTTTAATTAAGAGCCTGGCTTGTCGCAGCCCAGTCCCGTTTGACCATTCTTCCTCTGATTTTTCCTTAATCCAGTTTCCAATAGACCTTGTTACATAACTAGGCGGAAGCCCCAGTACTGGTTTGGGCCTTGTAAACTGTATACTTGAGCCTCTTTTATCCAGTGTATCGGCCTCCTCATTCAATTTTACCTGGTTGTTCTGTCCCAATTGGGCTAGACTATTAATACACTCTATACGACCAGCCTGGAGGTGATCCTGTAGGAGATCAAGGCACGTAAAGCCGCTTGACTGTCGGTGCATATCTGGATATGTTGATTAAAATATCTCCTTTTGAGATTTTCCTGAACACATGCAGAGATAGCAAACACTTCCGCCTGAAAGATCGTGGCATACTTTCCCAAGGAAAAGGATAGTCTCGCCCTCGGGCGCACGCCTTGGACTCCTGCCCCTGAGCTCTGTTCTGTCTTGGACCCATCTGTAAACCAGACAAGCCCATTCGAGACCTGAGCATCAGAATTTTTGAGCCAAGCGTCCCTGTCCGCTATCTCTACTATGAAAGGTTTGAGAATCAGCAGACGAATCAGCTTTCTGTCTTGACTCGTTTTCATCCCTGGAATGATTACTCGTGTCTTCTTTTGTGGCGATGTTCACTATATTACAGCATTTTTGCCGTCACAAACACACTTACTTCTCATGTTGTAAACAAATCATAAAGCAAGCTTTAAGATACAACTTGGCTAAGCTTAGTCAACAGAATGAATAGTAATATTTATTTCTCTCAGTGACCGAGAACCCCACATCACGGCCGTAGAATTTGAGTAAGTAGATTCCAACGTTGCCCAAACAACGATTACCACGTCAGAGTCGGCGTTTGGAACACGTGAAACCCATCCCATAACTCATTTTGCAACAGTCCTCGTTGAAATTTTACTAAATTTTTCCAACACTAATAATAGTTCATAGTGGTACTATAAAAATTCAGTTATTATATATATTATTTCCAAGAAATATATTGTCTTACAAGAGATAATTAACTTCGAAAATTATCTATTCATATAGTGCCTTTTTCATGTTGAAAAGTTTACTTTTCACTGTTTTTTAGAAAAATTAAAACAAAATTGCAAAATCAGAAATAATTTTTGCAGTCATTTTTAATTAAATTATCTGTAGGAACTACTTTCGAGTCCACTATAAACAGTTTTCCTTCCATACAACTATTATGATTTATATTTATAGAAATTAAGTCGGTAATTTGAATGGCGAATGAAACAATTTTTGACACAGTATCATTATACAATAGGTACTTTGTGTACAGTGAAAGGTTAAATATATAAATGGATTCAGTTTGAGTAACATTTTTTTTTAAATTACGTGGTGAATTAGTATGATATGTAAATATAGTATATACTTATAAGATGTAAAAATGTGCCTTAAAGTAACTTAATATTGTAAAGGTTGTTTTCCTGTAATATGCTATAGGTTATAATTATTAATATATTGTATTTCTGCATAAATACCTAGTTTTTTTTCCCTTAAAATCTTTGTAATTGCCTTATTTTTTTACATAGAAAATGTGTAGCGTCTCGTAAATTTGATTTACTGAAATTTTCTTGTTGTTTTTCTGGTTGCCTAGTTGAATTCTCTGGACTTTTTTTACAATTTAAGCCTCTTTTAAGATCAGTATTTCCACCTAATATGGAGCAGAATATATTTTATATTTAATCAGTAGGATAAGAATTCCAAATATTTTTAATTTTTTTATCCTTATGCATACTATAGTAATTCGGAAAGAAATACGTACGTGTAAAAAATTGAAGAAGGTGTAGACTTTGTATTGATGGAAAGGTAGTCTATTAATCTATACTACAGCGCATAAGCTTTTTGTACATCCTTTAGAGTATTCATGCTCGCTTAAGCAATCAACAGACCTATCTTATTCTCAGAAAGATTTAACTCACGTTGGTCATAGTAGGCTAACATGGCTATAACAGTAGTCACATATTGAACTCTCTCGTTTTCTTACAGACAGTCTATGCAAATTTCGTTAATTATTAATAATATTACCTTTAATGGGAAGATAACAGAAGGGGTAATGGTAGAAAATGGTTTCCTTCATGGACGAACTCCGTAGAACTATTATAAGGTTTCTTTCCAATTAAATAGTTATTGTGCAATGTGTTATTGACTATCTGGCAAATAATTTTATTAGAAAATCTAAATATGTAATGTCAGTTGCATTACTTTCAATTTATAATGTAAATATATATATTGTAATTATTGATGTTTTTCATACTCTATAGGTACCTATACAAAGGGAAAATGAAAAATTTTTCGTGTATTACTACTGAAGTCAATTTATCTAAATCATCTATAATGTCACTTAACATAACCAGTTTTATTATTCTCAATTATGTTCTTGTCTTGAAATGTTTTTTTTTTAGATATTTTATGAAAATAAGTTCTATTATTAATTAATCCGATTACAAATGAATGTAACTGACTAGGTGGTCACTGCCTCTTACAAAAACCTACTTAAACAAAAAATAAAATAGGTAACATCATAAAAATAAAGTAGAAAAAAATAGAAAAACATTTTATTGATATTCTTTACAATAAGTATAAGTACTTGTATGAATTAACGATTCTATATTATTCTTGATCCACAACATAATATATTTGCAAAGAACATAGGCATAGATGTATATAAAATGTGCCCAAATTATTTACATTTTTAAGGAAGTACCTACAAGTAATTTTATATATTTCTAAAATAATTCAGTCAGTTTATGTCAATACTTATAAAACATATACCACTAGACCAATTGTTAAAACTTTGCGTCTACTAATACATTCTAATGTACCATGATTGCTAATAATAACTAAATTGACAAACTTTTTACTCAAATATCATGGATTAAAATATAGACAATATAACCAAATATTCTGTTGCTAATAAATGTTAAGCTATTTTGCTACCATGGCACGTTTGTGTCACATTCTAGAGACATCACCATATATTCAAATCCATTCTGTTCCTATACTGTTAATTAAGAGCCTTGTACTGTATTATTTTGTAAACCATATTGCTACAATAAGTCTAGCACAATAGATCTATTTCAAAGTGAGTATGTTAATCATACTTTATAACAGGGATTGTTAAAATTCATAATAACAATATTAACAATATTGTTATAACTGGTGTGCTTTCCGAGGACAAATATATTAGGCAATACCATGAAACAATATTATTCTATTGAAACAGAATAGATCTCACTATTTTTGAGTTGAAAAGTGGTATTTTTATATGTACTCGTATATGTAGATATCTAATGTGTATAAAAAATACCAGCTAGTACTAATAGTAATTATTTCCTAAAATAGTAGTGTAGAAAGAGTTACAAATATTACTATAGATACAAGTTAAGATACTTTCTATAATTTTTTATCACAAATATATGTTCTGTGCACAATTTTGTAAAAATGACATCATTTAGCATTTTCAGTATTTTCCGGAGTTCCAGATAAAAATTTATCTACTCGTTGCTGATACTCGTAATTACTTTCAGCCTTCGGTAAATTACTATTATCCTTTTTAGGTACATATTTTGCTAATTTTTCACCAGCAGGAAAATGATTTATTATGTCTGGCGGAAAAGTAGCACAGTTTTTACTACCCTTCCTCACAGTGCTAACTTGAACTGTTCGTCCACTTTTAGAAACAATTACGTCATCAGGATATCCATTTTTCATTCCTTTATAAGCAACTTTAGTCGATAAAAAAGACCATATAAGGCCTATAGAAGAAAGTATAATAATATTTAAGGCTAGACTAAAGGTAATCGGTGAGGTAGGATTATTTTCATATTCATCAAAATTGAAGTTCATATTTAACGTAGTCAACACTGATAATAAAAAACATATAGCTGAAGTTAATGTAGAAAAACTGGAGGCTAAGAAGAAAAAGGTTATGTTATGGTCGATGTACCATCTCTTCCAAGCTAAAATTCCTGTTACAAAGCTACAAAGGGATCCCAGAGCCATCACAAAGCAGCCAGCACAAACTAAAGCCGGAATATTTATATAATAGTGGCCACTTGTTGTGTCCATATCTTTTTCCACCCTTTCATAGAGCCTTTGGACAGGATTTCCTGTAGTTGGTATTTCCTCGGTGATATTGTTCAAGTTTGTATCCTGACTGTTTATTAAGGAAGTATCTATTGTTTCGGTAGTCTCCGACTCCAGTTCCTGTACAGTCAGTTTTTGTATAATGAGGACACCCATTAGAATGGCATAAAAAAATAATTGAAGAAACACTACACTAAGTCCTATCACTATAGATGCAGAATATCTTCTTTCAGATGGATACTGTGCTCGAGGGTCTATATCTGATTTAGTTTTAATTTTAAAAATCCGTTCCATTGTGCATTAGTATTTTTTTCAAACTTCCAGGATTATTCAGACATTTGCTTCATGTGGTTAATCATATCTGAAACAAAACATATATTATTTGTTCTGCCAATGTGAAAAAAAAAAAAATTAAATGATCATATCATATCAAAGTATAATCTACAACAACAGCGCAACTTCTCAAAATAATGGTCAACATCTTGACAAAAGTCCACAAAAGTAAGAAATTATATTTTGTGAACTTTCTTTTTTCTTGAACCTTGAACTTTATTAATAGAAATAATAATTAACAATTATTTCTAGAAAAAGCTATAAGTAAAATTGAACAGTTTGTGGCAAATGAGTCTGATATTAGATTCGAAGCCAGAATTTAGAAAAAAAAAATTAGGAGTTTGTTTTTGATTTAAGGGCTAGTATAAACTACCGGGATATCAAAAATTATCTTGGTCAAGGGTGGTTGTGGAATGTAAAACGTGTGTCTTACTTTAAATTTTTGAATATGTTTTGTTGTGTCAGAATCTGTCAAGTCATTGTGCTGAAATAAAATAAGACACACGTTTTACATTCCACAACCACCCTTGGCCAAGATAATTTTTGATATCACGGTATCATATAGATAGTTATTATGATCCAAACTTATACTGAGACTATTACCTAAATGATTTATATCAGGGCCGTTAAGAATATGTCATCCTTATAATAATATAATAATGATATCTCTACCCCTCATTCTAATCATAAGGATTAGCCCGAACCCGAAAGTCTGACAGACTTGTGTGGGAGAGGGGGCGGCATATTATTATTTCGCGGGCCGCATTTGCGCCTCAGGAACGACTTACGTTGATAGGCCCTAACCACCATTCAGTGCTGGAATGAGGGAAACCTGGAAAATCTCATTAGTTGGGGGGACAAGTCAAACATCAACTGATTTTAATCTCTCACATTAACACCAAGTTGACATTCTTTCCATCCTAAGCCATCGCCAGGATGGTTACCAAGCCATCCCTACGAATAAGCCTTGATCTACGAGTAAACAATTTAATTTAAAATTGTTGAGCGATCGAGACGCTAAGCCCTGAGCCACCGTGTCTGTATTTTAATATAAAAGACAAGTAAAGTACTCAACGCATAATTTTTGGCTATACAAGTTATCCTGATTACCAATTTTAGAGAAAATGGTAGTATCAATTTAAGTTATGGATGTTAAGTTTCAACCTATACTTTCCTATGTAGATGCGTATATTATGGAGATAGGTACGTACATAAGTGCATAGGTATCTATTATAAGATAATAATTATGCACAAAACTATAAACACATCTTCATGCTAGACATACAAGTCACTGACAAACTGTGTGTTAAAAACTTGGTAGCAGGTAGGTACTCGTACCTACTATACACTATTTATTTTTTCCGACATACCTTCAAAAAAAGAATCCACCTATTTTAATAACAAGGCCAAGCACGGTTGTTGTTTGTTTTTAAAATTATCACGAGCACAAGAGGCACCCCGTTCACGTTGCACTCTAAAATTATCAACTAATAAGTGTAGGTATCCACGCCGAAGCGAAAAATGAATATATAACAATTATAATGAAACAAATTAACCTAATTTAAACAGGGGAAGTTAAATAATTAGTTTGGGTATGTGAAAACATCGGTCTGAAAGAATTATTTTAATTTACATCTGTGATGTAAGAATAGTTAATACAATTAAACAATAGAAGTCATGCTGGATGGATATAATGGAAAGAAAGTGTAACAGTAATACACATCCTCACGTGTCTAAGAAAATTAATGTATATTATGTACTTATGTAGTATAGTAAAACCACAGCATATAAACAACTTATGCTGTGGTAAAACTACTAGAAAGCAATTTACTACAATTTTTTAAATTATTCCGGGATTATAGAACGAACTAGACAGAAAAAAAATTAGATGAAAGATTAAATGAATTCTTATACAAAGAGTTTTGTAGCTTTTCCTTTTTTATACAAACAAAAAAAGACAAACTTAACGTCTTCTTGTTAGTTAAATTTGAATAGATGTGAGTTCTCTACATAGAAATATACTATATTTTTTATGGTTTTCTAATCACCAAAATGAGGGTTGTAGTTGGGGAGGGCGAGGTAGAAAGAGAGTTTGACATTTTAATGAAATCAAAATCATTATTTCCACTATATCTTGAATATTTTTGATACCTTTTGGGAAATACATTCATTCCTAATCTGTAAAATATGATATTGAGAACAAAGCAAGGTAAAGTACCTACTAGCAGCTAGATAGTAAGTGAAAAATAATCAATTAGATTTATCACGAGGTTTATCACATGTGTGCTAAAATAGGTACATACATACTTAATAATAATTTATATACAGAATTTACGAGTGCGTAGGCACGCCTAACGAGTTACAGGGTGTTACCTATTTTGTAAAAAAAAACCAACAATTTTCCGCAAGAACTTAAAAACCGTTTCGTAGATTTAGGTAATTTTTGGGTGACGTGTACATATATTAAAGGTCATGGTCATTAAAGCAATATGGTGTTTGTTTAACTCCTGTGGTGGCCTAGGCCTATACTCTTCCTTATGATTTTGTCTGCATATCCTATTTTTTCGTAAATTGACTAAGTTTTCCTTAATCGGCTACCAATTCTGAACAAAAAAGGTGCTCTTGTTACATAGCTCTAAAATCAATCATTTTCAAGTAAATTGAGTGTAAAGTACCGACTGCATTCCTTTATGCAGAAAAATACATGCAAAGATTTTAAAGTTTAGAGTTAAACAAACACCATGTAGTTTTAATGACCTTTAATAGATGTACACGTCACCCAAAAATTGCCTAAATCTACGAAACGGTTTTTAAGTTATTGCGGAAAATTGAAACTGTTTTTTTTACAAAATAACACCCTGTAACTCGTTAGGCGTGCATCAAAGAAATTTTTTTATAAGAATTTTATTCTTATTTTGGTCTGGTCTACCCACTGGTAAATTTTTGTACGCTCACACTGGGACACCCTGTATTTGCATTTAACTAAGTAACTACATGTTACTTTAACTTTTAAACAACATTTCAGTCATTTTTTTAGCAATTAAATAATAAACAGATAAGACATGCATGTACACCAGCACATGCTCGATGACCCGCATGTTACAAAATGTAGAAAGTATGATGTGATGCATGGTGATACTACTTTTAACGTAGGTACACTATAGTAAAAACGGAATCATGCCAGACAAAACAATTTGTTTTATTTAACCTATCCAAGAGAAAATTGAATACAGATCAAACCACCTATATCTTTATGCAAAGTGTGTATTTATGGATAGGTATATTTATTTCGAATTTATTTATATACTAGAAATGGGAGAAAATCGCTGTCGCGATTTTCGTTCCCATTTCTAGCCCTCCTGGGGGCCCAAGCCTACGGCCTGGGGTCACCCTTCGAGTGACAAAAGCATCTAGAATAATATTATTTTAAAGAAAATACATATTAAAGAAATTTTGTATCTGGAATGATGATGTAATTATACTAAACGGTTTTTTTTTTTAAATATTTTGATGAATTGTAAGGGTACTCTATTGTTGATGGTTAAACATCATAATTTTTTAAGTACTGAAAATAGAATTTATTTTTAAGTAAACATTATTATCAATTTTATCAATGGGACCAAAAATATTGTATACCTATATTTACTTTTGTAAGCTAAAATGATGAATTTAACAGACTGCCAAAATGAACGAATTAATTCCAAACTTTACGTGCAGAAAGAATAAAAGCTACGGATAATGAAACGGAATAACTAAATACTAATACTAATAAATAATTGGAATTAAAAAGTAAAAAATAAAGTTTCCCTCCAGCGTGACTCGAACTCCACGAAATCAGCGTTATGAAGTTTTGAATCCTACGATTTTCCCATTGCGCTACCACGCCTGTTGCCAAATGAGACGTTTAAGTATGTAAGCTGTACGTGTCAACCCGAAAATTTAATTTTTACCGATTTTATAATTGGAAAAGCATTTCGCTTCAGTATTTTGGTAATCAGAAATGTTTGGCAGTCAGTACTATTGATTCCGTTAGCAATATTTCTCGTAGGAAAATCCTATCTGAAGTTTAATTAATTTGACAGTTTTCGTGGGAGGTGCTTGTCTCGTTAGTGCAATCTTACATCGGTAGATAAAATGAGAAAGAAGTTGAGACGGACGCGACTCGAGATTTTCGAATACGAAATAGACGTAGAAGGAGTCGTCGTACGGTCTCGAAAAAAAATTTCAAAGGATTAGAGAAAGGACGGAACTTTCGCGTGAAGCAGTTCTCCAAGCCGTAAAATTAGAAAAGGGGTCTAGGGAGTTCCGCGAAAAGTCGGGATTTCGGCAGGCGTGACGGGACCATTAGGCGCGAGGACAAACGCCGGTGCTAGCCGCATCTCTCTCGCCGAACGGCGATCGACGAAAATTTTTCGACGCAGAGGTTTTTTGAAAAGGCGTTTAAATTGGGAAAACGGAACGAAAATACCCCTACGCATTGGAGAAAGGCCGGGGGCATCCTCCGGTGGTCCGCGGAGATCGTTCTCAGATCGCCCCACGGAAGAGATAGCTTTGAAACTTGCCGTGACGGAATTTAGAGGGAGACAGAATCGACACGTTTTAATATATATGGATTCCATGTATACATCTACATGAAAAACGTAATAGTTGGAGGCAGACCTCCACTTTCTGCATTTTTAGTATCGTCTTCCATATTTCCAAAACATAAAACTGGTTCACAAATTGAGCATTGTGTGTTGAAAGTCTTTTACAATAGATCAGATCAGATCCATTCATAACCATCGTAAGGCATTTATGTTCATCAACTGACAAATATTTAGTTGCCCTAAAATTAGGTTCCTCCAGCAAATCAGAAAAGGTTCTTTTTCCGATATCGCTAAGTTAGTAATACAACAGTTAGTCTATGGTAATACTTAATTGTTATTGTCTTTTGTTATATTGCAGTTACCAAAACTTTTTTCTATAGTTATTTACATTTTTGCGATTGTCGCACGACTATATCATAAGTTCACTGTCCTTTGATTTTTTTTCTGTGGGGTTGCCGCACCTGTAATCCGGAAATTAACCTTAAGTTTTTATATTTTGTATATCCAATTTCCAAGTTTCATTCTCCATGTTACATTACAATTTCTTGGTGATAAATTTCACGTTGGCCAAACACAAACAATAAATATTTGTAAGAAGTTTTTCAGAAGTTTATAATATAAGCAGATGAGAGTTTTGTTTCCAGCGTTTTGGTTGTGGTAGTTATAAATTCTGCTTTTCTCACTGAATATATTTTTATGGAACATTCAGAACATTGGAAATGCAACTATCATTCTATCATCGTCAATGTGTTTGATTAAACAGGCTTTCTATTTAAAAAATTGTTTTTCAGTATCAGCTACAGAGCTGCTCCAAATACACATGAAAAGTATTTTAAATATCAAATACCAAATACCATCTAAAGTATTTACAGTTTCAATTACCAAATACTCTGCTTTACAGAAAGGATTTGATATACCAAATACTCAAGAAAAGTAATTGAAATTTCGAGCAAATAAAGTATTTCAAATATTTTCCAGTATTTGAAATACCACAAGTTTTATTTCAAATACCTAAAAATTATTTTAGGGTATTTAAAATCTTTTATAGGTATTTGAAATACCGCAAATTGTACTTCAAATACCCAACAAATATTTTAAGGTATGTATTTCAAATCTTTTATAGATATTTGAAATGGTACTTGGAATAATGTGAATTATATTTATTTATACCTGCTGAAATTTTACGCCTGAGAAAATAAATAATAATAATAAAAAAATATAAAACAAACATAACTATTAATTTAGTGTGAAAAGGGTAACAAAATATTTACATTCAACAACAGTAAATGAGGTATTCACAATAATTAATTATACAGTTATTGTTGCCAGTGTTGCCAATAAGGTTACATACATGGTACAATTAGTACAATAGTAGGATAATATGGAATGGAGACGTTTTCATGTATCTAATTCTACAATACTACAGATTCTAAGTAGTAGGATTAGGTACATACATGCCTTTTACCTTTCTTATCTACTTATGAAATCTTAATAAATAACTAGAAATGGGAGAAAATCGCTGTCGCGATTTTCGTTCCCGTTTCTAGCCCTACCGGGGGTCCAGGCCTGCGGCCTAGGGTCACCCGTCGGGTGACAGATGCATCTAAAATAATATATTTAAGAAAATACATATTAAAGAAATTTTGTATCTGAAATAATGATGTAATTATACTAAACGATTGTTCTTAATATTTTAATGAATTGTAAGGGTAAAATGAATTGTATTCTTGATGGTAAAATATCATAATTTTTTAAGTACTGAAAGTAGAATTTATTTTTAAGTAAACATTATTATCAATTTTATCAATGGGGCCAAAAAGATTGTAGATATTTACTTTTGTAAGCTAAAATGATGAATTTAACAGACTGCCTTAATGAATGAATTAATTCTAAACTTTACGTGCAGAAAGAATTAAACCTACGGATAATGAAACAGAATAATTAAATACTAATACTAATAAATAATTGGAATTAAAAAGTTAAAAAAAAGTTTGCCTCCAGCGTGGCTCGAACTCGCGAAATCAGCATTATGAAGTTTTCAATCCTACGACTTTCCCGATGCGCTACCACGCCTGTTGTCAAATGTTTACCTTGAGACGTTTAAGTATGTAAACTGTACGTGTCAACCTGAAAAAATAATTTTTATCGATTTTCTAATTAGAAAATCATTTCGCTTCAGTATTTTGGTAATCAGTGTTTGGCAGTCAGTACTATTGATTCCTTTAGCAATATTTCTCGTAGGAAAGTAACCTATCTGAAGTTTAATTAATTTGAGTTTTCCTGGGAGGTGCTTGTCTCGTTAGTGCAATCTCACACCGGTAGATAAAATGAGAAAGAAGTTGAGATAGACGCGACTCGAGATTTTCGAAGACGAAATAGACGTAGAAGGAAAAGTCTCGAAAAAAAATCTCAAAGGATTAGAGAAAGGACGGAACTTTCGCGTGAAACGGTTCTCGAAGTCGTAAAATTAGAAAAAGGGTCAAAGGAGTTCCGCGAAAAGTCGGGATTTAGGCAGGCGTGACGGGATCATTAGGCGCGAGGACAAAAATGCCAGTGCTAGCCGTATCTCTCTCGCCGAACGGCGATCGACGAAAATTTTGCGGAGGTTTTTTGAAAAAGCGTTTAAATTGGGAAAACGCGTAGGAAACGGAACGAAAATACCCTCACGCATTGGAGAAAGGCCGGGGGCGACCTCCGGTCGCCTGCAGGAATCGTTCCGCGATCCCCTCTCGGAGGAGATAGCTTTGAAACTTTGTCGATTCGGCGGCGGAATTTAGAGCGAGACAGAATGGACGCGTTTTAATTATATGGATAAGTAACAAAAGAAGTGGGAGGTACTTGAAATAGCGGTACAGTATTTGAAATACCGGACAGTATTTGAAATACCGGAGAGTATTTCAAATACCAAGCAAAGTAATTGAAATACCAATATTTCTGAAAATCAAATACCAAATCCAAATACTCGACCAAAAGTTGTCAAATACCAAGCACCAAATACCGACAATCGAAAGGATTTGAAATAAAGTGCTTCAAATACCGAAAGTATTTGAAATACTTTTTCAATTACTTTTATTTCAAATACTGGACAGCTCTGATCAGCTGACAATTTTTCGAGTTCGACATCCGTGTTGGAACAAATAGATTTGACAAATATTTGGTTGTTTCTGTATCCTACAAGATTATGATAATGTACAAATTCAACTTCTGCAATGAGTGGTAGCAGTGAAAAAAACGAAAAAAAAACATTTTCTTCCTTTGCACCATATAGGTCCCAAATTGCGCTTTATTATTAAAATTTTTACAGTTCAACCACTATCTTCCATTAACGAATACCCATTAAAAAGATATCAACCCTATTTTTTAACAAATCTCTTTTCTTTATTGCCCACCAAAGACAAATTGAGAATGAAAACGATGACTACCTACGATCCACACCCATCTATAGAAAATTTATTTTTGACGATAATAGTTCATACGTTTTCTGAGCATGCATACAGAGTCATATTTAATATTAGCATAAAGTTTGAACAAAATAGTATGTCTTTATGATTATTTATATAGCGATATAAGTAAGGTCTTCATAAATTACAAATAAACCAAAAAATGAGCTAACAAGGTTTTATATTCTATTATTAATGGATATAGGTAGAAGTAGGATGGCCAAGTATTTATTAAAATTAAATCTTTTGTAATATTCTCAGAGGTTCTACAAAGTGACAAATTTATATGTTAGTTACTCTGCGTATATAGCAAACATTAACAACAAAGTATTACATAATCCAATATCTGAAGGTCATACGCTCGTTTCTTATTGAATTTTGTTGTAAATTATAGTAAACAGTTATGTTATAAGATGAATAATGACGAAAAGGGTTTTTATCAGAAATATATTAATAATGTAATAAATCCGTTAAAGTTACTAAATTTGATGTAGTAATTACCTACTTAAATTTTATATAAAATCAAGTAATACTTATTTCGCCGTGATTAAAATTCCGTTTTGTATTTAAAAGTAGATATATTTAGAAATATGTAGGGCCATTGTATAGCGCTTTTGTCTTCCTTTTTTTCTTCTTTTTAATAAATTACTTTTCCAAAAATTATGCTACGTGAATACAATATCTTTACCTACCCAGTTGTATGTATTTGTATATGATTAAATAATAAAATAAAGTTTCAAGAAGAAAAAGGTTGAGATGGTTAACTTACATTTTTTATTTCTATAATGGTAAAGAAGTGAAAAATCTTTAATGAAGAAAATTCATTAAGAATTAATGCTTTATTGGATTATTGGTTTTCCATTTATGGTTTTTAGCAGCTGTATAAAATAAACTCAATACCTACAAGGTTTTACCTTTTAAGACTTTAAGTTTACTCAATGACGTTCCACTAATAGCACCATGAAACGTATCTAGACACACTGTAACATGTCTCTACACTGAAGGAAATGGATCAAATAAAATGTTTTGCTAAGACGATCTGCTTTATGATAGCACTTTTTCTTATTACCATTATATTATAAGGCACTAACCATAAGGAAAATCGTTTTGCTAATATGCTTTTACTACCTTAAATAGTCATTTTGCTGTTCCCATATAGTGCGTTTTCTAATTATTTTTCCTAGCATTTATTTTCCTAAAGGTAAGTAAATAAACTTTTATAGTAAGTGTGTGCACCAATTTGAGACTTACTTAGTTGGGGTTACTTTACCTTAGTTTATGACAAGTCGGTCCTGACTTACCGTAACTAAGTTATTATTTGAAAGTTATGTAATGCGCAGTCGCAAGAGAGATCACTATACAGATTTCTCGCTAATCGGTTACTAGTCGCACGCCATTTTACGCTTATTTTACGTGTGTTCACTGTGTTGACTGGGTGTGTACCGTGTGGAGTAAACGTTATTTGGTTAATTTATGGTAAATTGAATTTGGTCAAAGAACGTATTAGAGGCTTGAGTAATTACTCTTTCTAATTCTTGTATAGATTACGAAAGATAAATAAATAATTTTAAAAGGGTGTATTTATTACCTAAAACAATATAACTTCACCAAAGTAGATATGCATAGATAAAACAAAGGTGCTTCAGTTATTTGACAGTGTATTACATGACATTACATCGTTATTATGGTACTTTACAAGAAAATTGATATAGGAATATGGACACTGCCTATATGTAAGAAATGTCTGTGCTTTGAAAACTATTGGAGGTTAAGGTTTGTAGATACTTTGCTGGAAAACTATTAATTTTATGTAGGTATAAATTATGTATGTGGGTGTGTTAAGCTTAACACCATACAATTCCTATATATATGTAGGAGTTAACATGTTTTAGCTTGATATATCCTGTATGCATCTGGCAACATTATTTTTCTTTTCCTATATACTAAACTAATACTAAAATACATATTATTCTAATAACAATAGTGTCATTTTCCTAGAACCACTGTATATCATTCTATGCTAATAAAGTGAAGTTATTAAGACAAATACAAGTACTTACTGTAATGAACCAGTAATTATAGTTGTTACTAAAACATACTGTATAATGGCTCAAAAATAATTTACTAGTAATAAGAAAAAGTTTCTTTTGTGGCAACAAAATATTAATACTGCATTAAAAAAGTATCTGCTATCCCCAAAAAAACACTTATTAAGCATAAAATGGGCCTTCATTACTGACAGCAAAAAATATCGATTTACAGTAATAAGAAAAAGTTAACAAAAAGTTTTTTTAATGGTAAGTAGACAGATTCAACAAAACCGTTTATGCTGTAGTAACTATGCTGTCTATTTGGAGCCTATTTAATGCAGATATTTTGTTGGGGATATGCGATTTCTATTTACAGTTACTTGAAATTTCTTTCAGTGTACTATTAGTGATTTATACAATACTGGCATAAGTTAGTCATTACATTATATAATCAAAAGACCAATGTGTTGAATAAAGAGGCCAAGTATATACTTATGTATAATGAAAAGGATGTTAAGTGTGGTTATTATTGGTTTTAACAGACATTTTGCTGTTGAAAAATCTAATACTAAACAATTAAATACCAAACCCGACACATACGCTAAAATGCATCTTTAGTAAGGGCCGGATTGATAATCAAATTTAGAGGAATTTTAAGTAAATTAATTTTTAATATTTTGGATAAAATTGTCCCAATAATAGTATCCAAGGTATTTAGAGGTAACTTTAGATAAATGTCCTTTATTTTTTATTATGAAATCCGCCCTATCCATACTAATTTTTTAAATTTATGTAGCGGACGCAATGAGTTCTAGGACACTAGAACCGTTTTTCTTTATCTAGCGTATGCCAAGGAGACTTTTTAACTTGGCGCACTAGTTACAGAGAATAATGAAATATTTCAATTGCAGATGAATATTACCATTATTATAGTTACCTATTTTATTAGAATCTATGTTGTACGTGCTCGTATGCTCTTATTTTCTACAATAATGATGAAGTATAGTCCTTTCTCGTCTGCAGAATACCGTTACCGAATAAACGTTATATCAATTATTTCAGTATTTATGTCTATCTTAAAAACACATCTAAAATGACGCTCTTATTATAGACTACGTATAATCATCAACAGAACAGATCGATACATCTATTAACATCTGTCGCTGACTAAATGGCATTCAGCCATTATATTGACAGAGCTAGTACTGTTAAGTAATTAAATAAAAAAATAAATATAAACCTCTGTACCGTATTAAAACCTCCTAAAAGCAGGTACGGTATCAGTGGGTCAATTATGAAATACTTTTGAAATTTGAACTTTTTCAGGTTAAAAATGATATACCTAAGTATAAATTTTTTGAAAATTTTTTGTAAATGTCTTTTTATAAAAAAATAATGTCTATTTTATTGGACATCGAGTTTATATACCCTATGTTGTGTTGCACCAGCGAGCTCAGGAGCGAAGGAATAAGAGAACCCTTATCAAGACAGTCATCCAACCCCAGTTGACCTATGTCCGTCAGCAGCCTGGGCGATTGCTGCAAAGACGTATATGAAGAAGATCCAGGCCGTCGAAAATATCGCGCTAAGGACCGTGGTCGGTGCACCCTGATACCTACAGACACCCGATATATACCGAGACCTCGACTACGTCCCAGTCCAAGAAGTCATCAGGAGGCGCGGAGTCAAGTTCTTGTGCCGATACGCACAGCAACCTGCTAATCGGGAAGCCGTGGACTACGAGGCCGATGCCGCCGCTGTACACAAACGGCCAAGACTCCAACTGCTGGACTCAGTAAGATCTTCTTATGTCTCAGATTCCACCCGGAACAAGCGTAGAGGGCTACGAAGCGACCAAAAAAACGACCCTCAGACCTCCCCTCGAAGCCGCGACCACCAACAGCGGTCGCAGGCTCACTTCGAGTGGCCTTCCCTTACCTTGCATAAAGCTAAAGGGTCAGTTGGTTCCTTTAGAGATGCATCCCCGGCTACACAGCCACTCCTGACCTATCCCAAACAACCACCCAGGACGAGAGAGGTACTTGCCGCCTCCGCCCGAGACAGACTACCCCTGGTGGGTTAGACATGCAGACGAAAAAAGAGACGACAAGACAGAAGAGCGCCAGAAAATTCTACCCAGTCTGCGGAGTAGAGTCAGGACAGGAGGAGACCCCACGAATCGCCCACACCTATCACATTTGTGATCGGGGTTGGTGAAGGATGGGGTTCACCTCTACGAGGCAGTCCGCAGGCCTACAGCGATGGGGAGGGTAAAGAACGATAATCCCGCTCGGCCCCAAACCACCTAGGTCATGACCACGGTCAATGGATATTGGCCGAGTCTATAGCCGAAAAAATGTAGATAATGTAAGCAAGTAATGAATAATACATCCGACCAAATATTATATAGACAAATAATAGCAACACAGTTTTGTGACCAACAATATTTAAAACAATCGCTTTTTGTTTACATTAGTGCCCAAGCATTTGGTCCAATCAAAAAATGCCATTTTAATTTACCGCCTAAATTGTTAGGGATTTTGTGACTGTCACCAATGGGCGTGGTTTACACAGGTAAGTAGCCATGCATAAACGTAGAATCGACGATCACGAGAGGGATCGTCAATGATTTTACAATTGTTTTTTAATAGTAAATATTAAATACTATTATAAATAGTGTAGTAAATATTATACACATATGTGTATAAATTGTTGTTCTTGAACATGTAAATCTTAAACTTTGTATTTAGTCAAATAAAATATTCTAATTTGTACTTTTAGTTTTATAATTATTATTTTCACCCCTTAAAACATAGCCGCCCATGCCGTTGGGCACTGTGACAGGTAATTTCATGAAATTGAGGTTATATTTTTTGTTATTCTTGGTCACATTATTTTATATACTGACAAATAGGCAATTACTTATCTATACATATTTGATCGGAGAATAATACAATAAATAAAAGAGTTTTTCACTGCCAACTTATCTCTTGAAATAAGGTTTGTATATAAATAATAATAAACATACTTAACATTATACAGTAAGTGTGACAATGTTGTATTTTTCATCTAATACTGCCTACAGCATTAACACAGTTTAACTTCATGGTCATGAAGAAATAAGCTCATACTTGCAAGGTATTAACCTAAAAAGAAATCAAGGTTTTCAACAATAAATCAACCCAATGTTTTTTAACAATGTGTCAAGCGTTTTTGCGTAGTTTCTCTAATATACTCATTATTGTTAACGCTTACAGTTGCTGAAAATATAGGTAAACTATCGAAATTATTTAAAGAAGAACGATTCACCAGTTGCAGCTGCAAAACAATTTTACAATGTAATTAATTACTTAATTTCTGAAACATACAGTGTAAATACACCGGGACTTCCCAGTTTAATAACAGTACCTGACTTCCAAATGAGTATGGACGTCAATTGTTTGACGGTAATAAGATTCTAGACATGTCCAGAGGAGAAACAAAGCACTGTAAATCCTTATAACTCACTTTAGTTACCTACTAAGAGAGTTAAATTTCAACAGCTAACAGGTTGCTCAGAATAAAAACCAACATCTAATCTAATAAGATCATATGAGATCAATAATCAGCAATATAATAACATTTCTTTCAATTAGCACCAACTGTTAAAATTTGACTGTTTAGTGTTAAGCGAGCAGTATTGAGAATTATTCATACAGTATGAATAGCAACATATTTTAGTAAGTATCTACATTAGTAGGTATATAGCTAAAAATGACAATTTCCTCTTCTCCTGTCGGTTCAATTTCAATAATCATTCTTCGAGTAAAAAATACAGGTGGTTAAATCCATGCTCCTACTTTACCATACTTGCTTCTGGATCAATTGAAGGAAATTATTTGCAAAATTTTGATTAGTTTTGATTAGTTGATGTGTATGTTCATGCCATAAAAATGCCAGTGTATCCAGGTCTATAAATTGGATGAAACGCTTGTTCTTCTTCATTTTTTGGTAGATAGAGTATCGAAGTAATACTAACTAAAATACATTCATAAATCCTACTAAATTTATAAAAAATCCTGGTCAATCTTTAATGAGGAAACGAAGTTTGTACTACCGATACAATAACGATACGTGTATTTAAATTTATTGAAAGAAACCTTGAGCTAAATCATTTTTCAGAATATGCCCAAAATATTTTATTGATTTTTAATCATTTGGTCACCATTAAATGATGAATATTATCCACCAAATTTTGAAGAACGAAGCATGTGGCACTTTACATTCCACTCATTTTAGTAGATACTTAAATACATCTATTTTCACGCTACTTCCTGTCTGGTAGGAAATGTTAAGATAACCCTTTATGTTTGTGCAATGGGAAGATGAGTGAGTAAACTAAACTCGGAAAAGTAAGCGATAACATAAAAAATAACCAAGAATAATTGTACTGGCCAATGACATGAAGAAATAACTTAAAAAACTACCGTGTAATGCTAGACAGTTATTGTTTTGTGACGGTCAAGATTATAACAATTGTTAAGTCATTTTTAAATTTTCAGAGGCACGCTAAATCATATTATTTCTTGTTTACCTAATTGGTTTGTTTTATAATATTATTTTGTAATCGGTAAAAAAAATTGTAACTTTTTTGCCTCTATAGCATTTTAAACACATTTTATTTATTTATTTTATAATTATGGAGAAACAATATGATATTTTCATTACTTAATAACTATTAAGCAAAAATTTTGAAACCATAAACGATATCACTCAATATTAATGTACAAAGAAAAAATTCTATGACTTCGCAATGAAAATAAAGTAACGTGACGGATTTTAAAATATTTGCAATGTTTAACAATTTTGAAACCATGCAAGTTTATAAATATTGTCATGCAACAGCTACTTTCTTAATGTATACAGGCTGATTCACTTAAGGAGGCTCACCATTGGGATATCAGTAATGGTAAGAGATACAGGGTGGCTCAAATTACAAAAAAGTTGCGCAATTTTATGACGAATATTTTGGTAAAAGCAAACCTGAAATATCTTTTTTAATTTCTGAAATATTCTGAAAAAACTGAAAATTTAGATTTTTTAATTTTTGCCGTAATTCATTTGTTTTTCAAGATAAGTTCATGAAATTCGGTTCCCAGGCATAAAATGCTCTATTGATTGCATTGGCGAAGTCAGATCACCTCTATCTCTTATTGTTTTTGAGAGACGATAGTCAACTTTTTTTTTTCTTATGGGCGCCATATTGAATTTTTATATTTTTAGATAGCTCTTCTCATTCTCTTTACGACGATGTATTATAGTATGGGTAAATTTAAATTATTAGGGTAATAGTCATAATTTTTTTTTATTAGCCTGTTATGACATCGGTCTTTTGAGAAAAGACCTTTTTCGTATTCCCGATCAGTGTTCGGCATTTTCTGTTAAACTCAAAATAAAATAAATAAGTTGATGTGATTATAACTTTGTAAATGAAAAAATCTGTAGTAAAATGTTATAAAATTTATTTAGAATTGGCTTCCTTTACAGGGTTATTTAAAAAATATAATACATAATATTGTTTTTATTTAGCCGCGGCGATAGCTCATTCTGTTAGATGCTGGGTGATAGCTTGTGACTAATAGAATGGTTATACCATTCTATTATGGATGGAATATTGCTGCGCGAGTTCGAATCTCGCCAGGGGAGAAATGGGACCTCTCCCAGGGAATGGTTGTGTGTCTGTGTTTTTTTTTTATTAATTTTATTAAACCTAATAACGTTCTATGTGGTTGTTCTCTTTCGGGATACATATTTAAATACATCTGCTCAGCTGCTATAGAATTTCTTCTGCACTGAATATAAATAGAATACATATTTTTCGTCGTTTGAAAACATTTCAATGGTAACAGTAGCAATACAAATATGAACGAATTAGTGCAACGATGCTAGAATAAACACTTTTGATAATCAATGAACTGACAAGTTCAAGTAATTTCATAGCAGTCTAATCAAAAATATTTTTTTATGACTATTACCCTAATAATTTAAATTTACCCATACTATGATACATCGTCGTAAAGAGAATGAGAAGAGCTATCTGAAAATATAAAAATCCAATATGGCGCCCATAAGAAAAAAAAAGTTGACTATCGTCTCTCAAAAACAATGAGATAGAGGTGATCTGACTTCGCCAATGCAATCAATAGAGCATTTTATGCCTGGGAACCGAATTTCATGAACTGCTCTTTAAAAACAAATGAATTACGGCAAAAATTAAAAAATCTAAATTTTCAGTTTTTTCAGAATATTTCAGAAATTAAAAAATATATTTCAGGTTTGCTTTTACCAAAATATTCGTCATAAAATTGCGCAACTTTTTTGTAATTTGAGCCACCCTGTATCTCTTACCATTACTGATATCCCAATGGTGAGCCTCCTTAAGTGAATCAGCCTGTATACCAAAATAAAAATCAATGTACATGATATATTATTTTAACTATTCCTTCTACTGTGCTGTAATATTAATATTTAAAAGTTTAGTTTATTAAGTAGGTATGTAAATAATTTACCCAGTGCTGGTCTTTAATATCCCCCTTTTATTTTCTATATTATATTAGGGTAATTTAACAAAACTACTACCTATATTTTGGTGCAAAATTGATAGCAAGATGGTTACCCAGCCCCATCTTAATAGAAATGTAGTCTTGCGATATATTATTTTAAAGATTTTATTGAATACCTATACATACTGGTTTCCAGAATATTGCGTTAAAAGTGGTGAGTGGATTGAAAATATTTTGTATCTACTAATAGGATGTGTTAAATATAAGACTGAAGACTATAACTATTTTCGTTCCAGTTTTAAAAACACAATTTTAAGAAAAGTAAGAAATGAGACAAAATTACAAAACGCCCGGCAGTAATTGAAATAAAATTAAATTAAAATGTCAATAAAAGTATGTAGGTACCTACAACAAAAATTTTTTTAATGACTGAGAAAAACACTTTTTTTTTTCTAGGTACCTACCTGATTTGTTAACGCAGGATAGGTACTTATTTTGACCATTTTTTAAATAGTTAATAGTTATTTTTAACTGAATAGCTAGGTAATTTTATTAAAACAAAAAATTATAGGCAAGTATTTCGTGATTTTGTTCCTATCGCAATAACTATGCAATATTAAAATAATTTAATATGGCGTCCAACTACATTGAATTTTCCGAAATTGAACCAAAACATAGCTCTTATTCTGCAATTACTTAATACTCAAATTCAGGTTTCAGTTTTAATTATTTATCGGTTTAAAACCTAAAAGTGAAGGGCGTAAAGGACCCATATAAATAAAAAAATATGAATATATCAAACCTACTTTGTTATATCAATGCTGATATATCAAAATAGGTACTAAAAATCCACTTCACATTCATTATAAATTGTTATATAGGTACCCTTGCATATAATTGTAACTCCTACGTATTATTTACAGTAAATAGGTTTTATAACTTAAAACAAAGTATAGCATGTCAAAATGCCGCAATGAAAAAGGAATGAGGACATTTTCTTCGTGATTAAATTCTTTTATCGTTTGTATTACTACCTAATAATTTCAATTAGACCCTGCGACGCTCTTGAAGCTAACTCAATCCTAAACTATTCATACTAATGAAAATGCATAGGTATCTACTTAAATGTTTACATCACTAATTAATTTTATATATTTTTTTTATATTTTTATGATTTAATTTGTTTTATTTTAATTTTCTTGTTTTGTGTCATTAAGCTTTCAAAATGGGAATCAATGATTGTTGAAATTAAAGCGAGCAATAGGAAAATTTTGTTATAATAAAATTAAAAGACCATAATATCTATTCTATTTTCTCTTGTTTTTCTGGATCATTCTTTATTATAGTCCGAAAGTCATTTGTACCTTATATGATATGTATCTGTGGCTGATTGATTCCAATAAAACTTTAATGACACGGCGAGATTTTTTAAAATTATATTTGCTTGATTTATACCTAACAAATTATTTGAAAATATTGTAACATTTCTTTTATTTGGGAGATACACATAAAATACATATCAGATTCATGATATAATAATAATATAGTATAAAAAAAGTATATAAGTACTTTTTACTACTCCTCTGCAATCGTTATCGGTAAATGTTAATTAAGTAGGTAAGTACTTATAGATATGCGGTAAATAATAAAGAAGCTTTTTTACCTATTATAAAGTATCCCTTGGTAAACTGATAACATAACTATATGACTTCTCAATTACATGGTTAAGAAAACTGCTATTGCTGCACTTCCACCAGTTGCATAACATAAATTTCAAGTAAACATTCACTGACTAATCCTCTTGTAACTTTATACGGTCAAGAATCGACGAACCTAACTGCTAACTGAAGGAAGCTAAATTTCTTGCCTCTACTGAGGTGTTCGCTAGTTCAACGTTGCCACTACTACCGTTTAGGAAGCGTAGAAAACAATGAGAATCGTGTGCAACGTGCAACTAATGTAGAAAAGATGGAAACATAAAGTTTTATAGTATTTAATATTTCATACGGATTATTAGCTGTACTGGAAGTATTTTACATAAAAAGGTGAATTATGGAGTCTACTACTGTCTTCTGTCTAAGTTTGCTGAACATATTATTCAATTACTCAACAACTGTAAAATAAATATTATGGCTAAACTTAAACTGCTGAATGTGCGACGGTTTGCTATGCTCATGTCATGTCATCATCATAGCAAATATAAGGTGAGCAAGTAAATTATAAATGTTGAAGATAACTTAAAAATAGACTTTCATATGCCTGGTGTGTATAATTCCATATGTATCCATAAAGGCATTGCCGCGTTATTGAATGCTGATATTTTGGCTAACGAAAAAGCTTGATAAAATCTTTTGCAATATATTTCCTAATAATGTGCACGGAAGTAAATAAAAGCTGTTATTTTTCAAAAGCAGATCTTAGCACGATTAAAGTAGTAATGTTGTGGCAAGGAAAGTGAGTATACAATGGGTTGAATTATCACCTCTACAGGAGGTGTTAGTTTTATTCAAACGAGAGTTAAGTCTTGTTTACATTGGCGTCGTTAAAAAAGTTGTAATAGAAGATAAGTTCCAACTGTTTTATTAAATGAAGTTGATGAAGTTTTAAATGAGGAAACTTATAGACAAAAAAGAATTTGAGTATGGGAGTATCTGCTAATATTTTAAGAGAATTGGCTCTTGAAGGCCCAGAAGAATATAAGATGTGCTATATGATACTGGAAAAGTTGTTGGCTGTTAAAACAGAATTTATTTCTTAAATAAAAAAGCAAAAAAGAGAACTTTCAGCCATATATATGGACAAATATCCTACGTTTCGTCCGGTTTTCGGACTTTTTCGTGTTTAATTTTAAATAAAAATTGGTAGTAATGGTAATCATCCTGATTTAGATAGATAGGTCATTGTTTGGTTCACTCTATAAAACATAACTTTTTTCATGTTTAATGTGTAAACAGATATATAAATAATAATTAATAATGCATTATAAATTATAATAAATATTTCAGTAAAATATTTTTTAAAGCAGCTTACTTCAAGATAAATGTATTTTTTATACATGTAGCATGTAGTCTATGTTGCAATGGTATACCTATCAGATTTAATCTCTATACCTACCAGGTAACTAAAAAATGTAATTTTGTTAAAAGCTTTTAAACTCTTATCTGTACTTTGACGTAGTTGATAAAATCTTATTACCATTTTAGTAGGTTTTTCGATATTTTATTACTGCTGGTACTTTGGTAATAAACTAACAACATGGACCCATAGGAATTTTAAGAAAATATTCAATTCAATTAACACTGTCACAATGGATATATAGGCGCATTTTCTATAGAACGAGTTCCATTGCATATACCTACTTCTAAAATTGTAGATGCAAATCTTGAACAGTGTGAGTTATCTGGGCATTTCCCCCATATCTCTATCAAAGTTCTCTATCCTGCTGATTTGGGAAATCGCAAAAAATTAGATACCTATAACACTGACAGATTTTAATAAGTAGGTACCTAACTTAATCCACGTTTTACTTTTGCTGTAATGTGTATTGACAACTGACAAAGGGGCAGCAAACAATCATCTGAGTCATGAGTCATGATCATATATTTGTTTATGTTTTAACTTCACCTTGAAAATTTATGCTTGTTAACGTAGACAAATACCTATATAACGTGTACAGGGTGATCAAGTTTCCTAAAAAAACGGACGGATTTAATTCCAATAGAAAGATTGTAAAAACTATAATTTTTAAAATATTTGATGATTGGTGCATTATTGCTACTTACTAAAAATATTTAGTGTTGAGTAGTGAGATCATACACAATTTAGAAACTAGTCAACCCTGTGGGATAGCCTGTAGAGAAATGATAAATTGCAGAATTACTGTAAATAGATAGACGTTCTCTGAGTGGATTACCTGTAATGTAAAATTATAGTTGCACGTGAATAAAAACGTGAATTCCGGAGTGTATAAATTTATATCGAACCAGCATTCAGACTACCTTGCCTGCGGGAGTATTAAAAGTCTCATCTATGTTTATTAATTTCTTTATTGAAGAATACATTAAGTAGTTATATTTCGTCGAATCGTCTAAATAACACCAAGTCATGTAAGATCTTGAATTTTTTTCCAGGCGAGGCAGCAAAGATTAAGTTTAATTTGAAATTAATATGAATAATAAGAAACAGATATTCAAAATAACAGTAATCATCTAATGTATAACGTATGTATATATGTGAAAATACTGTTAGACCATATGTATAGTATGTAGTTTGTGGCAATAAACTGCACCTCTTTCTAATATCTAATGTACTTCGCTCATATTTTCTATTAAAGACTAACTATCATAAAAAGAAACCCATCAACCCCTAGGATCTAGGGAATAGTACCTACCCATAATATTATAACCACTCAACTGTTATTAGATATAGTTCAGTGGATATAGTTCAGTGATTATAACAGGCTACCCATTATAGAGCCAAAGACAAAGATACAGCAAGTACAAAGTTCAAAGTACAAGCTTTATGACAGCTTACTTACCTATTTAATCATTTATCTCGAAAGGGAGTCTAATTTTTCTACTGAATCAATTTCTATGTCGTTGGGTTCGAAATATGCTTTGATTTACGTATAAAAAGGTTTGTTGACTTACCGTGGGTTATCTTATCGTGTTGGTCTCGATGTATGGATATGGATATGTTCCCGGGGGCACTCCTTATATTCTATATCACTGAGAAGGTAGTTAGGAGGATTTGGAGGAAAACACGTTTAGGCAAGAGTTTTTAATAACAAAAAATATAATTTACTGAATTACTTTTCACTGTGAAGTTAATGAAAACAGATTTCTTCATTTGAACTAATGAGTTTTTCATGTTTGAAGTTGCCAAAGTTTATTATAAAGTTGAAACACTTAAATTTATTTTAACTGTAAAAAATATCAATGAGAGCAATTCTCCGGAATGCAAAAATTTATAAAATTTGTTACCAACTATTTTACTGGTTAGATTTCTAATATTTTCGATGCGACTGGGTTTAGGAATGCTGCATATATTAAAATTTTAAGTTCTTTTAACAAATGAAAATCATTACATTTATATTGTACGACTTTTCCTTTCACTATTATTTCTGCTGACTAGAGATATTGCTTAGTTTCTATTTACTTAAACCCTTTTTTATAGGATCAATTAACATACCCACCGGACTGGAAAATGAGAAAATATAAAATCGCATAAGTTTTTCACTAGATTATACTCGTTAAAAACATTGCTTCTGTCGACAACTGAATATATAACATACTAAATGATAAAATTAACATGATAATGGAGCAAACCTGATTATTTGTCTTCCAAAACTCAGAAACAATAACATTCTTCATCTTAATAAAACATGTTACTTTACATGTTACGTGGTGGTACTTATATCTTACTCATACATATTATTATTAATTCAGGGTGCCAGGCCAGGGTACCGCAAAATGAAAGTATGCTTAATTTGACCGTTGATTTTTATAACTAACCAATTCAAACAGTTAGAAGATAAATTACATCCACTACTTACTGTCTTCCTCTTGCATTACACAAGCGTGACCCAGATCAATTTTGACGAAAGTTATCACTTGTATGCATTTGTGTTAAAAATCAATTTTTAGTACCTACGTTTAGTTTAACCAATAGTCAGCAAAGTATGAGTTGAGAACATACTTTTCTGTGTAAATATCATATAATAAACTACCTACTTCTTCATCTGCCCAGGGACCGGTAAACAATACTATATAAATTGAAAGAAAAAACTACGGTATTCTTAACTCTGACGTTACTAATGTTTTTATACCATGTCTGATGTCTATGCAGAAACGATTATACTGAATACCCTCCATTCAATTGTCTCCTGTGCCCTATTGTAAAGGAATTCACCACATACTTCTTTTGGTATTCATCAATTCAGCTTGAGGCTGGACCACATATTTTTATCTATGGGCCAGACGGCCAGACGTGATCCAGATCCAATCAACGACAAAGATACTTTTACTAAACAACTACTTTTTTAAGAATTAATTGTTCCTCGTCAGGATGTAAATACAAATCACTAACAATTCATGAAGGCAAAAAGTACAGCCAAGGCCAAGGCTAAATAAAATGTTTATTAGATGATGATTGCAAATATTCTTTGCCTAGACGAAATAAATACCTTGCATCTTTCGTTTTGTCCTTGACGTGTTATCCATATACAATTATTGATGTGTTTTTTTTAAATAATAAATAAGTTGTAATAAAAATTATTCGCATCTTGATTATGAGACTGTATTAATAAAATACCACAAATTAGTAATTAATGACAAATGACTATCTGGTCACGTCAGGCATCTACTAACTGTCAGGTACAACAGGGTTCATTATTTATCACCGTTAAAATTTTTAGTTGTAACATTTTTTAGCATTAATTAATATGAATCGATATGTATTAATTAATATTAAAAACAGAATCCTTCTTTGCATTTGGATGCATGACTTCATAAATAAGTCCAACAGTGCTAAAAATACAGAGTGAGTTTTATGTATGGAACGCCTCAATTATCTCGGAAACGGCTTGCCCGATTTTTATGAATTTTGGTTTATAAGGGTTTTGTAATATGGCCGATATTATTGTGGCATTTACATTGTTGTCAGATCTTTCGTTTTTCCGGAAATATACTGAAATTTGTTATTTCAAATGGATCACCCTATATATTTTTTTGTTTTTGAAATCTCTAAGAAATTTATAATATTTTTCATGTAATGTTCCCTATACCTAATTGCCATAATTTCGGAGTTACAGCTACATTTGCAATATCTCCGCCGAAGTTAAAATATTACATCAGGGCGGCTATGTCTGCGACAAAAACAATTTTGACGTTTTAATAAACTATTATTGTTGGTGTTTATTGAAAGTTACAATGGACCGTTTATCTGAGAAAGAACGAATTGAGATTTTAATGATATTAGGATATGGTGATATGGTGCTAGATATGGTGCTAGATATGCCTCATCAAAAAAAGGATATGGTGCTAGAAGTCAACAGGAAACGTGTAATATCTTTAATAATTTATATCCTAATAGAAATCCCATAACAAGATCTACTGTGAGTAAGTTGTTAAAAAAGTTTAACCAAACTGGAGCCACAAAAGATTTACCGAAATCAGGGCGTATAAAAACTGCAACAACTGAAGACAAATCTTTAGATGTTTGTGTTATGTTAGAAGAAGATCCACACTTGAGTACTAGACAAATATCCAGGGAAGTTGATATTTCTCAAACATCCATAATGAAAATTTTACATGCCAATAAATTCCATCCTTACAAAGTAAGATTGGTTCAAGAGTTGTCAGATGATGATTTCGATAGACGTGAAGAGTTTGCCGACACAATGATGGAAAAATGTTACGATCAAAATAATCCAAATTTTTTAAATAATGTTATGTTTTCCGATGAGGCCACTTTTTGTATTGATGGAAACGTAAATCGGCATAATTGCAGATACTGGTCACGTAACAATCCTCGTTGGATGAGAGAATCCCACACCCAATTTCCACTATAGATTAATGTATGGGCTGGAATAATAGACGACAAAATAATTGGTCCTTTTTTAATTGAAGGAAACTTAAATGGTCCGGCGTATTTAAATTTATTACAGAATAATATTATACCTGAGTTGGCTCGGTTATTTCCAAATCTAAGTAAGTATTCTCAATTGCCTGTTAATTTAGAAATTTTATTATTTGAAACTTTCAGACAATAACAATGTCCCAAATAACAATATTTGGGTGCAACAAGATGGAGCTCCACCTCACTATGCGCGTGACGTGAGGCAATACCTAAACGATGTGTTTCCCAGAAGATGGATTGGAAGGCGTGGTTTTATCGAATGGCCCCCGCGATCACCCGACATGAATCCTTTAGACTATTTCCTGTGGGGTCACTTAAAAAATATTGTTTATAAAACCAAACCTGCCAATATTCAGGAATTAAAAGATAGGATTACCACAGAGATAAGAAGAATTGAGCAGTCAGGAATGTTACAAAATGTACTGCAAAGTTTTAAACATCGCATGGCTTCTTGTATGGAAGTAAACGGACAACATTTTGAGCATCAGCTGTAACCGCCTTTACTTTATGTTTTCAAAAGATCCTATGGGATTTCTATTAGGATATAAATTATTAAAGATATTACACGTTTCCTGTTGACTTCTACGCACATCACCATATCCTAATATCATTAAAATCTCAATTCGTTCTTTCTCAGATAAACGGTCCATTGTAACTTTCAATAAACACCAACAATAATAGTTTATTAAAACGTCAAAATTGTTTTTGTCGCAGACATAGCCGCCCTGATGTAATATTTTAGCTTCGGCGGAGATATTGCAAATGTAGCTGTATCTCCGAAATTATGGCAATTAGGTATAGGGAACATTACATGAAAAATATTCTAAATTTCTTAGAGATTTCAAAAACAAAAAAATATACAGGGTGATCCATTTGAAATAACAAATTTCAGTATATTTCCGGAAAAACGAAAGATCTGACAACAATGTAAATGCCACAATAATATCGGCCATATTACAAAACCCTTATAAACCAAAATTCATAAAAATCGGGCAAGCCGTTTCCGAGATAATTGAGGCGTTCCATACATAAAACTCACTCTGTATAATAGGAAAGTATAGATGTAATGTACTTACACTGCAACAAAGTGGTTATGTTGTAAATAAACTGTTGATTCTCTTAGTAGAAGTAGGGCTGATAGCACTTCTATTGGCACCTTTTCTGAAATGACCTATAAACACAGGAGTTTGTGTTGAGCTGGTTTGTTTTGAATGGTTTGGATCTTAAAATAAGTAAAATAGATACAGATTTACAAATACTAGCCACTTCGTTTTTAACTTTGCAATACTAAAAAGTCACAAGCATCACTAGATTATAAATAAGCCATATCAATTCGCCTCCAAAAATCTTTGTAGTAGGTTCAAATGTTTTCATGCAGAGGACGCATTCATTTTTGAAAACGCCAATTTGCTTTAAAATTACACTGTAGATTATCTATATCGAACCTATACAGGGTGATCCATAAAGTATCACATTTTAACAGTTTATAACTAGAGAACGAAAAAAGCTATAGACAAGCTGTTTTCACTGAATTTCTTAGATTTTCTAAAGGTTTTTCCTACCATTCTTGCTAATTTTTAAATTGTGTCAGAGATTATTGAAAAAAATGGCCTTATTCCAATCCAAAATTATAAGCTTCCTTTAAATGGAACAACACCTATCTGTTGCATCTATCTAAAGGCCTGATTCTTGAAAATCTATACATTGTTGCCATTTAGACAAGATTTTAAGGATATATTAATTTTTGCCGGAACCATATGAAATTGTCTTTTAAAAAAAATAATAACAATAATAAAATTAATTCTATTATTTGAGGTGAAGAAAATCCAACCTTAATAATCTAAGAAGTTTAGTGCTATGAAGTTTAGACAGGATACTCATAACACTTCTTTTCTAGTTATAAGCTATTACAATGTGTTATTTTTTTAGAGCGCCGTTTTGGTATGGTTTTGTAAAAAAATTAATATTTTCTTAAAATCATATCTGAATGGCAATAATGTATACATTTTCCTAAGGGAAAATATTCTGACATTCAGATAGATGTAACAGATAGGTGTTTCATTTAAAGGAAGCTCATAATTTTTGATTGATATAGGCTATTTTTAATTTCTGACAATATTTAGAAATGTTCAACAATGGTAGGAAAAACTTTAAGGAAATCTAAGACGTTCTGTGAAGATCGCTTGTCAATACCTCTTTTCGTTCTCGACTTATAAACTATTATACCTAATGTGATATTTTATAGATGGACCCCCTGTATTTCGACCGAGAAGGCACGCTAATATTGTCACCGTCTGGTGCAATCTATCTAACAGAACTTGATCCTGGCAAAGAAAAAATGGAAATAGTCAATTCTGTGTCTATAATGAATGATAGAAGACAAGTTGAGAATGTACGAAAGGTGATATTTTAAATAACACATCTTTCGGAGCAATTCCTGACAGCGACTTTATTTTAGTCTAGTCTAGTCAAGGCGACAATATACCTGATTTGATCCTGATAAAAAAAGAATTATCGGAAACATGTAAATTTGTTAAACCATAAAGAAATCGCTTGAATTAACAGTTAGCTACCTAGGTACCAAAAAATATGCGCCAGCAAAATGCTCATTAATAAATAGTGAATCATATCACTACCCAGAACAAAAAAATATGTATATAGACAACTTTCTGTATACAGCAAGACACTTGAAAGAAAATGAAAGTTTTAAATTAAGCTTTATATTTTTTGCTATTGTCATACTAATTATGCATGCTTTCATTTTTACTCTAAATTTATAGTTAGGTACTTCAAAATCTTCGTTGAATCATTCATGATCATGTTAAAGGCACTTACTCACGCGAAAACTCTGGCAATTGGAAGAAATTGATGCATACTTACTGGACTCGAGACACAATGATAGTACCATGTTCCACCACCTGATATCTTTCTCATTTCAAAGATACATAGCGTTTTAATAAAATTAAGAACTTTCACTGGAACCCTGGATAAAAAAAATGTAAATAAAAACTTTATTTAAGAAATTAGGAACAAAACCCAATAAAGAACAAAATATTTATACAGGGTGGTCCACCGGGAACCAACTCGATCTATATATGGAAAACTATTCATAGGAAAATTTGACAGTATACTAATGTCGGTGGGGGCAACTCGCCTAAAATATTCTCAAGATGGTGGCACTTCCGGTTATACCGGAAGTAGGTGCCAACTTACTTATTTTAAATGGAACACCCTATATATTACCTCATTTTTAGATTCTACGTAAAATTCTAGGTAGATTTTCATGTATCATGTCCTATACCTAAGTCTAAGCGTTTTTACATTATTTAAGTTTTTATGAGAGAAATGACGTTTGCAGGCCCGAAAGCAGTTATCCATTTTTCTTAAAAGGAAGCCTTTATTATTTAATTTGGGGTGGGTTCCTTGTTGGAAAGAGCCTATTTTAATAGAATTTTTATAATATTTCAATAACTATGAATACAGGGTGTTTAAAAAAATAGGTTAAAAAGAAAATTGGGAAAACTGCAAAAAATAAATTTTTTTAAATGGGAACCCCCAAATTTTATGGTTTTATCTTATTTAGCATTAAAAATAAGGGTAAGTTTGTGTATAGTTGTCTATCCCGAAAATTCTTAGTTTTCGAAATATTGCCCGTTTAATATTTTTATTCGGTAATTTTGCTTCGTATTTTAACTTCAGTTACTCTTAGTTGGCTGTGACAGCGTTAAAACACAATCAAAATAAATGCTAAACAATGTATTAAGCTGTCATTCGCCATTTGCAAATTATTAATAATCATGCCGGGGCGCTTAAATTATACAAATGAAGATTATTTACACTTATTTATTATTTATAGAGAATGTGATAAAGTTATATCAAGAACATGTGACACATTTGCCCTTCGATATCCACAAAAACAGAAACCATCACGATTTGCTGTTAAACAAATTATAGAAAATTTCAAGAACTTTGGATCCGTCAAGAAAATAGTGGAAAGAAATAAACCTCTCCTTAATAATGAGAATATTGAAATAGCTATTTTGGGATATTTCGCCGCTAATCCGACAATGTCTCTAAGACAAGCTGCGTTAGAGTCAGGATTATCCAAAACAACAATTCTTAGTATTTTACGCAAACATAAATTTAAACCATACGCATTTTCCATAGTCCAACATCTAAAAGAAACTGATTTTCCAAGACGACTGGCATTCTGTGAATTTATGATAACTTGGGCGCAAGGAAACAATTCACCATTCCTTTGAATTTTATATGTATATGATAGATATTATAGGTATTTATCATAATGTAATATGGATATCAAAGTCCTGTTTCGACCATTTAATGCAAAATACTTTTATGGAAGTAATAATGTTAAAAGGCGCACATGTTCATAATATTTTGAAACAGGGTGACTCACTACAGGTGGTGAGATAGTTAAGTTCTCTTTTCAAGACTTCGTCATTTTTGGATTTTCATGCGACATTGCCGACTAATAAAAAAAAATTTTATTGTTGTCAAGACCAAGTTTTATAAATTTGATGAATCTCCAAAATCATTTCAGAATTTTTTTCAAATAGGCTCAGTATAACAGTATTTTTTAGTTTATACTTCTATGTCTCTTCTATATCTAATATTGAAATTTTCAAATAATTACTTAGGAAGATTATTTTACTGTTTCAGTAAAACCTATTAAATCATTTCAATTAGGAGGCATTCCAACTAATCTATATTGTAAATTGTAAGCATGATTTGTCATAAAATTGACAAAAAATATGAAAGTTTATTATTACCATTTAAATATTAACCACAAAGTACAAATAAAAAAGAGATGTACGTATATGAAACACGGAATTATATAATAAAATTATCATATTACTGCAGATGTTTTTTTAAGAAGTGTCAATAGACTTGAAAGCCGTTACAGGTAAGCATAGACGACCTATTGATTATGTAGTATGTAGAGGTCATTTGTAATTATAAATAATACTATTTATTTCATTCAATTAGGAACAGAATAGTTTAAACTCTTATTTTGACATATTTTTGTGTTACTTCCATATTTTCCTATTTATTGGTGGGGAAAAATAAGAAAAATCAGTTATTTCTTTATTGTAGCTGATGTCCTTGTTCTTCTGTGAGTCTCTCTAATTTATTTGCTTAATTTGTAAAAAATCCATTTTCGTTATTGTATTAGTATTGTTATTTTATTATATTATGGTAAATAAATTATTATTTTTGTTACTATGCATTTTAAACCTCTTTTCCAAATAACATTTTTAGAAAAGGAGGAAAAGGAGATATTTAAATTTTTGTAGAAAACTATGTGTATTTTTAGTTTAAAAATATGCAATAAATTATGTCTGTAACTTATTGGTGGTACGTTTTCATGATTCATAATTTTCTATTGGGATTACACTACCTGTAAATTTACAAAAAGCAGCAGGAAACCAGAAGCATACAAATTAAATATTCAAAGTGCAGTATCAAGGAAACTTTAGAAGTTTGCCCCAAAAAACCTCTGTAAAATATGTAATAAAATAAATATTTGATAAATTAACTAAATTTCATCAGTGGTTTTTTAGTTTAATACAAAATTCTGTAATATTATAAATCATATTTTGAATTATGTCTAAATAAAATAATTATTTGGTATATTAAATTCTATTATAATAATTATATTATTTAAAACATTATTTCTAATATTACAGAATTTTGTATAAAACTAAAAAATCACAGGTGAAATTTAGATAATTTATCAAATATTTATTTTATTACATATTATACGGTGGTTTTTTGGGGTAAACTTTAGAAGTTTGTCTTGATACTGCACTTTGAATATTTAATTCGTATGCTTCTGGTTTCCTGTTTTTTGTTATTTTACAGGTGGTCTCATCCCAAAAGAAAACTATAAATTATCCAATAACTTTTATCAAGAAAAAGTATTTCTGGTAAACGTATCATAAAAGAGTTTTTCAAATATGTCCAAATTTCTGTAGGTAACTGTAATACTGACCGACGACAATTTCAGTACCTATTGACACTCATAATTTATTTTGTTCTTTAAATAACAAAATATTTTTAAAATAAATCTATCTTTCGCTTCAACGATTTTTGATATGTATCGTTTCATCTAAGCAAATTTACAATTATATCGAGTGCCTAAATAATGTATACACAGTGTCTTCCATATAAAAAGGGTTAGGTTTATAAGATAAAAGTATAAAAAGTAAACTATAGGTATAGGACATCAACACTTAGTATTTAAGATGGAACTCTCACACGAAGTAGTGAAAAAAAATGAGTCAATTTTGAAAAATTTAATTCTGGGGCCAGAAGTACTCAATGTGCCTACTGGAGTCTGTGAAACTTGCAATTTACCAAAAACACTTGATCTCTGACATTGAAAAAAATACAAGGTTACTTAATTTTGCACTTCAAAATATCCATAAGGTGAAAAAAATCAAGAGCGTTACAAAGGTAATACTGAATTAATTAGATTTATGAGATTGTAAGGAAGGGTCAAAGAACTATTAAAAGCAGGAAATAACTTTTATTTATTTTTATAAACATATCAAAATATACAATTAGAGCTATATTTTTATAAATAAATTAATAAATATATATTTATATCTAATTATTTTAAATTATAAAATTAAAGAGAAATAAACAACTGTAGCAACTACTTCGTAGAATAACTTTATATTTTACGTGACTATATAATACTTTCTTTGGGTACAAGTTTATGCAATTCGCAGTACAAGTTGTGAGAATTGCATAAATATAAGCTTCAATTGTTCAGTAAAAGATTTTTTAAAAAATAATATATTTATTTCTTATACCATATAGAGTAACAAAATATTTTCTCATACTGTGGTATACTCATTATCCGCTGTGTGCAGTATCACTATATTGTACTGATATAATAAGACTACTTGACTAATTTGACTTAATACTGAAAGAACCGTAAATCATAATCTTTAATAAATAATAAAAATAAAATATATTGAAATTTTTAATGCCTGTATGTATTGAGTGCAAAACCTTCAGTGCAACCTAATCAGAACTTCAAATTCAATATATTTTCTCAAATAGAACAAACAGAACCAAAGAAACTAGTGAATGAAGAAAATACAACGAAAATATTGGAGGAATTTGGGAGAGATCTGAGAGGAGACTATGTGTATATGAGTTCAAAAATTTACCTCTCAGAACAAACTATAATATGTACCTAATTCTTAAAATAAAACCAGTTTTTTATGTGCATATTATGAGTTACGAAACAGAACTGGTAAGTACTTTATACAAAAAAGTGTCGAAAACCGTTTAGCTTCGGAGTTACTGAGCGTTGAAGTTGAAAGAATCAGAATTTTAAGTTTCAGCCGCAGACCAGTTTCAGTTATATGGGGTCATCATAAAGTGAGGGATAAACTTTAAAGTCTTATATAATTTTAAGAAATCAAGCTAGTGGCAAAAAGTAAATGCAATTTAGTTGGTTCAATAATTGCATTTTACTGTATCTATGGAAAACAAAAGAGTTTTCGTGTCAACTGCTGATATAAGTGGCAAACATAATCATTGGGATTTAGAGAATTGTTTTCAAAATAAAACTCACCTAAATGTAAATTGAAAGGAACGATTTAAACTTTAATAACATGGATCTACAAACAAGAATTGGTTTAGTAAAAAATTTGGTGTTTAGAACACGACCAACAACGCTGGAGGAATTAAAATAATCTGTTAGGGAGCAAATTGCTGCAATTCAACAAAAAATTCTGAATAATGCTATGTACAATTTGGAGGCTGGTGATTGTACAGCAGCAGAAGGCAAAATGGACGAGATATCGAACATTTGGGTTAACCACTATTAGAGATAAGAAATCCCATTGTTTAACCAATTGAATTTCTTTCACATCCTGTTATTTACTTAATTTGTTAAAAATACATAATAAGCTGAAATATATCCCTTATTTTATGATAACCTTGTATATCGAAAACCAATTACGCAACTGTTTTTAAATTTTATACCCTCGGTACTAAATAACCTTTATCACAACGGAAATTTTAGTTTAATACAAAAAGACAGTGGCGTGCAATCATCGTCGAGGACTCCTCATTAAAAACAAATGTTAAAACACCGCAAAAATTAAAGTAATGCAAAATTTGGGATCTCAATAATTTTACAACAAAAAAGGTGATCCCGCTGTAAGTTCATAAAGTCCATCATTTTCAAGAAACACGTGAATGCAATAAGAATTTCTCTCATTGGTCTAAAAGTCTAAAGTATCGTACATTATGGAGCACTGGAGCATTTGTTTTTATCGAAAACGATGCAATTTATGGGCATAAAACAAGGGTACCTTTTTTGTTGTAAAATGGTCGAAGATATAATAAATATGCCATTATATTTATTATGCTTGGGCGCCTGTAGATTTTGTTTTAAACCGAAAATATACGTTGGGATACCTACAGTTCATTACCGACTGTATCATTTGAAAACAATAATTACTATTGTAATTGGTTTCCAAAATATAACTAGACCCATTTTATTTTTTCAACTCCATACGTCCTGTATCTTCGAAACGTGATCATTTTTATCAATAATATTTTAAAAAAATACCCTCTCGTTTTTGTCATATTATAGATATTAACGGTGAAGTTTGACCTATTATTTAGTGAACACCATGTACATAAAAGCATCAAAAAGTTCCCGATACAACTAAAAATTTTGTACCTTTGAAAATTCTAGGTACAAAGCAATTGAAATTTTATAAATTTACGATCATTTTTGGTAAAAGCCGAGGTATAAGCAGAAGTATGATAATAATCTATTCAGGATATTAAAATATTATCAATTATTTTCTTAAGTTGTTCTAACGTAGCTATTAAATTCCTTTTTGACAAATTATAACAACGAGTTATAACAAGCTGCTTACTCGATAGTAATGTTTTAATAAAAAAGCAAGTCATACCAAGCTAGTTAAGCTATAGTTAATTGATAATCACACAAGTCTTAGGGGAGTTTATATACTCATTAGTTTATTTTTTGTTATAATTAATTCCATTACAATTATTGACCTTAACAGTGTTTCATATAAACATATTTTGCAAAGTCTTTAGGTATAAACCTTCATTGATAGCACAAAATAAAAAAGAAAAATCCTAAATCATGCTACACATACCAGACATGAAATGAAATCAGTTCTTTGGCATAAGTTTCAGCTTAAAATAACCAACGTACAATATTCTACACCTATACTCTATAGATTTAGTTCGATGATGTTCAGTATCTTTGTAATCGTGTAATTTAGAGAAATTTCAATTCTTTGGTCAACATTCTTTAGATTGTACATTATAAGATATCTGAAAATCATAATAGGATACTAAACTAAACATTTATTTTTTAATAAAAAAATTGTTTGTTTACATCGTTTACAACTATTTATTTGTGCTTATTGTAGAGATATACAGGGTGTCCAGTTAGTGTTCCCTCGGAAGATTGTACAAAAACGGCTAACTTTATAAAAAAACTTTCTTAACAAAACTTTTAATATGTCATCTTTACTACAACGTAAAATTATTTAGAATTATACAAGTTGTCACAAAAACGAGTTACACAAGAAAGTATAATTTTTTTTAATGGAACACCCTGTATATTTTTTCATTTTTGGATTCTACAGAAAATTCTAAACACATTTCATGTAGGATGTCCTATACCTATCTTCAACTGTTTTTGAAATATTGACAGGTGAATATTGACATTTTTGCAACTTTGACACCCTGTAAAATCTAAGCGGTTTGAGATCAAGCAAAACGGTTTGCACATTCCTATCTTAGCTTTTCATAAGCTATCGTTTGGTACTAATTTCAAATTTATACAGGAATAAAAAATTTTCAAAATTTTCAGAAAATTTTAAATTTTTGGATAATCCTGAAATTAGTACCAAACGATAGCTTATGAAAAGCTAAGATAGGAATGTGCAAACCGTTTTGCTTGATCTCAAACCGCTTAGATTTTACAGGGTGTCAAAGTTGCAAAAATGTCAATATTCACCTGTCAATATTTCAAAAACAGTTGAAGATAGGTATAGGACATCCTACATGAAATGTGTTTAGAATTTTCTGTAGAATCCAAAAATGAAAAAATATACAGGGTGTTCCATTAAAAAAAATTATACTTTCTTGTGTAACTCGTTTTTGTGACAACTTGTATAATTTTAAATAATTTTACGTTGTAGTAAAGATGAAATGTTAAAAGTTTTGTTAAGAAAGTTTTTTTATAAAGTTAGCCGTTTTTGTACAATCTTCCGAGGGAACACTAACTGGACACCCGGTATTGATATTGAAATTTCTTTGTATTAACATCCTGTAGCTAACTCACTTCAAAACAGATATATATATATTAGCTGAAAATTCTAAAGAATATGTATAATAATAAATTATTAGGTACTGTTTAAAGTGATTTACTGAATCTGTAAATTATTATAATCTTATGTAAATTCCAGAAATATGAAAATGTACAAATGAGCTTCGTTAAACTCATATACATAATATGTTTGGTTTGGTATCCCATTAAAGACTGTGTGTTTATAGTAAAAGTGAAATTTTTCTAAATCTAATAAAAATATTGAACAATATCGCACTAAGTAAATGTACACTATAAAGGTATATCTTGCAGACTTGTTAGATACGTACGAGTAACAAAGCATGACGAATGCTTTCACAAAGGAGCTGCTAAAACATATTCACCCTCTTAAATAAAACCCTGTTTTTAAGGCACATCCTTTCGTCCCCCTGCGTAATTACATATGATCCCCCAAGCATAACGTACATTACATTTCATTTACGCATCAAATACGTTCTATAAAAATATATACAGACAGATTCAGCACAAAATCTAGTGTTAGTACATATTACGCAAGGCCACATATCTTCCATGGTAGATAGAGCTATATGAACTGTAAATTAATCAATTTTTCATCAAACTTGTATTGTACATTTATTTTTTTGTCTTTTGATCTAAGATCTCCAAAGTAAAAAGGAATTTATCTCAAATATCGATGTTACGCATTAAAAATCTTATAATTTAGTAATATATTTTATTATAGGTAGGTACATAACTGATTTCAGTTAAGTAGGTACCTACGGAAGCCCGGTGGGGCAATCCGACTTCTGACTTCCTAGTTCTGAGTTCTCACGTCACATCTCGGAATTTATGATTTACTACGTCATAACTCGAAAATTCTTAAACTTACTGCGTCACAGTGTTGCCATTTTAGTACATTTGTACTATTTCTAGTACATTTTCAACAGCAAAGCACAAAAGTACATTTCATCATAAATAGGCCTAATTCTAGTACATTTTTAAATAAGACCAAGGTCATACAAATCGGTCGATGATTCCCCGAAATTTGTTGGAAACGGCAACTTGCCATAATTTAGTTTTAACCAAAGAGGTCATTAGAAATACAACTTGTTGGAAGTGGCAAACTCCAGCGGAATTAAGTAATTAATTTTATTAAAAAATATAAAAAATAATATATTATAGGTTAGTTTCCGTTTATTTTTATATTTGTTTTTTTTTCGTATATATTTTATGCTATAAGTATAAAAAGAATGTTAGGAAAATGATAGTTTTCTGTTTGATTTTTTGGAATATGGGTATTATAAAATATATTGTATCATTTATATATACCAAAGATATTTTTAAAAATAATTGCTTTTTGTTTTTTTTTGTTTTTATATTTATAGAAAATAATAGTATTAATATTTAATTTTCACTTATAATATTTCAATATTCAGAAATTCAGACATCGGCGTTAGTAACTAGTAAGCAAGAATTAAGAATTTCCTAGTTGTGACGTATAAAATCGGAATTCGGATTTCTGCCGCAGTAGAAATTTTCGAGTTATGACGTAGTAAATCAGAAATTCCGAGATGTGACGTCAAAACTCGGAACTCGGAACTCAGAAGTCGGATTGCCCCACCGGGCTTCCGTAGGTACCATCTAAATAGTCATCTTTAAATCTTAAGTTTAAGGCCAGTGACACAACGGATGAAAAACTGTCATGAAACTCTTGAGATGGTGTAGACTATGCAGAAAAACTTTATGTACAAAACAGAAATTGCTTTGTTTACAAATTTCACGCAACAGAACATGCTCGGTTTCATACTTCTTTTTTCGCATACGGTGATAAGTTTTTTTATTTGTAAAAACAGCGAAGCAATACGAATTATTTCAGTAATATATTTTGACCAAGAAAAAGAAAGTTTCATGTAATTTAATTCAGCAACAAGTTTCATGAATTTTGAATAATCTACGATAAAAATAAACACTGAAGTATTAAAAACGACACATGTATTATGGCTTGTCATTACTGTGCACATAAAACGACGTATCCACATCAATTGGTTACCTACTTCACAGGACAAATTTATGTTGGCTTTTCTACGAAATCCAATCATGATTAGAAAATAACAAGTAAAAATGAAGTATAACATTGCATTGTATTTGTACAATATTGGGCACCGTGTATAATTTTTTATACTCGTATATATGGTATAGAGTGGATTATTCTCCATGAAATTTCTCGAATCTTGGTTTCAGTTAATTTGATAGACAGAACATTTTCGGAGCACGTTCTTGCCAATTTTTTTAAACATATTCAACTTGTAGACATAGGACTCATATCTCGCTTCATTTAGCATAAAATGGAATAGTGATATACATTTTTTTATTTATCCGATTTTTTTAGAGCTATAAAGCAAACTTTTAATGGTATTAAACACACCATTTAAACTATAAGTTGAAAATATATATAATTTGATATAGTTCATTTGATTTGATTGATATATAAAAATGGTATATAAAAATACCAAAAAAAAAATATGTATTGCAAATATGTAGTACTTAAATTACTTCACAATATTACTAAACAAGTTTGCCAACATAAAAATCATGTGGACGGTTCCAGTGAACAGATTTAACAACGCATATATAGGTATATTTCCAATAGCAAAATTTTTCTGGTATAGTAAACATTAAACTTAAATGGATCAATAATTATTATAAAAAATAATTTTGCGTAGAAAATAAACAAGGAAAACTTATTTACAAAGGCTTATACTAAGTGTTCTAATTTCATCTAACGAAACTTACTAAGAAACAGCAAAAATGACTTTTTAAGTAGGTATATATAAAAAACTTTAAAAGAAATTGTTGTTTCATAATATTAATACAATGTCTTAATTCATTAATCAATTATGGAGAGATGCATTTAAAAATAGTTATAAAATAATAAAACCTGTAAAATATTATATCCGACCATTTTTTAGTATATAAAATTTTCAGATATTCAGGATTTCCATGAAAAAATAATACCTAAGTTTCATTTATAGCTTGGTAAAAGTAGGTATAAATAGAAAATGGATATCACCATTAGATTCTACGTTCAAATTTAATAAAATATAGGTCTTTCCTGTATATTTTCAAATAGATAACCTACATAGAAACGTCAAATATAATACCTACCGGTTTCAAATACGAGATGGCGGCCATCGAATTTTCGTTTTTAAAGCTGAATTTGTCAAAAAGAAAATGAAAATGATCGTGGTATCATCAGTTTTCTCCTAAACTTGGTTACAGTTGCAATGAAAATGTTTCTTTTCTGTATTATATTTAGTGCTCATTTTCTATCAGATATGAGTAAATAAACTAAAAGTCAAAGGAATTGCAGTTGTATCCAATATTTATATAACCGAATAACAAAATTATATTTCAGCAGCCAATATAACTTACACCAAAGGCACCAATATTGATCTACTTACTGAGTATATCCATACTAGTCCTTCTGGTGCTTTTCAAATTATGATTCGATTTCTCTTGTCAAAGTTTGATGCAAAAAGAAAAATTTATAAACCAAACTTATTATATATACTATAAGATGACTATTTGACACCACCAATTCCTTTTTACCTTGACAATCACATATACAGCTTAGGTACAAGTTCATACAGTGAATCCCTCAGCACAATGTTGAACCCTGTTGTCAGGGGGCGGGTACTTGCAGCAATAACTGGACACTACTCCTGTTACGGCTAGCACCAAGGATAAAATGGAAATCCCACATACAGCGCCGGAAGTCACGTCCGCCAGCGGAGTTCCAGGCCTGGGCTGCATCACTAACAGCACCAGCAGCCCAATACAAGTCAGCAGACTGAATACGCTCAGCACTAGGTAGCCTGTAAGTACATATTTATATAGTATGTCTCACAAACAACTACGGATGAATATTCAGATGCAAAAAGTATTTGATATTAATTAAAAAATAATAAAAATTAAAATACATTTTAAAATTCAATACTAAAATACAACGTAATCTATTTTTTCGAATACTATTTTTTCTACTATTTTATGGTAGCAGTAATTTTCCAAGCACTTTCAAAAAAAAATTCGTATACATTTTGTATATTTTCGTTGCGAAAATATCTGGATATACCAGTTTTAATCATCTCCAGATTAAAACTGAATATACCAATTTTCAAAACTACATCAGTGTTAAACAAAATAAAGACGAAGATGCATACATGTTGAAATTAGCACTAAATATTTTGTTATCTTACTTGTGCTTCCAAAACCCATGCATCCAACATTTTTTCACAAAATATTCACAAAGGACTAAATTTAGATTAAGTTATTTTTTAATCTACTTTTTTGAAATGTAGCTTTGTCTAAATGTAATATTAGGTATAAGGCAAGACCACATAATTTGAATTTATTGCAAGGTATTATTAAAGCTTGAAATAAACTAATTTGTTAGATACCAGCAATACTTTTTCAGTTTACTGTGTACTGTATTTTGTAAACAACTACATGGAGAATATAAATACAATATAAATGTAAAAGAAACTAAAATAATGTAATCACAAATTTGTTACTAATTAATAAGTAAGTACATTCAGTATAATAAGAGACTTATACATCTATAATATAGACTTGGTTAAACAATAAGTAATGACTGTAATGAGTAATACTAAAATAAAAAAGAAACGCAGATCTGAACTAAACACTTGTATGAACAATATCTGTCTTTTACAATACAAAACTTTTATTTGTTGGCTATTAAGTGAAATAAAAACATTAGACAAAACTTTCTTACCTGAAATATAATTTCTATTCGGCAGCCAGTACACATTCCTCGTCCTGAATCCTAACAGTCCTAAAATCAGGCACGTGAATCCAGCCACAAGTCCAAAGTCCAAGAAATATAGCCGGCCCATTATCGAAATCATATAAAAACATAGTCCAGAAGTTACGGAGCCGCAAAGCAACATCATAACAGCAGCTACAGTCAGAGTGGACCGTACTGATTTATTTCCGATACTCAGATTCATCCACGACTCAGATTTATTCGAATAAGTGGTCTCGCTGTAAATTGAATGAATAGGACTGGAACACATAGGGGCGATAATAGCCGTATGCCTCTTGTCTTGTTGGACCAATTGCCTGGTCCCCAGGGCGTAGTTGAGCTTCTGCTGAGCTCTTGGCGTGTGACTCCTGCTTTTCGGAGGGGAATTACCAGGTGTTTGAAATGCCTCTTTAGGAATGGGAGACATGGAGGAAGGTACAACCTTCCTTTCGCTTTGTGGTGACAGCATTTTTTTAGGAGTGATATTTCTGGAAGTAGCGTGATTCTTCTTTGGTGTCGATAAGAGCTCGTGGAGCTTTTGCGTGGCAATCGGATTGCCCATACGTTGTGGTTGCTGTGGTTGTTGGATGTATTCATATCTACTAACAGCCATCGAAGATTTTGGCGGAGATTGAATATATTCATACTTACTGGGACTCTGGTGCACTCTGGCTTGTTTAGAAGAATCTTGTATATATTCATAGCGGCTTTTATTTTGCGACACTATAATTGCTTTTTGAGGTAATACTGACTGATTTTGTGGAACTATTATTGTGTTGAGATTTTCAACTGGAACTAGGGCATACCTTCCATTTCTGGTAGTCGTCAATGCGGTCTCCTCTTCTGTTTGTATAACGGCATATCTATGTACTCTTCCAGGATGGATCTCCACTTCTTCCTGCGTGTGATGTTTTTTGGGTGGCGAAGAATATCTACTATCCTGCTCTTGCATAGGTATGTATTCATATCTATGATTCTGGTTCTTACTAGGTTTGCTTTCGATAGGTTTTGCGTCATAATTAATCTGTTGGGGTACTTCATACCTACGACCTTGTCTGATCTCCTCCTTTGGGGGTGTAGCATATCTGCTTCCATGTCTTTTATCGTCACTCTGGGGCACTTGGATATATTTCCGTCCATCGTTGTTTTGCGCCACAATGACGAATTTCTTCTCTTTTATATATCCTTGGTCGTCTACCAGTACTTCTTCGTAAAATTCTTGTTCCTGTACTCCATCTTCATCTATTACACATTTTTTACCGTCATCACTCACTGAACTGTCTAACACGCGATGAGTTGTTTGAGCACCCACTGGAGAGTGCCTGATGCCTTGGGGACTCAGGGATTGTGGAGGGCGCCCATTATAAAATTCACTCTGCTGGCAAAAAGCCGGATTGCTGTAAAAGTTCTGTCTAGTAGCCATGGCTAACTACCATTAGATTCGTCACATTAAGCACAGTATTCTTCTGTTTTTCGACAACTCGCGGCATAGAAAGTCGGTTAAAATTCGGCGCCGGTATCTCTAAGAGCCGTTAGTGTCACCGACGACAAAGTCTAACAGCGACTGGTGGTTAGTCAGAGCGTAACGGTAGCTAGGGGCCGTACAGCTGCATATGCCCAACGTCATGTGTGTGCATGGGGTAGATTGCATGAGCGCGCCAAGAGGTTTTTCCGTTAGATAAAATTCTCATTTGTAAGAAAATAGTTGCATTGCACAGAAGCTAATGAAATATAACAATAAATAGATACCTAAATTAAACAAACGAGTAATAATTTCACAGTACTACAAAATCATTGTATTTTCCACGAATTGAAAATTTTAAACGGATATTTTATTTTACTGACTTGTTTGATTTTATGTGCAGATCAATACAGCAAAAAATATGTTAATTATTAAGACAATAAGAGGGATTCCATTTTACGTGTACCATACAGTCTCATCAGTACATATACAGAGCCTCCATCTGTAGCTTACACTTCCTACTTTTTACATTTTCTTCAACATTTTGATAGTAATATTATTATTATTATCAGCACTCAATAACTTACATAATTTTATACAATATCACTTACATCGCTTTTAAACAGCACTGTTTTAATTATATAAGAAATACGACGAAGGGGAATAAAAAAGTTCAAATATAAGAAATATGGATGTATGTACATTTAATTTAAGGGTCCATTCTCTGTAGATTTGACAAGCATGAATGTTGGGTCGGATTGAGAGAATGGGTGGCCGATGGGTGGAGACTTATATATTCCAACTATCGAATAATTAAGATTTCGGAGGTGCACGTAAAGCTGAAGTAAAAAGGCACATGGAAATAAAGTTAGCCCTCATTGCAAGGGTACCGGATTTGTCTTATAATTGCAACAAAATTTCTTTTTAATGTTATAAATTATATATCACCGGAAAGATCAAAAGATAAACTAGATCCCTATAGTAGCAAATTTTTTTTAATACATGTATTTTAGAGAAAATAATTTTTGAAAATACGCTATTTTAGTACAAGATTGTTTGCCTGGAATTTTAAAAATAAAAAGAAATACCAAAAATTACTACTATAGGGACTTAGATTAAAGTCTTATCTTTCAATACTTTTTCACTAAAAGTCGCTATCTTTTATAGTTTTTTTATAATTAGACACGAGCCGAACTCCGATTTAGGGCTTATTTCGACCTAGTGAATGGACTCTTAATTTCTACATTCAGGTAAGTTTTTAAGTGAAAAGGTACATACAAGAATATACAGGCAATTGAAAAAAATTAGGACCTGTGGGACCATACGAAGTTCCTATGAACATCCATCCGAAAATGATTAGTTCCGAGATACAGGTTGTTGAAAGTGCAACTTCAAAAACACTTATCTGCTAAGTACAATCTTAAAACATAACTCAATTCAAAGAAACTTAGTGTGGATGGTTTCCAGCAATCAAGCGGATTATTTTTTATTAAGTACAGAAATATAGATACAGGAGAGGTTTGTATGAATAACCAATAAAAAGTATGTCTCTAGATGAGTACCTAAGAACAGAGCATTAGAATACACTCGAAAGTACTTCTTTCTCATTTAGATAATATTAACTGTTTTGCTGTATGTGGTTCATATGTTCTTCCTGATTTTTCTTTATCTCCTAGGAAATACTTGAGAAAACACGAAACACAAGAGATGGATATAAGGTTAAATGGCCTGTTGGACCTCTTGATCTAAACATGTTGGACTCCTTTCTTTGTGGTTGCCTGAAAAATCTCGTACATGAGAAACCAACTCAATATGCAAGGGGAACATTTTGAACACCTCCATATATGAGAACAATGAGAATATAAAGAAAAAGGGAACATTCCTGATTTCATGGACGTGTCATTAATTTGGTGTACATTTTTTTTATGAAAATCTAGTGAAATGTAAAGAAAATATCTGTGGGTAAAATGTTTGTTTCCAGAAAGGCTGGAAAGGCATAATATATCTACGTCAGATTGTATATTTTATTGCCAAAACTTACTAGCCGATGCTATGTCTGATTAAGTAGTTTACTAAGTATAAAGTAAAACAAATCCCATTAACAAAATATGTTACGCCTATGGACAGCACGAACCAACGTCGACGTACACAAAGAATTACGCATTTTAATACTTCCCGCGTATACACAAACCATTTCCATTAACCTATAGACTCCCTTCAATAATACTCCCGATGCATTGTTCAATTCGCTGTACCCTACGTCGTTAAAATAAATATAGATTTATCAGTCAGTTGCAAGTAATATACGATTGTTTATGTCCCTCATTGATGGTACAGTCTTGTAAGAATTAATTAATTTATATGAACACATACGGCTTGGCTTTTTAGCAGCAAAGGATGTAACGGTTGACTGAGGGCTTTAACAAGTCGCGAATATGTATGGAATCGAGACTTTTTGATACACCGTATTGCTTTACAAAAAAAGACAAATCTTGTTAATTTTTCCATGTGGAAGTAGTAAACAAGTAGCCACATGTAATGTCCAATTTCGTTCGTAAATCTGGAGAAATTCTGATGACTAAAAACTCGATTCCATTCAGATGCGCGTCGTATCAAATTTTTCTACCTATAAATGATATGATTACCACCAAAAACAATTGATGAAACAGTAAACCGATTAATTATTACAATGTAATTTATATATTTAATTGTAATCAACTAAAATGAAAAAATGATACACCTGAAAATGCAAAGTGGGATTTTTTAATAAATTGTGGATCCGTCAATATGTATCCGAATATTTTTGAAACTAATTAAGATACTAATGATTTTACAAAGAAAACTCAAGTAGGTATTGGGTTACTAGGATTTTTAGCTATAATTTGAATTTCATAGTTTTTTATTTATCCTTAATATAGATAATTCGTTATTCAGTTTAATAAACAACATCATAAAAATAAATCCAATTTTTCTTTATTGAAACAAAATTTATTGGTAGGTATTGTATTAAAGATTAGAAATAATCCTTTAATTATAATTATAATATTTTATAAATCGACATCAAACTTACTTGGAACAATTTAGCAATCGTTGAATCTACTTGGACGAGTACACTCGTATAATTAAGAACGAACTTCTTACAAGTAAATAACTAGTTTATTCTTACAATTTTGAGATTTATTTACAGAGAACTGTTTTTGGTCTCGAGAGTCAAAGATTGTGATTGATGTGATATGATTGATGACATAATGTGATTTCAACGAGACTTACTAGTACAGTCTCAAAATTCAAGACAAAAGGATACATCATATTTTGACATAGTTATAATATTTTTAATAGTTGATAATTATATTATGCAGAAGGACTATCTTATGTTATTATTTCGGGAAAAGAATAATTTCAAAAATAGTATTTACAATATCCCTATATGTCCTTATCAATAATTATTATCATAAATTTACGTTAGTATTGATGCGATCAGCTGTTTGTGAGCAGATGGTAGCTAATTCCGAAGATAATGTGTAACCAAAAGTTGGAATAACACGTGCCACATTAGTCACTCAAACTTAATAGATATAGCCTATTGACTCATTTCTTGTCCTACAGGATCTTGTCATATGGGAATGGTAAATATTATAGGGTGCACCGATAAATTGTAATGTATTTACATTTATTCTGAAATTTTCAGAAAGATTATGCCCGCAACTGCCCAATACTACTAATGAAAAGCTTAAATTAATCACCTTGTAGATGATTAAGTACTTAATTTTATAATGAGGGAAGCTATGTGTTTAATATGTCTTAAATAATTAATTAGTTTTGTAATAAAACTAAAGAAAATTGTAATACATAACAAACATTTTAATATATCCTAGACAATGAAGATTCATTACTGATTATACAATATAACTTAAATGTTTATTAAGAATTAACTCTGATATGCTGGCAGAGTAGCAGATGACAGCAGTTGAAAAAGAAAACGTACTTTTTAAATGAAGATACAATTATTCGTAACAATAACTTTTACCTCAATTAAAAACTTTTTAACTATATCTCTTCTATCTATAGTTTTCTAGCCCCAATAATAAAGGCTTGAGATTACTATACACTAAAACTTTAAATACTATTAGCTACAAAAGCAAAGATTTATAGTGAAGTTTTTAAACTTCTCACATCTTGCTTCAGGACAAGACATAAAAAATACGTCTATCCATTGGACACAAAAGACGTCATATTTGGCGAGTGCTGCAAAATATATTGAAAATTTAAATTTTGTCTGATATATCCCAAGTTTTCAGTTTGAAGTGTTAGGCATATGTCATATACTATTTATTCCAATATCGTACTTGTTTCGATACGACACAGAACACAAGATGAAAATAACCGTGTCTTTTGCATTATTTGCAACTTTATGAAAAACATATTTCATCAAAAATAGCAATAACCGTATTCATTGACTGTTTCCCTGTATATTGGATGACTATTTATAGAATTATAGTTACCATCTGATCCTAAGAGCAGGGCACGTGCCAAAAGGAAGCAGCTGTTGCTGTTAGTAAAATAGGTACCCACCTTTTAATCTTCCCTAAACTTATCTGTGGCTTTGAAAAATGAAATTTGGTGGCAATCATATCGATATACCGAACGAAAATATGTAGTAAAGCTCAAATTAGGATTTTATAGAACTTAAAGCTTTTTTAGAAACATTCCCCTTACATTATTTAACTAGGTTTTCGTATATTATTCAAAATTCAGCATTGTGATTTGATAGGTCGCTACCTTAGAATTATAAGGTTCTAATTAACAATCATATGTTTTTTAGAAAATGGCATTTGAAAATTAAATGCCCTTAACATAAAAACTTGAGCGGCCGGGGGTCTAATACTTGCTAGACTTTTTTTGAGACATTTCTGATAACTGTTTCTACCATTTTTATATCTCTTAATATCAAATTTATCATAATATAACACATTTTGTACAAGGTAGAACCTTGTTGATAAATTGTTTAGCAATTTTTTTAACAACAAGGTTCTATCTGACAAATCTTTTTGTTACACAGTTCTATCTGCAGCTTTTCATGTAGGGATTGTAGGGTAATAATACACAAAAAACGACCAAAAAAAATACTAAAAGTGTAATTTTTGTAACAAAATAGGCATATTTTCTAAGGAATATTCATTATAATTGTTTATATCGTATATTATATTCTTATTTATTTCTTCTTCTTTGACACTCCAACCTTTTTCCCCCTCTGGTTCCGCTTTTTTCTTTTCTGCCTCTCTGCAACATTTGGAATTAAACTGGTTGCCTGAATCTCTGTATTGTTTTCGAAAAAAGATGTTTTATATATTAAGCCATTTATAACTATACTTATTTAATTATTAAACTTTACCTTGAATTCCAAACAAAACTTTATAGTATTCTCTGTCCTGTAGCCCCATATAAGGCAACATTTTTATAAAATATTCTCTTTTGTCTTTTTTGTTTTCATTCCTATCAGATAGTTATATTGGAGTGTTCGAGAAATCAGTAGCAGATCGTCTTGATCTTACACAGGCTCCTTCAAATTCTGCTGTCTCGAACAATCGTATGTACTCTACTGTGGATAGATCAGCTCTTTGAAATCGTAGGGAATTTAAAGAAGCAAAAGGCACTATTTTGAAGTTCATTTTTTTGGCACAGTCTTTAAACAGGCAGAGGCATTAAAACCTATTGACACGCACAATAAAACCAATATTACCTCAGTTTTATACTCAATTCTTCGGGTGTTACATTTAAATACTCAACTATAATTACTTTTTCCGAAGGCTCATTATTTGTGCTTTCGGTTTCTTCCATATTTTATAGGTATTAATAATTACTTTTACTACCTCACAGTCCTCACACTTTTAATTATTACTGTCTGTCTAATGCAGTCTGACAGTTGAAAGGAAAAATGTAACCTACAAACTTTGAATTATGAAAGAAATAAGGTTCTATCTACACTGCGCTCCCAACATTTTTGCCAAAAGAGTTCTAACTACACTCATACAACCTTGTTTCAGAAAAGCTGCTTAAATAGTTAGACAGATAGAACCCTGTTTGTAATATATCTCACTGATTATTCGCTAGATGGCAGAAAAGTTAATATTAGATGATAAAATAAGGCAGATAGAACCTTATTATATCAATATCTCTAAAAATGAAAAAATGTTACTTAGAACCCTGTAATTCTAAGGTAGCGAGGTAATGTCGTTGAGTGACAAATTTGTCACTCAACTTTAATGTATAACGAATGAATTTTATTCTTTTTCTGTGCAGATTCCCCCATTTTTTATGGTAACTATTTAAGTAACGGTTTAAATCTGGCGTATTTTTGTAGAAAAATCACTAATATCACCACATTGTATAAATAAAGTTAAAAAAATTATAAAGTACAAATCTATAAGTGCCAGTTAATTGTTTTTTCCATCATTAATTAAATGCACCATTCTTACATTTTGATTTGCTGCCTCTTCAATACCTTCAATAGAATGGATACTTATCGTAGATCGAATAATATAGTAGGGGGTCCAAGGCTCTGAAAAATGAAATGACCCATGACGGTAAGGTAAATGATTTTTGATTTCACTTAGGGATAGAGGGTCCCTAGGGGCATAAGAAATGACTTGTTGGACTTTTGTTGGCTCTTGCACAACTTCTTAAATAGCAAAAAAAGAGGGCGGAGCCATGTTTAAAAAATAAGTGCTTTTGAACGTTTACACCTTTCTAAAAAAATAACTATTTGAGATATTCACATGATTTTTTATATGTGAATACTTGAGACATGAGCGCTTCTGCCTGTGCTAATAGAATTTCAAAATATTTCTCTGTTTTTTTTTAACAATGGCTAAAGTCGAAGTTACGAAATTTATGTATCGAAAATTTCAACATGCGGGCAACTATATTAAATTTTCAAAATTTGCACATACTATATGTGAACGAAATGTGGTATAAGGCTTGAAAAAGTTTTTAGAAAAAAAATCAGTTCCCTACCTTATCTAGTTTTCGAGTTAATAATTTTTAAAGCAGAGCGTTGTTTACACTCGCGCCTGACCCGTGCCATTCCATTTACTGTGGTGCGCGCTACCATCTAATCCAATATATCGGAATATTAGTCCAGACTATAAAATTGCGAAATAATTACATTCTCATAGTTTGTGACTATTGTTATTATATATTAGTTTATCAGTGTTTTATCTATTAGTGTATTGTTATTTATTTTAATTGAAACTCACCTTTGACAGGAATTACAATGTGTCCCTTGTCGGGTATCGCATTACTGCCGTATTTTAGCCCTTAAAACAATAGTTAGGAAAAGCTGTATACATGTGCAAGCAACAGAACACTAACTATAGGCACATTTTTTATCATATTTTAGTTTGCAATTGCACTTTTTTATTTTTTTAAGATCCGGCCATGGGTTTTTTGACATCATTTTTGGGATTATTTGATGATTAATATCCACGACATATCCAGTCGTGGATATTAGTTTTTGGGTAAATTGAGAACCGGATCAGTAGACTGTTTGTAGACTAAAGTTTGCTATACAACGTGCGTTTTACACGGAGTAAAAAGTATCTCCAGTAAGAGGTAGAGGACGTAAGTCACCCCCAGTAATTGAAAATAAATGTTAAGCATCCACCTCCAGTATGTTTTGACGTTAAAAAAATTAATCATAATGTGTGGTACCTGAAATCCGTAGCTATCATATCAATGGGACGATCTCAAAACCCTGAAATTTCTTCAGTAACCAAAAATCTTGAATTTCTTTGGCTTTAGCATAAATGGTATTCTGATTTTCTTGGGTGGAAATCAAGAAAACCTCACGTTTTCCTTTTTTATCTCTATCTTTAAGGCATGGAAAACATACTTTTTAAAATCCACTGGCTGACTGTTACTACGACTTGATTTTTGTTCATTAAGGAAATTTTTATCGTCGGATTTCGCATCAATTAGTGCAAGACTCTTTTTGTGAGTATATTCAGACCAACACTTCTGATGATGCAGTAGTCTTTTATTAATAAAATTGTTGTAAATAATATTTTCTAATAGTCTATAAGCATTGCCTTTTCTAATAAAAATAGCAATTTTAAAGTTGCAAATCCCCGTTCGCCAAGTTCATTTAAAGATTGAGAAGACACTTTTGGCATGTGATACATTTCTTTTAGATCTAAAGCCTCAGCCATTTAAAATTTTTTTCATTAACTTCCTTTCAATTTATAAAAAACGTGCTGAAATTCACAAATTTCAATACAACACATATATTATTCGCAACAATTTTATTAATAAAAGACTATTGTATCATCGGAAGTGTTGGTCTGAATATACTCACAAAGAGAGTCTTGCACTAATTGATGCGAAATACGCCGATCCCTAATGAACAAAAATCAAGTCGTAGTAACAGTCAGCCACTGGAATTTAAAAAAGTATGCTTTCTATGCCTTAAAGATAGAGATAAAACAGGAAAACGTGAGGTTTTCTTGATTTCCACCCAAGAAAACCAGAATGCCATTTATGCTAAAGCCAAAGAAATTCAAGATTTTCAGTTACTGAGAAATTTCAGTGTTTTGAAGATCGTCCCCTTGATACGATAGCTGCGGATTTCAGGTACCACACATTATGATTAATTTTTTTAACGTCAAAACATACTGGAGGTGGATGCTTAACATTTATTTTCAATTACTTGGGGTGACTTACGTCCTCTACCTTTTACTGGAGATACCTTTTTACTCCGTGTAAAACGCACGTTGTATAGCAAATCAGTAGACTGTCTACAAACAGTCTACTGATCCTGTTCTCAATTTACCCAAAAACTTTGGATATGTGGTGGATATTAATCATCAAATAATCCTAAAAATGATGTCAAAAAACCCATGACCGGATCTTAAAAAAATAAAAAAGTGCAATTGCAAACTAAAATGTGATAAAAAATGTGCCTATAGTTAGTGTTCTGTTGCTTGCACATGTATACAGCTTTTCCTAACTATTGTTTTAAGGGCTAAAATACGGCAGTAATGCGATACCCGACAAGGGACACATTGTAATTCCTGTCAAAGGTGAATTTCAATTAAAATAAATAACAATACACTAATAGATAAAACACTGATAAACTAATATATAATAACAATTGTCACAAACTATGAGAATGTAATTATTTCGCAATTTTATAGTCTGGCCTAATATTCCGATATATTGGATTAGATGGTAGCGCGCACCACAGTAAATGGAATGGCACGGGTCAGGCGTGAGTGTAAACAACACTCTGCTTTAAAAATTATTAACTCGAAAACTAGATAAGGTAGGGAACTGATTTTTTTTCTAAAAACTTTTTCAAGCCTTAGACCACATTTCGTTCACATATAGTATGTGCAAATTTTGAAAATTTAATATAGTTGCCCGCATGTTGAAATTTTCGATACATAAATTTCGTAACTACGACTTTAGCCATTGTTTAAAAAAAAACAGAGAAATATTTTCAAATTCTATTAGCACAGGCAGAAGCGCTCATGTCTCAAGTATTCACATATGAAAAATCATATGAATATCTCAAATAGTTATTTTTTTAGAAAGGTGTAAACGTTCAAAATCACTTATTTTTTAAACACGGCTCCGCCCTCTTTTTTTGCTATTTAAGAAGTTGTGCAAGAGCCAACAAAAGTCCAACAAGTCATTTCTTATGCCCCTAGGGACCCTCTATCAATGGGTGAAGTCAAAAATTATTTACCTTGCCGTCATGGGTTACTTGCCGATTTTGAGGGATTTTGGACGCCTGGACCCCCGACTAATATTTATGAAACGGGTAATGTGAAATATTGAAATAACACTTTTTATATTTTGATACCTAGCACCATACTTGATGAGTATGTTAGAATTCTAGTACTTGTGCTAGCTGGCTTAATGGCAAAAAAAATGTTAATTCTTAATAGGCCATATAACTGTAGGTTGTTATAGGTGTGTGTACTGTGTACCTATATGTATATAGGTAATTAGGGCCTGAAGCTCTGTCGTAGATGTAGGCGGAGTAAACAAAAAGGTTACTTTCAGGGATTATATGCAACGACTTTACAAAGAGGATTGGGTGTAAGATAAAAGACAAAACTTTCACCTTCCAATTGTGGAAATTCATTGCGATATATTGTAGGTGGCCATACATCTAGGTAGAGACATCTTATATGTATTATGTAGCAAAACACTAAACTTTTTTTTTGCTGTTTGGAAATACAGCAAAGAAAGAAAAAATCTTTTCTTTCTTATGTTTTAATTTTTGAAATATAGAGTTGAAGATAATTGAAGATTTTTCATTTAACCCATTTCCGATTTCCTAGATAACAGTATGAAATTGGGTATTACTACTTACAGAAAATAGTATGCTGTGCTCATAGAATTTTACTAAATCTTAGTCGAACTACTATACTTTTTTATTTCTATCGTAGCAGTGACTATATCGTAGTCACATTAGGTACACTAGTATTATGTATATCTGTTACCTTCTGCTAGTAACACTTCTCAAATTTACTAAAACTTTTCAGCACAGTCCAATATCTTTATAATGTTCTATCTCCATAAGATCGTGTTATCTACATAATAAATGCGGACCAAAATTCTGGACAGTTCCAAATTATAAATTAAAACCGTATATTGCAGATAAATGAAGGTTATAAAATTATTTCTAGAATTACTGCTATTGGTACTATACAACACCTGAACAAATAATAGAGAAAACATGACAATTTTGTGTTTACATCTATATTAATGCATATAGGGAGTAGATATGTTAAACCAATTTATAAAATTTGCTAAGCATCTTGTGTAATCTTATCTATTTCCACGGAAAGGTTATATTAAAAAAAATATACGTAGTTATATAATATCCATGTCGGAAGACAGGAATAATCTTTTAGACCAGGAGTTAGTGACAGATTTTTTGTTGTGATTTTAGTCAGTATCCCGTTTAGAGGGTATTATAATGCGTATATTCTCATTACGAAAGTGATTGAATCAAAAACTCATCTACATATAGAAAAGGAGTTTTCATTTGTGCGTGTGCCCGTGGGCATACGCAAACGGTATGTCATCTTGTTTTCAGCAGTTTTATAACAAAAAGTTGTATCATTGGCAGCCTGTTCGGAAAAGCGGAAAATTCTTTATTCAATGCAAGTTTACGTGGCCTGGCCATGACAGCTCTTTGGACTCGCGCTAACTGTATGCCAGTGGTTTTCCGAGGAACTTTTTGCGTTGAACTTCATTTTAAAATTCGTGGCAGCATGACTAAAATCGTACTAAAACGCATAATTTGCGAAAAAAAAAATTAAATTCACTTTTCTACGTGAAGAACCCGAGATGACGACACGATGATTAATTCCTTTTCGTTATGAGAATATACGTATTATAATACTCTGAAAGGCACCTACTGATTAAAATCACAACCAAAAATCTGTCACTAACTGCCGGTCTATTTTGGTAATAATAATAATAATAAACAGAAATATGCATATTTAGAAGCAGTATTTAATGGATTTAAATTAATGAACATGGACTCTAAATATATAAAAAAATGTACTGTATAAACACGTGCAATCTGCAGTGTGGAGCTTGACTCTTTGGACTGATATCACAAATGCAAATTACAACTGGGATTGAAATCCCAGGGACCACTACTAAAAAAACTTTTGAACATAAACAATGATCTTATAGAAGCAGTATTTTAATGGATTTAATTATGAATGAACATCGACCCTAAGTGACGTAGAACTAATTCTCAGATTAGCCATGTGAGTTATGGAATGGGTGGGGTGCTCACATATCAGATAATGCTAATTTTGCAGATATCATGATGAGTCTGAGTTCAAATAAGGGAAATATATAAAAAATGTAATATATAAACACGTGCAATCTGCAGTGTGGGGTGCTCGACTCTTTGGACTGATTGAAATCCCAGAGACCACTACTAAAAAAAACTTTTGAACATAAGCAATGATCTTATTATCAATTATCAGAATAGAATATAATGTTCTATTGACAGCATCCAGCATCCCAGCCAGTGGCAGGTGGTGACAGCCTGCAACTGCAACTATTGCAACTAGAAGATTTTTATGCTTTATTTAATTTCACCGGGACAGCGCGTACGCAGTCCCGACTACCAAAAATTACGCGCCCGAGTTATCCGCATTAGGGATAATCGCAGGGGTCAGCCCAACCGTAGTGCAATGGAAGGGCCTCACCCTGGGGGAACCGCCTTGTTGATCACGGTAACCCCTACGCCAGGTAAGTATGCTCTTCTGGGGTTGCAAAACAAAGCTTGAGTGATTCAGATCATTTTATGTCTGTGTATTATATAAGTGTCATCTAGTGGTGGGCTTTAACATTAACTCGTTCTGACATTTTACTCTTCAAATTATTAAGTATTACGTATTACCACCCCCATATTGTGTTATCGGGTGGAGGGTAATAATCTAACAAAATGTCCTAGCGTTATCCTAGAATTCTACGATGCTAAAAAAAGAAGTAAAACCACAATTAAGTGAAAATAACGAAGCAGTGGTTCAAGTTATACAGACCTTAATACGAATGTGTGTTACAGGTTGCATACATCTGATTTAGATACAGCGACTCAGCACATCTAAATAAATTTCTTTGGTGATACCTTACACTCTTATCCAAGTAGATATACATTTTCAACTTAATCTGATTTAGTGATTTTATAAATTAATAAGATTTGAAAATACATGTTTGGGGCTTTTGAGACAGTCAGCCAGAAATTGTTGCTAATAATAGTAAGTACAGACTCCATGTTGTCAATTCTAGCAAACTTGAAGGGGGTTGGAACCTTTGGTGTGAAGGGAACCTTTGGTGTGGTGTTTCACATAACACCAAAACACTATACTGCACTCGACGCGCGTTTCACCAACCATGTTGGCATCATCTGGAGATGATTAAATCTCAGTTTTAATCATCTCCAGTTGATACCAACAGGAGTCTTTTAATTCCTCCAGCGTTGTTGGTCGTGTTCTAAATACCAAATTTTTTACTAAACCAATTCTTATTTGTAGATCCATGTTATTAAAATTTAAATCGTTTCAATTTACGTTTACGTGAGTTTTATTTTGAGAACAATTCTCTAAATCGCAATGATGACGTTTGACAATTGTATCAGCAGTTGACACGACAACTCTTTTGTTTTCCATAGATACAGTAAAATCTAATTATTGCAGTAACAAGGTTCCATTTACTTTTTGCTACTAGCTTCATTTCTTAAAATTATATAAGACTTTAAAGTATACCCCTTACTTTATGTTGACCCCCATATATACAAGCTGCTTGTATCGCTTTTACAAAAGCAATTAGTAAGACTAACAAAAATGGTGGAGAAAGCAATCACATAGTATAGTTTGGTAAAAGAAAATTAAATAAATATTGAAACATCGTATATAGTCTTATTCTGGGTAAGGATTAGGATAAGTATTGGAAAAGATTATGGATTCCTAGGTCCTTTCCTTTAGCTGAATTACACTGAGGAGCAAGAACTCATCATTGATGTCTGTGGCTTCGACCATGGCGCAATCTATATTTGCGCCATGGCTTTGTCGCTGTTTCTTCTTTAGGGGACGAGATTAAGACTTCCAAGGGGTTTATAGGTACAACATGACTCCTTTTGTGTGTTTTATTCTCACACCAACAAATTACTCTTAAACTCTTTGTTATTATTTTTGGCTTAATACGTATAAGTAAATATGTAAGTACTAACATACATTTGGAAATATCAAATTGATTATTTTCTTATTTTATACTGGGCTATTGTAAAATCAAGAGACGACTGGTAACGGTCATAATGCATACACATAATGTCTGTAACTTATTTGTGGTGCATTTTTATGATTAATTGTAGTCTTTTTTGGGATTACACCACCTGTAAAATAATAAAAAAAAAAAACAGGAAACCAGAAGTATTCAAATTAAATATTCAAAGTTTAGTAACATGGCACACTTCTAAAGTTTGTCCTAAAAATCCACTGTATAATATGCAATAAAATAAATATTTGATAAATTGACAAAATATCATCAGTAGTCTTTCAGTTCTATAAAAAATTGTGTAATATTATAAATCATATTTTGAATTATGTCTAAACAAAATAATTATAATAATAATTATTATTATTATATTGTAATGTTTTTTATAATTTTACAGGTGGTGTAATCCCAAAAAAGACTACATGAATTACATGAATGCATATGCATGTTGTGACTAGGAGCAAATTTTAATAAATGGTTCGAAGAGTAGGTAAATAAAATGAGGAATAAGAGCGAGTTTGAAATGATAGAATATTAAAAAATATGGAGCGAAGTAGATCAGGAGAGTCGATTTTATTAAATAAAAGTTTATTAAAAAAAAATCACATTAAAATATACGCGTCGTTGTATCAGATCATTTAGATTAAACCAAGACAGTAACCAGAGTGTAGAGTGCCAATAGATGAGTAAGGTAAACTGCGTCAATGTAATAAGCAAGGTATTTAGCATATTTGCGACATTTTCTAAATGAAGATATGAATTTTATTTGAAGGAGATGCCGAAAACAACTACTCCACGGCTAATATGCCCCCACTGGCGTTGCATTACATCTGCATCTCCATAGGAGTCGCCACATCGTTAATTGGGACCAAATACCAGACACTGACCTTTTTCGCGCTTATTTTGCGCTCATCAGAGTGCCATAGGTAGTGGACCAAAGAGGGCACTACGGTGTGTTTCTCACCACTACTAACATTCGAGATATGAATGTTATAGTCCGAGTTCCAGACAACAAAAGCGTATTCTAATTTTGACCGGACGAAAGCACAAAACAGTAAGGTAAGAGATAAAACACTTTTAAAGTGTTTAGAGTTTCTCACAATAAAACTAAGGCTTTTGTTGGCGCTTGCTATAAAATGGTATGTGTAATAAAAGTAAAATTAGGGACACTAGAGTCGACTAGAGTCGAACGGGACACCCAGGTCCTTGAATTCTGAACATCTAGAAATCATTTCAGGATTGTTATACGATTACGATTAGGTTTTCTTGAGAACGTCATAAATGACAGTTGTCTCTTTGATTCCATTGAAACAATTATTTTTGTATTTATACTGAATAAAATAATATTTTACTAAATTTTGTCAAAATTATGTTTAGCTATACCTATAGTTTCTTTTATTTGATTTATAAACATATTTTAATTATTTTAGAGATGTATACAGGGTGCCCTTTATCTATCTCCTTACATGGCTAACTTTGTTAATAGTGGAGACAGAGAATTGGTTAAATTAGTAAAATTGGGCAGAATTACAAGAGGAATTCAGTGCCGCCTTCAGATTTAATTTTAATTTTTAACTTTTCGAGATATTTTGAAAATACTGAAAATCGCCAAAATTTTTAAAGTCGAGTATCTCGAAAACTATAAAAGATACAAATAATATAAAAATACTGCGTGATAGTGTTTTTTACGTAAAATTCAGCGGTGATATTGAAAATTTCACAGGCATCTTAGTTTTTGAGAAAAAAATATAGTTATGTTTTTTTAAATGGCAACCATAGTTGGCTATGATATCAATAAAAAGATTATTTTTTTCTAATTTCAAAAATACAATATTTAATAAATCGTTTTTTTTTCTTCGTTTGTGTACATTTCACAGTAACTATTTTAACATGAACGTTTAATTTTGACGTGTATAATGTGACTTTAGTGTGATCTGACATTGGTATTTTATTGTTGTTTACTGATCTACGTTTGTTTTTCACAGCTTACTATTTTAATAAATTATTTGTTCATTACAATAAACAAAAGAAAAAAGAAAGGTATGTTAAATATTATATTTTTGAAATCAGAAAAAAATAAGCATTTTATTGGCATCATAGCCAACTATGGTTGCCATTTAAAAAAACATAATTTTTTTTTTCTTAGATGCCTGTTGAAGATGCCTGTGAAATTTTCAATATCACCGCTGAATTTTACGTAAAAAACACTATCACGCAGTATTTTTATATTATTTGTATATTTTATAGTTTTCGAGATATTCGAGTTTAAAAATTTTGACGATTTTCAGTTTTTTCAAAATATCTCGAAAAGTTGAAAATTAAAATTAAATCTCAAGGAGGCACTTAATTCCTCTTGTAATTCTGACCAATTTTGTTAATTTAACCAATTTTCTATCTCCACTATTAACAAAGTTAGCCATGTAAGGAGATAGATAATTGAATAAATGTATATTTACATTTATTCAATACTCATTAGCCTGTCTATACAATGAATTTAATCATAGTTAGTATATGCCTAATAATTATTAAAGTTGTTAATGATGTATTTAAAAATATTCTACCATAATACCGGACAAAATCCATTCACCAATATTAAACAAATGAAGAATCCACAACCAGAGCAATCTGGTATTTAAGTAGTCGAGTAGCCCACCTTCTTTTTAACTCGTTTATTCGTTACGGTGTGTTTGTTTGACGCTGTAGGTATAATTTAGTCCATTAAGAGTTTTTTCTAACTAGCCACTCTATTTATGTCCCGGAATTATTTAACAGACAGGAAATCAGTAAACGTAAAAACAGTTCACGGAATTTACAGAAAGTTCACAGTTTGAAAACAATCAAAATAAGTTTAAACGTCAACTTTTAAAGCGCAATTAACTGGGAAACGGAAATGAGTTGGCATCAAGCAGAATAGGCATTTCGGGAACGAGAATCAACCGGGAATGAGAACGAGAACTTGGCAAGACTCAACTTTCTCGTTCCATTTATCGCATGCACAATAGACAGGTATTTAGAAGAGAATCAATATAAATAAATATAATAAAAACAAATTAATTTATTAATTATAACAAACAGCTCTCAGCAATCAGCATTACCTATATATTTATAATTATATTATTTATAGTTATATATAATATGGTAAGAGCTGAAGAGTCAAGAGCTGTTTTGACGGTTTGAAATGATTGATAGAAATTAAAATATCAGAAAATCAACATAATCCCCACGTCAGAGTTACCCACCATTGTCACCTTTGTCACCATTCATTGCCAATCTCTTCATGAACAGATTCGAAACGGAGGCAAAAGAAGAATTCGAGTATTTCCCCAGGGTTTGGTTTAGATATGTGGATGATATCTTTGCAGTGTTTGATACAAAAGTCACTGATATTTATTTGAAAGAGATGCCGAAAACAGCTACTCCACGGGCAATATGCCCCGACTGGCATTGCATTACATCGGCATCCCAGATAGCACAAATTATTTATGGAATAATCTGTAAATCTTCTAAAATGATTATTCATTGTCAATATACCAATAATATGCTTATAATAAATATACACTTTATATAATATTCTTAAAATATTCATTTTAGAATATTATGAATAGAATATTCCAGTAATATTTATTATAGTTTAATTTAATATATTGCATTATTTTATAGAATATTCTTGTAATATTAGTTGTAGAATATTATGAATATAATATTCCAGTAATATTTATTATAGAGTTAATATATTGCGCTCTTTAAAGAATATTCTTGTAATATTAGTTATAGAATATTATGAATATAATATTCCAGTAATATTTACTATAGAGTTAATATATTGCGTTCTTTTATAGAATATTCTCGTAATATTCGTTATAAAATATTATGAGAAAAATATTCGAGTAATATATATTAAAGCTGGCACTAGTAATATGCACAAAAAATATGCATTAAATATTCTCGCAAAGTATTTTTTTGTGAAATTGCACCAAGACTTGCGATTGTGTTATAAAACATTCTGAAAATAATATTCGAGTAATGTCTATTACAGCTAACCAGCAATATGTACAGAAGAAACATGCGTTTAATATTTCTAGGAGAATATATTATGCGTTTGATTTTTGTAATATTTTTTGTAAAATATTATGAAACGTAGCAAGGTGTATTGTGGTGTATTGTCACCTACGAAAAGCACTGTCGTTTGCGACTCTACCACTGGACAGCGGTGCTGCCCCCGGTGTCATCATGCTACTCACCACCTCAAGCACGACCCAGACAAAAAATTGTTGTCTGGTTAAATAGAGGTTTCGGCGAAGTTTTTCTTTTTGAATATGTTCCGCCTTCAGAAACACACTTGTTTTCAAGTAGTGCATCCTAGCCGGACTTTTATAGTTTGTGATTATGCCGCTGGATGGAGACACTTATGTCTTACCAGCAGAATGCTGACGTACTTCTCTAAGTGTCTTTGCTGCCTGTGTGTGTCATTGTGCTTATCTCGTACTGACGAAGCTTAATAGGCAGGTCAGGTTGAGGTGGCAACTGGCAACTGGCAATACACCTCGAGCCACGAGCCACGACCCAGACAAAAAATTGTCTGGTTAAATGGAGGTTTCGGCGAAGTTTTTCTTTTTGAATATCTTCCGCCAAAAAAAATATTCCAGGATTAAATTAAATGCGTCCTCCTAACCAAAAATGAATCTAAAAATAATCTATATAATATATTTATAATCTATAATTATCTATATAATATATTTATAGATTATTCTTTGTGTCATTTTTGGTGATCTCGGAATATTTGTTCCCTTATTCTGGGACTAATCTGCGATTATTATTTGAATATTTTATAATTATTCTTTTATTATCTTGTGGATTATTCTTGGAATAAGTTTAGGAATTTAGGAATAGAAAAGTGTGTACTTTTCGATATTCTACAAATATTTCCAAAATTTATCTATATAATATTCCAATCTTCCTTCAGAATAATTTAGGTATATTCTAGGAATAGGTTTGTGCTATCTGGGATTTCCTTCAAATAAATAAATAGGATTGTCTTCCTCAAAGACAATAGAGGTCGCTGTAATGGCATCTGCAGAAAAGCAGATCGTTATCTCTCTGTCAATTTGACAATAATTGTCAGACGGATAGTAGCACAGGCCCAAAGAGGGCACTACGGTGTGTTTCTCACAAGAGTCACTAGATAGACAGAGTAGCGCACTCCGGCCGCCATGTTTAGTCCTTTGCACAACAGGTTTCTGGGTAAAAGGAAATACAAATATTGCTAGAATTAGTTTATTGCACAAGACAAAAGAAAAACTTAAAAAATTATTTCTTATTATCTGTTTATTGATTAGTGTTATAAATTATACTAAACTATGGCGAATCGGCGGCAAATGCCCGACGCAAAGGGAGGCGCTACTCTGTCTATCTAGTGACTCTATTTCTCACAACTACTAACAGTCACTGATATTGACAACTTTGTTTCTAAGTTCAATAATACTTTCGCTTCAGTTAAATTTGCATAAGAAATTGAAAACTCTGGACAACTACCAGTCTTAGATGTATTAATAATTAGAAATAGTGAAAATAAGTTAGAATTTGACATACCTCTACAGAAAATATACCGGTACTTTAAGATGTATCCCTAAGGGCTCTCACCATTGTGTTCAACACAAAATGGTGAGTTATTAAGCTTCCCTCTAAATAAAAATAGGTTAAAAAAGAAAAGGTATTGATTAGGGATATAGCTACAAGTAATGGATATTCTGTAAGTTTAATTGATAAAATAATTAGGAAACGTAAATTTAAAGGGACACTTCGAAATTCCTCGACTTTTCAAAATGAAAGAGAAAATCCAAAATTTATATGTATTCCATACAGTCCTCGTTTCTTCCGTGATTTTTATAGAGATAAGTATGTCATTGGTTTATTCATCGGGAAATAAACTACAATAACTTTTAGGCAATCCAAAGAAAAAATAGAAACTAAGGAAAAGTCGGGGATTTACGAAATTAGCTGTAAAGACTGCGATCAAAAGTATGTTGGACAAACTAGAAGGCCAATTCAAAGTAGATTCAAGGAACATATGGCTCATCTCAAATATGGTAGAACAGATAAGTCTAGTGTCGCCCGACATGAGTTTGGGAACAACCATAAAATAAATAGTAGCAATTTAAGACTCTCATTAGGAACGTAACAAATTCTAGACAACTGGATGCTTTTGAGGGTTTGGAACAGAAAGGAGAACAGATTTTTTTACTTATTCCGAAAACACAAAAATTTCGGGGTTCCATTTAAACTTTTTCTAATTCTATATTAATTTTGAAGTCACTGTAATAACTTGGAGTCATTTTCTAAATACTTTCTTTTATAATTTCGAATAATAAGAGACTACCTCATTTTAAGGATTGAATTATACTTAATATTTTCTTATCAAATTGTTTACACTATTTTAAATAATGTAGGTACTCTTTTAACAGTATATTAAACCAGTTGATAGTTTAAATAATTTTTTCAAGACAAAAACTGAAAATTGAATAGAGAAAACGAACTGCACTTTTTGCAGTATACAGTTGCACAACTTAGCCACAATTTAGGCAACTCTGTATCTCTTACCGTTTTTAAGATTCCAGCGATCGTCCTCGAATTCAACTCATTTTTCAGTCTTCCGTTTCTCAACATTTTACATTACCTACTGTTCTTCTGTATGTAAACAAATTAAATTCGGGGCTATGTATATAGGTACTCGTTAATAGTAACTTCAAGAAGTTCACAAAAAGTAATAAGTACTTTCAAGAAGTCAGACAGTAGACCAGTTCAACAGGTTCACCTCTCCAAGAGTAATTTAGTAGGTACCATTACACGCTCCTTGCATCTTTCCCATATTTCCAAAAATCGTGCATTTACTCACTCTCGATACTATACAATTCACCAGGTAGGCAAGTTCTAGTTGGCAGGGTTCAGCTAAGAGCAATTCCCAGTTAAGGAGGCAGTGGCGGCCGGTGTAAGGGGCTCCAAGGCGACTGCTCACCCTATACTGCAAGTTAGCTATTCACGCCTATGTCTTTTGCATTTTTTAGTTATTTTTAATAATTTAAAACTTTGAGTGCTTGCAAAATATTTTAATAAATTTCTTTTTGTCGAGTATGGTCAAAATATAGGGTGTCCCAAAAACATACCGACAAACTTTAAGGGGTGGTAAAGGACATGAAAACAAACCTTTAAATCCCGACCCTAAAATTACCATTTTAGGGCCGGAGAATAGTATTTTTAATACACTTCCGTACGTCACTAATCCAAGTTGTACCCTACTGTGTGATAATTCCAACTGAACCATAATTTTCATTAGAACGGTTAGAGGATAACATACCGAAGTTTTAGTAAAATAAACTATGCCCCAGAAATCTATACATATAAAGCGTGCTTTTTTTATATATACAGGGTTATTCAGAACTCATCTCTAAAACTTTGAGGATATGTGCATCCTTAAATAAGAAATCGATATCACCAAAAAAATTTATAATAAAAAGCTTAGGATTTCCCGTAAACAATGTTTAAAGTTATACCAAACCATTATAAAGGACTACGTAGCTGGGCAACTGTACTTCAACACATCTGATATATCACATTCCTTCAAAAAACAGTAAACAACAGTTTTTGTACCTGGCGAACGGCTGGCGAATACAGTTGGAGTGGGGATAATATATCTTATTGTCTATGGAGTCATCAGTCTTTCTGTGTCGCTGTCTCTGTGCGGGTGTTTTACTTATCGAGTGTTAAACTGTAAAATTTTCAAAATGGCTCATGTGTACAGTAATGCTGAGTTAATGGACATGATTCTTATTTATGGCGAAGTTGGACAAAATTCATTGGCAGCTTCGCGCTTGTATGCGGAACGATTTCCCAATCGACACACCGACAGTTAGGTTTTGTGAGTGGTTGTTGCAGCAAAATGTGAAAACCCCAATTTACTTAATAATTTGCGTTTACAAGATCAGCAACCAGGAGGAACATTCGGTTTAGTGCGGCAAAATTGGATAAGGCGTGCCCAAAATTGTGTACAAGTCGAGGAATATTATTTCGAAAAGCTTTTGTAACAAGGTATGTGCAAATTTTTTATACCTAAATTTCACGTTTCTAATACCTAGTAATCAAGTAGCGCAATTCTTCAAAATTAGTGTAACAAAATTTTATTAATTTTAAAAACAGGTCACTTTGGTCAGATCTATCTATCTTTAAGTTTATTTTAAAGTAAAAACGCTGCAAATCTTTTTTGCGCCGGGTGTCGGTATACTCTCAGATCTTCCGAAGTTTTTTTCGTGCTAGCTAGTTTGCATTGTCAGTCCCAAGGTCACTCCATTACAGTGGACCAGTATCCAGCGGCGTGCAATGAAAAATTTTTAAATAGTTTTCAGACCCCGCCAAAAAAAATTTTTTTACACTACCACATTTGTATATGTATGTTGAACATCCCCAAATTTTATTATGGATAAGTTCTGAATAACCCTGTATAAAAAGTATGAATTTAAAAAACAATCATTATCGTCTCCCAGTCGCGAGCCGCCACTGCAAGGAGGAGGGGTGGCATTCCAACTCACCGTCAAGGTCTCTCACTCTCTGTCGGCCCCATAGCGCTCTTCGAAAGACCAAAAGAGACATGCAGAGAAAGACAGCATCATCGCGGTCCAGTTCGAGAGGATGAGGCCGCTGACACCTCGAGACTTACTTTTGACATCGGCGTTTGGCGAACAGTTAAAAGTCTAACAATACCCTATTTTTCGGTTAGGGTTCAAACTACCACCTGTGGCGTCCTTCCACTGTTTCCGCGTTTAGTGCCTAACAAAGGTGGGTGCTGGTGCAACGCGGTGCACAGTGACCGATGTGTAAAGTTTGCGGTGTTGGATTAGCAAGAATTTAACGTCTCGACAGTTATACTTTTAGTTTATTAATGGACAAACATGTGAGAGCGAGAAAAAAGTATGGGATTGTTTGCTATTATTGGTGAGTTTCTCTATATGTATATATCTATTTATATAGTTCTTCATTTAAGTAATGTATTAATACTTGGTCAAATTCAATTAGTATTAGTTAAGTCAGTTTTTTATATTTTTAGAAATTTTTGTATATGTATGCATACATCTTTATTCAATACTTGGCTTACTTCATTACCTACTGCAAATAAAAATAAAATAAATTGTACCTTATAATACCTTCTTACTCCCTATAATGTGCCTATATTTTTTTATCATTGTAATCAATTATTGATGAAGATTAATAATTTGTAATGTTCTAACTCTTATTTAAGTATACGCAGACATAAACAGTTAACAGTATATCACGCATATCATGTTGTTTTTATATGTAAAAGAACCGTTTTTCAGTTTTATAGCTACACGAATTACATAGGTTACGGACCCAGTTATGTAAAATATATTAGCAGTTCCAAAAGTCAATAAACAACATATAAAAAGGCATCGATATAATATACTAGCTTCAGTTTTATAATAGCTGGAAATATATAATCAACATTAAAAGTTAGATGAAATGTGTGAAAGATTATAAAAAAAACGAATGTCTTTATTGCAATTCCTTTAGGATTATACCACCTGTCATTTTTTATTATTAATTAATACATTTTCTTTAGTTACAACTTTATGGCAAACAATAACAGTCCTAATAAAACTTTCTGCCTTATATATAAATACAATATATTTCAAAGAACATTTACCTGCTTCATAATTCATGTAGATGATGTGCCTAAATTACTTCTGACTGCAGCTAAACGTTTCATTATAATTTCGTTTGGGAGTACACCACACCACTTGTAAAATAGTAGCAACAGGAAAGGAGAAGTATTGAAAAATTTTAATGGTTCCAAATTTTCGAATCTGAATCTGTTTTTTGCAGCTCAACATGTTTTAAATATTAAATAATTTGCTCAAAATCAGTTATTTTCGAAAAATGGTTTAAATCTATTCTATTAGAATAGGCACTGATATTTAGGAAGGGTGAACTTATAGTAGCCGTGATAAAAAACAAGAGAAAACTGTAGATACCTTTTAGGTATCTACAGGTAGTATTTCGGCTTGTTAGGCCTTTCTCAATAGAGTAAGTGTCTATTACTGAGACTAAATAGTATATAGAGTGTTTTCTATATATTTCTTGAAACATCTAAATGAGAACTGTGTTTTTTTCAAAACAATTATTACTAATATTATTCTAATCTTCTACTAACTAAACTAATTTCATCTACCTATCTACTTAATTGAAAAGCAGTTATGTAACTATATTCATATCTGTAAACTTTTACTACAATCAGTGCCGTAGACAAAAATTTATTTCAGGACAGCAGTTGGGAAAAGATCTATATCGAATTATGACCGTATTAACTAATTAAAATAACGAACTAAAAATAGTATAAACTAAATCAGAATACAAATATGTTACAGATTATATAATACGAAATTATTAAATGCTACCTAACACAGTACTTCTTTTTCCTCAGAATTAAGATGCGGAATCTAAAATTTAATAATTTGAATAAAATGATAATACCTTTATTATGATTAATGCATATAGTAATAGGATTTTCTAAAATAGGTAAGTAAATTATTATAAATCGAAATGAACAAAGCTCAAGTTATTTTAATAGGGTCTCTTTGAAACAATACTAATAACCCGCAATAATCGAATTAACTAAACGTTTGAAAGAGATGCATGTAGTCCCTCTGTATCAAACATTTATTTTGCAAAACGTTTAGATAGTCAGTAGCCCTTCTTCTCTACATAATAAATTATAACACATTTTTTATTCACAATTAAACAATCTTCTTTCCTACGCGCCTATTGAAGTCTCCGGAATACAATGCTAATAACTAAAGTAGAAAACATCTTAACCTTTCTTGTTCAGGTCGAACTAAACGAAATCCTTTAGGCAATTCTTAAGAAAGGGAGAGAATGTAAATTTGGCACAAATATGCACATCGTAACTTTCCGTAAGCTATCGTTTGACACTAATTTCAGATTCAGCCAGAAATTAAAAATTTCCGATTAAATTTAATCTCTTGGTTAAATCTGAAATTAATGTCAAAATTTAGCTTATGAAACGTTAAGATAGGAATGTGCAAACCGTTCTGCTTGATTTCAAAAAACCGTTTAGATTTTACAAGGTGTCAAAGTTGCAAAATGTCAATATTCCAATGTCAATATTTCAAAAACAGTTGAAGCTAGATATAGGATATGGTACATGAAACAGACATAAAATTCGATGCAGAATTGAAAAATGTAGTAAAAAATAGGTGTTTCCATTTGAAAAAATTAAGTTTATGGCCATAACTTATTTTTGGGCTACCCTGTATACATGAATTTAGCATAAAAAATCACATTAAAAAAATAAAAATTGACGGGTCCGAGCGTTGTTCCAAAAAACACCCTGCTGAATTTTAAATGAATTTAGACATTACTTCTGGCACTCCCTATATATTATAATTCACTGAACGCCTAATTATTACACTTATAGGTACTTTACTTGCAAAGAAAATAAATGTATTATATTACTAGAGCTTTTAAGTAACATTTTCCCTCAGTGTATTTTTTAATTTCGTTGTACAATTCAAAGTGCTACAATCTATCTACAATCATGCAATTAATTTATTTTTTAAAATACGGAGATTGTTACATTGAATTGAAAGTTTACGAAGATATGAATATTTGTGCCAAATTTACACTCTCTCCCTTTCTTAACAAATGTCTAAAGGATTTCGTTTAGTTCTACCTGAACAAGGACGGTTAAGATGTTTTCTACTTTACTTATAAGCATTGGAGTCCGGAGACTTCAATAGGCGTATAGAAAAGAAGATTGTTTAATAGGCAATGAATTAAAATGTTTTATAATTTATTATGTAGAGAAGAAGGACTATTGACTATCTAAACGTTCTGCAAAATAATTGTTTGATACAGAGGGACTACATGAATCTTGTTCAAACATTTAAGTTAATGCGATTACTGCGGGTTATTATTATTTTTTCAAAGAGGCTATTAAAATAATTTGAGCTATGTTCATTTCGATTTATAATAATTTACTTATTTTGAGAAATACCATTACTATATGCATTAATCATAATAGAGGTATTATCATTTTATTCAAATGATTATTCGTATCCGTATCTTAATAGTATCCGTATTTTAATGCTGAGGAAAAAGGAGTACAGTGTTAGGTAACATTTAACAATTTCGTATTATATAATCTGTAATATCTTTGTATTCTGATTTAGTTTATATAATTTTTAACTAGGTGACACTAGGTGTTATTTTAATTAGTTAATAAAGTCATAATTCGATGAAGATACTGTTGTCCTGAAATAAATTTCTGTCTACCCCACTGATTGTAGTAAAAGTTTACAGATATGAATATAGTTACATAGGTAACTGCTTTTCAATTAAGTAGATAGGTAGATGAAATTAGTTTAGTTAGTAGAAGATTAGGATAATATTAGTAATAATTGTTTTGAAAAAAAGAAAACACAGTTCTCATTTAGATGTTTCAAGAAATATAGGGTAAAGGGAGGTCAGATGGACCAGGAGGATAGACGGACCATCGGTAATATTTTGCAATTTAAGGCACCACCGCAACATTCGACAGGCGTATCTTTTGCGTTTCGATCAGTTCACCTTGATACAGTCCTTTCCGTTACGATCACGTGGTTTCCAGCATTTATGTGGAAGTTTTTTAAGAAAAATAGATTTTGCCTTAGTGAAAATTGTATTTAAAGATATACATTTCTATTTTTAACAAACTTAGGTAAGTATAATATTTTTTTTTTGTTAATGAAACTGTAAGTATATGCATTAATGTCTTATAGAACCTAAAATATTAAAACTTTTTTTTAACCGTTTAGTTGTTACCGAGTGGTCCGTCTACCCTCCGATTTGAGGATAGATGAACCAATATGGGGGAGGAGAGTCGGACCAATAACTTTTTGTTTTAGTACAATGCTTAATAAGTAAATATTTAAAAGACATGTTCCTGAACGAGGATATTGAACCTCTCAAGCGTTAAATGATGCCGTAAATGAATACAGAAATGGCGAAATTGGCGGCAATGAAGCCGCTACAGCATTTGGAATACCCAAAACTACATTTAAGTGCAAGCAAGACCTGAATCTTTCCAACCAAGTCCCTCTGGTATACAAAACCAACAAACCACTCCTAAGAAATCAACAGCTAGGTACTGAAGATATAGCTCCTGGAAAAGCTCTGGATGAACCGCATACCCGTCGTATCTATAGCTGTAATAAAATATCAGGAGTTATTACCTCACCGGAATTTATTAAAAAAAAAGGCACAATGCAAGAAAAAAGCTGGCCCCAATTTGGCAGTGAAAGCAGTAAATAGACATCTGGCCATGTCACATTAGATGACTATTCTAGGACGGATGAACATTTCAGCGATTTAGAAAATAAGAGTGTTGGCTGCAGTGAAGATTATCGTTTAACGAAAAAGAAAGACGATTGGTCACAATGCCTTTTGTGCAAGCGCTGGTTGCACGAGAGCTGCACAAGTAACCTTTGCCAGAAGTGTGGAAACGTAGCTTCTAGAAAAAAGGAAAAGTAGCGTGGTCCATCTCTCCTACCTACTATGGTCCGTCTCACCTCCATAGGTAGGATAGATGGACCGTTGACAAGTCTGAGAATTATTCATTTTTTAGTTTTAATGATAAATATTTCTTTCTTTCTAAGTGTTCCAAAAAGAGTACCAAAGCTTAGTTATTTTATGTACCAATTTACAGATTTTTACTTTGATTAATAAAGAAATTATCTTAATTTTTATAAATGGTGGTCCATCTCTCCTCCCTTTACTCTATAGAAAACACTATATATTAGTATTTCGGCTTGTTAGGTCTGTTAGGTTCTCAATAGAGTAAATGTCTATTACTAGTACCTAATCAGTGGCGGTTTTACCATAAGAGCTGCGGAGCTGCAGAACACATAAAATTTTATGTATTTAAGCTTTTAAGCATATTAAATATCAACAAAATACAAAATATTTAAAATTTAAAGAATTCAAATGTTCTCGCGCTAAAATAAATCTATATAGCTTATATATACCTATTATTATTTATTACGACGCGAGCTAGCCCCTTATGCAACCGCAACCTGATATACAAAATGTGTGCACATCGAACAATTAGATGCGTCCTTTGTTTTTATTGGCTAATCAGGCACGTGACCCAGTACACGAATATATGGGATTATGTGGCTACAACAACAACAGCCACAGCAGTAAATTCAGTAATATTTCATAATAGGATGTGGTACGTGGTCGTTTATTTCTGTGAGCGGCACGGGTAAATATTTTCGTTTAGGCGTCCACGGATATTATACCTAGTTACTAAAATGAATGGCGTTTCGTTTTTACAAAAAACTTTATTTGGTTCTCTGCCTTATGAGGATAAACTGAAAATAAAAGAATTAAGTAGGGCAGCACCACAATTAAATATTGAAGTTAGTGGAACAAGCCGAAGTAAAAGTTACAAAAGATAATTTAACAATAATGTATACATAAAAATACAGTGGATGTGCGGGTCTGATATAAAAAATGCACTCTTTTGTTTTCCGTGCTTACTTTTCGGTGGGGATAAAGCATGGACAATATACGGGGTGACAGATTTCAGTCATTTAAGTCAGAGCATCAAGAGACATGAAATAACAAAAAATCATTTGTCAAATGAAGTCAATTTGGCCCTATTAGGTAAAATAAACATAAGAAGTCAGTTAGATTAGAACTATATGGGATTGCCACATGGGCATGGCCGGGATTTTCTGTGATTGTTGCACCGGGAATTAGCTGTACGGTCTCGATTGAAATTCCCGGTTTAAGTTCAGAAGTGGCAAGAAAACGCGTGACCTTGAAAATTTTAAAAATTTAGCGGCTCCGGAATTGAATTCGACCAATGTGACAACCCTAAGCAGAACACATTCAATTAATGTTCACGCGCCGGCACTGAGTAATAGACATTTACTATGAGTAAATGTCTATTACTAGTAATAGATATTTACATTTAGTCTCAGTAATAAACATTTACTCTATTGAGAGAGGCCTAACAAGCCGAAATACTAGTATATAGAGTGTTTTCTATATATTTCTTGAAACATCTAAATGAGAACTGTGTTTTTTTAAACAATTATTTTCACGATGTTTCATAAAGACCCATCCGCTTTAGATTTCACAATCTACCAATAAAAAGTAGCTAGAGCCATTTTTGGTCGATACACCTACGTATTTTACCATCCGATTTTAATTGTAAAATAAGTGTATCGTGCTTACACAAACAATATTTGACAGCAACAATTAATTTATCTTTCATACTGCCTGCCCACGATGATGGATTAAAATTGATGAACCCGATTTATTTTGTGTCACTCCTAACTAGTAATTTATTCTTGCAATGTCTTAAGACGTTACAGTTATATAATAGTTAACATTATATAAATTCCTACATTTTAATATTTCCCAATCAATTTTTTCAATTAGTATTGCATAATTTTTTCTAAGTATCTAGCATAGTTTTAACTGATCTTAAGGACGAAAACGATCGACGTCTAAATAAATACGATCAACGGTCAAATATAGGTAAGTATTTCAAGCAACGTAATGAGAAAAAGTATAATTACTGAGTCAAGCAATCTTAACAATAATTATTTAAAAAATTAGTTCATTTATTGTCCACAAAAAATCACAGACGTTACCGAAACACGCGCGTGCTTTCTGTAATAGTGAACCGTGGAGCAACGCCATCTAGAATATGTCCCGTGTATATTATTATTATTATTATTATTATTATTATTATTATTATTATTATTATTATTATTATTATTATTATTATTATTATTATTATTATTATTATTATTATTATTATTATTATTATTATTATTATTATTATTATTATTATTATTATTATTATTATTATTATTATTATTATTATTATTATTATTATTATTATTATTATTATTATTATGTTTGTTGAAACCCAATCGACCGGTTCCTTGTTCGTTTGGTGCATTAAATCTTCTTCTATAACTATTATATGTCATAGTTGTCTGTCGTTTTCTAGATGATAAGTACTAGACAAGTTGTTGGCTGTTATAGTTGAATTTATTTCTTCAATAAAAAAACCAAAAGAAAATATTTTTATCCTTTTATTTTTGGAGGACTTTCAGCTAATTTTTTTCATTGATACCTTCTCCGACGTTTCGTCCGAGTTTTCGGACTTCTTCACAGGTTACTTAAATACTACTAGAATCTTTCTATTTTAACTACCTACTACATTGTGGTTTTATTTTATTTTTATATGTACGTTTGCTCGATGATTTGAGCAGTGATCTGACCGATTTACGAAACCACAATGTAGTAGGTAGTTAAAATAGAAAGATTCTAGTAGTATTTAAGTAACCTGTGAAGAAGTCCTAAAACTCGGACGAAACGTCGGAGAAGGTATCAATGTAAAAAAATGAGCTGAAAGTCCTCCAAAAAATAAAAGGATAAAAGATTTTCTTTTGGTTTTTTTATTGAAGAAATAAAGTCATTTTCTAGGTTTTTTCTTCTATAAACTTGATATCTTTTTACGAAAACCTATAAAATTATATTTTAATTCAGTTTGAAAATGTAAATATATTACCTATATGTATGTATAAGATGATAATATCATGCAGATAATGTGCTGATAATTATAATTTATGTTACATCAATAAAAATGTATGTATATATTTATATTTCCCAACCAGTTAGAAATATCCTGCATGTAATACATATTTATTACTTGTTAATAACGTATTATTTTAATACATACTCATCCCATAAAAGACGTTTCCGCAAAGCTATTACCAATCTATTAAATTACTTGTATATACAGGTCGAAATTATGCACCCTGTTTCCTTCATTAATTTTCATTACCACAAGTTACTTACTCAAGTTCTGTAGACAGACTATTCGAACAACCTGAATAAGAGTCCAGTGACAAACCGCAACCGTGGTAAGTGGTATCACTTGAAATAGGTACAATTTATACCATTTTATACATAGTACATATATGCATTTCAATGTAAACGAGCCACCCTGAATAACTCCGTTACTGTTTTGTTTCCAGAGAAATCCCGAGACAAGTCGATTTTTGCTTGGAGGGGGACAAATTTTGCTACAAAATTTGACGTGGCAACATGTACCCTCCCCCTCTCAGCACTAATGTCAAAATTTTAAATAGGGAATAGGGGTCAAGTGACCCCTCATATCAAATGTCTTTCAATTCTCTTTTCAAGGTTAAGTTTTAAAATAGATCTAGTTTATATTAATTATCATTTTTAGTAAATTAAGTTAAGAATAACCTGAATAGTAGAATGGAAGTGTGGAAGCGCCATTAGCTCAGCTGGAATGGCATTGGCCCAGAAAGCCGAAGGTCCCGGGTTCGATTCCCGACTGCATCGAAACATTTTTCATTCTCCTACACATTAAAAGATATAAATCAAGATACAGTTAAAAAACTTTAATTAAGTAAGGAATCAAATGTACAATAGACAAATCATACAAGATATATTTATAACTGGTGATAAAAAAGACTGCTGCGGCTGATATTAACGTTTTTTATTATTCTCCATATCACTTGATGCGACATGTTGACATTTTCTCGCGTGGAAGCAGAACTATTATCATGTATCTCATGGTAAATGTATATTAAGTATGTGATACTTTATTGTGGTCTAAAACTTACTTCTTGTAAAATTTCTACATTATTTTCATTGTGTCTATCACCATAACTCCTTATAAAAGGAACCATGCTCCCCCAAATTAATATGAAGTGATAGAAAATAGAAAATTTTTCTGAATACCGCTGCAAGAATACATCCGATAAAATTTCTACATATCGATGCGAAGCGTACAATTCTAGCATATTCCAGTTTTTCATCATTTAGGAACGCCATTTTATCACTAAACTTGATATATGATATATTCACATTCCCAGGAAAGGACTTCCTTGCCTTCACAATGCCTTAGATCAATTTATCTCTTAAATAACTAAAACAAGAATAATAATTTTTCATTTTCATATTCAAATTTTTCTTCACATAATTGATCAGTATAAAAACGCGCAACTTTAACAGTAGGTACTCTAATTTAACCGATCTCTTACAATAACCGAGATCCCTATGCTTGAGGTTGAAAGTTGGACACCCTATATTTGGTGAAAATGCCATATATTTATTTATAGTTTAGCTACAGACATCAGAAAATTAACTATTGCCCAATGAATATGAAAACCTTATTTATGTTACCGTCATAAAACAACAAATTATCTGTTGAATTTACCCTATTACATAATGAAATTTGTTACAGGGGGAGATCGATGAACTAAAAATGTAGTCGTTATCCAACCGTCAAAATGTCGTCGCCGTCGCCGGATCCCCAGAAGGTCGAGCACGCGTACCAGTCTAGCGAGGCAAGCGACCACGGCCTCCTCAGTCATACGCCCCATACCTGCACATGCTCGGAAAAACTCAACGCTCTGGAGACTCCAAAGACTGAGCTTGCCCACGTACATTGCGTGTCTAAAGCGAACCTCCACCACGTCATCAATTTGGGCCACGTCCCGTCGTCCACGAGCCATGTCCACCCCATCAATCCGGCGATGCACGTGCACGTACACTCCTCCCCAAAGACTGAGCAAATGCCGAAAATCATGCCTCCTGCATGCACTTGCCATATTCAGGATGACTGCGAAAACATAGTAGATATGGATTCTGGGGTGCAGAGTAGAAAGATAGAGGAAGATAGAATTGAGGTGTCTCCTCTACCTCCCGCCTTGCCACCAAGGCCTCCTCCTAGACCTAGGTATGATGGCAACGGTAGCCTGAACTCACGGTGTCGACCTGGAACTCGTAAGTAATTTTGAAAGTTGCTTTTTGTAGAAGGCCCCGTAGAATTTATTAAGAATTAATCAGTCGTTCTAATTCGAGAATTTTATATTTCACAAAATGAGGGATCGACATATAATGAATCAAAAACTGGACTTATATAAGTAATTCTAATTTATAAAAAAAACGGATTATTTTTTTGGTACTTAGAATATACACTTCGCATCAAAATTAACGCACCACTAAGAGAAACCGACAAAGTCAAACTGAATTTCCTGGCGCACCGGCAATCCGATTTCGATGAATTTTTTTTTTTTTAATTGTAGCCTACTTCTTCAGCAAGTGCACTATGGTAGTATCTGTTATTCGAATTTCAGTTTTGACCATATACAGGGTGTTACAATGAAGTAAAGTTTTTTTTATGAACTTTGCAACACCCTGTGGAATGCTGTGATTAAAACGGTCGGTTTGTTCTGATGTTAGACTGTAGCCCCATTTTTTCGAACCTTTTCGTTCTTATTTGAACCCGTTATCTCTATTATTAAAGGAGATACACAACTAAAATGAAAATGCAGTATTGTAGTAATTTAACAACAAGAACAAAAATCAACAAAACGGACAAAGAAAATCAATACCGTGTATTTCCACCTCTACTTCTAATAACGGCTTGGCATCTACTACTCATACTTGAAATCAGATGTGTAATCTGGTCTTGGTCAATATTGTTCCATGTTTCTCTCAGTATGTTTTCAACGTCGACAAGCGAGGCGGCGAGCGGCTGATGATTTCTAAGTTGTCGACCCAAATTGTCCCACAAATGCTCTATAGGATTGAAATCTGGACTACGCGGAGGCCAGTTCAGCGTTTCCATGCCCGCCTCCTGTGGATATTCCTGCACTATACGAGCAACATATGGCCTTGCATTGTCATGCATTAATAAGAAATTATTGCCAATATTTGGGAGAAAAGGGACAACATGGTCGGATAAAATTTCCTCAATATATCGTGCATTGGTCAAGGAACCTCCACGTAAAGGAACTAGCTCTGTATGAGCTGTCTTGGATATTCCTCCCCAAACCATTACAGAACCTCCATTAAATGACAGCCTCTCCCGAATATTGCATTGAGAGTAACGCTCATTTGGCCGTTGGAGCACCCTTACGCGTCGATCGGAGCTGTATAAACAAAACCTGGACTCATCAGTGAACAAGACGCGCTCCCAGTCCTCAAGATTCCAATTGACATGCTCTCTAGCGAATTGTAATCGAAATCTACGATGGTTTACGTTTAACTTTCGGTCCTGTAGCTGGAATTCTAAAACTTAAATTCTGTTCTGCAAGACGTCTTCTTACAGTGGATACACTTGTATGGACATTATGAGTGGTAGGTACTAACTGGTACTTGCAGACTACTACTACTACTACTACTCATTTTAGTTGTGTATCTCCTTTAATAATAGAGATAACGGGTTCAAAAAAGAACGAAAAGGTTCGAAAAAAATGGGGCTACAGTCGTTTTAATCACAGCATTCCACAGGGTATTGCAAAGTTCATGAAAAAAACTTTACTTCATTGTAACACCCTGTGCATGCTCAAAATTGAAATTCGAATATGAGATACTACCATAGTGCCCTTACTGGAGAAGTAGGCTACAATTAAAAAAAAATCATCGAAATCGGGTTGACGGTGCGCCAGGAAATTCGGTTTGACTTTTTCGGTTTTTCTAAGCGGTGCGTTAATTTTGATGCGAAGTGTAGTATGTGATATAATATATGTAATATACTCCATACAACTAGCCACCATTTATAATAGCCAGCATTACTTTATAGCCATTGACTTAAGTGTTTTATAAGATGAGAAACTGAGTGAAATTGATGTTTTATGAATTTGTCTGATCAGAATCATAGATTTCCGAACAAATTTGGTACAAAAGTGAACAAAATTGGCCTTTTTCTTAATTCCGTAGAAACAGAGGATTTCGTTTTTTTTACTGTACTATAATATACTTTCAACCATCTGTTGAAAAATAACCGGAGTTCACATATTTAAATATTTAATTGATGCCGACATGCTGCATCAAACATCTTTACTTAAAACTAGCCCCTGGAGCGATGTATTATAAAAATGACCCTGTGTGAGTGTGTCTTTCTCCTCCACACATTCCGGGCTCATCGAGTCCTTCTCTACCCCTGTCAAGGATAAGTGCAGTTTCTCCTAATCCAGCAATGCCCAGTTAAGATTTGCCCCACCCGGGGCCCAATTCTCAAGTTGTGCGAAACATTCGTATGCGAAAATTACGAAATAATGACGCAGGCAGATAGTTCTTTATAGTAACTACATTGTCGATATACTACATTTATAACCCTTCTACACGTCACGGAAGCTGGCATCACCACAAGTGAATTTTAGAATAGAAATTTATAGAGAGTTAACGGCTATTTTTAGGCTATTTTGCTATTTTGGTACCCTGTTATAAATTGTTCCGCTCGCCTCCTAATTGGTTACTTCGTGGTAGCGCTAGCTTCCACCTGAGGATAACGCCTTGTATAATATGCAACAACAAGCTCTAGAACATGCCTTATTACAACTAAATCGGACCAGCCCACCGAGAGATTGGGAGATCCCCTCATAGGTTACAATTTATAGATCTTCACAAAAAATCCGCATTTTGAGATAGGACTTCATGGAGAATAAACGGCAATTTTAAGACTATTTTGGTACCCTATTATTATTTTTTTCTTATCTCCAAGAGGCGTTAGCTTCCGCCTGAAGTTGAACTCCACCACATTTGTAAAACATGGTTCGCATAAACTATTCCCATGTTTTTATGCATCAGATTTAATCTAAATATGATTGCAATGCTTTACCACATTTCTGTTCAAATAAGACAATTGAAGGATTATGGGTTAAAATCAAGTTGCCTGTGGTTCAGTAGCCACGTCGTATTTGCTTTGTCAGGCCCGTTTAAAAAGTCATAGGATCTACAATTTATATTCCTCCAGATTTTCCTCAACATCTCATGAACCCATTTTTTGTTAAGGGCTTCGTTGACATACCTTCTAATAATTCACTGAAATAAGTCTAATTTATCACTGAAATAAACAAAACTTAAAAACCATCTTTCTTTTTTACTGCCAGATTGGCTCATTTGCGGAGTTATTTTTATTAAACAAAAAACGTTTGTTTCATGTCCTCTACCACCCCTTAAAGTGTGTCGGTATGTTTTTGGGACACCCTCTATATATATTATTTTTATTTTCTTTTAGTCCTATTCGAATAAATAATAATTTTGTTGAGTTCAATACCATGCGATTAAAACCAGTGTAATGGTTGACAATAAAACAATGTCTTATTAATAGAATTGAATCGAAAATTGCCGAACCATGACAGTTTAAAAGAAGAAATGAGAAGCCCCTGCTTAGTAATCCAGGTAACAGGATATTACCCCGTTATACCTTTTAATTTGTAGATTAAATTCTTACCAATTGATGGAGAAAATTGAGAAATTAATGGATCTTCTCTGGGCTCACCGTTTGAATATTTAAGTCAAGAATAGAATATTTGAGGGTGACAAGGGAAATATCGCCGTGTCAAATATATGTAGTAGTAAATATCCGTTCTTCATTCCAGTTTCTTGAGAAATTGTGATTAAAAAATCACTGAACAATTGCAACTTGTGAAAAAATTAAGTTCTTTTATCTTCTAAAAAGTTCAAAATATTTGTAAATTTTTTTTTACTTTTAATTAATTATTATTTTACTTAAATATTATTTAAAAATAAAAGATTATTTTCAAATAACTCATCTATCCAACAGTTTCTGTTTACCTGCTTGCATAAATGGTAAAATTAACTTTTGCCGCCATTTACAATTTGCAAGGGTAACAAGTGTAAAATTATTTAAACCCACTTAGCCTAAATTAAAACGTAATGCAATAACTAAAATAGCGTGTAAGGCAAATACGATAAAGAGAGGGGTAGGTGGGATGGAAAAGGAGGGAGGAAATATTGACTATTAGAGAGAAAAGACGTCGACGTCGTCATGGCAACGCTTCCCCAGCAGACCCGTATTAAGTTAGATTTTGAAGGGTCTCTGAATCAATAAAACAAGATACAATACGCTTTTAAACATATTTTGGTTTAAGCATCGACTGTGAGATTTAATAAGAAGCGCAATTTAAACAAAATTTAGTATTTTGTGACCCCTGGTACCTTTTTCAAAATATAAATTATTATTAAGATTCTGTTTTTTCTTAAAAAATACACTGAGGAAACCCGATTTCATAGTAAATCGCTTTTGGTTATTTAAAAACTGAGTATTTCATCACTGCTTTGTTTTTTATACCCTGCTCATTTAGTCAAATATCATTTGACGACAAACGGCAAAAAATATCTATTAAATATATATAACTTAAAAATTACACAGAATGAAAGAAACAGATTAGTAAATTATTGTAGTGTATTCTCATTGTAATTAACAATGACAATTTAATTTATATATACAGTGCGTTCGAAAAGTAACGAATAAATTTATTATTTTAGAAATTGAGAAGTTTTCGAAAAAATCCCCTGACACGTCGATTTTGTTTTTAAAAAAGGCACTTTTTGACATATGACCCATATTTGTGACGTCATCGTTGTTCGAGATATGACGTCATCGACAATTTTTTTAAATAGCAACCCCCAATTTTGACCATGCCATTTGAAAGAGCGTATCATTCTACATACGCATCATGAAAAATTATGGTGTTACATAACAAAAATTTCAAGAAAATAATGTTTGAAGATTTTAAAATTTAATTTTCACAATACTGACAATGATAATGATTATGTAAAAAATCGACTAAATTAAATGTTCAAATTGCGCACCGTTGGCTGCCTGACAGTAGCCAAGACGATTAATAAATTCTTTTTGGACATTATCTATAACTTCAGGAGGTATACGATGTATCTCATGACGAAAGAGATAGGAAGAGATCCATGAAATGGCATGTTCTTTCAACAAGATGGTGCACCTCCCCATTATGCAGCACCTGTCCGTGTTTATTTAGATGAGCTGTTCCCGAATCGTTGGATAGGGAGAAGGGGGCCGATTGAGTGGCCAGCCAGATCGCCTGATTTGACACCCCTAGATTATTTTTTGTGGGGATACTTAAAAAGCAATGGGGATACTTAAAAGAATTCGTCACGAGATACATCGTATATCTCCTGAAGTTATAATGTCCAAAAAGAATTTATTAATCGGTCTTGGCTACTGTCAGGCAGCCAACGGTGCACAATTTGAACATTTAATTTAGTCGATTTTTTACATAATCATTATCATTGTCAGTATTGTGAAAATTAAATTTTAAGATCTTCAAACATTATTTTCTTGAAATTTTTGTTATGTAATACCATAATTTTTCATGATGCGTATGTAGAAAAATACGCTCTTTCAAATGGCGTGGTCAAAATTGGGGGTTGCTATTTAAAAAAATTGTCGATAACGTCATATCTCGAACAACGATGACGTCACAAATATGGGTCGTATGTCAAAAAGTGCCTTTTTTAAAAACAAAATCGACGTGTCAGGGTATTTTTTTCGAAAACTTTTCAATTTCTAAAATAATGAATTTATTCGTTACTTTAAGCACTGTATAAAAAATCGCATAATATGCCACAATGCAACTCACTTTGACAGCGACAAAAGTTACCTGCAACTTTTACAGTGACAAATGCACTAGTGGTTTTTTTTATTCAATTATCGCGGTGTCCGTTGCCAAATCCGTTGCCAAATTAGTTTGACATTTCTGTCAACAAGTTATTGAATTATTAAACACTCACAATGAATCGATTCGGTGATCCTCAAATAAAAATGTGTTTACTTTTAGTGTTTCATAAATAAAGTTTGCATTGATATGTTTCTAAATTTCTTATTCATTAAATTGTCCTGCCGAATTACACTCGATGTTTGTATTGATACCGGATAAATTTGTATTGTTTAAATTCTAAACTGTTTCCTTTAGCAAGTTGACTCGAAAAACTGTCAACCTAAAAACGCTCCACCTTCGGTGTCGCGTTTTTGATAGTTGACAGTTTTTCTCGTCTAATCGCTTGGCAACAGTTTCTCATTAAACAATCCAAATTTATCCGGTAAAACACAAACCTCTTGTGCAATTATAAGTGATAGTACATTTTCATCATTAATTTAGATGCATCTGCAGTATTCAATATTTATTTGTTATCTTACATTAGCTAAGACACAACATCTAATAAGTGGTTAAATATTTCCTATTCGAACACATTTATGCAGCGGTATAAGGAGCGAGCTAAAAGCAAGGAGTACGGTCCTGAGATCTAATGTGTCCGATTCCCCTCTAAAATCAAAATTCAGATATACAGATTCGCAGCTTCAGCAAACAGCCTTATAACGTGTTACTGTTTACGTTTTCCGCTAAGGATAACTTGTCCTTTGCGCTTCATAATGTGACAATAGTGTATTGGGAATTTAAAACATGCACTTGAAAAGGCAAATCTAAAGAAAGTGACTCAATATTATTGAATATATAGTGATAGTGTTTAATGGTGGAAATACCTAACAAGGAAAACATGCACGGATATCCTGTAATGCAGGTGGTACAATACCACATACCGCCTAGTATTCCACCTTACCCCCATCATGTTCCCCATACTGGTGAGATTTTTATATATTTTTAATTAATTAAAATTATAATGCCCTGGAATTTACACAAAGCGACGGGGAATGCTATTTTTAATATTCTAAAGAAGTATATTACCATACACTTCTTCTTCTGAATACATTACAAATAAGTCTGTAAGTTCGTTAGAATAAACTCTTAAGTTGCAATAAAATGTCATTGTATAGATTGAGCTTACAAATAAAGGAAATGTGTAAACGAAAGTTGTCTTTAGTAGTAAAAAGAATATCAGAATTAGACATGTCTAAGGCATTCCTAAAATTGTTCCTTTAAATTAGAGGTGTCCAGCAGTTCCGCTTTTGATGGTAATCTTTTGTGTTACTATCGGAATGTTCGTGGTCTCAACACTAAAGTTTCTGAGCTTTTATCTGTAACAAGTTTATGTGAATTTGACATGATATTCATGACTGAAACGTGGCTTCACGGTGGCGTTTTCAATAGTGAATTGTTTCCGGACTCATATGTGGTGCATAGAAAAGACCGCAAATTCCAAATTACTAATCAAGAACATGGTGGTGGTGTTTTGATTGCTTTAAAGGATTACATAAAATCTGAAGTTCTAGATATATCGTTCTTTGATTTAAGTTTTCCTAATATTAGCAATTAAGTGTTGTATCAATGGTAAATCATTTATTGTTATTAACTTGTATGTCGCTCCTTCAGTGGCTGTAGATGACTTTGAAGTATTTATTGAATCTCTTGAGCAGCTGGAAGTTTTACATGGAGGCACTGTAATCGTTTTGGGAGATTTTAATGTTCCTGAATTTGTGGAACTTGATAGTGCTCATAGAAAGAAAAATAATATTGTTAACTTTTCAAGTTTATTTAATTTTAGTCAGTTTAATAGTATCCAGAATAATTTGGGAAGAATATTAGATTTAGTTATAGGCAACATTAGTTGTGATGCGCTGAGAGAGAACACACCACTGGTACGTGAGGACGTTTATCATTCTGCATTATTAATAAATATATAGAAAATTTTTTTTGCAGAACCTAAGTTCTTACCTAATTTAAACAAAAAAAGGTATAACTTTAGAAAAGCTAATTTTATGTCTCTATACAATTCACTTTTTTTGGCTGATTTTATATTTTTGGAAGATTTAAATGATGCTGAATTAGCAGTGGATAATTTGTAAGAACAGTTTTACGGGATATGCGACGATAATGTGCCTCTGTATAAGACTTTCAAGCGGAAATACCCACCGTGGTTTCATTCTAGTTGAAAATGAATTAAATAATCATCCGACTCATTTCAACCACAACAGCTTTAGTGCAACAACTTTCCCAAATCCTCATTTAGATCTTCTTTAGAATTATAATAATCATGTGCTGTCTTCAAAAACCTCTCCTTGCTGCTTCTTAGATTCTTCCATTGATCCAGGTTCAATTGAAATCTGATCGCGAGACAAGCGTCTCGCAAATATTTTCTGGTTCAGCTTCCAGATACTTAATGATAATTGCAGTTTTTCACCCCTTCTATAATCATTTATTACTACTCGCTTTTGGAGATGTGGGATCAAAAATATAGTTTGGGAAATACGTCTCCAAATATATTAAAACTTAATATTAATATTGTTCAAACAGGTAATATTGTTCATACAGGGTTTTACCATGTCCTGGCTTGGAATAACTGAACCCTCCAAGATACGGATAGTTAGATGTAATGAAAGTTGCATATCTATGGGGGTACCTCTAACACATTTTGGGATTTCAATAAAATTTAGATAATATGGTCAAAACAAGAATACAAACGATGCACATCATCAGTTATGTTATAATAGTATATATACCACTTCCAAAGTTCCTAAGTGTGCATTAAATAGAGAAAAAGAACGGTGTATGGGTGGACCGGTGTGTCAATATCTATGGGTGGGAGATATGGCAAGAGTCATGTCAAAAACCCTTCCATATATACTTACAACTACCCCTATATTATTTTTTTTGTTGCAGCTAATCCAAACAGTGGGGGAATTAGAAAATATGTATTTTGGTGTTGTGCTTGTGGAGGACTAGCTACAGTATTAGGAGCCTTATTTTTAGCAGTGTACTTTTTGCTTCGATCGTATACTTCTACTCTTGGGTATTTTGAAACGATACCTACATTTGTGCCTGCAATTATGGTAAGAGAATATGTGTATATATGCATATGTATATTAGTATTACCAATAGATAAGAGCTGAGGGTAAAACCCTATTAAGCTCAAAAGCTCAAGCTGTTATATGTATGCTTGGAGTGGTCCATTTTCTATCCTCATTATTGCGATCTCGGAAACAGTACCGCGAATTTCGCTAATAAACGGCTCAGAAAATTAGTCGACTGCTAATTTTTTGGTCATTTTTAAGAGACTTCATCTCGGAAACGCCTTCACGATTCTAGTCAAAAAGGAAAAATGTAAAAGTTCGCCTTTGTAAAATCAGGGGCGGAGAGCGATCTTCAGTAAAAATATTTTTTAATATTATATTTGGTGCAGAAGAATGCAATACAATATTAATTAATTAATTATTACCTCAAATATATCAAAACAAAAACCGTTGCAATTAGGTATAGGGAACGCTTCATAGAATAGAAGGAGTCGTGAGAAACCTTAATGAAAGAAACCATATGAAAATGATATAAAATACAAGATGTTTTATTTAGAAAAATTGAGAAAACTGTGGTTGCGAGTTTTGATTCGCTCTGTATACAAGTAAAGTTATTTTGAAGGAAATTCTGTAGAAAGTAAAACTAGACCATTTAGCATAATTAATGGAGCCAAAAATTATCTAGTATTTATTTTGTAAAAAAAAATCATTGCAACGAAGATACAAAAATGCTTATATCTTCTGAACAATTCTGTATAATACTAGCAAATCCTATATTAGCGAATTCTGAAAAATAATTTGAATTCAAATATGAAATAAAAAACATAATTCCATTTAAAAAAAACATAAGTTTGATATGACTATGCAATATTCAAAATACATATTTTTAAAATGTGTGTCCTCTTACGCTCAATAAGATCTTAGAATAGTTATATATTTTTTTGTTTATTACGACATAGGAGTTATATACTATTGGGCCACTAACACATAGTGTTGAGGCACGACTTCAATATACACTTAATAGATGACAAGTGAAGTATGTATAGATTTTATGGTGTGATTATTGATTATTGATGATGGAGAATACCTGATGTTGACTAATCTACTGTTTAACAGTACAAATACTAAATAAAATAATATATAGCTTTACAATATGATTTTTTTTTCAGTTAATTCTGACAGGCATATGTGTGATGAGCTTAGCGAGACGAAAAAACAGATATAGTTATTTGGTAAGTTTTAATTATTTCTTTATTTTATAACATGATATAATTCACATCATCCACATGATTTTGTTGTGAAAAAAATTCATAATATGAGATGTTCTTTCAGAGAAAAAATAATTTTCATTCAATTTTATTCATCCATATATATTAAAACGCGTCGATTCTGTCTCGCTCTAAATTCCGTCGCCAAATCGACAAAGTTTTTAAGCTATCTCCTCCGAGGGGGGATCACGGAGTGATCCCCGCGGGCGACCGGAGGACGCCCCGAGCCTTTCTCCTATACGTAGGGGTATTTTCGTCCCGTTTCCTACGCGTTTCCCCAATTTAAACGCCTAACGTTTAGCACCGTTTAGATACGGTAACAGCGTTTAGATACGGCTAGCACCGGCGTTTTTGTCTTCGCGCCTAATAGTCCCGTCACGCCTTCCGAAATCCCGACATTTCGGAGGACCCCCAGACCCTTTTCCTAATTTTTACGCCTGCCAGAACCTCTTCACGCGAAAGTGCCGTCCTTTCTCTAATCCTTTGAGATTTTTTTTCGAGACCGTATGTCGAATCCTTTACGTCTATTTCGTTTTCCAAAATCTCGGGTCGCCTCCGTCTCAACTTCTTCCTCATTTTATCTGCCGATGTGAGATTGCACTAACGAGAGAAACACCTCCCACGAAAACTGTCAAATTAATTAAACTTCAGATAGGTTATTTTCCTATGAGAAATATTGCTAACGGAATCGATAGTACCGACTGCCAAACACTTCTGATTACCGAAATACTGAAGCGAAATGTTTTTGCAATTAGAACATCGGAAAAAATTAATTTTTCAGGTTGACACGTCCAGCTTACATACTTAAATATCTTCGGGTAAATTTTTGAGAAGTGGCGCGGTAGCGCAATGGGATAGTCGTATAACATCGTAATACTGATTTCGCGAGTTCGAGTCACGCTGGAGGCAGATTTTTTTTTACTTTTTAATTCCAATTATTTATTAGTATTAGTGTTTAGTTATTGTGTTTCATTGTCCGTAGTTTTTATTCTGTCTGTAGGTGAAGTTTGGAATTCATCATTTTAGCTTACAAAAGTAAATATCTACAATATTAATTTGCTGCAACAATTATGACAGCAATATATTTTTGGTCCCATTGATGAAATTTATAAAAATGTTTACTGAAAAATAAATTCTACTTTCAGCACTTAAAAAATTATGATGTTTTACCATCAAGAATAGAGTACCCTTACAATTCATCAAAATATTAAGGAAATTCGTTTGGTATAATTACATCATCATTCCAGATACAAAATTTCTTTAATACCTATGTGTTTTCTTAAAAGTAATATTATTCTAGATGCTTTTGTCACCCGAAGGGTGACCCCAGGGGCGTGGACCCCCGGCAAGGCTAGAGATTCGCGATTTTCTCCCATTTCTAGTTTTAATTTAATTCACATTCATTTAATTCATTTGAATTTATTCAATTCAGATAAATTTCAAATTATCACTGTTCTTAGAAACACTATCCATGAAGCACTGTGGTATCAATGAAACAATGGAACAATGTATCGCAGTGTATTTATTCGGTTTACAAGATAAGTGTTTGATGAAACCTCTGCATCGATACATGAATCGCAACCTGTATTACGCCTCTTTTATGTATGCGTTTTGAAAAACGTCGCGTTTCAAGAAAGCATGGATATAGTTCCCTTTTATTTATGCATTTTACGCGCGTTATTTTGCCGTCGCGTTTTAAATTCTGTCGCGATGAATTTAGAAAACGCCTGGCGACACGCGTTCTGAAAAGGGTTTTTATACAAGGCGCTGTTTGTCGCTAGTCCAGAGGCTCGAAAATAGATAGTATAGTAGAAGGTGTTGACCAAGCAAGACATTAGCAATGGAGGGAATTGATGTTGAGCTATTACTATTAGATACTATTAGAAAAAATTCTGTTATATGGGATTCTTCATCGAAATTTTATAAAAATAGACACTTGAAAAAGGATAAATGGAAAGAAGTTTGTGAAATTATGTGCCCTGATTTTGCCCATAAAAGTGAGGCTGAGCGTTATTGCTAACATTTCTTCAGGAGAAAATGCTAGACCCTGTGAAAGATCCACTTTCTTCAATAAAGTATCTTTCAATTTGCTACTTAATTCATCAAAAGATGATTGTGACATACGAAAATGATTAAAGATCTTGTCACCATCTTTTTGTAAATCTCCATATAAAGCGTAAAATGCACTTTGTTGGATCCTATTAATTGGATGTACTGCACATCGCCTCCTTCGCCTTATTTTCAATATTTCTTTATAACACATATACAGTACACACGGATCCATTTTTATAACAGATAATACGTACTTCACTGATTATCGTGTGGCATGAAACTGGCGATGCGTGGTAGAATACGCGTGCATAAAATACAGTTTGGTATAGGCGGCGTTTTTCTCAACTCCGCGTTTCGTGGACGAAAACGCATGCATAAAAGAGTACGCAATAACTGCCAAACGCTCATCAAACACCCTCTTATTTCAGATAAAGGTGTGCGGATTGTGCTGCCTGGTTTGTGCCTTAACTTGTGTGCTCGTAACTATTACGACAACAGTTATCCATATGAACAGACTTCAGACGTTGCGAGAATGCGTCTATACGCAGAAGACTAGAACGTGCACCTGCTATTCAGTAATGCTGGAAGCTCATCCTAATGCGGACGATGGTATGACATTTTGATATACCTACACCTACATAGGTACAGTCTGTCCATAAAGTAACCCCCCCCCCTGACTTTTGAACGAATCGAGTTAGCGAGTTTTAACAAAATACAGGGTGAATCACGTAAAATGAAGTTGATTCTGACGATAAATTCGATTCTTCAAATTCAAAGATGGCGCCACGGGCGCTGTCAACTCAATTTTTTTAAATGGCAAAGTGTGCCGTGTTGCACCTCGTTTAAAAGATAATTCAATTCTCTACTTTCTCGTTTTTGAAAAATGACAATCGACTTAGCCGTTCTCTAGTTACAAGCGTTTCTGTTTCTAATCTGATCCATGAATAAAATGTTAATTAATATTTTAATACAACAAATTTTGAACAAATATTTATTAAAACTAAAAATAAAATAATTAAAAAGGTGTTCCAAATGTTCTCCATTGATTTCTTGGCACATAAAAAGTCTACTTTGAAATTCTTGCCTGATATTTCCTAAAATTTCTGCAGAGATATTTCTACACATATGTGTTAGACGTTGCTGTAGTTCGTCGATATTTACTGGAGGAGTTCTGTAGACTTTTGACTTCATATATCCCCATAAGAAAAAATCAAGAGGAGTTAAGTCCGGGGAACGAGCCGGCCATTCTATCGGGCCCCTTCTGCTAATCCATCTGCCCGGGAAATGGTTATTTAAAAAATCGGTAACAGGTCCATAGAAATGAGGCGGGGCCCCATCTTGTTGAAATACAATACTTTCAATGTTATTGCCTGCTATTCTTTCTATCTTTGGAAAAATTTCCTCCCGCAGCATTTTTAAGTACCATAAAGCCTCTTAAATTTTCTCTTAAATCTCTCAAATCTATCAAATCCAATAACTTAAAAAATAAAATAAGAAGAAACCTGTAGAAACTTTCAAACACTTTAAATTGAACGCTAAACTACTTTCTCGAACCTTATTGACGTTTCAGTGACAGTGGCAAGCAAAGGCAAGGAGACTTGATAAAAGCAAAATTTTTAAATATCGTTAATACAAACGCTTGTAACTAGAGAACGGATAACTCGATTGTCATTTTTCAAAAACGAGAATGCAGAGAATTGAATTACCTTTTAAATGATGTGCAACACGGCACACTTTGCCATTTAAAAAAATTGAGCTGACAGCGCCACCTTTGAATTTGAAGAATCGGATTTATCGTAAGATTCAACTTAATTTTACATGATTCGCCCTGTATTTTGTTAAAACTCTCTAACTCGATTCGTTCAAAAGTTAGCAGGGGGGGGGTTACTTTATGGACAGACTGTATATTCTGCCGTATTAATAAGGGCGATACAGATTATATATTTTTTTCAAGATTCAACGTTTCTTACAAAAATGTATTGATTGATTATCGAAATTTTATATTTTTGACCTCTGTTTAGGAAATGTGTTTATATAATTTACAGGGATGAGTTACGTCTTCGATTCAACACCAGACTGCGAAGTTATCCATGGAGCTCTGTACTCTTGCCTAAGGGCCATGTTTGGACTGTCCGTTAGTGGAATTTTGGTATGCATCTTTTCATGCATGCTGGTTTATCAACTTTTAAGGTATGTAAAGAAATCGACAATCTCAAAATACTTATTAATAGTATTTCTTTGTGATTATTAGAAGAATAAGTTATTACTCTATGATCTGTAATGTTCTGCTTCAGTCATGAAAAAAAGAAAATGTACTGGGAACAGCTAGAGCTAAGATGCAGATCATTTTATCAGCAACAATCTGGTCCTTCAAGTAATCATGGTTCTGTAAGAGGCCCCCCATTGCCACCCACAACCTTCTGCAGTTGTTGCGAAGAATGTCGATTTCCGTCTATTCCTGCAGGACCGCAGGTTTATCCATGGGATAACCATCATTCAAGTGAAAGGTAGGGAAAATGTTGGTATTCTTAACTCTGTCTACAGGGTGTTTCAAACAACATCTACCATAGCTTGTGAGGAGAATCCTCACCTAAAAACAAGACAAAAAATTCCCATCAATATCTCCACTTTTGATTTGTTTATTAGATACAGGGTGTTAAAATTTTTTTTATGTTTACTTTTTCAAAATATCATGAAACGGTTTTAGCAGTTTGAATAATATCAGTTTTGTAATCGTGTTCAGGTGGATTTGAATAATAAATAATATACATATTGAAGTCGTCTTAACTTTTAAAAAATGTGTTTTTTAAAAGCACCCAAAAAATTGAATCTATCTCTTGAAAGAAGCCGGAAACTAAAAAATATCAATAGAATACATTTGTCCGTCTGCACAAATGTGTAAAAATTCAGTGGAGTCCATATGTTTTTTTTTAAATTATTTCAGGGCCAACCCGTACGCACGGCCCTGGTGAAGTTGACCACCATTATTTATTGCCAAAATGTGTACTATTATAAGTAATTTTCAGAACCCAAATTTTATTCAAATTGCTAAAACCGTTTTATGATATTTTGAAAGAAGTAAACAAATTTAAAAAACTTTAACACCCTGTATCTAAGAAACGAAGCAAAAGTGGACTCTTGTTGATAGCAACTCTTTGCTTTGTGTTTAAATGAGGAATCTCTCCACCAGCACCATGTTTTTTGAAACACCTTGTATATGCTGGTTTCATTTCCCCCATGAACCCCCATCCCCCCCATCATCTCCCAGTTATTTAATGTAAACAGTGACTTATATAAATCCTAGGCTGCTATATTTAAAAAAAAAACAGTATCTGCCTTCTGAAGGTCTCAAGACACTTGGTTGCATGAGAAGAAATGAATCGTATCATTATTGTTATTATTATTATCATAAACGAGCAAATCAAGTATGAATCTTATAAAAAAAACAATAAAACTCAATGTTCAAGTTACAAATACTACATGTAGGCAAGCTCCTCGTCCTCGTTCTCAGATTAACATTCGCAGTGTTTGGTATTAGCGGATCATATATTTCATTATATTCGCTGCAGGTTTTGGGCACCAGGTCGAATAGGAAACTTCTACTCACCGAATCCGGGAGAGGATGCAGCGCCAACAAATCCTGACGGCCAGGCCAGGAGAGCTCTAAGTGGATGGAGTTGGAGGAGATTGCCATGGAGTAGAGGAAATTTGGGACAGTCAGATACGCAAAGGTAATTAATTTTGCATTAGAATATCGACTATCCGTAAATTAGGTGTAAAGTTTTTAACTAGAAAGATTGCTTATCTAATGTATATTAAGAAGTCTTGGCCTATTTTAGTTGAAGTACAAAAAAAGTTGTCAGTGCGAACATCGAGCACCTAACAACCAAATTCCCTGTTCAGTTGAATCTAAGATTCTCGGACAAGTAATTGTCTTTACTTTTACATTTTTATTGGCACATCTTCTGCTTCATTTATTTTGGACATCATGTAATTCTCATTCGGTATGTGATGCCATTGATAATATTAGTAAATGAGACCCATCTATTTACATAATTGCATAGAATAAATGGAGTAAAGAAGGTTTCATGATAGGGTCTGCTTTTAATAAAAAGAAAATCTATTCAAAACAAGCTACTATACGAGTGATATGTTGTAATGATGTAGTGTGTATGTTGAGTATGTGAGTGAATGTGAGATATAAATTATTGAATTATTGAGGGTTGAATCAGAAATAAAGAGGTCATGACGACTAAGACAAATGAAGCAGAAAATGCAAATAAAAATGTAAATCTACATGTTGCGTCACTTCGGGCTCAAATGGACAGGATATTTAGGATTTAAAACACTCCATATGCAGGAATTGTATAGGCTTCTGAATCCACACAAGTTGTATATATCTTGCAAGACATAATTTAAGACTTTTATAGAAGATAACAGTTGCGTTTCTCTGTTATTACACCGTTCCTTCACATACAAATCTTGCAGTGCAGTTAATGATGTAAAAAAGGCACCAAACTCTAATATGATAATTTGACAACGTCCTATATTATCAGTAATTAAGATTTGCTACTCTGGAGGAGTTCAAAAGCCTTCTCTCTCCTCTCATCTTCCCCTGGAGATCAATGCACATACATATAAAAGTATAGGATAATCACTAGTAAGTCTTTGTGGCAGTGTGGCGTTGTGTCTGTATCTCTGACAATATAATATCTCAGTTTTCAGATACATAGTACTGTGAATAGGATTTCGGTCCACCAATTTTCAGGCTAGTTTGGTAGTATGTAACTGTTAATTTATTTATCTCGTCGCCCCCCTGCCACGTCTCATGGAATGACAAACATTTACCTAAACATAAAATATAAAACACACACAGAAATGGAAAACCTCCTTTCTGCAAGCCTAGGACTTATATAGAAGGGCATTGTCTTAGTCACAAGCTACTACCCAACACCTAACAGACTGGGCTATCGCTGCGGCGTAGATTTGTAGGTACATTTAAAGTCTTCTAGCTTCTAAAGTCTTTCTGTAGGTCATTTCTGAGGCAAGAAATAAATTTCGCAGATCGAAAAAATAAATAGCCAAAGCAGCCAGAGCAACGAAATATTTCATAAGAAAATATGGGATTATATTTTGTATGTATGATATATCATGGCCATGAAATTTTTTTCCCATTACATGCTTTACTTTCTTGGTGGAAAGGATTGGGTACATTTTTACAAATTTTCACCAAATTATACCTCGCTTAAGTCCTTTAATTAATCCTGAGCGGAAATCCTGTATTTCCAGTTATGGTGAATCCTAGTCAGTTATAAACATCTTCATCGTTGATAGTATATGTTTTATCAGCAGCGGCGCAGTCCGACGTACTAAATTGTGCTAAAGCTAGACAACAATACTCACAGGATGACACGCTCTAATCACACAAGTTATTTTCTGAAAGTACCACAAGTTATTTTATAATATCTGAGACTGTGGCATTGCCAAGATACTTATGCTGTACTTGTTTCTATATTTTTCACTTCAAGATTATTTTGGTAAATTTAGGTTTATAACAACATGGTCTCCCTCCTCACGAATTAAACGTGAGTGTGGGTGCAATCGTCATGGTATTGCAGAACCTAGACGTAAAGAATGGAGAATGCAACGGCTCTCGACTGAGGATCACCCGACTGGGTGATCATATTATAGAGGGCGAATTATCAGCTGGGGAATTATAATTCTTAAAAAAGAATACAAAAATGGTGTTTTTTATTAATCTTGAATTTACTGTAACAAATTTTCATCCAAACATGATATAGACAATATATATAAAATTATATACAGTTAAGCCAATGTTATTTCAATTTCAGGGATAATTCTCTAACATATCAAGGTGGCGTTAGCAGCGCAGACAGCCAGTATGGGTTTAGTAACAGATCGGGCGGTGAAAATGTCCTCCAAGGAGATCCAATGACTGGCTCGACTGGATCATATAGTATTTTAGACAACAGGGCACCTGTAGGGGGAGTTTACGTGTGGGGTCCACCACCCCCATATTCCAATCCAAATTCACCAGCTAGACGACAGATGCAATCCCCGGGAAGGTATATACATGCCTATATTAATAAACAGTGGGCCACGACGATGGTCCGTCAGGTGTATCTGGAAAAGTAACCACAATTAAAATATGCATACATATACATTTTCATAGAGTTAGAATGAATCTATTTGATGGAAATAGTGCCTATTATCTCAGGTCATAGAAGGTGCTACACAGTAAAGTCACTAAAAGCTTATGTAGAATCCTGAAATACAAAAATATTGCTAGTGTAGTTTTTTAAGGAGAATTTAATATAACTTAGTATAGTTTTTTGTTTTCTTAGTTTCTACATAAAATTTTAATAACTGTGTAACTATTTTTACACGTAAAATTAATTATTTTCGAAATACTTTTAATAAACGGCAATAGGTACATTTCATTATCAAAAGGCGTCATTTTGAAAAGATGTTTCGTATTTTTTATAATTAATTTTTGGAAACTCCCTATGGGATTGTCAGAATTTTATATTAATATCAATTCCAAAAAGTGATATCATCAAGCTAGCACCAAAGTATAGGTGTATAGGTACTGTATTTCTTATCACTAAAATAAATATTTTTGAACTTTTAACATGTCTAGTTGAACACGCCAATTGCAAACATTCCACTTAACAGGTATCAACTTAACAATTAAATGACTAATAGATCTTGCTATTGTCCAATTTAATTCAATTATTTTATTTGCTAGGTTAACAAAATTTATGTTTTAATTGGCAATATCCTGAGTTCGACTCCTATTGTTACTTTCCCAGACACAGAAAACGGTCCGTCGCCATGTGTGGCACTACTTAAATTATAATAAAGATTTGTTATTTAACGTTTCTAGGTACCATCACATTCATCATCATAACCATGGTCACGAGTCTCATTGCCAGATGAATGAAAACAATCAATTCAGAGCCTCGCGTAGACCTAGAACCCAAGTGAATAATAAAGATAACTACGAGAACACCACGGAACCGGAAATCCACCAAATAAATGATAATAGTGAAAGTACGGACACTTCTAGTTGCATCGATAGGGTAACTCACACCCTTCCTGTGCGGAAAATTAAGAAAAGAACTGATATGGCGTCTGTGAAATCAAATGCACAGCCTTGCAATAATCGCACCAATGTTCAGAATATATTTGGCCAAAATGGCTCGGAAGATGGTAAACCGGAATCAGATCACGATTACCATGAACCAAGTGTACCTGATAATAACAAACCAAATCTAGAGGGACAAAAATGCCGTTACTTGCCGAGATTACAAGGAGTGGAAAACGCGGCCTTCCAGAATCAAGAAAATAGTCCACAGAAGGCAGAAACAACCGAGTCCGAGGTATACTTCGCAGACGTAAGCAGTTGCTGTAATATATCAGTTAGAAATGATGGTTTGGACTCCTCTTTATATGACGAGGCGATGGATACACAGCAGCCTAGATTAATGTCTCTACAAACGTCTGAGAATAACGACATTACTACTAATCAGTTGCTTCAAAATTTCCAAGAGAATATATCGTCTTCGACTGTGACTGAGGATGAAGATTACTTGGCCCATAGAATGGGAAATAGACAAATGTCCACTAGGAGCAGGATGCCTTTTCCTTTACCTAGTTCAGATGAATTAGCCGCATTCACCACAGATTCTTGTATGCAACTGCTACCTAAAGATATTTCACAGAATAGCCTATGCAGTAGTGTACAAACCCCGCTCACAGAGACTACAGACGATACTGTATCTCCGGACGAATGCTGTGGGAGTTATTTTCAAGAAAAGTCAATGGACCAGTCCTCGAAACAACGAGGTTTTACAAACACCACGTTAGACCAATATTTAGCTCCAGATGCTCAATACGAGGTCATTCCGGAACAAGACAACTTTAGACCAAACTCAAGTAATTTAACAAATACAATTTCTGGACTAAATAACTTTGAACAAAATTATTACAATCAAAATAAATCGAATTTTAATTATAACACATCCAATTCCAAAAATATTCCACCAAAGACTTTAAACTTAAATCAACAGACCAGGCGAAACATTGGATCAAATATCTCAGCTTTAATTCAGAATTTAGGCGGAAATCCCGCTGGGCTGCTGTATGGAGATGCCAATTTAGAAGATGAAATTCAAGGCCACGGTTCTCATAGTGATGGTACCATGGACTCGGGGTGGCAAAGCGGATCTGAAAAAACGGACAATAGAAAACAGGATTCTAGTGATGATGCTCACAAACCTGTTAATGTTTAGTTCAAAATGTGAGATAACTGTTCCTGTAACTGAATGGTTTAAATATGAAATAGTGATACCTTTTGTGTAATATTAAATTTATATTAAAAGTTTATAAACACCTAAGTAGGACATACCTTTAAATTCTATGTCTCCTATTTTACTAACAGAGTGGAACATTTTCATTTCTATACCTGTTAATTTTACGAGAAAACTAACTTTTCCAATTGTTTAATATAAATTCGGATCTAAAAATAAAAATCCGATACGTCGTCGGTTCATTTTCTGGTTATGAGAAGGAATTCATTTTTTGACTTATATATTTGATTTATTTGACAACATGCAGAAAAGTATACGAAACTATGGTTTTTATCAATTTTTGATCATAGGAGATATCTTCTTTTTTTTAGCTACTAGTTATCGAGATATGAACTAAATTGTTGATTATTTTAATGGACTTTACCACCCCTAAATAGACTATTTTTCTAGAAATATATAGTTATTTTTGAAACAGAAGAAAATATAGTAATTTTAAATAGAAATAATATAAAAAATTTGTATTGCAACAAATATTTCACTGTGATATTTTATTAAGTAATAAGATATCACAAAATTACACCATGTGCCAATTTTAGAACTTCCAATAATTGACTATTATGCTTTGGTCATTTTGTAATATATAAAACAACTCTTTCCAGCATATTTCTTCATCTTTGTTCAATCAAACCAGACAATTTTACATTTTCTATTTGCTTTGACTGTTTTTTTGAATAATTTAATGATACTGCCAAGCAAAAAGATATTTGCTGAAAATATTAATCATAAGTAAACGTTTTCTATATACAGTTATTTTTGACCTTACCTAAAAACAATTGTAAACATCAGAATTATGGTTAATAATTTTTACAATACAGAATATTTCCGGTAGGTAAAAACAAGTGCTTGAAATTCAACCTGTTTTGGTTGAATATAAACCTATTTAAAATATCTAAATCAATAAGCCGATTATGGTCAAGCTAAATAACGAGTCAGTAAATAAAAAACACATATCAGATAACTGTAGGTAGATTCTAGGGTTAAACATGGATATAAGTAATACTTACACTTTTTCTGTATCTTTCAAAATAAGCGAGATATAGAAGTCGGAAATTATGTCGGGTAATTAATTGGAAAGCAAATTTTTCATATAATTAGTTTTATAAAACGAACATCAATTTTCTCCAAAAATTGACAGGAATAGAGAATACCAATCCCACTGAAATTGTAAGTTCTTCCATAAAGCTGCCACAACTAAGGGACTCAACCATTCCAAGCAAAATACTCTACTCTGTTCACACAACCCTCCAAAATCACCAGTTCGAATATTTCAAATTGGCTTTTGATTCTTTACATTACAATGTTCTTGATGCCAGTCCATCAAATCGTCCTTGTAGAAATTATGCAAGAAATATATATATGGAATTATAATGTATGTATTTAATGTAAAATTTATTTATATATGCTTTACTTACACTCTGTCGTTGAAACTGAAATAATTTTGTATTAATGTTAGAATGTTTTGTAATAAAAATATGTTAAGTTTACTTTGTGTCTAAGTCTAATTTATATTATGTGCACCCCACAGATACACATGTGACGCAAGGAATCCTATGTTGTGATATAAATTTATGAAAAAGCAATTTTTGTGTTTTTAAAACCAATGCTATACCTATGTTGTTTTGTATGTGCTTATATTTATAAGTGTATGTTACAGCAACTTGATGAAGATTATAGATAAACAATTTTAAATTCGCTAAGAATAATGGTGAGGCACAGTTTGTTAGAATAGTTCGGAGACTTGTTTGGAAGAGGGGCGGTATATTATTATTTCGCGGGCCGCATTTGCGTCTAAAGAACGATTTACGTTGATAGGCCCTACACCATTCAGTGCTAGAATGGGGGAAACCTGGAAAACCTCATTATTAAGGGGGACAGTCAAACATCAACTGATTTTAATCTCTCACATTAACACCAAGTTGATATTATTCCCATCCTAGGTCATCGCCAAGATGGTTGGCAATCCATCCCTGCGCACAAGCCTTGATCTACGAGTAAACAATTTAATTAAAAATTGTTTGGTGGAATGGGGATTCAAACCCCCGATCTCTGGACTGAACGACCGAGACACTAAATCCTAAGCCACCAGCTCGCCTGGTGATTCAGGTGGTGCTCGAAGTTAAGCTATCTAATGATTATATCTAATCCTTTAAAGTGTAATTTAGTTATGTTATGAGACAACAAAATAACAAAGGTGCGATAGAAAACATGTAAATAAAGCCTTTCATAGTTATGTATTGACCAACGTCAGTATAATTGAGTTTTGGTGTGCTTAACCATGGTTTAACCCTATCCTTACATTAAATCTAAACTGTATGTTAACAAAACCCGACAATTTAAATAACCTGCGGGCACGAGTCTCTTATGAATGTCGTCAAATAACGCCACAGACTTTACTTCTTTTTTTAGCATAGTAGGATTCTAAGAATACCTAATAATTTGAAAAGTAAAGAAAATGTTAGAACGAGTTAATGTTACAGGCCTCCGCTAGATGACACTTATATAACACACAGACATAAAATGATCTGAATCACTCAAGCTTTGTTTTGCAACCCCAGAAGAGCATACTTACCTGGCGTAGGGGTTACCGTGATCAACAAGGCGGTTCCCCCAGGGTGAGGCCCTTCCATTGCACTACGGTTGGGCTGACCCCTGCGATTATCCCTAATGCGGATAACTCGGGCGCGTAATTTTTGGTAGTCGGGACTGCGTACGCGCTGTCCCGGTGAAATTAAATAAAGCATAAAAATCTCAAAATCTCCTAGTTGCAATAAGTAAGCTAATAACGATAACTGGTTGCCACTGGTTACAATGCTGTGAATAGAACATTATATTCTATTATTATTATTATTATTATTATTAAGGAAATATAAGCAGAAGCTTGACAGCTTGTTTTGCTCAGATTACAAGAAGAAAAAAAACTAAATATAATACAATACACCCCATGATACAACTACACAGATATGCTCATAACTTTCGTTTGTTTGCGCATGACGTCATTCGTGAGGGAAAAATGGCGATGCGATGCGAAAATTCTTAAGGGCAGTGATATAATTATTTTCGTGTTTATCAATTGTTTTTTCCTCGTAACTGACGTCACTATGCGTATTGGCATATCTGTGTAGTTGTATCATGAATACACCCTATAAATGTCATAGTACTCATAACAGGAGAGCATATACGATATACACATACTAATTCAACAGAATAAAAAGACATCCTTATAAATACTACAAATACTACAAGATATGACCAAACTAAGCAGATAAATTCATGAAACGATCCAGTCTATTTTTAAATGAATTTAAAGAAGGCGCGGTCACTACACTATTCGGTAGAGAGTTGGAACACTGTTGGGCAGGAAATGTTGCCTGCATCTGGTGTGAAAATGCTCTTTTTTCAATTTTAGTTGATGTCCACGAAGACGGGGATCCATATTTAGCTGGAATATATCATCTGGACACTAAATCTCACCTTGAAGTAACTTATAGGTCGCAATAAGGTCACCACGCGTTCTGCGTTTATCTAATGATGGTAACTTAAGGACGGCCAGGCGGGTTTCATAAGAAATGTTATGAAAACCACTGGGTAGCTTAGTGGCTCGTCTCTGAATTCCTCCGAGTTTGTTCATATCTTGCTTTAATAAAGATGATCAAACAGATACTGCAAATTCCAGATGTGGCCGGATATACGCCTTGTAGATCTTTAGAAATGTATCAGTAGTAAGATCCTGACAGGATTCTATTCTAATAATATATTTCATGTTCATGTTCAAAAGTTTTTTAGTGTCTCTGGGTGTGGGATTTTAATCCCAGTTGTAATTTGTGATATCAGTCCAAACGGTCACGGTGCACCACACTGCAGATTGCACGTATTTATACATTACATTTTTTATATATTCCCCTTATTTGAACACAGACTCATCATGATATCTGCAAAATTAGTATTATCTGATATATGAGCACCCACACAGCCTTCTCTATGTCAGATAGATAAGGTGTGGCCACCATTCCATAACTCACATGGCTATCTAAGAATTAGTTCTTAGATTCTTATGTTCACTCATAATTAAATCCATAAAATGCTGCTCCTAAATATGTATATTTCTGTTTATTATTATTATTACCAAAATAGACCGGCAATTAGTGACAGATTTTTGGTTGTGATTTTAGTTAATATGGCTTTCAGAAGGTATTATATTACGTATATTCTCATGACGAAAATAAATGAATTAAAGTCATCCTGGGTTCTTCATATAGAAAAGGAGTTTTCATTTGTGCATATGCCCTTGGGCATATGCAAACGGTATATCATTTTGTTTTTCAGCAGGTTTATAACAAAAAGTTGTATACTTATCATTGGCAGCCTGCCCGGAAAAGCTGAAAAATTCTTTATTCAAATACAAATTCACATCGAACAAAAATGGGATGACTTTTTGATTCATTCCTTTTCGCCATGAGAAAATACGTATTATATTACCCTTTGAAAAGCATACTGACTAAAATAATCAAAAATCTGTCACTAACTGCCGGTCTATTACATTGTGTTCATGAAAACATCCAGCAACGTTTACATTATTGCATGGAAGTTGATGGTGGACACTTAATTTAGTTTTTACATAGTTAATTTTGAGTACAAAATAGAGTTTAATTTTCTTTTCCTTTTCTGCTCTTTACACAACCTCAAATGTCAATTACTCAATAACGAATAGACCGATTTTAAAATTAAGCATGACGTTAAATAGAGAATTAAAATATCTCTGAAATTAGGGGCGGACTCGACCCCTGTTCCTATTTGAAATTTTGTGTGTCCTTAAGGCGGGTGAAGAGGGGAGAAGGAGTTATAACTTGTCCTCCCTGTATCAAAGATTGACCTGTTTCGGCAAGTTTTTAGATCTCGTTTTGTTCACGAGATATTACACCTAGTTACAGAATAATGTTGGAAATAATAAAAATATCGTAAAGAAAAATGATGTCGAACAATAGAAATTAAGAAATTTACTTTTTTGAAGCATTAAACCAGTATCTTCGTGGACGATGGGCCTTAGTCTATTTGCAATAGGAAACAGGAAAAATAGTTCAGACTCTTATCTTCATTATCTTAATTTCCTATTCTCTTATTTACGCCTTTTGCCTAAGGCGTGAAAGGCAAAACATACTTAAGTATTGGAAGGAGATGCCGAAAACAACTACTCCACGGGCAATATGCCCCGACTGGCGTTGCATTACATCAACATCTCCATGGATGTCGCCACATCCTTCATCAGTTCATCAAGACCAAATACCAAACAATGACCGGTTTCGATCTTGTTATGATTTCATCAGATTGCCATAGGTATCGGAATCGATGAATGATCTGGCGACATTGATTGCCTAAGGGGCATATGTGAATGTTTGTAGTGGCGAGATACAGTGAAATACACTGCAGTGCCCTCTTTGGGTCTGCTTTCTGCAGATCGTTATCTGTCTGTCAATTAGACAATAATTGTCAGACAGGTAGTAGCAAAGACCCAAAGAGGGCACTGCAGTGTATTTCACTGTATCTCGCCACTACATACTTAAGTATGTTTGTTATTTTCTTAAGAAACAGTTGCAACAAAATATTAAGATGTAGAATTAAATCTTAGTCCTAAACCTAATAGAATCGATGATCTAAATGAATCGATGATCTAAATCTATTGAAATTACTGATTTGAATAAAATCAGTTCTTCACTATTTTTTAAACTTCACATTAATGTATACTTATGAAGAGTAACTGGCCCAAACTCTGACGCTACAGGGAAATGTTTTTATAATTGTTTTCAGCTCTCTTTACTACATATTTACATATTTTTGCAATTCTCAACTAATCCTGGCTGCCTCCTCTGTTGGTTTAGCCGCTGTAGAAGTAGTTTCCTTTATTTTCAGTAATTTTTATAGTTTTTCTCCTTATTTATAGAAAAAGTACATACCTACTTTTAGATACTTCTTATCATAATTGCATTATCAATTTCAACCATATTATAGTATTCTAATATCAGTAAGTACTGTGAGGTTTATATTAAGCTGCTATTTTATCAGTTAGTGGTATCATTTGCCGGATATGTGTCAGTAACATGCGGAAAACCTAAACCCGATTCTTAGTTGACTGAATATTTTAAACAAAACTACACGTTCACAGTTTCTACAATATTTTTAATCATGTGGAGAAAAATACAATATTTTAAAATGTAAGTACTTACCCAATTTTCTCAAATGCTTCACATAGGTACCTATCTTAAAATGGTAATCTCTTTTATTTATAATACTCTGCCCTTAGCACAGCAATAATATCTGTTATATCTGTAATTCAAATACTGGTAATTGATAAATTGCAAAATCATATATTATTATTATTATTATTATTATTATTATTATTATTATTATTAATATTATTATCATTATTATTATTATTATTATTATTATTATCATTATTATTATTATTATTATTATTATTATTATTATTATTATTTCTATGTTTAATTCAGTAAATACAATTTCCATATTTAAAAAATACGTGATCTTACTCAAACAGATAATACCATAACACAAACTTGCCTGCGAATTCAACTCGATAGCTATTACCATAGACTTACCTTGTCTTATAAATCTATTGTAGTGTAACATACCCGGGTCCGTTCAACAAAGTTGAATGAAGTAAATTAATTATGGCCAGTAATCGAAGATTATACCCTACGTTGTGTTTATTGCGGTGATTTAAAATAAATATTATTAACTTACCTCGAATACGCTAATTAGTCACTGAATAGGGAGATTTAAGGAAGGTGAAAATCTTAAATAACAGTAATAATAACACCAATTCGTAAATACACCTACTTTATTGAATTACTGAAAAACTACCAGTGCCGTACTCAGCCTTGAATTCACGGAGGGAAAGAGCACGGCAGAGAAACCTCCGATCTCAATTCAAACGAATCTCTGTTATACTGTTGCAAGGTGATAAAGGAAATAATACCTACACGCCTTTATGAAATATTGAAGGAAGTACTCGAATTTACAGTATCACACATACATTCTCAATACAAAACTGAAGAGGGTAATTGTTAGTTAGCCGACAGTCGTCGGAAGGTACTGAGGTCCCATACGGGAGGCTACTCAGCTAATAGTTGAAATTGAGCTAAAATCTCGATATTTTATCATATTTGATTATTTGTTATACTCGGATGTTCGCTCAAGCACGGGTGAAAATATTAATAGATTCATCAAGGCTCTTTCATGGTATCTAACAGAATAGTACCGTAAATTCTAGTAATAAGTAGTAAAACACTGGGTTTTGATAAGAAAACAATATCACTCTCAACAGTATAACTTCGATTCAAACTAAACAGGCAATACAAGCAATTGGTTACTAAATTGAGATAATTAAATTATCTCACCTCAAATATGAACACAGTAAATTAAATGGGTGTACAAACACATTAGGTATATTATATTATTAGAATAACAATAGAAATTATTGAGGTGAGTTCATAAAGGTTAATATAACTAATTAAGAAATTGTGTTATTTAATAATTAATAATAATAATAAAAATACATTAAATAAAAATGATATATCGTAAAAGCAACATAACCTAAACATCAACAAATACTTTACTAACCTGTAGATTAGATAATTTCTCCAAATCCACTAATACACAATTCACAAAAACTAAAGAACTCCCTCAAGACTAGAGGTAATTAATATCTAACTTGTTCGAGGCACTCCTAAAACCACACTCCCGTTTCGACGCGTTCCCGTGTCCCTCCCCTTACCGTCCTTTTTCCGCATTCCTTTCCCACCCCGTGCAGCAAGTGCCTGGACTCTTATCAGTGTTATTTTCGGGTTACAAAAACAAATAATCTTCAAGTTACCAAAACAAAATAAAATTCAAAGAGGTGGTTCCTCTCACTATGGCTATTACACAGGCAAAAAAGTATGGTCTGCAGCGAATATTTAAAAATAACATGTTTCTAAATATATAATTGTCACAATGACCACATCGTTATTTTATTTTGCAAAAACTTGGGCTTTCTCATACAATAAAATGAATAGATTAATTATATTAAATATCTAAAGGAAACGGCGAAAATTATAATGTTTCTATTTTAGTAGACGTGGCTGAAATTGGATGCATATTCAGATTTAAGTTTAAAAGTTTTACAGTGGACTTGACAAGTTAAGTATCTATAATCCAAAAGTAGGCCTAAAAATAAATTAGCCAACGTGTATCAATTTGGATCACAGTTTTTGTGATAAAAAGATCACAGTACAAATTTCACATAATCAAAAATCGCCAAAAAAAGACGAGTAATAAAAAGTAAATACACTAGTGAATACACTAGTAAATACACTAGTAAATACACAAAGTAAATACACATTAGTAAAAAAGATATCAATACGAGATTCAATGTTTGCAAAACTTTCAATCATCTGATGAAGTGCAGAATATTTGTACAAATTAGACTGATGACTTTTTATATTAAAACGAGTATTGACACTAGGAACTCGTATATCTAACATTAGAAACAAATATTAGAAAACTTACATACAAATAGGGATCCTTTATATTGTTTCAGAATAATAATGTTGCTACCAATAGTACCAGGAATACACCCAGATGATTACAGTAATAACGTTCTAATTGTAACTAGTAATAACTATTGCGTAACAAATAGTTCATCTGGAATTGTATTTAACCCTCCCATAGACGAAGTAAACCCCAAAGAAGTATGTAAGTAGTATACTTTTTAGTAATATCCTTTTAATTATCTTTATCATATACTGTGACATATGTCACAAGTATCGCATACAAAATAATCTTACCCGAGATCTTCGGGTTACTCTTCGCTATATCTTATCCACTCATGTTCTGCTGAATATCATTGTAATCTTGTTTGTATATGTATACAGAGTATTCAGTCACCAATGGACGAAATAAATAGCACAAGATCAAGCTAAATCAAAAAAACTTGTACCATTACTGTTACTGTTATTTCTGTCACCTGTTGAAACTGATGTATTTCACTGTTCAGCCATCCACACATTTTCTATCACTTTCCAAGTTACAGTGTTTTGGATTTACGCGACTTCTATCCTGTGTTGTTATTTTAAATTTATTTCCAATTGCTGAGTACAACTGAACAAGGACACTGATGTGCAATTCTCCCCGAATTTTTAGCAGTTTTTTAAAAGTACTTATATAAATGTATATTTTTTTAACATATACTATTTCAAAATGCTTTTTACCATATACATTTTCTTAAAGAATCTGTCTTATTGATGTAAAAAATTGAAATAGAACATAAGTGAATAATTTACCTTGCCATGAATAAAACCATAAAATTCTGTAAATATCTCAAAAACGGTAACAGATAAAAGAAACTACCAATTGCTGACTCAAGCATATTATAATAAACAAAATAATAGTAATTAACACCCTGGGCGTCGCCAAGGGGGGCAGCGGGGGGCGAGTGCCTCCTCTTGCCCTTCGAGTCTAATACTAAGCACAACTTCACTCTTGGATAAAATGTTCGTAAGCATCCTCCAGATTTTGGAAAAAACGTAGACGTAAAAGACCTCCTAGGTATCTCGAAAACGAAGCAACTTTCAAATACAGATTCTTAATATTTTTCAGTACTATCCAAGTTTTATCCAATCCCAGTTTCCCATGAAATTGACTGTAATATTGATAAAGGTGAGAAGTGCACGGAAAAATCATATCATGATGGTCAATGGGATCTTGAAGATTCAATAGATGGTCATATTAATCAAGAAATAACAGATCGAAGATGGGAAGGTAGGTAACACCATACAGTGTTTATAAGGACATAATTAGTCAATAGTCAATCGATCATTGTTGTAGACACGTTTACTAGAGGGATAGAGTGTAAGGATGTGTAAATTTATCAATTACCTAATGGTCTTGTAAAATGTAGATCAAATTATAGCTATTGTAATCTAAAATCCCTATGCTAAGTCCATAAAATCCCGCATAAAATCATTATTTGAAAAACGGTAAAGTTTTTGAAAAATCGCTCGGACACGTGGATTTTCTTTTATTTTTGCACTTGTCTTTCATATATTGAATTTTTTACAGTGCGACTCAATGAAGCTACTTCGATATAAACTTTAATATTTTAAATAGAACACCTAGTACTGTTTTACATATTTGGAAATACTCTTTTTTACGAATATGGTCATATAAGGTTTTATGGGTATATCTCTAATAATAAGGGAGATATGCCAAAAAAAGTCTGTCATAAGAGCGACGTCTTAGAGAAAGACTGTGCCTAGCAACGAATCGATATTCTCTTTATTAATTGAACCAAGTTAATTGGTTTCAATTAAATAAAATTATGTAAAAAAGAATAGAGAATAAAAGAATAACATATTTAAGGGATTCTGTGGTTACATACACAAACAAACATAAATAATGGATATATAATCTATCCCTCCCACTACTAATTTCTATATGCGTAAGGCATAAATAGAAACTCGTAAAAACCAGTAGAGAAGTTACATGAATGAAAAGAACGATTTATTTATTTTTTTAGTTAAAGTGCAACTAATACAAACAATATTTGTTTATCCTTGCTGACTCTTGCTGTATTTTTTAGAACTGGAAATATATAAAACGAAAGATATAAACAAAAACGATAAAACTTTAGACTTTCAAATGGTATCTGAATTTAATAAGGATGATTTTGTGATACCTATATCAATCCGTCTAAATGAAGGGCATGTCTTACTCTGCGAAGGAAGTGTAACTAATTCTAAATGTTACTGGGTAATGCTACAAGCTTGGGGAGGCAAAAAATCTGCACTAAGAATATGTAATGAAGGAAATATATATATTTCTCAGAATGAGTACCCTGAAGAACCTTGCAAGACACCCGTGATTGTAATTGTATGTATCAAAGACCTTATATTTTTATGTTAAGCATTAAATATGATAATACTTTTCCTCAGTTTTCGGAATGAAGAAAAGTGATACGCGACCAGTGTGATCGATTTAAAATGAAGTAATAAAACAGATAAAAGGGTTCCAATGTGCAACGTAATTTTATACAAGCTGGCTGCAAGGGTAACTACGTTTACCTTAGTTTAAATTAAATTGGACGGTCTTTACTAGTTCAATCTATAACCCCAACCCCATCAAACATGAAGGTAGAGGGAGACATGTGGATTCAGCGATAGAGCATTTTATTCTCTAATAAATATCTGCTAATAGAGGGTGTTATGATATTCCCGCATACAGACAACCATAAACCAAACTTTATGGTTCTTGGGCACTACACACTTAAAGTGAGCAAATAGTTTATATACCATTTTGTGCTTAGACCTTTAATGAATAGTTTTCCAGATATCGAGGTGTATAAAATAGAAAACGGAAAATTTTACGAATTTGTATTAAATGAATCTAGTAAACAGAAACAAAAGAAAATAGGAAAAACAATTATAACAACTTGTCCACAATAGTCGCTATTTGCTGCTAAACATGCTTCTGGTCCATTGTTGAACTACACGAACTGAATTATGTATCATCTGTGGTGTTATTTCTTGAACAGTCTGAAAAATTCTGTTCGTGAAAGCCTTCTATGTTAAGTAGGAGTGTTCTGTTACGCCAAAAACTTTAAACAACCTCACAGAAAGAAGTCGCATGGAGTTAGGTTTGCCGATAGAGATGGCCAACTAACGGGTCTACCTCTGTCCATCCAGCGGTCAAGAAAAGATGTTTCCTAACATTTAAAACAAAATGGGGGCCTACGCCATCATGCACAAATATCATATTTTGACAGATATTAGTACATTCTCAAAAATTTGTGGAAGTTCTTGGAAAAAGGTGTAAATAATTTTCTTTTAATTAGTCCGGTAAAATGTAAATAAACTAAAAAGGAAAATATACTGATAAAGGACTGTTTTTTCAGGCGCCCAAAGAAATGATACTACAGACGATACATAATTAAATTTATGAGGTTTATGTTTAGCAGCAAATAGCGACCATTGTGAAAAGCTTTTATAATTTTTTTCGTGTATTCTTTTGTTTCTGCACGTTTGTTTACTAAATCTGTTTAATAAAAAATTGTTCAATTTTCCATTTTCAATTGTCGATCTTGAAAACTATTCGTCTAAGCGCAAATAAATGGCAAATACATTTTTTGCTCACTTTCAAGTATATATTACAGTGCCACTGTCCATATGAGCGAATATGGTAACACCCTATATAAACACCAGAAGCTAGAAAACCATTTAGAGTGCTGGCCTACATACCGGCACGTAGTAATCAAATTTAATGTTACCACAAAAGCTTTTCACACACTTTTGAATATTCTTAAAATAATGACATCGTATATCGTTAAACTGAACTGTCAAAATCTTTTCCCGTATTGGCTATACATGTTATTTCTATACGAATTCAGGGTACCTCGATCTTCACTAGCTCCTGGACATACAGGAACAAGTGAACTGAAAGTTGTATTTCCTTGAACTTCTTAAATGACCTTGATGATTAAAACAGATCTGAGGTATGTTTCACTCTTGGTATAAGTATTATTGAAAGTTGGTCGATTTCTATACAACTTTATGTTCTGTACACAAGTACACAACAAACATGCCTTATACATTCTTTCTACGTAGAAGTCAATGGTGTACTTACATTTTTTCTACTGCCAATTGTCTACAAATTAGAAGGCTGAGTTTGACTTTTTTATTGGACAAAGACCTTAAAAAAATACCAAATACCAAAGACCAAACAGTTTTGACGGTTGACTGCAGAAAAATGTAAGAACATTATTATATTCTATGTAAAAAAATAATATAAGATGCCGAACACTGATTTAAAGCCTTTTCACATACATTATCGAGCTATTAAAAAATCATCATAATATTTTTTAATGAACCACTTAAACTTTTTTGTACTTTATTAGAAATGTATAGCTAAATGTAAAGTAACAAAAAATTCATTCCTACATCTTCCACTTTGAGTAATGATATTGGTGTACCCCAGGGATCTGTTCTGGGACCCTTACTGTTTGATATCTATATTAATGAATTGCTAGAAATGATTCCTGGGATATCTGTTTCTCAATATGCTGACGATACCTCGCTCCTGTTCTCAGATGGATGTGAAATTTTCCTTCAAAATAATGTAAATGCAGGTATTTCCGATTTATGCAGATAGTTTAGTGAAAATTCTTTATTCTTTAATAGTGCTAAAACAAATTGTGTAATGTTTCGTACACCTCAAAGTCGAATACCATCTTCGCTAAATATAAAGTTTAATAATACCTACATTGAGAAATTTAATACTGTTCGTTTTTAGGCATCACTTTAGATGAAACCTTGACTTTTGGGAGTCACTGTGACAGACTTACCAATATATTAAATTCAAAGTGTTATCTAACAAGAATTTTGAAAGATATATTAGACATACCTCAGTCATGTTCCTTTTATTTTGCACAAGTTCAATCAAGGTTAACATATGGAATTATTATTTGGGGAGGTCCAAGTAGGGCAGACAGCGTTTTTCTTTGCTCAGAAGCGTATTGTCAGATGTATAGCTGGAGTACCCCCAACCCAATCATGCCGCCCTTTTTTTGCAAAATTTGGTATTCTTCCGCTGAAAAGTTTATATATCCACGAAATATTACTATACATTTACAGAAATAAGGAACTTTTTGTTACCAATGTATCTGTCCACTGTCATGACATTCGTAACAAACATAATTTTTGTGTCCCTTTCAGACGCCTTGGCATGACTCAGAAAGCTCACAATGTTTTGGGACTGAGGTTGTTTAACCATTTACCTCAACATTTGAAAAACATAAATAACATTCATCTATTTAAAAAGAATGTTAAAATATATTTATTAAAAACTTGTGCATACTCCGTCCAGGAATTTTTTGACCATAGCTGATAACTTATTTTAATTTGTTGTGGGTTGTATTTTATAATATTTTATCGTATGTTTATATTGTTGCTGCTTTGCTTATACTTGTATGTTTATGTTGTATTTGTTGTTTTACGTATTTCATTGCTTGTACTTGAGTAGATTTGACTTATCCCATAGCAAAGCTGTATTGCTCTAGTTGGACTAATAAATATATCTATCTATCTATCTACCTATCTATAGATAGGTATATTAATTTTCAAAAATTAACTAGAAGCAGTAAGTCTCAGTAGTTAGAGAGAATCGATTTGAAGAACCTTCTAGATTTATGACTCCGCAGTTTGCAAATCTTTATCTCTGTACATATAGTTATTTAATAATTGTGGAAAATTTTCTTGAGTTTTTGCCCTGAAACGAAAAAAATTTGTATGTCCCACTTTTGTCAATCCTACAAAAGAGGTAATTTTTTAAGTCTTCTTAATTTTAAATTCAATTTAATTATGTAAAAACTAGTGTTAACAAAGTTTCATTCATGAATATGAACATTTACATCTATCTTAAAATGAATATTTTTTGGATTAATATTCTTGTTGTAGAATCACGCAAAAAGCATCTTAAGCGATGCATATTGGTCTCATATCAAAATAATGAAAAAAGGTAATACCATTACTGTGAAAATCAATGATGAGAATGTGATGTTACATACACATGAAAACCCTTTTTCACCAAAATACATCTATTTTCATGGTAAAAGAGGCGTTGGACTATGGAAACTTCATAAGTGTGAGTACCTATACGTGTAGTAAAATTCTAGTTTTTATTTATAAACAAAATATCTAGTCTTTTACCTTAGACGACTCGTTTGAGTTGTTTGAAAATCAAGCTACACGAAAGCTTTCACGAGTACAGCTCATTGACAATGAGGGTGATAAATAATAAAAAAAAATCATAATATCGTTCATTATCATCAAATCAAATATCCATATATATTAAAACGCGTCGATTCTGTCTCTCTCTAAATTCCATCGCCGAATCCGCAAAGTTTCAAAGCTATCTCCTCCGAGGGGCGATCTGGGAACGATCCCCGCGGACCACCGGAGGTCGCCCCCGGCCTTTCTCCAATGCGTAGGGATATTTTCGTCCCGTCTCCTACGCGTTTTCCCAATTTAAATGCCTTTTCAAAAAACCTCTGCAAAATTTTCGTCGATCGCTGTTCGGCGAGAGAGATGCGGCTAGCACCGGCGTTTGTCCTCGCGCCTAATGGTCCCGTCACGCCCGCCGAAATACCGACTTTTCGTGGGACCCCTGAGACCTTTTTCTAATTTTTACGGCCTCGAGACCCGCTTCACGCGATATTTCCGTCCTTTCTCTAATCCTTTGAGATTTTTTTTCGAGACCGCACGTCGACTCCTTCTACGTCTATTTCGTCTTCGAAAATCTCGAGTCGCATCCGTCTCAACTTCTTTCTCATTTTATCCGCCGATGTGAGATTACACTAACGAGACAAGCACCTTCCACGAAAACTGTCAAATTAATTAAACTTCAGACTTCAGATAGGTTATTTTCCTACGAGAAATATTGCTAACGGAATCAATAGTACTGACTGCCAAACACTTCTGATTACCAAAATACTGAAGCGAAATGCTTTTCTAATTATAAAATCGGTAAACATTATTTGTTCAGGTTGACACGTACAGCTTACATACTTAAACGTCTCAAGGTAAACATTTGACAACATGCATGGTAGCGCAACGGGTAAGTCGTAGGATTCAAAACTTCATAATGCTGATTTCGTGAGTTCGAGTCACGCTGGAGGCAAACTTTTTTTTTTACTTTTTAATTCCAATTATTTATTAGTATTTAGTTATTCTGTTTCATTATCAGTAGCTTTTATTTATTCTGCACGTAAAGTTTGGAATTAATTCGTTCATTTTGACAGTCTGTTAAATTCTTCATTTTCGCTTACAAAAATAAATATCTACAATATTTTTGGTCCCATTGATAAAATTGATAATAATGTTTACTTAAAAATAAATTCTACTTTCAGTACTTAAAAAATTATGATGTTTTACCATCAACAATAGAGTACCCTTACAATTCATCAAAATATTTAAAAAAATCGTTTTGTATAATTACATCATCATTCCAGATAGGTACAAAATTTTTTTAATATGTATTTTCTTTAAAATAATATTATTTTAGATGCTTTTGTCACCCGAAGGGTGGCCCCAGGCCGCAGGCCTGGACCTCCAGTAGGGCTAGAAATGGGAACGAAAATCGCGAGAGCGATTTTCTCCCATTTCTAGTCAGTATAATAAACGTCTACAATATTCAAATACAACACTTCAATTTTAATGAAAAATAAAAAAGCATGAATACCACAAAAGTAAATGTGACATAATAAACATAATCTTTTCATCATCTTCATCAGCACTAAATAAAAAATGTTTTATTTGAACAAGTTTCTAAACGAATTTCGAATTTTTTCAAATATCCTAAAAACTAATCATGTTAGCCTTAATTTTTTTTGAGACATATTATAGGCACTAAATTACGTAACTTTACCTCAATATAACCCAGTTCCAAATCTCTAACGGTTTCCAAATCTCTAACGGTTTCCAAATATCAATGTTATCGCATCCAATTTGAAACACACTGTATATAACTATATAATTAAAGCTTAACCAATTACAACTAAACAATAGCTAAAAACGAGAACAAGATTTTCACATTTTCGCAGATAATTATTTGTATTTTATTAGATACTTACATCTATACTAATCAAGAAGGTACAAAGCAGCTAGGCCCAAAAGTTCGTTTCAGAAGAGGTTATAACTGTATAGCATTATTTACAGTAATGTGTTCGTTCTGTGGGATTAAAATCCGACTTCAAAGTAACAAAAACTCTCAAGTATATTCAGAAACTTTTAATATAACGGTAAGTATTTATTAGTTTTTTCTAATTTTCAAAAAATTTTAGTTCGGAAGTCCTTTTATATAGATATAATTTTTAAAAAGAATATACTGAATAATATATAATAAACATATACAGGGTGATTCTTAACATATACCTATAAACTGGGGAAATTATAGCTGAGGACAAATAATGACGAATAATGAAAAAAAAATGTAGTTAAACATTTTTAGTTTCGGAAATACCAATTTATTTCAAATAAAAATAAAAGAATGTAAATTTCATGAAAAACCCAGTATGCCAGTATCATGTCCATAAGTTCTTCTTCGTTTGGGAAATTATGCGGCATACTTTTATTCTAATCGCGTAAAAATAAACTCGAATACGACCACAACTGATAACAAATTACTGCTAGAAATACCAAAAAATTTTGTTTGTAGTGGTATTAAATCTGAAAAAAAACCTGTTAACATCATGGCAGCAGCAGATTCACAAACACTTTCAACACCCTTTGCAGATCGTTAGCATCTGTGGAAACCCACCACCGATATACACCCACCAAATGACAGTGTTCTATTGTATAAGACATTTGAAAATTTTAAAGGATAATTTTTTGTCACATCTTGCTATCTATACAGGGTGGGCGAAATTCGAGGCTCACCATTGGGTTCTCGGAAACGGTAAGAGATACGAAAACGGTTAAATTGGGGCAAACTTGCGTAATTTTGTGACCAATAATATGCCGTCAAGAAATCCAGAATATCTACATTCGTTTTTGAGTTATTTCAAAAAAACCAAAATTTTGAGTTTTCGTTTTTAATTTTTTTTAGCTTTATTTGAGACGATATCAAAAAACTGACAAGACTTTTTCATTGCCACTTTTTATCCTCTATAACGTGGCAGTACAAAATTTCCGTTACGGCGTTTCGTCCGATCAGGACCATCTTCAACTTTATTTTTTTAAATAGGGACCCATAATGTTTCTTACGAAAAACGATAGGATTTTTTATTCTGATTCCAGTGATGTATGATACTTTATAGTTTTAATTATTCTTTTTGCTCAAATACTAGGAATAACTTTTAAGACGATCGAATCTAGTATGCTTTGGGCTGATGACATTTGTTATAAAACAATTTTAATTGTCAATACAATTTGACGTTGAAGTAAAGAGCTTCGCTTTAAATAATAAGTAATAATGCCGTTTACAAATCAAGAAAAATGTGATATAATTGAAATGTATTATAAATGTTACAAAAATTCAACAGATCTGCACAAATATATTTTGAAACATACCCAGAAAGGCCACAACCACATAGAACGATATTTTCGAAACTGCACAGACAATTGACAGAGAACGGTAGTTTTGAACATAATAGTATTTACAGGAGAATACAAAATAATAGTCCAAATCATGTTATTGAATGTTCAAATTTGGTTTTATATGGTAACACAAGTTTTACCGTATAATTAAATTTAAAATAATGATAACAAAGTAATTTATAATAATAACAGAAATATTTTTGTCAGCGGAATCTAAAATTAAAATTTTCTTAAATTAAAGTTTATGTTCAAACAGGCCACCATTAAAGCGAAGCTCTTTAAACGTCAAATTTTATTGACTATAAATTTTTTTTTATAACAAATGTCATCACCCCAAAGCATACTAGATTCGATCGTCTTAAAAGTTATTCCTAGTATTTGAGCAAAAAGAATAATTGAAACTATAAAGTATCATACATCATTGGAATCAGAATAAAAAATCCTATCGTTTTTCGTAAGAAACGTTATGGGTCCCTATTTAAAAAAATAAAGTTGAAGTCCTGATCCTGTCCTGTCCTGATAAAGTCCTGATCGGACGAAACGCCGTAACGGAAATTTTGCACTGCCACGTTATAGACGATAAAAAGTGGCAATGAAAAAGTCTTGTCAGTTTTTTGATATCGTCTCAAATAAAGCTAAAAAAAATTAAAAACGAAAACTCAAAATTTTGGTTTTTTTGAAATAACTCAAAAACGAATGTAGATATTCTGGATTTCTTGACGGCATATTATTGGTCACAAAATTACGCAACTTTGCCCCAATTTAACCGTTTTCGTATCTCTTACCGTTTCCGAGAACCCAATGGTGAGTCTCGAATTTCGCCCACCCTGTATATACATAAATAATTTTTTAGGATGAAAAATGGAGAGAAATAAAAATTATTTTCGACATGGAAGATGAGGAATATGTATACATGTATGTATCAATGTATCTACAGAGAAATTCTGAGGGGGCATATTGGGCCGTTGACAACATTAGGCAATGTGAAAACAATGGTACTTTTAAATCACTAAATGATTTAAGACAACTCATGTTTTTTTTTTGTTTTAGAATTCAGAGTGTTGAAATCCTCAGTTTATAATGCACCATGTCAGGTGGTTGTAAATAAAGATTTAAAAATGGCCGGCAACTCGAGAATCGCTACTGACCAAAGTAAGCATTACTTTCCGATAATAGTTTCATGTACACTTTGATGCTTCAACAGTTCAAAGCAACCTACCCCTATTATGGAAGTTTTATAATGCACAGATAAAAATAAGAGTTCAATAATTTTATGAAAGTTAAATTTTTAGAACCCTTGTTAAATTTACCTAACATTAGATATAAAATGTGTATGTACCGTTATCGTTTATTTTGTACCACATTCAAATGCCTACGAAATATATATTTTTTGAGCTACAGTCTTGTTAAAACAGCAAAGTCTATAACTTTTAGGAAACAATAAGGAAAAATCAAACAATTCGCTGTTTTAAGAATCCCGTCATAAGAATGATTGTATGTAATATAAATTTACCCGATAACAAACTGTACCGAGAAATGAATATTTGTTACATCCTGCACATTTTACATCTAAAACTAAGTGTCTAAAACCCACATAATGAATGAATCATATTTGTTTAATTAGAAAATATAAATCGCGGATTTCGTCTTCAAATTACTATAAAGGATTATGAAGATATATTTTAGTGTACCTACAAGTTGATTTAGCTCTATCAAAATGAACAGAAATAAATGTGTAAGTCAGGAAAGCCTTCTCGTGGAACTTTGCCATGATGCCAAAATTCTGTGATTCATGATTAACTAATCAATCATGAAATAACAAGAAATTATTACAGTAAAACTCACTTCTTATAACGTATACGGGCTTATTACGAACCCAGGGTTATAACGTACCAAATAAAAAGTCCCGGCCATTATGAACATTCAATAGAAAAATAATTTTTTTAACGTATTTTGTTATTACGTACTTCTGATAAAAAGTACCAAATTCCCGGGTCCGAAAAGAGCAAATATGAAGTACTTCTTATCATTCTTATCAATAATTTGCCCGGATCCGTCTCTATTCCTTTGGAAGATAGAACATGTCCGAGGAAGTGACTTTTTCTTGGAACAGCATGTACTTCTTGGGATTCAGCTGGAGATATTCTTGAATCTCGAAAAGACTTCTCGAAGAAACTAAGACTAATTCCATAAAACTTGTAAGACTAATTCCATAAAACGTTTAAAAGTGGTACAGACCATTTCCTGTTGAAAAAGCTATTTTCTCTTTATCATTTTCCTGAACTTCCACCTGCCAAAATCCACTCTTCAGATGTAGTCGTCGTGTGTCGTCTATATGTGGCAAGGGAAAGCTGTCTTTCTTCAAGATGTCATAACCTTGTCAAACCGTCCTTTTTCGTCACTAACACTACTGGTGACGACCAGTACTCCTGGATTCTTCTATCACTCCATCTTCCAACGGGGTGGTCCAACATTATCTTGTACCTACTTTTATTATTTCAGATGCAGTCTGCCCAGAAAATACATTTGGAGAGAATAATTGTATACCATGTATGGCACTAGGAAATAACTTATGTGAGAATTTTAAGTACTGTGAGTTTTATCATGGTAAAACTACTTGTAGCTGCTCCTCTGGATTCCAAAACCAAACATGCAATGAAAGTAAGTTATTAACCAAAATACTTAGCCAATACTTCTAACCAAAACTTTGATCAAGTTAGATAACTACGGAATATGTAACTAGACCAATTCTAATAATGTATCAATTAATAGAATTTTTCATTGCATTTCAATGCAGTGATTCACTCTTCCAAAACATTTAAATAAACTATTGTGGAATAGCTGTTATTATTATCAAAAATATATGTGGAGGTATAGGGAGAAGTTAAAAAGTATTTCTCCAAAACTTTCCATTTTAGAAACCTCGAAACTGCGAAAACACGCATCTTATCAAAGAATTCGCTTTTATCTCTTAGTCAAATATAATTAGATAAGTTTACCTATTACTTTACATTTACTTATATTATAATGCAATCAATATATTTATTCTACTCCATTCATCCATTCATATAGTAGGGTTCTTCAATGAAAACTTTACCTAGCAATTGAAGTAGCAGTTTCGGGTCAGTTGCACATGGACAATAATCAATCGATAAAAGTGGTGTCTCAAGCTTCTGGCGTATCCAGTTCAAGTGTTCATCGAATTTTGAAAAAAATACAAGTTTCATCCATTCAAGATTATGTTGTTCAAGAGTTACATGAATATGATTTTGAACCAATTTTGCTAATATTTTAGTGAGCGACTTCTACTGATCTCAAATCTTCTCTACAATACGTGTTTTTCAGACGAATGTACATTTATGTTGAATGCCGAATAGACACAATCGTTGCTATTGGAGTGATACTAATTCTCATTTAATTAGAGAATTTCATACTCAGACTCCTCAAAAATTGAATGTTTGGGCCGGAATTTTGGGCAAACCATCTTGTTGAACTGTATTTTATTTAAGGAAATCTCGATGGGAACACCTATTTACAATTATTGGAAAAGACGATTGACCCTATGATAAAAGACATTTTAGAGATTGATGACAATTTAATAGAAAATGAAATAACTTTCCAACAAGATGGCGCACCCCGCACCCAGGGCATTGGATGGTCACCAAGATCACCTGATCTATCCCCTTTGGAATTTTTCTTGTGGGATCATTATCACATATATATTTATGTGGGAGATGGGGTGGTATCTTATTATTCCGTATACCTTATGAGTTATAGGGAGATGATCATACGCATCACTTGCAGTGATGCGTATCACACATACCTCTGACCGTAATCTCTCACCTTACGTATATTTCCCTCTTGGCTTATATGCAGTCGCTTGTCAACCCATATCACCATGTAAGCCTTATATACGAGTCATAATTTTTTCTAGAAACAAAACTTACAATCCTTTAGCTACGCTACACTGAGGAAGAGAATAACTCCCCAACGTATATGTCTGTATCCATGTCGTTGGTTACTTTTGGGAACTATGACACAAATAATTTCCTTAATTTAATATTTTCTTATTCGCTATTACAGAATGTGCAGAGTGGTATTATGGTCACGGTTGTAAGAAACATTGTAAGAAAAATTGTCGTCTAGGTTGCAGTAATACTGATGGAACTTGTGAAAAGAATTCGTGTAATGAAAATTTTACAGGAAAAAAATGTGAAATAGGTAAGTAGGTATTTACAGAAAAACAGATCTATAATGAAAACTTATATATTTTGAATATCATTTATTTTATACATGCAGTATTCACTGCGATATAAATACAAGTGTCCAAGTTTTACGCTGAAAAAATTCGGGAGTATGTAGGACTAGCCAAAATAATGGGACTTTGCTATATCAACTTTGCTTTATATATCTGGCAGTAATAAACCAATTGTTTTCAAATTTTATTTGGTAGATGCTACTATGAATCTTTACTTACACAAAAAAAAAATAATTCGATGGGAATAGCCAGTGGAGTGCAATCTGCACTCTTGAGACCCCTTTTCAAAAAATAATATATTTCCATGTTCCACCCATTTCTCTACAAAAAGTGTTTTATGAAAAAAAGTAAATATACTTTTTTGTAGAGAAATGGGTGGGACGTCGAAGTATTGTATTATTTTAAGCGATAGTCAGTGGCGTAGCATATATTTTTTACAAAAGGGGTCCCAAAAGTGGAGATTGCACGCCACTGGCTATTCCTACCGAGCTGAAATTTTCTGTGGAAGTAAAGATTCATAGTAGCATCTACCAACTAAAATTTTAAAACAATTGATATATTACTGCCAGAGATTTAATAAAAAAATAGGTAATTATTTTTTTTTAATAATTTGGACATAAGTTTATATAGCAAAGTCCCATTATTTTGACTGGTTCTACAAACTTCAGAATTTTTTCTCATCATCAAACTGGGACACCCTGTATATCAGTGGGTTTATTCCATAATGTTCTTATCACTGATCACTTATTATTTAGCTAATGTATACTTTTAATTTATATACAAGTAAACAAAATTATTGTATAATAAAATATCTACAATGTAGGTACTTATTTTATATTTAACTCAACAATTTTAATTCAAGGTATGTATACCTACAGTGCCGACTTCAGTTCTAATTATAGCAATAAATAGATAAACATTTATATATTATTAATAAATAATATATATTAAGCATAAAACATTTTTTAAGCATTTAGAGGTACTTACTTTTTCGTAAAATTTATGGTGTCTGGCAAACCCCGTATATATAATTGATAAATTTTGATGTCTGATTGGCGGGTATTTTAAATTTTAAACCTTGCAGAATGTTGCGTTTGTCAGAAAACATAAATTTTACATAAATGTAAAATGCCCTGTATATATGTTGTGACGTAAGTGTACTTTAGTTTAGTTATTTGATGTAAGTTTTAATAGCTAAATATTATTTTAGAAAGCAGAATTATTTATAAAGAGTAACATTTTTTGTAAATCTAATAATCGAACCATCTACTAATTTATTTTAGCTCGTGCACCGTTGCTGAAAGAAGGACCTAAGGTTTGGAATATAAGGTCAACATCTTGCTGGGTTCGCATAAGAAATTTTGAGATAATTGGTAATGAAACACCACTATATTATAAAATTCAGTACAAGGCAAGTATTTGGTATAATAGTTCTTACAATATGTAATTCTTGTTATCCATTTTTATTACTATTGTTCGTTTTTGTAAAATTAACCTATTACCTATCATCAATTAAAACATTATTATAATTATAACTTTTTGTATGAAGTAGATACAATTAAATCAGCAGTAGTAGTTTAATTTCAGTTGAATAGCATGTTACATTAAATAACAAATAACAACATTCAACTTACCAGAGTTTGCGTATGGTTGTGGAAAATTCAATTATAGAGAAACTGTAACTTTCACATGCACTGTGTATCGTTTGACCGTTCATGTCTACAACGTAGCGTCTTCTCTTCTCTTCAGTTTAACGCATGAATGGGAGATAGTTAAGCCAAAAAATTACTGAAAAATTACATATAAAATATGAATAAAACAAATAAATTAAGAATTTGTGCAGTATGGAAAATTACTGTCATAATTTATTAATAAAGAGAAAAAAATATATAAATCAAATCATTATATGCTTAATATTTGTTACGTATATACATAAAAACAGTAGTAATACCTAAACAAAAGAAATGTTTCAAAATTCTGGAAAGTTAAGTACTTCAAAACCACCAAATCGTCAAAAACATCAAATGAAACTTTTTGCTTTTCGAAAGAATTTTTTTATGGACCGTGTTATATGCCGTCAGTGTTTAATAATTTAACAACTTTTCAGAAAAATGAAGTTAATTCTAAATGGATAAATGCTGACAACGAAGAATACAAATTTAATCAAGCTAGAGATATATTAATTCAAAACTTGGAAGCAGATACTCCATACTGTGTTCGAGGCGTCCTGTATTCGGATAGAAAGAACATTTACACCGGAAGTGCTATCGAACATTCTTGTTTTCTTACAAATTGCACCCGTAAGTATACCTCCTGTATATCCTTTTCTACTGATTAGGAATGGTGCACACATTTTATTCCTTTGGGTGAACCAAGATAATAAACAAACTTTATTAAAATACATTGTACCGGGATATTAAAAATTATCTTGGTCAAGGGTGGTTGCGGAATGTAAAACGTGTGTCTTACTTTAAATTTTTGAATATGTTTTGTTGTGTCGGAATCTGTCAAGTCATTGTGCTGAAATTTTCTAATCCATTTTTTGAATCATGCCTCTTACCACACAGCACAAAATTTTCATGATTGAAGCCTATTTTCGAACGGGTGCGCTAGTTAATGGAAATTAGCAATACAGTCAACGTTTGTGTTTGGACAATTTTCGAGAGCACTTCCCAAACGTGGAAATATTACCGGACAATTTTTATGCGTGCCTTACAAATTGTGTTGACTGTTTCGCGAAACTGGTTGTGTGACTCATAAAAAAGGTGCTGGTAGACCAAGAGTTCGTACAGAAGAAGTTGTCAATGACGTTCGTCAACGTATGGAAGAGGAGCCTGCAAAACCTTTGAAACGTGTTTCTCAGGAAATTGGACTTCCTTATGGAACATGTCATAAGATTTTAAAGAAAGAGTTGAACATGCATCCATATAAGATGCAAGCACATCAAGCTCTTCTGCCCGCAGACCACCCCAGACGCCTTGCTTACTGCCATTGGTTTGTCAATAATTTAATGAATGACGATCTTCTGGACTTAACTTTTTTTTCTGACGAAGCGTGGTTGCACCTTTCGGGATACATCAATTCTCAAAATATGCGAATGTGGAGCAATGATAACCCTCATGTTTTTACTGAATCACCACTACATGCTCAAAAAATTGGTGTTTGGATGGCAGTTTCTCGCAGAAGAATAATTGGGCCAATTTTTTTCGATTTCACCGTCAACGCAGAAAGGTACAGACACAACTTTTTGGCTGAATTTGTGCAACAGTTAAACGATGATGAACTTCGGTACGGTTATTTCGAGCATGACGGTGCAACAGCACATAATACACGAGAAAATATTGCTTTCCTCCGCGAGTTTTTTGATGACCGGCTGATAAGTTTGCATACAGAAGTTGAGTTTCCTCCGATATCACCTTGTTTGACAATTATGGACTATTTTATATTTCCTTACTTAAAAAACAAGATTTTCGCAACTCCGCTAAATAATTTGCAAGAACTGCAACAAAGAATTGTTCAGCAATGTGCAACCATAACGCCAGAAATGCTGCAAAACGCTTTTCACAGCATGAGGAGGCGCGTCAACTTGTGCATCGAACAGAACGGGGCACATTTCCAACAATTATTGTAATTTAGTTTTTCTTGTTACTAAAACCGTTATTTCATAATTTGTAGTTCATTATTGTTTTACAACTGAAATAAATAGGTATGAAATTTGTAGGTTATTGATGATGTCAGTGTGACAGTGACATAATTATTTCAAAGTTAAAGTAAGACACACGTTTTAACATTCCACAACCATCCTTGACCAAGATCATTTTTGATATCCCGGTATGTATAAGTACAAATAATATATACCTACCTTTCAATTCTCTTTAGTTTTCTCTATCTAAAAGTTAGGTATTATATATTCTGAAACTTTTTTCCTTTATCGCATATGAAAATGAGTTGTACCTCACCGAAATTAGAGAAGAAAGTGAATGGATCCATTATAAATGGGAAATGCGTACTGCATTAGAAGTATTAGTGTAGTAGTATAATTACTAATTACATTGATAGTTAAACACCAACATCAAAAGTGAAAATTATGTTTTTTCAAAATGGAATGTCTTGATATATTACCTGGATAGATAAAACTACATAGTAGTCCATATCAATAGATTTTTCCATATGAAAAAAATTTTGTGTACCTGAATAACAGGTACACCCCGTTCTTGATAGTGGGTAGTTTTAATTTTTGAATATGTTGTCCCAGGGACATGCAATAAAGTGATTCATATTTTTTCAGTGATACATATTTTCAACGAAGCAAGATACGAAAAAAATTCAAGAGACAAAAAAGTTGTATTTTTAGCTGCTGAATGCGAAAAAAAAGTTTTAAAAATGTCAGTGGCGCACATTTTATTTATCATAAATATTGGTTAAGGTGCCCTCCTGGACGCCACTGGACTTAATTTTAATCTAGGCAAAATTAGCCCCTTTCTACCATAAATAACATTGCCAACTTTCAACAAAATCGGCTAAAAAATTATAAAGATTTTACGAAAAAAACGATTTTTTAAAAAAAGTTTCACATCCTGTATCTTGAAAACTCAAAGAATTACCCCTTGAAATTTGGCCACGTACTTAAATAACACCCTGTGTAGGTAGTACTATTGATATTATCTATAACTTATTTGAGGCAGAACTCTACGACTGAGTAAATACTTTTCTGGAAATATTCTACAAACAAATATGTTGCTCGAAAACATGAAAATAAATATTTTTTGAATCCGATATACAGAAATCGGTTTATACAGAACAAAAGCTGGGTTTCAGTTTTGCACATTTGGCAAAACAAAAAAGGGTAGTTGAGTTGAATTATTATTTTACTTATTATTGTTTCAATTTTTCATAAGTGCAAGAATTGAATCAAATAAGGGCAAATTGAATCAAATAATAAACAAATTCTTTTTCAGCATATAGCTACGATGATATAGTTATCAATGCATCCAACATCAGCGCTACAATTTCGCTTAAAAAGGTAAGATAGCAATACTGTAGACCTAAAATTGAGTAGACAACCTAACTAAGAACTTTCACATAAGACATTTCAGTTATATAAATTAATGACGTATATTTGGTGTTTTTGTGTGGTGTTCGTGTTAAAAGGTAAAATATGTATAGTTGTGGTTATAGAGTAATTTACATAGGCAAATCTTTGTAGGATGAGTTTCTAACAATTCTATAGGCTAATGATTCTGGCAGACATTGGTAATTGGTAACGGCACAGACAAGAAAGTAATTATTTATCTGTGGTAACGGGACAAACATACCTGTACTGACCTGAACGCATTTACTAAGAATCGATGTTAGAATTATAAGCGATCTTTGGGTTTTTCTGAATTACAAATACGGATTACAACTGAATAATAAATTAGTTTACAGCTTGTTTTTGACCCAACAGATATAAGGTATCTGGAACAGATATAGGTATAAGGATTATTTATTGTTTTATTTGAGTCGGTAGGCTATAAATGCCATATATGTATTCTTCAATGTAAAAACCTGAAAATAACATTATTTACAAATATAAATATACAAAAATAAGAAGGTGAAAGTTTACAGTCTGGGACTCAACATTTGGCTTCAAAGATTCAGCATTTTATTACTTTTTAAGAAAAAACGTGACCGTAAACACACGTGAACGTGAAAACGTTTAGTGTTTACTAAATAAATTAATTAATTATAATTAATGTTAATTACTAATTATTTTTGTCTAGAAGTTATTTTAATCTAGAAGATATACAGTGTGACCCATTAAGAATGGAAACACTCGCGTGCAAAAGTTGTTTATGGACCGATTTAAACCGGATTTTTTTTAAAAGATAGATCTCCAAAATCTCTATGTTGATACAAAATTTGAAGACGAACTTTTCATTTTCAAGGCCTACTACGAATTTTTTTTTTAAATGAAAAGTAGCAAAACTTTGTTAGCGATTTTTTTATAAAAAATCTTACTTCACCACTGGATTTAGGAGCCCCTCGAATACATTTGTACCAATTTTTGCGAAAAAAAGTTTGTTCCTAAAAAAGTTGACAATATCGTCATCACCAGTGTTTGCCTTTGTCGGTGAACCTATTTTTTTTTTTGTTCAACCTCAATCTGATCAATTTTTATTCAAAAATCAGATAGAACCCAAAGAGAAACAAAATTAAACAACTTAAACACTGGTGTAATTAATAATAAGAACCATAAAAACCAGTATATACAAAATAACCAACAATAACTCTAATGTAAACAACAATTGATAAAATGATTAGAAAATTATATTTTTAAAAATGAAAAAGGAGTCTGTCAAATTGATTCACACTTTTTAAATAAAAAATTATAATGTAGTTATTTTTTATCTAAGAAGGTAATATTATAAGTTTTGGCATGATAATCACGAAATAATAATAATTTGACGAACTTACCTATCAATTGTTGTTTATATTAGAGTAATTGTTGGTTATTTTGTGTATACTGGTTTTTATGGTTCTTATTAATAATTACACCAGTGTTTAAGTTGTTTAATTTTGTTTCACTTTGGGTTCTATCCGATTTTTATAAAAAAAAATAAATAGGTTCACCGACAAAGACAAACACTGGTGATGCCGATATTGTCAAATTTTCTTCGCAAAAATTGGAACAAATGTATTCGAGGGGCTCCTAAATCCAGTGGTGTAGTCAGATTTTTTATAAAAAAATCGCTAACAAAATTTTGCTATTTTTCACTTAAAAAAAAATCGTAGTAGGCCTTGAAACTCAAAATTTCGTCTTCAAATTTTGCATCAACAAAGAGCTTTTGGAGAGCTATCTTTAAAAAAAAATCCGGTTCAAATCGGCTCATAAACAAATTTTGTACGCGAGTGTTTCCATTCTCAATGGGTCGCCCTGTATATGAACCTTGAACAAACAAGAATGTCAAATATCTCTACAAAATGACGGATAGTTATTTCTACCTTTTAGCCAGCGCCACACCGGTCAAATAATATAATGCCATAGTGTAAAAATTGGTGTATATCAATATAGCTGTCCATAATTTGTTCACTGGGATATTTGACTTTAACTGGTCGATGAAGATTTTTATGTCTTCTATATTTGCAACTACCACATATATCTACATTTTACAAATATTCGTACGGTTTTAAATATAAAACCTCATTAAAATGCATCCCTAATCAGTTCAATATTACCTAGCGGAAGGCTAAAGTTTCAATCCCTCTGGCAATTCTAAATACCTGCCAAAATTAATAATTAAATTAAATTAAGTAATTGACTTAAATTAACACTACTCAACGATGAAAATAACTCAAGTATATCAAAAAGTTTTGTGTTTCTACATTTTACGTATATTTTTCACTTCTATTACTCTCTTGTTATCAAATTTCTCAATTTTTCTGATCGAGGTATCAGATTTATATTTTAAATAGGAAATCCTGTATATTTAAATATATTTTTCAACTCCCTTCAAAGTTCTAGGTCGTCATAATTAATTAGTAATTATCATTGCTAATTATTATTTTCCAGTTTCAAGATATAAGGGAAAATACGTCAAAAAATTCCTTATGATAATAAAATAAGGGTTTATTGCAATTTATATAGGTTTTAGAAATTAGATAATTATGTATTCATTCTTAGTGTGGATTTGTTAGAACATTAAAATCCAATAAATTTTTATTTAATTATTTGTCCCATATATCCTTCACATTCTCCTGTGCATGTTGTCTTAATATATGTGCGTGTTAAACTTAAAACCCATACCATTTTTGCAATAGTTAAATATGTTAAATAGCCAATATTTCGTAAACTACAAATTTTCGGAATAGATGACCTTATACAAAGTTACCCCTATTATAAATGCTGAATAATACAAAATAATGAAAACTGGGTGGTCTCATTTGAAACAATTTGAAAAACTTGACAGTTTTTTCAATTTCATTTTTATTCTTGTTTTCTGAGCACCCTGTGTTAATAATTATCAAAATATTACAGGAAGTCTGTTAAAGTAGGTCACTTTCTACATAGAAACCCAAGTTAAATAATAAAGGCGCTAGCCAATATCCATTGACCGTGGTCATGACCTGGGATGGTTTGGGGCCCAGGGGGATTATCGCTCTTTACCCTCCTTTACCTACGCATAAGGGCAATACTGGTTTCTGCTTCATTATCATTAGAAACCACACAAAAAATGATAAGACCGATGCCGCTTGTCGTTGAGACCTTGATGGGAAATTATGAAAAAAATTTCAGTTAGGTAAACTCCCTTTATATGAAAAGATTAAATACCAGTTTTTACCAAATACCTAAATATATTCCCAATTTACCATGTTATATTACCAGTATAATACTATACTTAGGTCAAAATTAATATTGTAAACCACATTGCTTATAAGCTTTTTCTATGTATTTTTTTGAAAAGGAAACATTGCAAATTTGCTCTAGTATTTTCATTCATCGGCCTTATAAGAGGAGTTAGTGACATTTGTCTTACACACCCAATGGGGTTCTTCCTTTTTTCTTCTTTTCTTCTTCCTTTGGGGTTTTTTGGGGTTCTTCCTTCCATTGTCAAAGAGTGTTTAAAATTCAAAAGTGTGCTATTCGTAATTTAGCTGGTTTAAGCAAAGTACATACTTGCAGAAAAGTTTTCAAGGAACTGAAAATCTTACCACTTGCATGTGTTTATATCTTAGAGATGGTGTCATTGGTTAAACTACACCTAGATGAATTTTTAAGAAACGATTATTACCATGATTACATAACTCGTCACCAAAATAAATTATTAATTCCAAAACAGAAATTACATTACATTACATACATGGGAATAAAACTGTTTAACAGACTTCCTAGTTATATTCTGAAAATATCTTTTATACACCATTTCAAAAAGCTGCTAAAATAACTTTTAGAACATTGTTTCTATTCCGTAGAAGAGTATTTTAATCATATGTGGTAATTGTTGTAAATTGTATAGATTTTATTTGTACAGATATAAAAAAATGTTTAATGTATGTTTTGCCTGACTTGTTCCATATCATTTTGTATGATCTAACTTACAATAAAGTCATTATTATTATTATTATTATTATTATTATTATTATTATTATTATTATTATTATTATTATTATTATTAATGACCAATCTACTTAATTTGAAAATGATAAATGATGATATAAATTAAATAGATTTAACATTGTATCGTGTTAGAGATTCGTCATGTCAGTTGCCTGTTATGAACAGCTGAATTCAAAGTAAATTTGTAATTTTTCTTTCAAAAAAATTTACAAATGCTCAAATGAACTAGATTATAAATCAATGTTACTACAGCATTTGTCTCGGCTTAACGAATAGCTAATTCTACAGGCTAAAAGCCTGTATGTGTACTATATTGTACTATTTTGCCATTTTTCTTGTCCACTATTTTCTGCAAACTAATTTTTGTAGGGCTACAAGGATAAATGCCAAATATCCAATTATAAATTTAGAATAAACAACCAAACAGGCCAAATGATTGAAACTGTTCAGTTAACTAGTCTAGAACCAAATAAGGATTATAAGTTTATTTTGAAACACGATACATATGAAGATGTATGGAAAACATTTCGGACCAAAGAAGGAGGTGAGTTTTATTACCTACCGGGTATTTCCTTACCCATTAAAATTACACGATTTTGTTCTATTAATTTTTTTAAGAAGATGGACTTGCACAGAATTGTATGTAGTTTACAAATATCTTATATAACTTTAATTCCATTGCCACTTTTCAACTTTAGTTGATGTATCTTGGAAAACTAAAAAAGCTTAGGTGAGGTAATTTTTTGTTCCGCCCATCTCTAGATCAATATTATCATAAAAGCACTCCATCCAAACCATGTAAAAATGTAAGGAGTGTTGAAGTTACACTAGGGCACAATACAGTATGCTAACTCAGAGATAGACTATGGGCGGGGTTGGGCAATACTTGGGCTAATTACTATAAAATTTACTAAAAATTATTTATTTCAATAAAAAAATCATCAAGAAATAGATCAAATAAAGAAATCAAATCAAGGTATAGCTTATATAAAAGTAGAAATGGGTTACATTTAATTTATTAAAGGATTTACCATGATTTTTTTCTTAATGCACGTGGGTATAAATTTTTAATATTGTACCGGGTGGCCAAATAAGAATGGACGCCGGCTGTATCTCAGAAACTACTTATCGTATAACTTTGGGAAAAAAATTGTAACAAGTAAATCGGACAAGAGAAATCGCTGGAAATTATTTTCAACTTCGTAGGATGACCGCTAGGGGTCGCAATTGCTATGACCAATCAGAAAATGGGATTTTTCTCAAAAATATGCCAAGTTAAGAGGTATTTTAAATAGTGGCATTGTAATCTTTGTAAAATTTGAAACCTTTTTCTTGCAATGCACTTTGCTCTATCTTTAAAAATAAAGTGGTGGGGGAAGGTTAAACTTTATTTTATTCAAATAAGGATAACTCCGGTTTGGGTTAACAGAATTAAACGAACTAGAGCTCGTTTAAAAGAGCATTTCTTATTGAATAATCTGAGTATATACTATTCCTGAACTTATTTTACCGTGGTAGCTAGAGGGCGCTGTTTGACAACGTAACAGTTATTGCGCGTTCTCATAAAAATTTTAAATGGCAGGCTATGTCTCTTTTTACATAATTAAATAGAGCACAAAATTTCCAAAAAATCAGCTCAAACCGCAATTTTCTATCTTCTCTCTAACGGGAGATATTAAGAGAACAAATAAAGTTAGCCTGCCGCCTAGGCCTATAATAATCTAATTAAAAATTATACTAGTAGGCTATGAAAGAAAAAGAGGTAAATAGGTACGTCAAAATATTAAAACGTTTTAGTTACATGTTAATGTCATTTAGTTAATGTCGTTTCATGTCTTATTAAGTTTGTATTGTCCGGGTTTTTCTTGTTGTTGTTTGTGTTGTTTTCTTGTTTATTCTGAATTGTAGTTTATTGTTCGTTTTTTCTTACAAAATGATTTATACAAACGAAGAGTTATTTGACATGGTAAAAGTTTATTTTGAATCAATGAGAAATGCTACAGTTGCTGCGAGAATATATGCGCAACAATATCCTGATAGACAGCACCCCAATAAAAAAGTTTTTCTACGAGTATTTCACCTTCTGCGAACAACTCGAAATGTTTATCTAACTGTATACCTTAGACAACGCAGAGATCGCACTGAAGGGAACATTATTAATGTGTTAGCTTATATAGAATTTAATCCTCAACTAAGTACTAGAACTATTGTGAAAGACCTTGGAGTAACTCAAACTACGGTTTGAAACGTACTCAAGGAACATAGTTTTTGTTTCATAACCTACTAATATAATTTTTAATTAAACTATTATAGGCCTATATAAGCGGCAGCGTAATGTTAGAGAGAAGATAGAAAGTTACGGTTTGAGCTGATTTTTTGGAAATGTTGTGCTGTATTTAACTATGTGAAAAGAGACATAGCCTGCCATTTAAAATTTTTATAAAAGCGCGCAATAACTGTTACGATGTCAAACAGCGCCCTCTAGCTACCACGGTAAAATAAGTTCAGGAACAGTACATACTGCAGATTATTTAATAAGAAAATCTCTTTTAAACGAGCCCTAGTTCGTTTAATTCTGTTAACCCAAACCGGAGTTATCCTTATTTGATTAAAATAAAGTTTAACCTTCCCCCACCACTTTATTTTTAAAGACTAAAGTGCATTACAAGAAAAAGATTTTACAAAGATTACAATGCCACTATTTAAAATACCTCTTAACTTGACATATTTTTGAGAAAAATCCCATTTTCTGATTGATCATAGTAATTGCGACCCCTAGCGGTCATCCTACGAAGTTGAAAATAATTTCCAGCGATTTCTCTTGTCCGATTTACTTATTAGAATTTTTTTCCCAAAGTTATACGATAAGTAGTTTCTGAGATACAGCCGGCGTCCATTCTTATTTGGCCACCCGGTACATATCTCTTTTTTTAACTATTTTATTTTACATATTTCACGAAAATATGCCGAAGTAACAAACAAAAAACTATTCAGTCTTAATTTTGTATTACACTCATTATATAATTAATTGTAATGGGCATGTACTTCACGATATTTTTGTGTTGTTATTATTATTCGCACTATTAGTGCCTTACTTATTTCTTATCACGTTGTGTATATTTGCAGTACCTTCAGAAGTGAGACACCTAGTAGCAAGTAATTCATCACCTGATAAGGTTTCTATGAACTGGAAAGAACCTGAGAAACTATATGGAAATGTAAAATATTTCATTCAGTATAGGGTAAGAAAGCGTGAATTAGTTAACAATGTTTTATTAGGTATCCAATTGTATATATAGATTGATTATCATACGATAGACCCAAACAGATTTCTTCTATAAACAGGCGTGTTTGGAACGTGGTGAAATTTATCATTTCATGAAAAGCCCTATTTATAAATACTTTTCTGTACCACTAATTTTGTTAACTATAAAAAATTGTGGGCAATACTGCAATTTGGCAATACTGCAATTTGGCAATACTGTTAACGTGTTGTGAATGATCATCAGAAAAAACAGCTTTTCTTTAATTTACCTGATTTGAAATCTCTTACAAATAAGTATTTTATGACGCAATATTTTACAATAACCTAACATACAGTCTATCATTTCTCATCCTTTTCCTTTTAGTATTTATGGAAGTTACAATTTTTACTGTTTTTATTACATAATATTAAAATATAAAAAAGAAAAATGTTATTAACTTATAATTATTAGATACTAATAGGGTTACTTAAAGTTGTTACTTTTTAGTTAAGGAAAACCATATCATGCTCTAACATTGACATAAACCCTACTTATACCCTGAATACCCCGGCAACATCTGTGATTCTGAACGATCTGAAACCTTACTCTGAATATGAAGTAACAGTAAGTGCATACACTACATGGGGAAGAGGAAAAGACTCATCCATACACTTTGAAACGGAAAGTTTAGGTAAATTATAAGAAGTAATATGCCTTAACTATTATATAGTTATAATTAGACATTTTATTTTCAGCGATAATACCATAAGAGCTTTAAAATACCTATAATGTTTTACAATTTCATGTTTTCTGTAACTTCACGAGTCCTTTAGAACAATTTGTAATAAAAACCTGCTCAAGTGAAAAATTATTTGGTTCATTTTAAAACTCGGGCGATATTTAGGAAAATTGTTTCTCGAATAAGAAGACAAGCATTAGGAAATAAATATAAAATTTCTACACTATTAACTAAACTAATTCATTTCTTTATTGAGTAATAAAAGTTACCATTTTGGTAATTATTTGAAACACTTTTGATGTTTTTCTGGGGATATAAAAGTTGAGGGGCTGCTGGTATTAATAATAATAATAATAATAATAATAATAATAATAATATTAGGAGGCATTTGGAGCCGAATTTCGCCTCTTGTTCACGTTTTTTTAAATTATTTATTTCCCTGTGGTGTTCTTCATCTATCTGCTAGAAAGGAACCCAGAGTATAGTATTGTGTTATTACTATTAGGATAAAAAATGATATTTTTCTTCTGACGAACAGTTGTTTGTTTACTAGATAAGATATTTATCAGATTATCATTACTTATTAATACAGTTTCTGCTCTATAATAATAATATGTAAGACTGAAATAATCAATATTTTTTACAGAGGATTTTACTGAAAACGAAATTCCCAATACATCAATAAAGGACGTGTCTAAGGATAATATCATAGTTTATTTGGAACCTATAAACTGCAATGATTTTACGGGAACAATTTATTTGAAGTTTGAGGCAAAATGTGAACCTTATTGGTGTTCACAAAGTAAACCAGATGGCTTTAAATACGATACTAACATATCCACAAGTAAAATTGGAAACTTAACTCCTTATACCATTTACACAATTATTATGCGTGCATCAAGGAGTGGAACTGATTGGTCTGACGTTAGAACCATGATGTTTACTACAAAGCCATCAGGTAGGCCAGTAGTCAGTTTACAAATAATAATAATATCTCTATCCCTCATTCTCATCTTAGTGATGAGCCCGGAAGTCAGAGACTTGTGTGGGAGAGGGAGCGGCATATTATTATTTTCGGCCGCGAGTGCGCCCAGGAACGACTTACGATGTTATAACTTTAATTACCATTTAGTACGAGAATAAGGGAAACCTGGAAAACATTAATTGAAGTGTACAGTAGGTTGTTAGCCATTTATACAGTGATATTGTAGTACTAGTTGCATATTAAGAACGCTACCAGCCTTACACACACAGATTTAATATTGGAGCAATTAGAAAAAGTTGACCACGGTGAGTATCGAACCGTCGTCAACCGCGAGAGAACGATTGAAAACCAGACGTCTTAACCGCTCGGACACCGAGCTCCATAATAGGTACTTATATCGAATTGAGGTAGGATGGTATTATATCGTCAAGCCTTAATCGGCTAGATCACGTCGTCTGCTCCGTATTAGGAGCAGGGACCAGGCGACGTGATCCAGCCGATTATGGTATAAGTAACAGGGACCAGGCGACGTGATCTAGCCGATTGTAGTATAAGTAACAGGGACCAGGCGACTCGATCGAGCCGATTGTAGTATAAGAAACAGGGACCAGGCGACTCGATCTAGCCGATTGTAGTATAAGTAACAGGGGCCAGGCGACTCGATCTAGCCAATTAAGGTATAATTAAGTAACAACGACCAGGCGACTCGATCTAGCCGATTATGGTTTGGAAAAGTAAAATATTATCCTATATATCATGCAACTTTCAGAACGTAAAAAGGGTGGGTCATCTCCAAATCGTAATTGATAAATGGTTGAATACATAATATCGTTGAAAAAAAATTAATGTTTACTAAATTTAACAAAACTATGTAACAAAAAAAACTTGTTTATTTGGTAGATTCAGATTCCACCTTAACTATTGCTCTCCATTAAAATTAATTGTATTTCAGTTCCTAATAAAATAGAAGCTGTCGATGTGACGTCACGAAACGAAACATCTATTTCTCTTCGATGGAAGCCCCCTTTTCCCCCTACTGGTATTTTAACTAAATATAAAATAAAGTACGAGGATAAAGAAATTGAGAAAAATATCGAGGAATGTAAATTGTGGCCAGATTATCACTGCGTTACAATTAAGGAAGGCATAAAAGCATACCAATTTTATCGCATTGAGGTTAGTAAGCGAGCAATTATTGTCAAATAAATTAGTTTTTACTTGCAGAGAACATTACCTATAATTTTCGTAGAGTAGATCTGAGACTGTATAATGCTATTGAAAATCTTGACTTAAAAATTTTCGATTAAATTTAATCTCTTAGTTAAATCTGAAATTAGTGTCAAACGGTAGCTTATGAAAAGTTAAGATAGGAATGTGCAAACCGTTTTGCTTGATCTCAAACCGTTTAGATTTTACAGGGTGTCAAAGTTGCAAAATGTCAATATTTCAAAAACAGTTGAAGATAGGTATAGGACATCCTACATGAAATGTGTTTAGAATTTCACGTAGAATCCGGAAATGACATAATATATAGGGTGTTCCATTTAAAATAAGGAAGTTGGTGTCTACGTCCGGTTATACCGGAAGTGCCAGAAACGTGAAAATATTTTAAAAAGGTAGGCTCCACTCAAGAACCCTAAACAAAGAACGACTGATCAATCAATAACAGTCAATCACATTTGTTTATCACTTATGTGACGTCAGTGGATTCCCTTTAGCGGAAGATTTGAAATTTGAATATCCTCTTTGTTTTAATTTGACAGCTTTAACCTTTTAACATAACCTATATATGTCACATTGTCATGTAGAATGTCTCGGTTGTCTTTGGAATGTCATCACTGTCATCATATCAAAGTATTTCTGTATCATATCATAGTAATCTGTGCACTAATTAACAAAACACAAGTCATCACAGTTGTCAAATCGACAACGATTTTTGCACAACGCACTTCAAATCGTAAGATATATATCGTAAAACACATATATAAGTACTTTAAAATCACATTTGATTGCATTAATACAGTCTCTGAAATAATATTGGGTTGGATATATGAAAATTTTTGAAATTGCAATTAGAGGCAAATTTGGCAATAGGGGATCCGCTGACGTGTTACGAGAAATCTGTTTAAAATGACCTTCAAATTTTTATGAATGAATTGATCAGTCCTTCTTTGTTTAGGGTTCTTGGGCTCCACTGACCTTTGTAAATAACCAAATTTTCAAAATCACGCTGAACGTAGTTTTCCATATATTAATCGCAGCCCTTCCCTATGGGACACCGTGTAGATTTGTAACACTGCAAATGTCAACATTTTTTCCATGTTAGACACTGCTGGTTTTCGTATATTTGTTGTTGTTGGAAGGCGGCGCGGTTACCCGCAGCACTCAGGTCTTTCGACCCATTGTGCCTGCCGCTAGTCGCGAGCCATTGAGAGATACCCATGCTATGCGCATAGGCCAACACCCGTTCTAGGGGAAGCTCTCTAATGTCCTGGGGCAGGAGAAATGCTGCACCCAGATGTTTGTGTCTCTTACTATGAGGCAGGCACAGCGACAGAGGATGTGCCTCTGTCATCGTATCCGCAAAACCTGCACTTTCTATAGTCATTATGGCGGCACTTGTTACGGTGTTCGTTGAGATGTCCGTGACCTGTCAGGAGTCCCGTGACAATCCTTATGGTGTTACGACTTAGCGCAAGTATTGATCTAGTTGCGTTCGATCAAGCCCCTTCAATTAAGAGCCTGGCTTGTCGCAGCTTTCGTATATTTACAGGAAGATTTTTTTATAATCACCTTCCCAAACTAAAAATTTTCGTTTTTAGAATATTCATCAAAACAAATATTTTTTTAGTAAAATATCAATTTTGGAACATGACAGTCTAGTCCATCACGTCTAGTACACTAATGTAACTTATTTCATGTTATTTTCAAAAATCTAAGGCACGAGGAAACCGAAGCAAATCATAGTTATAATCATTTATGAGACGAGTCTGCTAAGAAGTTGTGTAAAAGTTGAGACAAACGATTTCAAAAATATTTGTATACGATGTAAAAATAAAAGATATAAATATTAATTATAGGACACATTTCTCTGAACTAAAATACCGCAAAAATTTTTAATATTCAGAGGCTCAAATAATATAAATTTTCCAACATTGTTATAATTACGTTGGTGTGAAACACAAACTGCTTATTGGATTATTTATTCTTTTTTTTTTCTGTTATTTATTTAACGTCTGACTATTTTCGCTATCCTAAAACTAAACTATTTTTTTTTCTGAACCCTCACTTTTGAAAAAGGGTAGAGATCTGTATAGATTCTGTTAGCTTGCTTAATGAAGCAGTGCTTAGCTTTTAAATCTAAAACTAAAGCTAAATAGAAACCACGGGCTGCCCATTATACAGTGGTTGTCTTAAATCTTAATTTATCATTTTAGAAAATATGTTCATAAATTCTCTTTTTGCCTTCTTCGGGACAAAGGGGTTCAAAGTCAAATACATAGTAAATAAATATGTAAATATTCGTTTAGAAATAAGGAAAAGCATTAGAAGTCAAAAATATATCGAATAAATAGAATAAACACTTAAGCACGGGTTTACAGAAAATTATTGGCAGAAATGGACTTCCATCGGTATCGATTCAAGTCGTCGTGTCAAATCACCTGTACCAAAATTCAAACTTTACCGTTACGCCAGCTTTGTACACAAAACAATTGGTTAGGTACAATATTTTAATTTATTTCTATATTTCCTCGTTTCTCTCTTTTAGATTTTGGCAAGAAATGAAGTTCCTAATTATTATGAAAACATTTTAAAAACCGGCCTTTCAGTAGTAGCTGCGATTGGAGGTGATTATTTACTGCTATGAGATTACCATTAAATAAAAATAATGCAATAAAAATATATACTTTTTAGTACCAGACCCTCCTTATGACGTGAAAGGAATTTGGACAGAAAGTGGTGGTTTAGAAATTTCTTGGAAACATCCAAATGCCACTAATGGAGTAGTTAAATCTTTTCAAATTAATACCCAGAATGGAGAGACATTTGAAAAAGGTATTACGTCCGAAAACGATTATAACTTAACATACACCTACAAGGTAAACATTTTTTTTTTTTTAATTAAATGTATACAGTGTTATTCAGAACTTATCCATAATAAAATTTGGGTATATTCAACATACATGTAGAAATGTGGTGGTGCAAAAAAAAATTTTTTTGGCGGCTTCTGAAAACTATTTAAAAATTTTTCATTGCACGCCGCTGGATACTGGTCCACTGTAATGGAGTGACCTTGGGACTGACAATGCAAACTGGCTAGCACGAAAAAGCTTCGGAAGTTCTGAGAGTATACCGACACCCGGCGCAAAAAAGATTTGCAGCGTTTTTACTTTAAAATAAACTTAAAGATAGATAGATGTGACCAAAGTGACGTGTCTTTAAAATGAATAAAATTTTGTTACACTTATTTTGAAGAATTGCGCTACTTGATTACTAGGTATAGGAAACATGAAATTTATAAAAAATTTGCACATACCTTGTTACAAAAGCTGTTCCAAATTTTGTCCATCAGCAGTAAATTGGGGATTTTCAGCATTTTGCTGCAACAACTACTCACAAAACCTAACTCGTAATTGATAATCCGCTGGTAACAGTGCCCCAGGCAGTTTCCTAGCAATCTGACTTGTACTTATTTGCGGATTTTCACGGACCAGATTAAACACTTGTTCTTCAGCTGCTAAAATACGTTGTGGTCGTCCCGGGCCACCATCTCGTCCACTCCAACTTCACCATAAATAAGAATCATGTCCATTAACTCGGCATTACTGTACACATGAGCTATTTTGAAAATTTTACAGTTTAACACTCCTACGATAAATAAAACACCCGCACCGAGACAGCGACACAGATAGACTGATGACTGCATAGACAATAGAGATATTATCCCCACTTCAACTCTATTGGCTCGGTCTTAACCAGTCGTTCGAGGTACAAAAACGTGTTTACTTTTTTTTTACCACATTCTTAGGAATGTGGTAGGTATATCAGTTGCCCATCTACGTAGTCTTTTATAATGGTATAACTTTAAACATTGTTTACGGGAAATCCTAAGACTTTTATTACAAATTTTTTTGGTGATATCGATTTCTTATTTAAGGATGCACATGTCCTCAAAGTTTTAGAAATAAGTTCTGAATAACCTTGTATAGAGCCTCCACATATACAGTGTGGGTGAGTTTGCATTACACACTCAGTAATTTCGTAAACGTCAAGATATTAAAATTTTTTTCAAAGTGATTTTTTGTGCTCTTTTCAACCCTCTTATTAAAAAAGCTCTCATTAAAAAACAAAAGAGCAGCGACATGTACAGACAATTTCAGGTATAAACAACTGAATGAAGAACACAAGAACTTCATCTATGCTGAAGCTTAGGGATAACGCAACGTATTTGCATGGAGTTCTACTTATATTTTTTCTATCAATCTCATATTTGGCAGTTGAACACTCCTACATAAATAAAACACCGGCACTGAGAGAGGACACAGATAGACTGATGACTGAGATATTATATTAGATATTATATGAGATATTATCCCCACTCCAACTCTATATTCGCTCGGTCTTAACCAGGCCTTCCAGGTACAAAAACGTGTTTACTTTTTTTTACCACATTCTTAGGAATGTGATATATCAGATGTTGAAGTACAGTTGCCCATCTACGCAGTCCCTTATAATGGTATAACTTTAAACATTTTTTACGGGAAATCCTAACACTAGGATTTCCCGGATTCATGAAAGGGACGTAAGACGTTAGTCGGACTAAGCAACTTTGCACCGCCGACTACACCTTTTATTTTAACACGCGCAACAAGGGCGCAAATTTTTCGCGTAACGTTCGCTAGTCGGACTAACGTTAGGCCTCGTTGATGAATCCGTACTTAAGACTTATATTATACATTTTTTTGGTGATATCGATTTCTTATTTAAGGATGCACATATCCTCAAAGTTTTAGAGATAAGTTCTGAATAACCTTGTATATCCACCAAAAGTCTCCGACTTTCGAGCTCATCATTATGATTAGAATGAGGGACCGCATAAAAGTGAAAATTATCATTCTAGCAAATAATTCACGCAATTTTTATGATATTTTTCTTTTCCAGATAAGCAACGATAAATTAAAACCATGTTTCAAATATGTCGTGAATGTAAATAACCACAATGAAAAATTTGTGAGCAAAAATTCTTCTGAGGTATTTGAAGATTGGAGTCCGCCTCCACTGGTTCCCAATACTACCAACAATGCAATCAAAATAAGAGTTATAAATAGTACATTATCTATTAACATTTTGAAATTAATGGATAAGTCAAAATATATCGACAATAATTGCAGTCAAAAATTGTATATCCTAGTTCCATCCCCTATAAATAAAAGAAAAAACAGCAATAATGATATAACGGATTTTGAGAATACTTTAAGAAATAATACAGGTTCTCCATCTGTCACAAATGCTGTGATCCTGAAAATAATCGATCAGAAAGACCTACCACTTAAATTCTCTGTTGAAAATAACACTGAGAGCAATAATACTAACTCAAGATTAATAATTAGGAAAGGGCATAACGTATACTTGTTTTTTGTAAACAAATGTTATGGAAAATTTAAACTAAAGAGGATAGAAATAAATCCGTTTTCTTCAAATACAACTATCTATGAAGAACAAAGCTCAGAAGGTACTAACAAAGGCATATATGCGTTACTTTTATTAATCTTACTAGTACCATTCATGGCGTACCTGTACATGTAAGTATATTTTGATATTCCAATAATAGAATAAAGTAACAAATTTGTACCTTCGCAGTGTAGCCCCAACATTGAATTGCAACGGCATTTATCCTGTATATATAAATATATTATGTAGCAACTTCTGGGGTACCCCAAGGTTCACCTTTGGGCCCACTGTTATTTTTGATCTATATGAATGATATTCAAAAATGTTTTAAATTTTGTAAATTCTTAATGTATGCTGATGATATCAAAATATTCTCCCACATTAATAACCTAGCTGACTGTTTTTTGTTTCAAAGTGACCTCGATTCGTTTTTCAAATATTGCTTAGCCAATAAACTTATTTTAAACCTCGATAAATACCATTATATATGCTTTACACGTAACAAAAATACATTTAGGTACAACTACAACTTTAATAATGTGGTTTTAAATCAAGTTCAGGAAATAAAAGACTTGGGTGTTATCTTCGATAGAAAACTAACTTTTTCTATGCATATTGGTCAAGTTGTGGTAAAGAGTAATAGAATGTTGGGTTTTGTTATTAGAACATGTAGGGATTTTAAAAAAATAAGCTCTTTAAAATCATTATACTATGCATACGTCCATAGTAGGTTAAACTTTGCGTCTGTTGTATGGAATCCTCAGTATATGCTTCATAATTCCCGCTTAGAGGCTGTTCAAAATAGATTCTTGAGATACTTAAATTTTAAATGAGTGGTGTTTACACATTTGAGAACTCTGCTTTACTGAGACAAAATTTTCATATTGAATCATTACAAAAGAGGAGAAAGTGTGGCGATGTAATATTTTTATAATTATAATTATAAAAATATAATATTATAATTATAATATTTTTGTACAAATTGTTGTACAAATTGATGGACTCGCCTAATTTAGTAGCTCTTATAGATTTTCGTGTACCTCCTCGCAATCTCAGGGATAACACTTTATTTCATGAGTTATTGTCCTACACCAATTCTGGACAAAACTCTCCTTTGAGCAGAATGCTTAGAACTTATAACTCTTTTTTTTCTCATATTGATATTTTTTACGTTTCACTTGCTAGTTATAAAATAGCTTTAAGACAAACAACTGTTTAATCTGTAAGTTATATTTTATTACACTCATATCGATGTACTCAAAAATTTTATCGCTTTCTTTAGTTTGTTTGTTTGGTTTAGTTTAGTTTAGTTGTTACTTTTAAGATGTAGTGGACTTTGTTTGGGCTTATAGCTTGTTTTGTCCCATTTTCCATAAATAAAATAAAATATTATAATGCCATTATAATTACTTGCTATTTTCTATTGTATTTGTTGGTATTTTCATGTTATAGATATAAAATAAGAAGAAAACAGAGCAGCGAAAGAAATCTAATGACAGTTATGAAAAAATCACGTAAGTATGCACATTAAAAAAAAGGACTACGGAAGAACTTTTACTTCACATAAAACGCAAATATAAATTTAAAAATATTGCATCTTAGTTAATAATTCCAACTATTATTCCCCCACCATTTTTAAATCAGATTGGATCTTGCTTTGAAGCACATCTTGAAAATAATATGGGAGTATTTATACCACAAATATAGAAATTAGTTTATAATATAAAAAGTGTTGTCATATTTTTCACAATTTGTCATATTTTAATATTTTTTTAGGAAACAAAGATATAGAAGAAGTGCCGTTAAGTGAAAATAAACCGGCTAGAAGTAGTGTAAGAGCATCCTCAATGAATAAGAAGATGGTAGTATCTGTAAGTATGGTATTAAACGTTTAAAATGATGATAGCATACTATTCTCAGAGAAACTGAATGAACTGAGGTAGTACCATTCTACCATCCTAGTATCCTAGTAATTGAAATACTAACTTCGAAAATATGCTATACAAGTTACGGTTCTTAAAAAGAAAGTTTATTTGATAACTATTTAATTTTTTTAGGTGCCTTCTTCAATGGTTAAAAAAGGAAAATATTCTATGCCGGTGAAAATAATTGATTTTGAGTCATACGTTAGGCGATCCATAGAAACAGGAGAACTAGAGAAACAACACGAGGTAAGTTACATCGCGTAAGTCGCATGCGATAGCGGCATTTTTAACTTCATTAAGAGATTAGGTACTAATATTTTTATCAAAAGAAAAATGTACGATCATGTGGATTAAAACACTAGAGAATCAGTAAATAAAAAAAGTGAATCACCATGGAATTATTCGAAATATATCTAAAACAAATCGAGATGTGCATTTCTATTTTAACAGTTGAATTTTCTCAAAAAGTTAAAAAGACAGACCAAAAGTTTTTCTCTAATGTTGATGATGTCTGAGATATGTTGAAATCCCAATGCAAAGTATGTGAAAATGACTCCTATGCTTGGAATGATCCATTAGATTCATCCATATATCATTTATTATTAGATCCTAAAATTCTTTTTGCATTTTGCATTTTGCATTCTCTTTCTTCATTGTGGAAATTTTCAACAATAATACCGTTACCAAAGACAACTAATGTATCAGATGTAGCAGATCTCAGACCAATTAGTATCTTACCAACTATGTCTAAAATAATCGAACTAATTATGAAAAAACAAATTAGTGAACATGTTGTTTTAAACAATATATTACCACGTAAGCAATCAGGTTTCAGAAAGGGTTTCAGCACAACAAGTGCCTTGTTGGATGTGGTAGGCGATATTGTTCAATCAGTTGATAAGAATGAGCTCACGGTCTTAGTTCTACTGGACTATAGTAAGGCGTTTGATCGTATCAATCATGAGCTGCTTCTAGCAATATTGCATTACTTTGGTTTTGGTTCCAAATCTGTTCAACTAATGAGACAATATATGATAGACAGACATCAAAGAGTACATATTAATAATCAAAACTCTGACATGTTACCAATAGGGCAAGGTGTTCCACAGGGGTCAATACTTGGTCCTCTTTTATTCACTTTGTATACAGCTGAGTTTCAAAATGTACTTAAAACTTGTAACGTTCATTTCTATGCTGACGATACTCAGTTGTATCATTCTTTCAAGGAGACTAATGTAGAATACGCTTGTGGATTAATTAATCAGGATATTTCATCTCTTATAGAAATGTCCAATTCATTTTGTTTATCTATAAACGCAACAAAGTCCAAGGTTATGTTATTTGGTAGAGAAAAAGCGAGAAACAGATGTAAGGATAAGATTAATATCACCATCAATAACTATCCTCTTGACCTAACGCATGTTTCAAAAAACCTTGGACTATATATCGATTCTGGATTAAAATTTACAGAACATGTCAATCATATTATTAGGAAATCTTTTGGAAATTTAAAATTAATTTATTCAAGCAAGGACGTATTAACTAGAAAAGCCAAAACTCTATTATGCGAAGCTCTTGTACTATCTCACATGAATTATGCATCAGTTCTATATTACCCTTTCTTTAGACAGGTTGATGTTCTTCGATTACAAAGATTGCAAAATAGTTGTGTAAGGTTAATATGTGGAGTTAGGAAATATGATTCGATTTCTCCAAGTCTGAAACAAATTGGTTGGTTAAATATTAAAAATAGGAATCATCTCCACAGTTGCTTGTTTTATCACAATGTTCTGCTAAATAGGTCACCTCCTTATTTGTATGAAAAAATAACTTACAGGACAGATGTACATATCTTAAATATTAGATTCAAGAGCACTCTTACAGTTCCTAAACATAAAACTTCCATATTTCGTTCTGGATTTTCATATTGTATAACATCTTTTTATAATGCCATTCCTAGCGTTCTCAAGGATCTGCCAAGCCAAAAATTTAAAAATCAGTTAAAAAAAATTCTTTCTGCAATAAATATTTAGCAAGTGTTACATGTCTTCCTTTTTCTTTTTCTTATTGTTCCTTCAATGTTTTGATTCCAGTCATATATTTATATTTTGTTGGCGTTACCGTTACATGATTATTTTGTTCTTTCTCGTTGTGGGTTGAGTGGAAGAGCAGGGGTTTTTTTCTTAAAAACACTGAACTCTGCCCTTTATAACATAACTCTATTAACTGTAAATGTATTTCTTTAGAAAAATGGTTGTAATAAAAGCATTTATTATTATTATTATATCTAGTTTCCATTCTTCATATTCTACACTTGAAAAGGCTTCGGTAACGGTTTTTGAGTCTGTACTCTTCACATAATATAATGTAAATATTTAGAGATAACTAAATTCAAATGACCGACAGCTAATACAAATAAAAAATATATACACGACAAAGTAAAACTAAGGTTTGTTTTTTAAATATATGAAAGGTGGATATTTATCAAATTAATTGTTCAATTATTGTTGTTAATATTTCTAGATGTTCCCACGAGGTCCAACCCAACCATGGGACTACGGAGCGCTAAAAGTAAACAAGTCGAAAAACCGATACAACAACTTAATTGCGTGTAAGTTTCTTGCGTAATTCTCAATTGTTAATAAATAGAAGTGTAAAGTTGAATTTATAGATCAGCTGAGGCTGAGGCGGCTGAGGTAGCGGTAGCGGTAAAGGTTTATACAGGGTGGCCCATTAAGAACCAGGACCACCTTTTAAAAAATTTTTGGTAAGTGCGATTCTAATGTATTTTTTTTATATATATATTAGCCTCCTAGATGTGCTTGTTAAACCTATTACGATGGTCCAGCTGCTAATCCTCAGCCTACTACGAATTTTTATGCAATCAATTTTTTCGAAAATTACTTTAGGGATTTTTTTATTAAAAATTTGACATCGTGGCATTCTTCAGCATCACTTAAAACCCCTGTGGCTCAAATTTCTTCAATTTGTATCGAAGAATAATTCTTTTATAAGGCCTTAAATGTTTCAAATTTATTGAATTTGGGTTTCGTTTAAAAGATATAGCAGGCATCGGAAACTCTAATAATTATTGTTAATCTAAAATACTGTTCCTTTACTTACTTCATAAATTAATAATAACGTTGAAACAATACTTTACAGTAGCCTCCTATATCCCTAAATCCCTAAAGTAATTTTTAAAAAAATTGATTGAAAAAAAATTGTAGTAGGCTGAGGATTAGCAGCTGGACCATCGTAATAAATTCAACAAGTACACCTAGGAAGCTAATATATACAAAAAAATTCATTGAATCGCGCTTACCAAAAATTTTTTAGAAGGGTGTTCTGGTTCTTAATAGTCCACACTGTATACCTAATACAAATTTGTAAATTTATAAAGGCCAATATTTCACTTGCAGTGTATGCGCAAATTTTTGACTATTATGAGTACTGTCACTATCTATTGTCAAAACTGAATTTGCTCCAGCGATTTATAACCAATTTTAACTATGGACAAAGAAAAACTTATATTAGGATCTGATAAATATAACTTATTTATTATATTATAATGTCACATTCAAATGCTTGCAATTAAGGCTTGTTCACAGGAATGGATTGGCAACCATCCTAGTGTGCCATCCAGCTTAGGATGGGAAGAATGTCGGCTTGGTGTTAATGTAAGAGATTAACATCGGTTGATGTTTGACTTCCCTCTAATTAATGAGATTTTCCAAGTTTCCCTCATTCCAGCACTGAATGGTGGTTAGAACCTACCAACATTGGTTCTTGGCGGCCTACTAAATAATAGCATGCCACCCCCTCTCTCACACACCCTTCCTGGCTTCTTTGCGATTAGAATGAGAGAGATATTATTATTTTAAAATTTTGAATAATGTCATACGCATGTGCATAGATATGCACATGTAAATATGCAGCAGCAGTATATATCTTGTATACAGGGTTATTCAGAACTTATCTCTAAAACTTTGAGGATATGTGCATCTTTAAATAAGAAATCGATATCACCAAAAAAAATTATAATAAAAGTCTTAGGATTTCCCGTAAACAATGTTTAAAATTATACCATTATAAAGGACTACGTAGATGGGCAACTGTACTTGAACGACATCTGATATATCACATTCCTTCAAAAAACAGTAAACAACAGTTTTTGTACCTGGAACGCCTGGTTAAGACCGAGCGAATAGAGTTGGAGTGGGGATAATATCTCTATTGTCTATGCAGTCATCAGTCTATCTGTGTCGCTGTCTCAGTGCGGGTGTTTTATTTAGCGTAGGAGTGTTAAACTGTAAAATTTTCAAAATGGCTCATGTGTACAGTAATGCTGAGTTAATGGACATGATTCTTATTTATGGTGAAGTTGGAGTGGACGGGATGGTGGCCCGGGACGACCACAACGTATTTTAGCAGCTGAAGAAGAAGTGTTGAATCTGGTCCGTGAAAATACGCGAATAAGTACAAGTCAGATCGCTAGGCAGGTGCCTGGGGTACCCCAATCAACGGTGTGGCGCTTGTTGGCAGCTTGTTCAAGCACTGTTAGCAGCGGATTATCAATTACGAGTTAGATTTTGTGAGTGGTTGTTGTAGCAAAATGCTGAAAATCCCCAATTTACTTAATAATTTGCGTTTACAAGATCAGCAACCAGGAGGAACATTCGCTTTAGTGCGGCAAAATTGGATAAGGCGTGCCCAAAAGTGTGCAGAAGTGGAGGGACAAAATTTCGAACAGCTTTTGTAACAAGGTAGGTATGTGCAAATTTTTTATAAATTTCATGTTTCTGATACCTAGTAATCAAGTAGCGCAATTCTTCAAAATTAGTGTAACAAAATTTTATTCATTTTAAAGACACGTCACTTTGGTCACATCTATCTATCTTTAAGTTTATTATAAAGTAAAAACGCTGCAAATCTTTTTTTACGAAGTTTTTTTCGTGCTAGCCAGTTTGCATTGTCAGTCCCAAGGTCACTCCATTACAGTGGACCAGTATCCAGCGGCGTGCAATGAAAAATTTTTAAATAGTTTTCAGAACTCGCCAAAAAATTTTTTTTTTGCACTACCGCGTTTGTACATGTATGTTGAACATCCCCAAATTTTATTATGGATAAGTTCTGAATAACACTGTATAATCTATTATGCTTTCATGCATTTCACGGTATTCAATATTAACGACGAACCTCTGCCGCTACCATTACTGCTGCGTCTCAATCTGTAAATTGAAGTTTAGTTATTGCTGTCAGTTTCCTACCATTGCTTTTACAGATGATCACACCCGAGTAAAGTTAACTAAAATTGATGGGATTGAGCATTCCGACTACATTAATGCAAGTTATATAGATGTAAGTAAGGATCCTCTCTAAGAACATCTCTAAAAGTTTTCCAGTGATGACATAAAATACTGACTAAAAAAGTTATAGCTTTAAAAATTATCAAATTGTAAATAAGTACTACTTTTAGGGTTACAGAGTACCGAGGGCGTATATTGCTACTCAGGGGCCTAAACCAACTACACTCAACGATTTTTGGAGAATGGTGTGGCAAGAAAATATAAAACATATAGTAATGTTAGCTAATATCTACGAAGGCGGGAAGGTAAGATAAGTAACAGTTTATTTAACGGCACAATATCATTCAAGTTGAAATCTATTTCGCTTATTACTCGCAAAAAGTAATTTAAAAATGCACGGTTCGACAAAAGTCCCAGAAGGGCTGGATTACAGCCAAACGCAACGTCGTATCAAATTCGGGTGTTCAACACTGTAATCAACGGGATTTTTCAAACTTAATGATATGTATTTTAGGTCAGAGATGTTATCATGAGAGCAAGTGTAACGTAAATATAAGTATTTTTTTATAGAACACCCTATATATTTTGATACTTTCAGCAATTCTGAATTCAAGGGTATAAGGTTTGTATGGTAAAATCTGTCATGTAATTTTGTATGATGACGTAAAATCAAAATAAAAATCAAATTTCATATCTAATGGAAGTAGGTCTTTTATTTGCAATTGTCGAATTGAATACTAAAAATTGACTAGCCTGTACTTCTCATTAATTTTTTTAAATCCTTTTTAAGTTGAAATAAAATATCACTTTCACTTCAATTTTTGTTGCTATGGTGTATAATATCGTTCAAATTTCTGTAGATTTAGATGTTTACTGTAAAGGCATCAAAAGGTGGCGGTGATCAAGGTTGTCAATGTTAGTTTGTTAATTCTGTAGTTTTCTGTTTGTAAAAACTTGTCTCTAAAATGACTCAACTAAATGAAAGGGAACGAACTTTACTCTTGATTGAATACGGAGACAGGCTTGGAACTTTTTAAGAAACAAGAGACCTTTCCAATGATATCTTTTCTGATCGAAGCTCGATTTCAAAATCTATGGCATACCGAATATTTCACCATTTTGGGATTATGGGAAACGTTAAAAATTTACCAAAAAGTGGCTGTTCAAAAACAGCGATGTATGACGACCGATCTTTGGATGTAGGTACTTCTAGCGATTGAAGATAAGCCTAAAACGTTAATTCCGAGACTTGCATTAGAAACTGCTAACACTGAGAGATCCGTTCGAAGAATATTAAAGACAATAAAATACATTCGTACAAAGTTAGACTTTTCATGAACTATTGGAAGATGACACAGAACGTCGAATATAATTTTGCCAGGATATGATAAATAGGTCCGAAGAGATACCCAAAAGTTGCATATTGTTTTCTGATGAGACTACATTTAGGCTACATTGGATCAAAGACTTTCACAAACAACGTCCACAAAAGTTAAATGTTTGGGCGGGTATAATTGGAACACATGTAATAGGACATTTTTTTATATTTTTAAGCTCTTAAAATATGTTATGTTAGATTATCTTTACATTTCAATTTTTATTTAAATAAGTAAAGTATGACATCGGGCTAATTATCAAAACATAATTACATCTTTATCAAATGTATTATATGTAGATGTAGATTCTAATACATCAAAAAAGATGTATTAGAATTTATTTTGGAACTGTTTTTATTAAAATTTTTACTTTTCTAGAAAAAGGTTGAGAAATACTGGCCGAACATTAACGAAGAAATTGATTTTAATGGAATACGAGTCCAATATGTATCATCAAAAGTATTTGCCAATTACGAGCACAGGCTATTTAGAGTATATTATCGAAACCACCACAGAGAGGTAAAACATATAGGTACTTAACTAATAAACAGTTACTTTTAGCTAAGCCAAAAGAGAACATTGTTAACATACCTATGACAACTTACTGAGATGGTACTACATGTAAATTAAATTTATTAGTATTAAAGTGGATACTAGAAGTGGATGTTTCATTATGAAACATCGTGAAAATAATATTGGTTTGAAAAAACCACACAGATCTCATTTAGATGTTTCAAGAAATATATGTTATAGAAAACACTGTATATACTAGTATTTGGGCTTATTAGGCCTTTCTCAATAGAGTAAATGTCTATTACTGAGACTAAATGTAAATGTCTATTACTAGTAATAGACATTTACCTACAAGCCGAAATACCTACTAGTATATAGAGTGTTTTCTATATATTTCTTGAAACATCTAAATGAGAACTGTGTTTTTTTCAAAACAATTATTACTAATATTATTCTAATCTTCTACTAACTAAACTAATTTCATCTACCTATCTACTTAATTGAAAAGCAGTTATGTAACTATATTCATATCTGTAAACCTTTACTACAATCAGTGGCGTAGACAGAAATTTATTTCAGGACAGCAGTTGGGAAAAGATCTATATCGAATTATGACTGTATTAACTAATTAAAATAACGAACTAAAAATAATATAAACTAAATCGGAATACAAAGATGTTACAGACTATATAATACGAAATTGTTAAGTGCTACCTAACACTGTACTCCTTTTTACTCGCAGCATTAAGATACAGAATCTAAAATATAAGAATTTGAATAAAATGATAATATCTCTATTATGGTTAATGCATATAGTAATAGGATTTCCCACAATAAGTAAATTAGGTACTATAAATCGAAATGAACACAGCTCAAATTATTTTAATAGCTTCTTTGAAAAAATAATAATAACCCGCAGTAATCGAATTAACTTAAAAGTTTGAAAAAGATGCATGTAGTCCCTCTTTATCAACATTTAGTTTGTAGAACGTTTAGACTTAATAAATTATAAAACATTTTATATTCACTTGCCTATTAAACAATCTTCTTCCCTATGCGCCTATTGAAGTCTCCAGAATCCAAAGCTCATAAGTAAAGTAGAAGACATCTTAACATTCCTTGTTCAGGTAGAACTAAACGAAATCCTTGGGTGATTTTTGGTAAAACATATTTTTTTATATTGCAATGTAAAAAGCATACGCATTATGCAAGGCAATGAAAAGTGGAATACAAAATTATCTATTAAATTTGAATTCTCGGTACCCGTGCTATAATAATTTTGAGAATTTTCATAGGAATAACATTTGGTGCCTTTGATCGATATCTCGGGATGTCGATGGCTGCTTTGTGTTTTTGTCTTACAAAAAAGTTACATGGTCTCTTCAGAAAGTCAGCATTTAAAAAAATACAAAATACCAACTTCTACGTAGGGAGTAGGTATCTCATATAGCTAGAACTTTATACTTTTTACTAGTTGATTTTGGAACAGTACAAAAATTGTACTGTTTTAGCCTAAAAAAGTAATTTTATACGCCCTGGACAATATGGGTTTTCTAGTATAAACGCGCACTAGTGAAACGATAGAGTAGGAGATATTCCCTACATAGAAGTGGGTATTTTTGGATTTTTTAACTGCAGACTTATTAAAAATACACTGTAACTGTTTTGTAAAATAAAAAACACAAAACCGTCAAATACTTCTCCAGATATCGACCAAAGGCAATGTTCCTTATTTTATATGGCAGGTTCTCACCTTCAAACTCAAAATGGCCGTATAAGGTAGTCATCTGGCAATGATATATTTCCATATGATAGGTACCTACTACACATATACAAAATCACATATCAAAATCTTAAGTTTCAAATCTATACACTAGTTTTATTAGCATAATTAAAATTTATTTAAATCATGGTGCTTACATGATTATGATTATTATTCACGTTAATTTATTCTAAATATTTTCTATCTACTGTTTAAGGTGAATCAATTACACTTTACAAGTTGGCCTGATCATGGAGTACCTCTGTATTCACAAAGTTTGGTGCCATTTCTTCAACAGTTACTAAAAATTCCAAATAACGTACAATCTCCAGTTCTTGTCCATTGCAGGTAAGTTTGATTGAAACAAAACACTCGAATAGGAAAGCAATATTTTACCTATAATTTGTCTATGACAATATAGTAGTCAGTCAAATATCAACAATTTCACAAAAGTTTATAGTTAAACAGGTTGCTACTAGCCTGCTTTTGACAAATTTATAATTATTTTATCATGAATTTACAGTAATATAAAATTTTCATATTAAACATGCAAAAACGAACAGTTACTTAATACAGACATGGAGTAGGTAACTCATTCCTAATGAATTTTCAGTGTAATTATTATTAAAATAAAAATATAATTATTTTATATAATCTATTTGATCTTTAAAAGTATTTTTTCAATATGTATATGATATTATACCTCTAATATATATTCGTTTTTTTTCCTGCGAAATTTCTATTACCTATTCGTATTTACTTTTTTTTTTAATTGATTGATATCAATGCTTTGGTCAAATAATGATAGATTTAGTAAAACTTCCACGTATTTTACCACCAGGTCCCAATCGCCACTGTCAATGGTCCACTTCTAAACACATGTCTGCTTTTTTCTACTACATTGAAAAAACTACAATGAATCTTGAACAGTAGGTAGGAGACAATGTTCGGAAAGAATTTCAGAACTAAAATTCAAGTAAACTAAATAATACAAATGGATAAACACTGCTAAACCGTTGAACATCACATGAATGAAATTTATAAATAATATTGATGTTACAGAATATACTGAAATATACCTACCTACATAGTATTACTAGTAATAATGTAGCACAAGTATTATTAACTAACAAATACGTTTGATTCTTGATTTTGTTTTTATTTAATGGGGATACAATATTTTCTTACCAGTTTCAATATCTGCTTTGATTTAATAATTGAGACGAGGACTGATAATGGATAATAATATCCATCGTATTCAGTTTTAACAATACCTACTGTAATAACTTTTTTATTGGAAGAAAATTTCGAAAACAACTACTCTACAGGCAATGTACTGATGCCGGAGTAAAATTCTATTCGACACGTGTCGAATAGAAATCGATATATATTTTTTCTATGTAGAAATCGAGGAGGTAGTGATTCACAATGGTTATCGACCTCTCGACATATCGAGAATATCTGTCAATTCTGCTCGACAAGAAAATAGGTGTCGAACGCTTATGTTAGAGAACTATAACCCCATTTTTTTACGGTAGCTTTGTGAATTTTGCTCTCATCACTTTTTTCTTAAAAAATGTTGCCTATTTTTTATCTAATTCACAGAAGAAATCAAATACGCGATTTAAGGAGAGAAAGACGTATTTTGTTTGGAATTTGCACAAGATAATCTACCGGTCGCAAATTATCTGTGTTCTTCCATAAAATCTACCAAACATACTAAGTAAATGTTCTTCCCTCATTTTAAAAACCATGGCGATTCCGAATATATTTAAAAAACATAAAAAATAAAACCAACCTCCAAAAGTTCAAATTAAGGAAACAAGTTCGACTATGACTAGGTATAGATTAATAATTTATAATAATACATAACCCACAAAATAATATAACAGTTCGACAATTAGGCAATCCAACGACCTGTCAAATTTTTAAGCAATATGGCGCTGAGGGCAAACAAGTTATGTTTACATTGAGAATACATTGAAATCAGCCCAGCAGCTTTCAGTTAAAAGTGTTTAATACGAGTTTTTTGTAAGGAATTTTTCATGTATTTTATGTAAGGAAGTGTTGAACAGTGTTTAACTCGTCTTTTATTAGAATTGTGTCGCGACGATAATATTTATTAATGCCGGTAACGTGCATAGTTGTTGTGGTTTGTGGATGTCGTAAAAATCGAGACCAAGTTAAGTTTTGTTGTATACCCGACGTAGTGAGTTCTAACTATTTTCCGATTTTAAATGATTTATCGAGAAAACGGCGGCAAACATGGATACTTAGCTGCAATTAAAAAGAATGACCTAACACCTTCGATATTAAGAAACCAGAGGGTTTCCAGTAGGCATTTTATTACTATTAAATATATATTACTAGTTTATTACTATTTTATTTATTAATATTAGTTAAAAACAAACTTTTAACCAAGTACCCACAAAGTTATATAATATAACTGAAACCATAGACTTGTCTATGACTCAAACGTCAAATGAATGTTTGCCCTCCACGCCATATTGATTTGGACACGTGGTTTGGATTGCTCAATCGACTCTTACGAACAAATGCTACGTCGATGCTACAATTCTAATCGATATAGATTGGTAATTACTTTGTTCACGATATTGAATTTGGTCTCGATTGTCGAATAGTGGTCGACGTCGACGTCGACACGTATCGTTTCGAGCATTGTGAATCCGGGGGCTGTAGTAGTCATATATATAATACTACTATATCGCGTATTTCCTATGTTAGTCCATAAGCGGTTTCTCCGAAAACATTAAAGGACAAAAGATATAGTGCTATACTGTTCCAGAGACCCTTTGTTCGATTTGCGCATGCGCAGATTTTGTCGATATCCATGGTTACGGAAGCTGACACATTGTTTATAGGTTGACAGACTTTTTGACTTTCAACTTTTTTTTAAAAGAAGTCGATAGACAGAGATACAGTATTTCTGCTGCATGCTTATTGGATGTCGCGAAATTCGTGCGCAAGCGCATATTTGACCAAGGTACTCTCGATAAGGATAGAGCTTGTATGTCGGCGCCGTGATGTTTTCGGAATTTTTGGGCCTCTACCCGCGATATAGTAGTATTATATATATGGTAGTAGTTTTCGGCATCTCCTTCCAATAAATAAGTAGGATTGTCTTCCTCAAAGACAATAGAGGTCGCTGTAATGGCATCTGCATAAAAGCAGATCGTTATCTGTCTGTCAATTAGACAATAATTGTCAGACAGGTAGTAGCAAAGACCCAAAGAGGGCACTACGGTATGTTTCTCACCACTACTAATACTATAATAACATATCTAATTCTTATCGTACCCTTAAAAACTTTTTTAACAATCTGAATCAATTTTAAATTTGTATTTTTATATAGAATCATGCATGTTGCATTTTGGATTCAATATATTTTTTAAGGATATTTTTATACTTGGATTTTGAAGCATTTGAATATTTTTTTTTATTTTACTAACTACTATTTCAATTGGTAGGGTATGAATTTTCTGAGATGGTTTAGCTCACTTTGTGCATAAACCACTGCAAATCATGATAGATCATGATTTTTTAATTCCGTGTCACGAAACGAATATTCATTGCTCCCAAAATTTTTCGATGCAGTGTCAACATGATTTTTTCACATTTTCGAGACATTAGATACCTACCTACTATTCATTTTGGTCATATAACAAGGACACTAACACGAAATTCGCAATATAAGCCCTCTCGTTAATGGTCGACGTTTTTCTTTTAGACTAGTGAAACTGGTGCATGTTTTCATGACAGCGGTTCATGTTTCTGCCCTCATTTGTGGTTCATACCCCGTGGAGTGTACTCATAGGTGGTTCTAGACCTTTTGTTTTGGGGGAGCTTAAGCCCTTGGTAGATATAACATATAAAAACTCATATATAGCAGATGCTCCCCCTATATACAGTGTACCGAATAGCAGTGGCGGTTGGTGAGATTTGGATATGGAAGGGGGCGTAGATATAAAAACATGCGCCGCAGGCGAAAATTTTGCATATTTCAAGGTCAAACCCCTTAAAATTATAAATTAGAAATTCGCAGAGAAAAATATTTGCCTGAAAAAATAACTTTTGCTGGACAAATTAACATCTTGCTTTTTAATACGATTGACGGAAATCTCGACAAAAATTGTTAAACACAATATTTAAATAGGTAAATCATATTGGGTGCTAAATTAGAAATAATAATCGTTCTAAGTTGTGTTAGTAGCGATTTAGTAGCGAAGAAAAGAAAGCTTTTTATGATATAATTAAATAAAACTAATAAATTAGTGAAATTACTGAAATTATGTAGTATAATTTTTTTATTCAGGGACGGACAGGGGCTTAGCCCCCTCAAGCCCCTACCTAGAACCGCCTATGAGTGTACTGTACCTATTATATGTATAATAATTAAAATTTATAAAGAACATTTCAGTGCAGGTGTGGGTCGAACTGGGACAATCATTTTATGTGACATATGTCTTCGCATGGCTGCAGGTGAAGGTTCCATAGATGTTTTGGCTAACTTGGAACACCTTAGGAGTCAAAGGGCAAACATGGTTGATAATATAGAACAATACAAGTTGGCTCATCTGGTTGTGCTCGAATGTCTGTTTGGAATGCATACATCAATAGCATGCAATGACGATATGAACAAAACCATAAAAGCACTATTAGCAAGTGGTGGGGTATCTAATCAAATAAAGTATTTAAGCGAAACAGAATGGCAGGACAAAGCTATGGACTCAGTTTGGAACACGGAAGATCAGCGTATATATCCGCAAAAAAACAGGTTTCAAGATGTTTTGCCGGGTATGTTCAAAATATATTTATTATAGTTTACAAGGTGTTTCACGGTGACTACACATTAGAATTTATCAGAGACTACTTAGATTTGAGAGAAGATTTGGACACTGGGACTTTTGAGTTTCTGTCCTCAAACAAAATAGACTAGAGGCGTCCACTTGACACTTCGGGTTATGGCGGACGTGTAGCGTCCACGTGACACTTCCGGCTATACCGGAACTACCGGAAGTTGCCATTAACTTTTTTATTTTAAATGGATCCGCTCGTACATTATTGCATTTTTAGATTATACGTGTTATTTTAGGGCATTCATAATAGTTCTCTATACGAATTCTCAGCCGTTCCTGAGAAAATCTAATTTTTAAAAAATATTTGTAACATTCCCTGCCTTACTTAATATTAAATATTTCTCTAAAAAATTAACATTTAGGGAAGTTGCTGCATATCTAAGCTTTCTAGCTGTGCTTTAACAGTCATTCTTTAAATGTATACAGGTGGCCAAATGGTGTACACTACGATTTTTTCCAATAGACTTTAGAATGTTTCATTTTCTTCAAGCGCCTACCTAATTAAATATCATAGCCAACCATTTTTTTTAATACAAAATTTATTTTGTCTTTGTTTGTTCCATTAAAAAAACTAAGTTTAGTTTATATAGTTAGATAAAGAGTATAAATAAAAGAATGGGTTTTAGATGCCTCAAATGTTATTTTGATAACTAATATACAGATCCCCAAATAAAAATTTGTTCAATTTGGAAACAAAGACACAAAATAGTTAAATAAAAATAAATTATATGATTTATATCTCGATTCCCAGCCATGGACAGTCCCTTTTCTGTTTAATACACACTTTACTTACTATCCACCCGCCCTTGTCTTCAAATTGAACAAATTTTTATTTGGAGATCTGTATATACTTATCAAATTGGTAATGGTAAAGGTTGTTGTTTAATAATTTTGACTTAGTACATACACTTTATAACTTCATGTAAGTAATTTGTGTATATACTGTAGATATTTTTGTACTGTAGGTATTTTTAGAAATTATTACTTATAACTGTGATTATTTCCTTAAATGTTCAACCAGTGCTTATTGACTTTCAGATAAGAACTATAGAGTTTTTCTCAATTATTACCCCACCAACGACGAATCGTCTTTTTACATCAACGCTGTGCAAGTGGATGGTTTTCGAAGTCCTGGTAGATTTATAGTTACCCAGCAGCCTTTGCCAAATACTGTAGGTGATTTCTGGAGGATGGTGTGGGAAAAGCAGTGCACTGTCATTATATCTCTCAATGAAATTGATCCAAGAGATAAGGTAAGCCTCGATAAGTAGAAAGCAACAATCAGTAAGATTGTACGCACCTAAGAGTATGTACTCAATTATTTATTCTAAATGAAATCTGTATATTTACAAATAATACTTCCCTTATTTATAACATACAGTCCGACATTTAGTAGTGGTGAGAAACACACCGTAGTGCCCTCTTTGGGTCTTTGCTACTATCTGTCTGACAATGATTGTCAAATTGACAGATGATAGATAACGAGCTGCTTTTTCACAAGCGGCATTATAGCAGTGACCTCTATGTTGTCTTTAACGAAGACGATCCTACTTATTTATTTGAAGGAGATGCCGAAAACAACTACTCCACGGGCAATGTGCCCCGACTAGCATTGCAATACTTCGACATAGGAGTCGCCACATCTTTCATTGAGACCAACCACCAGACATCAGTGTCTGGTGGTTGGTCTCGATGGTATGGTTATGGTGTGTTTCTCACCACTATAAACATTCACGATGGCCATTAGGCAATCATGTCGCAACCTTGTTCATCGAGTCCACTACCTATGGCACTCTGATGAGCGCATAATAAGCGCGAAACCGGCCAGTGTCTATAAATAAAATATGCTATATTTTTTAATTAATGTTTTCTTTGTTTTTCTGAATACCTATAAATAAATATGTAAATAGTTAAATAACACAATTATATAATAAATATGCCACTAAAAAATGAAAAATACGATTCCACATCCAAATACAAAATAAAATAAAACATTTACAAAATCTTAATATTTAATAACATTGTTCTCCTCTTTTATATAACTTATTTTATAATTAATATATACTGTGTGTGTATTAATTTTTTACAGACTTCGTGCAATTTTTGGCCAGAAAATGGATCAGAAATAAATCCAGTGGACTACCTTAGAATTAGCCATGTAAATGCTAAAGTACTCGAATGTTACCAAATTAATATTGTAGAAGTAATAAACCAAAATGAGGTGAGTAGAAATATTTTAAGATTGTATAAACTATACAGGGTGATTCAGATATAATAATACAGTAAATCAATAGGTAGCTTACTTTTTGCCAATTTCAAAGTGATTTTCAGAAATACATACTGAATAAATATTTATTAAGTATGATTTTATTAAATTGTAAATATACATGTGTAGATATAGAAAATATATAGGGTTATTATAAAGTTACACAGGTTCAATTTTGTTTTTTAATATAGGTACTTACGTACCTACCTATCTACTCAGTGATGGCACATGGGGAGGCAACTTTATTATTTCAAGTGGGACACCATATAGATATATGTCTACATTTTTCGATAGAGCATACTTCTTCAAATACACTAATAAAAGATTTGATCGGTCTATCTCTAATGGTAACCGATAAATCCTCATTATTTTCAAATAGGTAGTCTATTGTATGAGGTTGGTTCGTGTACACCTTACTTTTTAAGTGCTCCCGCAAGAAAAAGTCTAATGGTGTCAAATCCGATGATCTAGGTAATCCAATGTCATCAATGTATCTGGGATATGTATTGTTATTTTGATTTGGAAACATAACAGCTAAGGCAGGAGTTAATTCGTCTTGAAGAAAATTCAAGTTAGAGTCAGCAAGATTCCCATAAAAGAAATAAGAGCCAATAATTTACTGGCTTATAATTCCTACACAAACATTAATTTTTTGGGAGTTTCACATTGTCGCATATTAGCGCCCCACAAAATTATAACCGCCGATTGGAATCATCATCGGTTACCCGTTACATAGTTTTTTTGCTTTCAAACAATTTGACCAGAGATGATTAGTGAGTGTTGTTATTTAACGCAATTTGCGTAGTAAAAAGGTGAGGATTGTCCTCGGCTTCTAATAAAATAATTAGCTGCTCATCTCTATCTACTGAGGGTTCACCAGGCCTAAGCTAATCTTTAACACTATCATTTTCATGAAAAGTCTGTTTACCGTGGAACAAGTTATTGGACGCCTTTCGGACTGTTCCTCGTTAAATAAAGTGCATGCTTCATTAGTAATCATCATTGATCATTAGTAATTCAATCCTTTTTTCACTTAGACCGGCCGACTTCAAACTGACAAAATGTAAATCACAAATGATATTACTCAATGACATTGCAAAGGTAGAAAACAAAAAATGCATGTATTCTTGATCTTGATTAAAAATGTCTGTAACAACTCACATGGTCGAGGTTCTTAACTTTTGATGTAAAGTACACTTTATCTTTTGAGGATATCTCACTTACCATTAAAGATAGACCTATCATTTTTATTAATGTATTAGTAGTAGTACATTCTATCAAAAAGTGTAAATTATTATTATTATTATTATTATTATTATTATTATTCGATTGATTAGGGAGTATATGTACCTATATAAAATCTAGTTCCCTGCAAATTTACAATAGCTACTTTTAATGATCCTGTATATATTATCAATGTTTTGACCCCGTGGATTGTTATTTTCGAAGGACCGTTAACTTGGTGGAGTGTAGGGACCACTGTTTAATACAGTAAGGATTGTTAATGAAACTTCACAAATTCTTGAAGTGATTTTACTCGTTTACTGTATCTATCGTTATAGAACTTGAACACTTGTGTACACTAACAGACCTGAAGTTCTGTTACTTAATCTAGCTTGACAAACTAAACTAAGTAATTTCTAATAAACTACAAATTATTGTGAACCGCTATCTGATAACTGATGGCTAATAGCAATCATTGCTACTTCTCTAACTCTCGTCGTCTTGATTGTAAACTTCTAACTGATCATTTTACTGCTGGATACACACGTAAAGATTTATCGAGCGATTTTAACAATTTATCGTTAGATTTACAGAATTGCACAAATAAAACTGCTAGTTAAGGGAAAAAACTAATTTAAGAAATTTGCACGATAAATCTACGTAAATAATTTTGAGCGATAGTTTGTAGTCACAATATTAACATAACGATTAATTGGGCAGACAAATGTCCAGTATTAGTTGTCGACTCGTGCATGCCACATATTTTTTATTAAGCGTATTTATCATACACAGAATGGCAAGTAAAGAATAATTCATCAGTGGCTTAATTGCACTATACAGGGCGCCCTATTTCTTGACCCGTTGCATGGGTAACTTTTTTATTAGTAGAGATACAAAAACGCTTAAATGAGCAAATTAGTGCAGTTTCGTATTAGTAATTCTACGGTAAGGCGAAAAATTATTTACGGGGGAAGGTTGAAAAGTTATTGACAAAAAACGAAAAATCCAACTTTTCTATTATCCCTCGTAGCTCGTTCATTTGAAGAGTTAGAGAAAAATGCTTCACATGTTTTTTGCAGTATTTTTCATGTAAAATGACATGCACTTACTACTTTTTATATATCTCTTAAAATGGTTGAGAATCACAGTAAAATATATTTTTTTTAAATGTAATGGATAGGTGGCTGTGACATTAACCAAAAGTCCCCTTTTTTCTCTTTCAGATGATATAACATAGTCCATATTTTATCCTTACAAAAGTAATAATAATCGTTGTTTTTAAAGAAAGTTTATTGTCACATCAAGAATGCTATGGATTATGGAACAAAAGAATGTTTTGAGAACAGAAATTATTAATTAATTAATTATATTGAAGTAAATGTTCGAAATGACCACCATCCTGTTGGATACATAGTAAGCAACGTTTCTGGATACTTCTTAAAACATTATTTATTGTATGTCCATGTATGCTTCTAATTGCATCTTGAATCCTGACTTTTAGATCCTCTATATCTAGAGGAGCTGTCACATAAACTTTATCTTTCAAGAACCCCCAAAGAAAGAAATCTAAGGGGGTCAAATCAGGTGTTCGCGCTGGCCAGTCGATATCCATTCTATTTCCTATAACATTATCAAACTGTTCATGTAAATATTGTTTTACCTCTCGGGAATTATGCGCAGGTGCTCCATCGTGTTGGAAGTATTTAAGATTTCTAAAAATATGAAGTGGTAATTCATTTAAATATTCCTCTGTTAGAGTATTCCTTAGAAAATGAAGGTAATTATTCGCATTCAAATTATCTTCGTAAAAATATGGGCCAATAATTTTGCCACAAAAAATTCCACACCACACATTTATCCCAAATTGACGTTGATTTCTTCTTTCAGAAACAAGATGTGGATTTTCTCGGCACCACATTATGTTATTATGGCGGTTAAAAATACCATTGTTGGTAAATCTACTTTCATCACTGAATAAAATCTTTTTCCAGAAGTCTAGATCCTCTTCGCATTTTGAAATGTACCATCGACAAAATGTCATCCTTCTTTGATTATCAGCTGGATATAAAGTATTGCATATGGAATAATGATAAGGCTTTAAATTGTTACCTTTTAAAATAGCTCTTACTGTTTCCTTGGAAGTGTTGCAGTGATGTGCAATTTCTGCAGTTGAAGAATCAGGTTTAAAATTTACATAAGCCAAAACATTTATTTCAGTGTCTTCATTGAAGTTTCTTTCATCCTTAGGCTTTGAAAAAGAACCGTATAATCGTATATTATTTTCCAGCTGTCTAAATATTCTATGATGGGGTTGTCTTCGTTCCATGTAAGTTTCAAAATAAAGATTCGCTGCAGCTTGTGCATCTCGATTTTGGTTATAATAACAAAATAGCATATCATTTTTCTCTTCGTTGGTGTACATATTTGCAACACTATTATTTTGTATGCAGTATTAATAATAAACAATAAACTACTTAACAAAAACTAAAAATGTCACTTATGATCTGTCAATAATTAAATGCCAACTAGACGTTTTTAAAAATATCAGGAATCTTATTTTTTGTTTTATTTCCATAGCATTCTTGATGTGACAATAAACTTTCTTTAAAAACAACGATTATTATTACTTTTGTAAGGATAAAATATGGACTATGTTATATCATCTGAAAGAGAAAAAAGGGGACTTTCGGTTAACGTCACAGCCACCTATCCATTACATTTAAAAAAAATATATTTTTTTCCCCCTTATATAATTTCCCTTAACCTTCCCCCGTATATAATTTTTCGCCTTACCGTAGAATTACTAATACGAAACTGCACTAATTTGCTCATTTAAGCGTTTTTGTATCTCTACTAATAAAAAAGTTACCCATGCAACGGGTCAAGAAATAGGGCGCCCTGTATAGAGATAAACCGTGTATATGGAAAACAACTATTCCTGAATATACCAACAAAAATATAAAAAATAAGTGCTATGAAATGAAGGGTTAGTTGATTATTGTAAGCAGTTTTTCAAAGAAGCAGACAAAAAGTTCCTTGCCAAAACTTGCGAACACCTAACAACGCAACCACTGACTATTTACATTACACCTCACTCTATTGCAAGCGAACGATCGGTTATATTTTTCGAAATTACGAAAGATCCCCGATTACAGATAAATTGAACAAATTTAACCAAATTCATGATCAAGTTAATTTCAATAGATATATCGCTCCAATAAAACTTTGCGTTGGTAGCTTGAGCGCGATTTATCTGCCAGAAATTTCTTAGCGATTTATCTAACGATTATTTGGTACAATTTATCGAAGTGATAAATCTTTACGTGTGTATCCAGCTATTGACAAATCCTGGTTTTATTCACTAATTTCTCACTATAGTTTCTCTTGCTCTGGTGCACAATTTATGGTTAGCTATTATTGTTGATATATTTACGGGAAAAACCCTTGCAAGGGTGCCCTAATAAACTTTGGATTATACCTACTCAGGTGTAGGTAATAAACCCTAAGGCCTAAGCCTTGAACTACATGGAAATATACCTAAGAACTTAATGGCTTAGAATTATACCCAAGAAATATTCTACCACAGCCTGCTAAAGCAGGCTGTGATTCTACCTACTTTTAGCATCAAAACAAAAGAAATGGTTATTCCTAATACCTCACCCAACAATCAATAATAGGTATATATTTTCAGAATCAAAGTTTGCAAGTTAATATAGTCTCTATGAATAACTGGATGCCCAAGGAAGTGTTACCGAACAGCATGCAAAACTTCTTATTATTGTGGGAGGAATGTGATATATTATCAAGAAAATCTGATACAGTCATTGTTACATGCTAGTAAGTATACCTACCCATTACCTAATGTGCCATAACTGTTATAAATACTTGCACTACAAAATAAAAGTTAGCTATTTACCTAATACAAAAAATATTTATATCCCGATTCTCAATACTCAAAGTCTATCACAGTAGAGGATCGATATACTCGAGGTAAAATAATACCACGGGTAACTTTTTTATCATCAAAAAATGGATTTGTTGTTTAGTGTATTCTGTAGACATGTCATTAATAGATTTAAAGTTATTTTCGTGTGAGAGAACAGTTTATGGAAACCTGTAAAGATATACAGAGTGCTACATTTAAAATATTTTTTGCATTGAAAATTGATGTAGGTATGTATAAAGTAGAAACGAAAGTCATAAAATATAGTCATTATTTTTATTAATATATTCATGACATGACACTTGAACTAAATTTCTTTATTTATTGAAATTAATTATTGAGCAACATCTACTGATATGATGTCAACTAATTATTACACAGTCTATATTTTCAGTTAATTGAAAGAGTAATTTAATGTTCACATAGCTTCATAAAAAGACAAGGTATATAAAACACCAACCATCTAATGTAAAACAATTTGGGATTTATATTTACTATGAGCATATAGATAGGTACCCATCTATTTAGTATAAAGTTTATACTACTAGAACAATATTTATTCAGTATCCTTTCCACGAAATTTCCAATTTACGAATTTATTTATGATTCCAGTGATGGAGCCACGGCTAGTGGATTCTATATAGCCACAACATTTTTGATAGACAAAATGAAATTAGAGCAAGAATGTGATGTATGCCTAGCTGTACGAACTATACGACATAATCGCAAAGAATTTGTCACCAGTGAAGTAAGTTTATCATTATCTGTAGGTACCAAAAACTTTTTTTAATTTAAATTTTATTTTCAGGATCAGTTTGCAGCCCTTTACAAAGTGGCCATAATATACAGAGATGGTTTTCAGTCCTATGCTAATTTTACGTGATGCAAAAATCTACAAAGCATTACGTCTGCAAGCAATATGTATTATTTTTCTGATAATAAAATAACCTATAATTAACAAACAGATGATTTTCTATTTATCAGCTTTATTTATTTTGAACCTCCAGATACAATATAAGATTTATGCAGTTTCTTTTTAAACAGTCAAGAACCACTTTTCCATTAATTCACAAACTTGAAAAAACAATATATCTACTGCTACCTACCCAAACAATAACCAATTTAATTCCAAAAACAAAATGTTACAAAAAAAATGACTATACAGTATATATATGTATGTATGTATATATATTTCAAAAAGACTATTAGAAACAGAATATGTACTTCCACCCAAAAAGCAGAAACGTGTCAATTTTGTTTTTGAGGGGGATACTTATGGGATTAGTTTCAGTTAAAGGTTTCAATACTTAACCTCCTGATACGCAAAATCCCGAAATTGTTCCTGTCCAAAACAAATAAAGGCTTCCAGTTTCCAAGATAATCAGTCTGTCTGAAATGGTCACACTATAGATATGCATATACATATATGTGTATATATATAGCGAAGGCATTTCAATGAAAACGAGCCAGCCTGAATAGTAGGAATAATAGCTACCCCATGGTTGATCAGCAAAATCTATCATCTTGAAACTCATCTGGCATCGCCTCTACTCCCACCCAAGACAAATTATCTTAACACTTTCCACCCAAAGACATACGCACGGTCGTTTACTACTCGGGCGCTCCAGCTCAAAATACAAAAGTAGGCAAACTTACTTTGTGAACGTCGCTCATATATATGTATGTACAAGGAAATATGGAAGATCTGGGAATCATTGAAAATGTCTTGGGACCACTCATCATATTAAAAAATAGTATAAAAAAAAGATTAAATAGGTGTCAGTATTAAAACAACATTTCTTTAACTAAAATATTGTATTTATTATGAAAGTATACAATACAATGTCCAGATTTTTCTGTAAATGTAAACAGAAAATTTGGAATGAGTGAAGATTAGACTGAAAATGGGTACTTAAAACTATGTTAGTACTAATATTTAACGACACAAATATAACAAAAAATAATGGTATTTTAATAAAACTCAAATTTAAAATTCAAAGAGCATAGTATAAATGAAACATATATACCTAATAAACAACCATTATTATTTGCTTTGTCTTTTTTTTGTTTCATTTCTGATTTTTTATTTTTTTTTGTTTTTTTTATACATATATATTATATATTGGGGCATAATAATATTTTCGCACTGCAACTTTCAACTTTCACTTCATTTTGTTCACTGACTAATATACCTAAATAAATTTGATTGTACTATTATAATCAGTAATAGACATTAAAGTTAGTAGATATGATAAGATACAATATTATACATAACATACCTAAATATAAGAAAACAGAATGACGTAAAACTTATTTCTAGTATAGATAGATAAATTAACTGTTTATCTCTACCACTGCAAAAAAATGCAACGAAGATGAAAACATAAGCGAAATTGGTGAAATTGTAAGCTATTTTACTAACTTAAAAACTATAAGATGCTATGTAAGTGCTATCAAAGGTAGTTAAACTATGAGTGAACAAACTGAGGTGCCCGAGACTAGGCTGGGGGTAGACTACTCCTCGATGTTATATACCATACACACATTGCCTGAGGCTAACGATGGGGGCAGAAGTGGAGAAGTTGGAGACAACACTGTAAATCCAAAGAACATGAATGTCCTTATCAATTTTGCCCTTTCAGGATGATCGTTGGAAAAGACCTGAAAAACCATACACACATGTAAAAAATTACTTCTGTTCTATTCATTAAATTATTTTGACGTTAAGTATAGTTTATTCCAATTTTTATCCAATAGCTGGATACACACGTAAAGATTTATCGAGCGATTTGAACAATTTATCGTTAGATTTACAGAATTGCACAAATAAAACTGCTAGTTAAGAGAAAAAACTAATTTAAGAAATTTGCACGATAAATCTACGTAAATAATTTTGAGCGATAGTTTGTAGTCACAATATTAACATAACGATTAATTGGGCAGACAAATGTCCAGTATTAGTTGTCGACTCGTGCATGCCACGTATGTTTTATCAAGCGTATTTATCATACACAGAATGGCAAGTATAGAATTCATCAGTGGCTTAATTGCACTATATAGAAATAAACCGTGTTTATGGAAAACAACTATTCCTGAATATACAATATACAAAAATATAAAAAATAAGTGCTATGAAGAGCTAGTTGATTATTGTAAACAGTTTTTCAAAGAAGCACTGACTATTTACATTACACCTCACTCTATTGCAAGCGAACGATCGGTTATATTTTTTGAAATTACGAAAGATCCCCGATTACAGATAAATTGAACAAATTTAACCAAATTCATGATCGAGTTAATTTGAATAGATATATATATTGCTCCAATAAAACTTTGCGCTGGTAGCTTGGGCGCGATTTATCTGCCAGAAATTGAAATTTCTTACCGATTTATATAACGATTATTTGGTACAATTTATCGAAGCGATAAATCTTTACGTGTGTATCCAGCTAATGACTGGAACTTCTAGGCAATAAAGCTGATTGAGACTATTAATATTTTGGAAACAATGTATATGAAATAATTAAAATTATCAGTTTAACAGGCTATACATATTTTTTATTATTGGAGTAAATGAGTCATACCTACTTATTACACCAAAAAAATATAACAAAATCAAATAATTTTTAATTCACATTATTATCATGTGATAAGGTTTTGATGATTATTATGAAATTATTTCCAAAAGTTTATCGCTATTTGGCAATCATTTGCCTTAAAAGGTTATCTTGAAAGACCATGTTTAAATAAATAATTGTGAATTGTTATAAATAAGTTATTCGATAATATCCTTTACAAGAACACAGTAATATTTAACTAAACCGGCGAAGTATATACCGGGTTTCCCATTTCATTTGGCTAATGGCAATTAACATGGGCTATTAGATTTCATTGAATTTTATATTCCCAGGGCACACTATGAAAAATATTGCTAACGGAATCGATAGTACTGACTGTCAAACACCAAATACTAAATCAAAATGGTTTTTTAATTAAAATATCAATAAAAATTCGTTTTAAGTTAATAGATGTAGTTTATATAAGCTTTTTAGAAATATCATTATATGTCATTTGGTGGACTAGTTGGTTAAGCGGCGGGCTTTCAAACTGAACCGCAGAATTTTGCAGTTTTTGAAAGCAACTTTTTTTAATTTTACTTTTTCATTAATTACAATTTATTAGTGTTTATTTATTCGAATAAATATGGTTTATTGCCAGTACCTAGTTAGTTATTATTTTTGAAAGTCACAATATTTACTTATCAAAAAAAAAAATAAAACAAGTTTTAATTGGTTCGTTTCCTTTATCTTTAGCTAAAGCTACTATCTTATAAAATAAGTAATCAACAAGCAACATATTTTTTACAATAAACATACACCAACATATTTTTTAATAAATAAAAAATATGTTGCTTGTTGATTACTTATTTTATAAGATCTTTAGCTAAAGATAAAGGAAACGAACGAATTAAAACATATTTTATTTTTTTTTTTTTTGATAAGTAAATATTGTGGCTTTCAAAAATAATAACTATGTACTAACAATAAACCATATTTATTCGAATCAGTAAACACTAATAATTTGTAATTAATGAAAAAGTAAAATTAAAAAAAGTTGTTTCTGACGGGATTTGAACCTGCAAAATTCTACAGTCCTTTAAAATTCCGCCGCTTAACCAACTAGTCTACCAGATGACATAAAATGACATTTCTAAATAGCTTATATAAACTACATCTATCAATTTAAAACAAATTTTTATTGAAATTTTAATTAAAAAAGCATTTCACTTTAGTATTTTGGTAATCAGAAGTGTTTGACACTCAGTACTATCGATTCCGTTAGCAATATTTCTCATAGTGTGGCCTGGGAATATAAAATTCAATGAAATGTAATAGCCCATGTTAATTGCCATTAGTCAAATGAAATGGGAAACCCGGTAGACCTTATTTGAACAAGTAACGTACATAAACAAACCATAACCAGAACTCCTGAAATGGGTTAAATTTCAGAAATAAAACCATGAATGATATGCTTTTTCCTGGTTAAAAATTATATTAATGCTTCATTATAAATAACATTTTAAGCCCAAAAAAATATTGTCGTACCATTAGATGATACATGAGAATTTCTTATTTGCAAATTTTGCAGACATTTGTTTTGAAATAACTACTTGTAAGGGCCCATGTGAAATAATTTGAAAATTTTTCAATGTTTTTGTCTACTTTTTTTCCACAACTACTTCCAGCCTATACTTACAAAATGAATAAATTTCTTTATATTTTTTTTTTAAATCTCCATAAATATTCAAAATTCATCATACAAACCGTACGTCAGTGGAAAGCTTATAGAAAATGCTATCGAATCCTAGAAACTAATACGTATTCCATTTAAAAGAAAATTATGATTTCACTTTTTGCGTTTCAGTAAAGTCAAGCAAGTTGACATCTACTTATAGTCGATTTCTGGTAAGGAAGTGCCACCACCTTGAAACATTTGGATCGTCGTTGGTATACTACCAAATTTTTATATTTCTCCTAATTATAGTTTTCCCATAATCAGTCGATGTAGTTTCCGGTGTGACAGAGAATTATTTATTGCATTTCACCAAACTTTACTTAACAAGTGTTGTACTTACCACAATGACATGCTCGCATTTGAGCTCCTCTTCGGCAGCCTCAAGCAGTGCAACGAAACCCTCACGGGAGCCCTCGGCAAGGACACGAGCAGGCAGCGCAACATACAAGGTGCGCCCCTGCAAGGCGGTGTCCCATGGTTGGCGAGCAGTGCGAAAAGTTAGCCGCAAAGGCGGCGACCCCCTGGCATCCCCAGGGGCATCAGGACCACCACAGAGGCCCGGCACCCAGAGACATGTTGTAGCAATCGGCCTCTGAAGCACTGCTGGCGGAACGCTTACTGCTCAGCAACATGCTACTGAAAAAACAGGATACATTTATTTGGTATGACCGAATCTCCAAAATTGCTTCCTAAAATAATAGGATAATTTATTCTATTGTTTTAAATTGTTTCTCCAATTTTTATATTTTTCTTTTGAAAAATGTGTCATAGTTAATATCTCTGCCAATAGGAGTATGCTACCACAAAAATTTATTTAAGAGTCATGTAAACGTGACTATTAATTTACAGGGTATCAACCCTGTAACTAGATAATATAAAATTTGTAGCGTAATAAGGAATTTACCAAGGACATTTATGTCCTTGGAATTTACAAAATACAAAAAAAATCAGTTTTTCGCCAATAACTTGAAAAAAGTTCACTTTAGGTACCTATAGCATCTTTTATACATAAGTCCATTATTTTTTGAGGAGAATCGAATACAAGTAAAAATACATATTGAGGTTGCCATTTAAAAAAAAATTGATTTTATTTTTTTGTAAAATTAGTTATCAATTTCATTTTTTTAATACCCGGTATATTATGCACCTCTTTCCATCAATTTTAGGTGAATATACCTAACCAACCTAACATCACTAATCCTTTGTCTATATTTTAGGTATCCTTGACATTTTATATTACCGCTGTTATTCAATTTTATTCTTTGACTTGATTTTGAAATATTAAATACTTATCTATAGGTATGATGAAACGATGCAAGATCTCAAAATTAAAAAAATATATATCCAAACGATACATTTTAGATATAACGAATCCTGAGTGAAATGACCATTTGAAGTATTCCATTTAAAATAAGGTATTGTTGGGACTTCCGATATAAAAGAAAATGGAAGGAAGTCAAAAACATTTTTGATAATACCATTAATTAGCCACCCATGCAAATTTTCAAAATTCTACCTCTACTGGTTCTCCGTATACATATCGTATACAGAGCTCGTCGTGACACACCGTATATATTTAACCAATAGACCACGTATCAAAATAAGAAGTTTTATTGTGAGGTGACCTAGGCCCGAATTCTGATTCTACGATACGATTTCAATGACGATACGACCCCAGTTTTCGATATCGTCAGTACGATTGTGTTTAAAATGATTCCGGTTCACTATCGTTTCGATACCCAATTTAAACGCGAAAAAATAGAGATTCTGTTGGCAACACTGCGGTTTAGGATTGATTTTTGACTTGTATTAAATTAACCTTACTTTGTTTTGTTTTGTTCACTTAAAAGTTTATAATTATATAAAAATCCCAATAAAAATCCGACCAAATACATATTTGATCGGGGATATAAAACGACAATCGTGGTAACTCTAAACTGGTTCATGTCTGGGTTCATGATAATATATTTTATTTATGAAAAGTGTAAGTGCTAATAAATTCGTCTTTAATTATAGAACTTATTAATCTTCTTATCATGTTACCTATATTTAATGAACGAGCTCGATGGCACGTTGATCACAATGAAAGACGAAGGCAAAATAGGAGACTGACAACTAACAACCCTTTTGATTTGCCTGAACGAAGGTTTATCGCATTGTTTCGTTTAAATAAACAGTTAGTTGAAGAGTAGTTAGCAGGAGAGTTCACAAATTTTCCTGCTGCTAAACTTTTATACTCTTCTACGAAATTAATAAAAATTTCCTTATGTATATCCTGCATGTTAAAGGATATTGTAACTAAAGGTGTTGTCTTTGCTGAATGATTATGCTCCACACCACAAAACAAAAAGAATTTTATGTTCTTTTATATCAATGTACATATACCTATCACAACTTATATTTATTTGTATAAAATAACCACCATCGTATTAGACAAAGGTGCTATCGTTTACGCTGGACGACACCTCCAAAGCTATCGATCATTTTTAGGTTAGATTACTCGATAGTCGAGGAGTCGATTTCCAAAGAGAATCGCTATTTGTACGATTCGATATCGTATCACTGTCGTATCGTCATTACAGAATCACGCCCCTAAGATCATTTTCAAGCTAATGCTAGTGTCTCCACCCTCACAACTAAATCTGGGTGGTGCTTCTCGTGGTTCCTGCTTCTCGTCAATTAGGTTGCTCGGTATATCCTTACATTCTTACATAAATACATAATCGCATAAATACCTACATTTTTGTCCGAAAATACTTTATTAATAAATTATTGTAGGTGTTTAAACATTTTTGTCAAATGGAGCAAAAAATGGCATCTACAGTTTTGTGGTGAAAACTGTACCGTAACCATTCCGTTTTAATTTATAATTACGCATACCTATTAACTGAAATAACTGATTTAATAAGCTATTATAATATAAAGATCATAAAAATAAGTGAACCTATATTTCTAGATGTCTCGCATGGTTTCTGTTTAAAATATTTTTTATTGCCCTTTAATACCTACATACTTCTAGTTTATTTTTTTATAAGCAACACTAAAGAAAACCTCTTCAGGCACTATAATAATTATTTATGTTCACTGTCTATTTCCTTGTAATGAAGCTTCTTGCAATGGAATTCTCTTGCAAAATAATTTGAGGATGAAATTAGAGTCAGTGGTTGAAATAAAGTTAACTTATGGCTATTTAAAAAAAAATTATATAGGTAAAATACTCGAGGCCGTAAAATATTTTTTGCCGCCGGTTCTTAGGGTAACGTAAAAAAATAATTTTTGCCAGTCTACCGACGCAAAAATTCATGCTGAAACGTTTTCCGTTGTTTCTTGCTTACAGAATGGGAAAACCGAAGGGAAACAATCATGTATACATACCAGGTAAGAAATATCTACCAAGGATTTTAAATACAGCAAAAAGTCTTGTTGCCACTCTACCATACCACACTTGTCGATTATAAAAAGCCCTCGACCTTTCTGATAACCTTACTGATAAGTATTAATACAGTTGAAACTGTGATATTAGAAAAACAATTGAATTGCAAAACAAAATTACTCTTTAGTGAAAAAGTCTTCCATCTGGCGTATCTAATTTAGAAGAATTTACTTGATTATTTCCCTCAATTGTTACATTTGGAAATAGGTATGGCAAGGACTTACTACTGAAAAAATAGCAGTCGAAACGAAATTTGAATTTTTTTATATTTCTACTAATAATTATTATAATGTAGAAGTTTAATCAGTATTTTCCTGGCCATTGACTTTTAATACTGTTTATGCATTGTCGGGAATTCGGTCTATACGAAAATCAATGTACCTACCTACTTAGTTGATTTTAAATAAGTGAAATCATTTTTAGAAGTTTATTACTTATAAAGTTAAAAAAATAGCCGGAAGATTGTTTAAATCATCAAATCAAGTTACACAAATCCAAATATTAGGTATATAATTAATCAAAGGTAATCGAAATTCATATGTATAGGTAGGTATACTTTAAATTGCAGAGAATAAAAGCGTCGACTGATTTCACTCGACGATATAAGCAGTAATCTTAATCTTATTTTAGTTGAATGATAATTATTATTGATACAACAGCAATAAAATGTAGTGGAAAATTACTAGGATAATCTGCTCCGTTTGGGTTTTCAACGCAATCGGCCAAATAAGTTTTGATCTAACTATGTAGGCTTCAATAACCAAAGTTTGTTTGGAAAACTGGATTTGATTTACTCAGGAATATAATACGCCATCGCTGTAAAGTAAAATTCTTAATTGTTTCCAATGGAAACAATCCTATTTATAGAATAATGATAAGATAATAAATAAACTGGAGATTCAAATAAATTTGTATTTTTGCATTAGCAAGAATTATAAAAAAATCACGTAATTTCTACACGTGATCATCTTGAACATAATTTCGTTTTTTCAATATTCAAAACATAAGGTGATAGGTAACCCAAATAATCAGTTTTAGAACAATTAGGTATTAATTTGAAAAACTTACGAATTACTACGACTCATTATAGCAGGCATAGCTTCTTCACTATTACTTATGTTGGAGTCCGTACTTAAATCCGAATTAACCGCCTCGGAGGCACTAATAAACATAATTATAATAAACGAACGAAACGATTTATTGAACGCACAAAGTGCTCTCACGAATTGTTTTTACACAATGACGACGAAATATTTCGTCTCATTTGACATTCCTTCGAGATAAGAATTTTTGACAGATAAATAACGTCAGATGTCAGTATTTAGGCAAACTTTTACGAATTACTTTTCATACAGTTTCCGGTTTACCCAGTGATACCAACCCGAGGGAAATTTCCCTTGTTGTGGGAATTTTTGGGCGGATAAATTTAAAAAGTGAAAAGGGAAGATTATCGAAAAATCGGTATTTTGTGGGAAGAATAACTTATCGATACTTTTTTTCCTTTATTTTATTCATAAAATAATATTTTTTACTCTATTATTCCTCTTCAGTTGGTGCAAATGACTGAAACAATAAGTGATACATGAAGCGTTTTTTCGTCAGCTAACTACAACATACAATTGTTACCTGTGGTTACTTAAATTGACATTTGGTATAGTTACTAATCTGTCAATTATTCGTGGTTAGATCACTGTTTTTCTGTATCTATCACTCATCTGCTGTTTATTTGAGATTTTTATATTTATAAAAGTGTTGTGCTGTGATCTGCAGATTAAAATTTAAAAAAATGGCAAGCTCATCAAAGAGGCTTAAATTAGCTGTAATACGCGATTCATTTTAAGATCGAAGCGCCAAAATGGCAGTAACCTATACTAACCTACGTTCACTGACACTGTCGTTTGAAATTTTATTCATCAAAGCGTTCTTTAGCTTCTTTATCTATACTTGTCTCCTGTAACTCTGTAATGCTCAACTTATAGTTTCCGCGATAGCTCCAGATTTTCCCGCTTTTGGAAAAGTATGAAACTGATCTCGGGGTTTTTCTTTGTACAAGAGGAACAATGACGCTCACAACAATAATGATTCATATCTAATCAAAGCAATTAACTAATATAACAACGGATATTTCAAAATTCACAATAGACATACATATGCAAAATTGAACCAATAACCCAAACGTTAGTTGTGCGTGCCGCCAGTAGGTAGCGTATTGCTTAGCAAGAATCGCGTATAGTATGTTGACGGAAAATCGCCTATGCTGTGTTCACTTACATTATGTATGTGGCTGTGTTCAGCGAATGGTCAGACCAGACACCGTAGCCGAACAAGCAAAGTAGAACTATTGGCTGAACGACAATTTCTGATTTCTGCCGTATTTGGGTTTCTCTTCTGCCATCTCAAACATTCAACTCTGCTCAATTGTCTCAGTCAGCTGATCGGGTTGACAACCGAAATATTTGTTGTCTGAACGGACGATTTTGACTGGTCTGACTGTTTGCTGAACATAGCATATATATATAATAATACTACCACAAATATAAAGATATATACAGTAATTTCACTCGGCAAAATCTCTTTGATGTTGGTGTCCTTAAGTTTTGTTTTTTTAACCCCCCAAAAAGACCACTGCGCATACTACCCAAGCACAATCATGCGCATTAGTGACCGTTTTTGGAAGACACGCACAGGCCCGGACTATTATTTTTTGGAGTAAAAAAGGTGGCCTAACAGAATTTCGTTTACAAATGAAACAATATTTTGTAGCCATGTTACACACAATACAAAACACTTATCAAAATCACAAACACAAACGCCTAGACACACAAACGTATGCTGATTACCTGTAAAGCAAAAAGCAAATGTGCGCCCATAAAATAGCATACGCCGGCCCATTCCTCCCCTTCTACATCTGTACCAACGCGCATACTACCCAAGAGCAGACATGTGCATTAAAAACTTTTGTACAAAAAATTTAAAGAGTGAAACTACTGTATATATCTTTATACTTGTGATACTACTATATCGCGGGTAGTGGCCCAAAAATTCCGAAAACATCACGGCGCCGACATACAATCTCTATCCTTATCGAGAGTACCTTAGTCAAATATGCGCATGCGCACGAATTTCGCGACATCCAATAAGCATGCAGCATTAATACTGCATCACTCTGTCTACCGGCTTCTTTTAAAAAAAAGTTGAAAAGTCTGTCAACCTCATATTTATAGGGCGAGTTCCAGTCGACGCTCAGATTGGTCCGAGTTCATTTATTGCGTTTTATTCGCAACTTTGAGCGTTCTCGTTTGCGTTCGAGTCGACACAGAGTGCGTAATCTGGGCGTGCTCTTATTTGTCCGAGCTTAATGTGGAGATCTCAGAGCGTGAGGGTTTGTAACCTCACTTTTGCTCTATATTTGAAGAAAATACAGAGGTAGTAATCATATCATCTTGAAAAAACATTTCCACTGCAAACTGCAATACATAAAGCCGATTTAAGTCCATTATGTTACTAATCAAATACTTTAAAATTACAGTATTTGACTATATACGGTTAGCGATGGTGTGTGCCAGGATCAGGATACGATAAATTCAAATTCAAAAAACAAGTTATTTATGGTTTAAATTAACTCATTTCACCCGTATATCAAAAGAAACTACAAATTTGACACGAATTTATAAGATTGTGGTTATGATCACATATCACTTTTGACAGGCGGCATTATAGTGATGGGTAGTTCGCGAACGAACGAGTTAAGACGAACTATTCTTTGTAGGGAACTAAACGAACTAGTTCGCTGATCTAAAACAAAGTAGTTCGCGCGAACTACTTCTTGATACCAGCCAGCGATATACTCGACACCGAAATAGTTCACGAATTATGTTCGTTCGGGTTCATCGTAAGGTGTACGGAGTACGGAGATAATTAGAAAATGCTGATGTATGTATACACTCTCGTATAAGCAACAACTTCAATAGCAAGAGCTTATCAATAAATAAAGTATAAAAGGAATATTTAAAAAATGATGTTTTATTAATTAACAAAAGTAATACCTATATAAATAAAATGAATGAAATATACATATTTGCAAACTTAAATAGTAATTTTTAGTGGGATGTATAACAAGATATTCTATTCCCCAAAAGTCGATACATATAACAAAAATAAATTATATTCTTGGGTAGAGCTATTAGCACATTTACAAAATAATATTTGAAAACATAAAACCTAAAAAATATTTAATTGGCATTCTTGTATCCGTTTAAGATAAATAGGTAACACGGGTTAAACAAATAAACATAGTAAACAAGGGGTTTTCTTTGCTTTGCAAAGTGTTGGCATGTTTCAGTACTCTCAACCTCAACCAATGGATATGTTTACTTGGCCGAAATCTTGCGACCGCCGGCCTACCGTGATGTTTACCGACCGACCGATCGTTTCCAAATATCTATCTAAAAAGTAGTTCGCGCGAACTAGATTTAAAGACTAGTTCGCTTCCCGCAAGTAGTTCCCAAGAACTAGTTCTCTGAAATGAACTATTATGCCCATCACTAGGCGGCATCCACACAGCGTTCGAGATAGATTGCTATCCCCAGAACACTTTGCTCATGACGTCATAATACTCCGCTCGGTCCTCGGTCTATCGAGTGTTGACTCGAACTCGAACTCACCCATAATCAGTGATGTGCCGGATAATTATCTGGTTATAATTAACCGGATAATTATCGATAATTAGCCGCCGGCTAAAAACACTCTCAAAATTAGCAGACTAAATATCCAACAGGACCATGCGGGCCATAAAATATATAAGAGATGCGGGTTATGTAGAGGTATAACCTAACCTCTTTGTTGGTCTTTTTGTTAGGAAATCCAAATTAGTAATTAGTAAATTAATTAATCTAATCTTGTAATGATCCAAATAAAGTAAATTAGTCTCCCGATATTGGTCAGTGTAGTAATTAATTACCATATAATAGTTACCATGATAGTTAACCATATATGTCTCTGACCATATGAGTCAGGAATTTGGCAGTTTGGCATTGTTTTAAGAAGAAAGGTACCTATGAGTATGAGTAAGGTGTAATAGGTATTCTGATCAGGGGTCAAATTCACATTTGTCGATTCGATAGTAGTAGACGAATTAGAAAAAGAAGGTATTACGAATTGTGTTGAAGTGTAACAAGGATACACGGTTCATTCGATATCGAATCGAGGAATCAGAATCTGGGCTCTGATGTGTCAAAAATTGCTAACATAGGAAATACGCGATATAGTTGTATTATATATATGACTCATATATATAATACTACTATATCGCGTATTTCCTATGTTAGCCTATAAGCGGTTTCTCCGAAAACATTAAAGGATAAAAGATATACTGCTATACTGTTCCAGAGACCCTTTGTTCGATTTGCGCATGCGCAATCTCCATGGTTACGGAAGCTGACACACTGTTTATAGGCTGACCATAGACTTAGTAACCCTAGACGGCAGCCATGAATCAATTGTTGACCGAGCAAAGGTAAGAGATGGATATATCTAAATGGACTTTCCATCGCAGTTTTTCAGCGAGCAGTGGGAGATATTCCCCTTAACGCTTACCTTCCCCTTTTGGTCTCTATGGCAACCAGATATGACAATTTAAGCATAAAAATATATTTTGAGGTTACATGTCAATCATGTTACATCAAGAAATACAAATACAATATTTAACAAGATAATCTGATTAGTTGTATGAAAACTGGTACGTTTTTACTAAATTAAAAGTGGATAGATAGTAAATCAGGTAATTTATTTTTGAGTATATTGATTTTAAATTATAAAATTAAACAAAAATGTATAGATTCAAATCTACTCTTTATTATACTTATTATGTATTCTGTACTTTTTATTATACTTGTTTTGCAGGATTTTTTCTGGCTAACACTAGGGTATTAGAAAACAAAGCAGTTGCATATATGTACTACTGGGGATGCCAAAAGTTTATATACCATAATATACCTATATATTCCCCTATATCATCAAATATGAACTAAATAAATTGTAAATTAACACCAATACACCCAAAGTTCATACACTATAAATTTCCGAATGTTTTATGATGCATACTGGAAATATCTTAGTCTCATGATAGTCGTAATCGACCTGAATAATCTCGTAAATTACATTACATCTTGTAATTAAATCTCAAACTTTGCCTCTAGGTAAGTAGTATAGTAAGTAGTATCAAGAGAATTACTAATTCTCTTTGGTAGTATAGTTTATATCAATAGGTCTATTAAAAAATTAATATTTGACCTAAGTTTTGTCAGGTAGATTACCTATCTAATTTAGTAATTTATAAAAGTTGCACATGGATCAACTTCAGACCATAAGTACATTTTTATTACCCCTATGGTTAGCACCGGAATGACAGTATAAAGCTAGTGGTTTATTATTGTTTTTATCCTTTTTTTTTTATATGGAAATAGTGATGTTAATAAGTAGATATTTTCTATTATAGGATTTAATTACTAATATTGATGAACTATCAAACCTTATAGCTACTTATGTCTAGCAGCAAGAAGGCTTTTGATCGTAATTTATACAAAACTCAGATTATTGCTTTTCACCAGAAAATCATATCAAAAGAGACATCTGTTAACATTTTTGAAACAACATCCAAATTTACATCCCTATAATGCATCTAAAGTTAACACTTGACAGTGCATTTTGAAGGGCGTTATATAGAAGCATTATTATAAATAAATAGGACAAGGCACAAAAAATGTTTGCCAGAATGAACTGTGGGAGGGCATTTTCACATGCAAAGCACATTTTAACTGGAAATTATAACAATGATTCAAAATAGATCAAGATATATCTTCGGAAATTCTTGCAAGCTCGATAATAGTTTATGTAAGATTTTTTTTAATAAACGATTCTCTATTTTAAGTCTGGATATCAGAAATTTTAAGCAAGGAAGTAGCAAAAATAATTATAATTAAAATGACTTGGTCAGTTTAAAATCATAAAGAGTAATTCAATTTTAAAGGTGGTTTAATTTTGTTTCTTATTGTTTTAGTTTACCTAACTACTCAAATGTTCTTAAATTAATTGGCGATTAAAAAACCCATAGAGAAACCTGTATTAAAAAGAAGTGGAAAAGGGCACCCACAAAGTAACTGTAACGGTTAATTCACGTGAATGATTGATAAGATTAGAAATTAAACAAAAAACTTGTTATCCACTAAAAAGATAACGATGTTTGTAATGTACGATAAAAGAGACGTTTGTAAATATTTCTTGCAAGAAATCTTGTAGAATTTATACCTAATTCAACCCAAGTTAAAAAACAGATGGTTACGTTTTGAAAAATGAAATATGAAATTTTAAAGATGGAACCTACATTGGAAATTGTAACATGTAATGCACAATTAATCATTTAAGGATGGATGACAATATAATAAAAGTAATGTCAAGAACACTGACAAAACAAGTGTATGTATTTTTTATATTATGTTGTCAGTGATTGTGAGCTTTCGAATATCCTGTTTATGAACTTTATTAAATAATTTTTATTTTAAAGTAAACGCATAGATTATTATACTATTTCTTTTATTTAATAAAACATTATTATATTATAAAAGATTATTCTAGCAAAATAAATTTTCTTTGGGAATATGTCAGGTGTGAAATAAAAACAAAGTATTCAAAGGCCCCCAATCGTGGTGTCAAGGAAAATTGTTGACCCAAAAAATCACAGCATGAAATGTATTTAGTGAAATGAGGGTGAGCAATTATTTAATAAATTAACTATAAATAATGCCACCAGTGGTGAAACACAAATGAAATATTTACACATTAATTAAACCAATAGCCATGCCTTTTTCTTTTAATTTCTCTATTTAAAGTGATTACCTATGTATGAGATTCTTCATCGGTAAATGGTTTTTTGATTTTATTCACTGATAAAAATACAAACTAATATTTCAAAATTAAAAAGTTAGAGTGTCAAACTTATATTTTAAAATAAAGAAAGAAAAAGATGAGAAGGGAAGACAACATGAAAAGTTTAAAGTTATAATTTAATTCATTTTTTAAATCACAGTTTCATTTCTATCACTTCTCAAAATCACTAATAGCATTTAGATGTTGTATTTAGCAAAGTGGATATCCATAGCACTCATGGTTTTCGACCTATTATACTTTCCACTAATGGATGTTTTAAACAGACTTGTGCGAAGTGCGGAAGCAAATACCAGTTCCATTGAAACAGTTCCGTTTTCTCAAGATGCTAAAAGGCTACCGGCAGGTATTTGTATCTCAACTATCGGACAGACACATAGAGTGCACAGTATATATGACAGAGCCCTCGTCATTGTGTTTGTACAACCTGCACTTCTTAATGCAGGTTGCTTTTGGTGGCACTTAGCACCATAAGGGATTTATTGAGATATCCATGGTCTGTTAACATTCCTGTGATCCAATCAAGTCCAACGATCTTAAAACTCTACTCATCGTAGTTATTCATTGGATTGCTTTAGGCTAGGGCTCTTTAGTAACGAGGCTGGCTTCTCGGAACTTAGTCATATTTTACCCTTCTTCTAATGATAGCATTAATTCATTATTTCCAAGTGTATTTTGGAGTGAACATTAAAAATATGCTTTTATACTGCACTTGGATTTTTGGATAATTTTTGTTTTCTTAGATTATATGTGGCATATTCATATTCTCAGAACAATTTTTGATGAATTATATACAACTGTGCTATATACAAATAAGTCATAAGCGATAATTAACCAAAACAAGTTTAAAATTACTTGTTTCATTTTTATGGGTTAATATGCGTGTTGAGGGCACATTATTCTACTTTATACAGTAAAGTGTAATAAAATAGATATAGGCACCTAAACTATAGTTTCATTTTGCTTTTTAGTTCAGCAAGGTTCAACTACTGCAATACCATCCAAATTATTAGAAGTAATTGAACTCAGCAGATGATTCTTTATAAAGAAAAGTGAAGACACACACATATATGGCCCTAGGCCCTAGGCCCTAGGCACAAATATCTGTGCAGTGCCAGTCTTAGACTGTGTTCGGCGCAAGGCGATAAAAATGTGTGAAAATGAGGTGCAACAGGAAAAACTTATTTATCTATCCTTGCTGTTAAAGGTTAATTTTATCTACCCTTCCGGTTAAAATGGTACTTGATCTGTTGTTTTGAGTTGGACAAAGCATACTTTAACCTTTGCTATAAAAAAAAATTAAATAAATAAACAAATAGACACATTTCCAATAATTTGTATTTCAAAAACATTACCGTTTCTGCTATTAAACCATTCTTTGTTGCCCCTTGTGCATTTCATGTGCACTTGATGGCAATTTATTTTGACATGTGCTATTGACTGCCTGTGAAGTATTTTGAAATCACATGTAAACCCACGAACAGTTAATCTGTAATGGTTACATACACATTATGAATTCATTTGAACTATAAAAATTATATATTCATTTGTTATTAAGCTTTGAAATGTTTTAACAATTGTATTAACAAATTAAAGTGAAAATTTTATAAAAACTGGTTTTAATTTTACAATTTGTTTTCTTTACGAAAAATATAGTTTTGGAGGTCCATATAAAACTGTATTGACATTTTATATGGATTAGATAGTAACTTTTGCAGTGAACACTGGATTCAGAACATGGACTGAGGCTATAATCAAATAATGCCACTAACAAAATATTACATACTTCAATAAAACTCGGTACTGTTCTGTTAATAATACTTTTATAGACAATTAGAGTATGAATCCCTAAAAAAATTTGAATGATCTATATCAATGTTCAATTATACTTACTTGAGGTACTACAATTACTACTCTATATGCATTGAATCAAATATTATTGTAGTAATATCTGTGATGATCTTGTCAACAATAGCTAAAAATCATTGCAGTCCGAACCATGTACTGACGAATATTCCTCAAAATATTGTTCATATAATACCTAAGTAGGTAGATGAACATTCTGAGACTATTATTCTATTGTATAGGAATCGGACTCGTGCTTAACGTGGAACTGATTAACCGGAAAACTTTAAAGCTTTACTTTCCCAAAAATCAATCAAATCAGTTTTCACTTAGGAACAGTGTCTATTCAGCTTTCATTCAAAGCAGTCTGATTTTTTACCGTGTTGCTCTAAAAGGAGAATGAACACATCACAAGAGTGTTTATAATTATTGAGTTCATAATTGTCTTCTTAAATGTGGGGTTAAAATAACAGAATGATCATTATTAGGATTTTTAATTGGGCTTAAAATAAATGTTAACCCCCAATCTCCATTCATCATAATTAATTTTAAATGCCTACTGGTTTTTCCATAGATCAACACAATTTCCTCCTTTGCGCTATACTGTAGGCACCGAAAAGAATAACTTTGTACCCAAAGATTAATCATAAACACAGTTAAATTCTTTCTTTGCAACCTTCATGTACTGATGATGTTTCGTTTTATCTTGACCACTAACATCCCTTCATTGATTGGCAATATCACAGATTATAGAATGCAAGTCAATAAAAGTAACACATTTCTTATATGCAACCCTATAACTCAGAGATAATCCTGATAAGTAGATATATCCAAATTCCTAGTATTTTGCTAACAGGCACATTTTGAAATTATAGGTGAACTGTTAAGTAACATAAAAATAATTCCATTTTTGATTGTACTGTAATAATTTTGATGTTTGTACACAACCAATAGAATCTACACAATTACACTTTGTCCAGTAAAGGTACAAAAACTATTTTAAGTATTTTAAATAATTTAAATCATTGAAAATTATTCAAATGACAACAAACCTCAATTTGAGACGGCGCCATATTCTCGAGAGGGAAAAGAGAAAAAATTGAAGAGAATATACCTAAAAACAGAAACAAAATAACACCAACACCCTTCTCCTATTATGTGGGAGAAAGAGGGAATTACTGGTTAGATCTAGTTTCTCTTTCTACTGATCGGACCGATCGACATAATGGTGTTAATAGGATAAACGGGGTCTATAGTTACTAAGTCTATGAGGCTGACAGACTTCCCAACTTTCAACTTTTTTTAAAAGAAGTCTGTAGACAGAGATGCAGTATTTATGCTGCATGCTTATTGGATGTCGCGAAATTCGTGCGCATGCGCATATTTGCCTAAGGTACTCTCGATAAGGATAGAGATTGTATGTCGGCGCCGTGTTGTTTTCGGAATTTTTGGGCCTCTACCCACGATATAGTAGTATTATATATATGATATGACTGCACTGCCATTGGGCGCATTCAGGGAGCCGCAGCGCTTTATTAAGGCTGTAAAACATATATTTTTCCCTCTGGATCGCTGAATAGTTCCATCCAGCGATAAAATTAATATAGTTTAGGTTTACGTCTATGGGTTTACGCACAAAATATCTATGGATAATATTAATTATTATTAATATTAATTACAAAATATGAATTACTGAAAATTGTCACTTTAAGCTTGCGTTTAAAATGTTCATTACATTACAATAAAATTACATCTGGAGGTAGGGGAGGTAAATCTTGACCATTCGGAAATTAAAATTAAAGCCATCTATAACAGATTAATGTACGATAATTTATAGACGTTGATAAATATATTGTCTGTTTGATTACCTATTTGTGGCATGAATGTTTCATTCCTGTAGAAAACAAAATATTTTGTGACAAACTGAAAAATTTTGACTTAAATAATACAGATATTTCTTGAGAACTATTGTTTTGATTTTATTATTTTTTACAAGTGGCATATTCATACAAGAAAAAGGAATGAAACGTTGATACTTAAATAATTTTAAAAAAAGCTTCACATATGTAACAATAGTATGGCAACATGATTTGCAACTGAGCAATAATTGACACCAATATGTTTAGGAAGTTAAACTATTCTGTTCGAACATTAAATTACTTCAACATTTTTATTTCCAACCATAACATAGACATTTTAGATACAAGATACCAAACACATCACCAAAATAACAAATGTATATATAACAAAGAATATATATAGCTATAAAAATATAAAGACAAACCCTTTAAAGCTGAGAATATTTTATGTTAGAAACTGACACCTAAGAATGGGCCATGCTATGACTTCTAAATATTCTTAATATACCTGGAAATGTAGTTATAAAAATATTTCCTTTCTAAAAATCTAAATATTCAGGATTTGACAATATATTTAGAAAGTCAAACACAATTGAACAATTCTAATTGAACATTAAACCACTTCAACATTTTTATTTCTAATCACAACAAAAAAATATTCATACATCACCAAAGTGCTAACAAAATAATTAAAACATTTCAATTACTGAATGTACAAAGAATACCTATAAACATATAAAGAATATAAACCCTTTAAAGCTCCACAATAGTCTATCTTAGGTACGAATTTAAATCTTAATTAAACTTAAAAAAAAAAATGTATTTACCACCATATACTAATCTTCAACCTAATCTTATCTTTAGCTTAATTTTTTTAACAATCTCAACCAAAAATATACATTACTTTTTTCTAATAATGAATTTATGCATTATAAAATTGGCTAGAAATGGCCAAGCTAATAGAAATATGAAGAGTTGAGGTGATAGTTCTATAGACCATTTTCTTCTTTGAAGTGCTACAGTTCTATTGGCATTATCTAGAGAATTGACTTTATTCGTTAATTTTTCAATGTCTTCTTTCAAAATTTGAACAGCCTTAGAGATTTCCTGTGATATATCTACATTGCTTTGAGATTTTGTCCTCGATCTAGAAACATGTTGGCTTTGTGTGAAGGGAATGTGACCATTAGGTATAGATTCGTTTGTCGATATGTTGCTTGGAATGTATTTTCGTGGTTCTGGATTCTATAAAAATAAATAAATTTAAATTCAGTACAAACAAATACTGTAAATAAAAAACATTTGTATAGTGGTGTCAATACCCATAATAGAAACCAGCATTGTTTAAAATCTGAAAGATAGCAGAAATGTTTTCATTTTGCTTTATTTATGGGCAAGTAAAACATCCTTTTTCTGAAAAATTAATTTTATGCCCTGATGTTTCGTCAGCTATACCTACTGAATATTATATTTTGCAACTTTTTAGGAAATTAATTCCAAATATGTTAGTTTATAAAACAGATTGTTTCAACTGTTTACACTATGTAGTACTAACGGAGAGTACTAAAGTACTGTTGCACGTTAATGAATATGTGGTAGTGTGTGTAGTAATTTGCACCTACTCTTCTGCTAACATTCATAAATATCCATAATTCTAATAGAACGGAGCACCAGCCATTACACCAATTCAAAGGCCCAGCCCTACAACTTACCACCACTTAAGCACTTCAGCTACCGCGGCTTTTTCGATTAAGAAGATTAACACTGTTATTGGACCTTTTCTGATCATAATGATTACATTTTATTAATTATATGAATGTGAAATAAAATGTTAACGGTATTTTTTAATTGCTTTTCTGTATAACTTTACTACTTTATTAACAGTTCCTAATTACCTACCTTGAAAGTACTGAGTAATGTAAAATAAGTAAAATACCTCTATAGTATCTATATATTCATCATCACTACGATCTGATTCATCTTCCGGTGTGCTAGGTGATGGAGAAGGTGATGAACCCACACTAGATCCAATTCTAATGGGAGAAGCTTCTCTAGAAGCTAAAAATAACGTTGAATCAAATAAACATAATAATGAAAATTGTATTCAAAATTAAATGTATAAGTACTTCTTGATTCCATTAAAGTACTTTGCAATGTCATACCACAGATTACTCAACCTTTACAGATGAACCGATAGATATACGTACACAAAAATTGAACATCACATGGCTTTACTCTTCACAGTCAAGAAATAAAAGAACCCATTCTTTCAACAACTTTTTATCATTGGAAGCTAGCGCAGACCATAAAGAAACAATTGTAACTTTTTTGTCCATCTTCACAGTCAAGAAATAAAATAATTTGCGGTTGATTTCATCGAATTGAGTTGGCATAATTTTAATACTGCCAAATTAAACAATGTATCGGTACATCTGCATAGTTTTTTTATCTGTGGTCGTACTGTAATTTTAGTTCAATAGAATAACTAGTTACAGCAGTGATAACATTTATTAAATTTTGCTAATACAAGAGGCACTGAAAATCTCATTAGTTAAGAATCGCAAAATATCTGCTATTATCAAGACCATAGTAAAACACCCAGAAGATCTGTATCATTCATTAATTAGCTTGCATAGATATTCTCCCACTGCTATTTATTTAATATGCACAGAGGTAACATTCCTACTTATGATGAAGGATTATTCGAATAATAATGGCATATTTACCTAATGGAGAATTTGGTAATGATCGAACCCTTTCCATAACATCTCCTGCTACTAACTCCAAATCATCTATATTTATTGTATCAAGTTCATTTGTTGGTGCCTCTAAAAAGTTTGCTACCTTATCCGAATAACTCATCGTTTCCACAATACTAAAAAAAAAATGTATTTTGACAGAATTCTATATTACCAGAAAATACTGTGATAAATAGAATTCTATCTTCTCTAAACACTATGAACAGATTTGTGGATATTTTGTCATATATCTAATTATAATATATTGTTATCAAATAAATATATACACAGGGTGTCCACCTAGTGTGGGATTCCAAGATATTTCGGTTATCTCTGAAGATACGAAAACGTTTTAAATGGCAACCCTTCGTCTTTTTCCAAGGTCTATAAAATAAAAATATGGGTAACTATACGGGGTCTTTCTATTTTGTTATGCCGATACCAACTTAATTTTTTTAAATGCCAACCTAGAATTTTTGTTTGATTTTTTGATTCACCATGAAAAATGAAGGGTATGATGTATTAAAAGTAGTGGCCTAGTTAAACCTTGTAGTCAGTTACCCGGGAAATTATACAGAGTGCTCAAAAAATAATTTTTCTTTTGATGAAATTAGAATAGTCAAAACTCCCCAATTTCAAATGGAACACCCTATATTTTTTTTCATATCTGGTTTGACAACACAGTTCCCTATAACTTCTATGAAATGTTAGTAGTGATTACATTTCATTATCAAAAAATTCGTAATGCGATTAAAAGTGCTTGTGGAGTAAATGTGTTATGGTAAGAATGTATTCATAAGAGGACGTGCTATCTAAATCTGTAAAAATACGTGGGGTGTTCCATTTAAAAAATACAAGTTGTGGTAAACCTCTCTTTTTTGGGGCACTCTGTATAAATGTCAATAATATATAAATATGTTCCCCTTCAAATAAAAGTCGATATTTATTACTATTTGGGGTGATACTGTAGCATTTCAGATAAATAAATATTACTTTTTCCAGTTTATATATTCCAATATTGTTACCTATGAAGTTCTTCTACATATTTAGCCATTGCCTCGTCTCTGGACATGTCACCAAGCTTTTTCCAGGCATCATATTTAGCTCTTGCCACAACATCCCAGAATGCTGGTCTAGACCCAGTACAAGGGCCTAATGTGGCTTGTTTAAAATAACCATAAAATCTTAACATCAAGTCATTGCTAGGTTGATAAGAACCTGTAAATATTCACAAAGTTTCAAAATATATTATAATATTTTACAAATATGAAATAATATTCACAAAGTGAAATATTTTATGGAAAGAATTATATATTATCATGTTTTCTCATACATCAATTTCCAAATCACCCAAAAAAATAACGATAACTGATGCAAATCTCAATTAATGAACCTTTCATCTACTTACTACTTATAAATCACTGGAGATATTAAAAAAATAACAATAACGTCTAATTATAGATAATATGCAAGGTAATATGTTATAAGTACTACCCTTTACACAAAATATAGTTTGCATAAAACAATGAATGGTTTGTCAAAGATAGGAACAAATCTAGGAACTTATATTTTTTTGACTACCTAATCTTCTTTTTGCACATGTTGCATGTATATACAGGATGTCCCAAAAACATACCGACAAACTTTAAGGGGTAGTATAGGAGATATGGAAACAAACTTTTTTGTTGAAGAAACATATATCCGCAAATGAGTCGTTTTGGCAGAAAAAAGGAAAAATGGTTTTTAAGTTTTGTTTATTTCAGTGATAAATACACTCAGTTCCAAAAAAAGTGGCGCACCCGATTTTTTGGTTAACTTCAAGATCCTGTAACTTTTATACTGGTGAATCGATTGTGTGTGTGTGTAGCTTAACTCTTTGCTAATGGATTAACTAGTTAATTAATTAGTTAACTCATTAACTCGTTCAAAATAATGGAGAAATTCAGCGACATGTTTTTTATAATTTTTTTGAAACACCCTGTGCATTACACTAGTACTTGAATAAAAAATCTATACGATCCTGTTGAAATTGCTGTCCTTAATGAACATTTTGTTTTTTTGTTCATTGTTTTATCTTAAAAATTGACGAAATTAGAGAATATTTACTGGAACCGTATTTATAGCAAAAAAATCACCTTTACATTACGACTGCAGCATTGATTGAAGCATTGAGTAGGCTTTGAAAAAAAAACAGTAACATCTCCAAGCAACCATATTTTAACAACATTTTGTTGACATTGTGATTGTCATCAAAACATAACGTATTTTGTGTTTGAAATCAAAATGCCTATTACACCCGAACAGAATGCAAGATTGGTTGCTTTAGTGAGTGATGGTCGTAGTACACGATACGCTGCTCGTGCAGTAAGAATTCCGGAAACAACAGCTCGTAGAGCCATTCGAAAGTACGAAGAAACTGGAAGCACAGCTCGAAAAGTGGGTTCTGGTCGTCCCCGAAAGACGTCCTGTAGAGATGATTGTTTTCTGAGGTTGCAGATTTTACGAAATCTGTCTAACACAGCTGTGAATGCATAGCAAGACCTCCGACAAGGTCGAGGTACAATAGTTAGCAAACAGACTGTTTGTAGACGGCTGCAGGAAATAAATTTGAAAGCCAGAAAACGTGTAAAAGGTCCTAAATTATTACGAGCGCACCGTGCAGCGCAAAGAAATTTTGTTCAAAATTATGGACAATGGACCAATGAAGAATGGTCTGACGTCTTATTTACTGACGAATCAAGATTTTGTCTCAATATGGTAGATGGCCGAAAGCAAGTATAGCGAAGAACGGGAGAAAGGTTTAATCAAGATTTGATTAGAGAATGTGAGAATTTTAATGGGTGCTCGGTCATAGTATGGGGTGGAATTTCTTTGAATAGACGTACACCTCTTCACATTTTTCCTATTAGGCAGTCAATGACAGCGCGAATTTATATCGATGACGTCTTACAGCAGTATGTTCGACCTCTTGCTGAGTTAGCTGGTCAACATTTTGTACTAATGCATGATAATGCCCGACCCCATGTAGCACAAATAGTGCGAGATTTTTTAGATACTGCTGGTATCACCACATTACAGTGGCCTGCTCAAAGCCCAGATATGAATCCCATCGAGCATCTATGGGACGAATTAGGACGCAGAGTACGTTCTCGCGATAGGCCTCCAGCGACTCTACAAGAAATGGCTTATGCATTATCAGAAGAATGAGATAACATACCACAGCAGAGGATAACCAATTTAATTTCCAGTTTGCTACGCAGATTAGAAGCTCTTAGAGTTGCTAGAGGTGGCAACACTAGATACTAAAATTATTCATTGTCATGATTTTGTTGTGTGTTGCTGTAATGCTGTAATTATTAGGTATTAAAATATGGTTGCTTGGAGATGTTACTGTTTTTTTTTTCAAAGTCTACTCAATGCTTCAATCAATGCTGCAGTCGTAATGTAAAGGTGATTTTTTTGCTATAAATACGGTTTCAGTAAATATTCTCTAATTTCGTCAATTTTTAAGATAAAACAATGAACAAAGAAACAAAATGTTTATTAAGGACAGCAATTTCAACAGGATCGTATAGATTTTTTATTCAAGTACTAGTGTAATGCACAGGGTGTTTCAAAAAAATTATAAAAAACATGTCGCTGAATTTCTCCATTATTTTGAATGAGTTAATGAGTTAACTAATTAATTAACTAGTTAATCCATTAGCAATGAGTTAAGCTACACACACACACACAAAAATGTTTCTAATCGATTCACCAGTATAAAAGTTACAGGACCTTGAAGTTAACCAAAAAATCGGGTGCGCCACTTTTTTTAGAACTGAGTGTAATTAATATTCATTTACAAAAAATGTTCAGGACATTAATAAATCACTTTATGTTAGTGTTGGACTTTGTTTGATTGTTAAATAATGATGGTTTACAATAAGTGTTCAAAATGTTGACCATTTGCTTCAATACAAAGACTGAACCGTCAGTTCATTGACTCGCGGACCCTCTGGAATATTCCGGGAATAACTTCTACATGTGTACAACTGGTCATTATTCTTGCTAAGAAATCTTCCTCATTACGAATCGGCGTTTCGTAGACTAAAGATTAAGATTTAAAAAATCCAGGGCGTTGATATCGGGAGAACGCACGGGCTAGGCCACAGGACCTCGTCTTCCAATCCATCGGTGGGGAAATTGCTGATCCAGATACTGGCGCATGCTCAAACCAAAAAATGTTGAGGTACCCCGTCAGGTTGAAACCACACATAGTGATGTCCAACTAAATCAAGAATTAATTTAGTTATTTGGGTATGATTTAAAACATTTTATTGCTCTAGACCACAAACGGCTCATTTGCGGACATATATTTATTAAACAAAAAAGTTTGTTCTCATGTCCCCTACCACCCCTTAAAGTTTGTCGATATGTTTTTGGGACACCCTGTATCTAATTTTATGCTGGCGAGTGTTGTACTTATTTATATAAATATATATTTTGAACAAAGTACCTACACATTTAAATATCATTAATGTACCACAATATCATTATTGATACATGATGATATTTATACATGATATTTAAATGTGTAGGTACTTTGTTCAAAATTAATATTAAGCACTCTCGACCCTTGTACCCTGATAAACATAGAACACTTTTCTACCAAATAATTTTACACAAAAGGTTAGTTTGAAAAAATAATAATTATAAACCACTGGAAGTCTGCACCACTAAGCACAAAAAACAATGAAGGCAAGTAAATTTAAATTTACTAAAAAAAAATTCTTGCATATTATATGCATTTTACATTATGCATTAATTCAGTAATGGAATGGTGATGCATCCCTATCATTATACAAGGAATGTTGTATGTAATGTAACATGTATCCCTGCTACAATTGAGGGTTATCTATTTTTTCTTTAATTTCATAATTAATGTATACAATACAGCGTGTACAATACCATAGACATATTCTATGTACAATACTGTAGAATTGAACATAGAATGTGCTATTAATTAAATGATTATCAAGTACTGCAAATAAATACATTTTTGTTGATTTTTTTTTTACCTATTGAAACTCGAATCATGTTAAAACTCAAAATAAGTATTCCTTTTATACAGATCAAAGAACATACTCATACAGATATTATGTAAATAGGTATAAGAAAGTGGCAATTAACTTACCATTTTTCGGTAAACTTCTAATAACATTTACAGCTGCGTTAAATTTTTCCTCTGTAGTCATTGTAATAAAATAATCAAAATTTCACTCGATAAACATTTACTACAATAATTAGTAAAACATCTTGAAGTCAAGTTTCAAGTATATACCTATATTATTTTTCGTTTCTAATAAACTAATTAAGACGTATTGTTGTTTTCAAAGAACATATATACGTTTGTGACGTTTGTGACCACGAGAAACGTCATTGTCATGCGGCCTTGTTGTCAGGTGTCATGCCAGAAAAAAGTAAAGCACAGTAGCACAGTAGTTGCGTTCGGTAATATGCTCACGGATGCGACGAGATTACAGTCACGTGATTCCAGATGAGACGGACCTCAGACAAATAAATAAATAAGGGGACTGAGCTTTGCCTATCCTATACTGTACAATAGGCTGCAGCCAACAACTTCATAAACTAGATGAGACAGAAGTAAGCTGTATGCTCTCTATCTCTCTCTGTGTAAACAAACCGTCCTGATGCGACAGTGGCGTACTGTTTAACAGGCACAAATAAAATAAATAAATTACAGTATAATTTAGTTAATTGAATTCAAAGCAAATACATGTATATGTATTTGCCATATTATGGCAATGCCAACAGTAGGTATTTTAATATATATATTTTTCTGAATTTTTATAGGTGTTAGATTGGAGGAATGTTATTTTGGGAAATAATATGTATATACATAAGTGATAATCCAACTTTATATAATAAAAATAGGTAATAACAAACGTACATATTATAAAAATAATTCTTAAATTATATACAATATAGTACAAGTATGTGGTATATGGCAAAATATTTTGGCATTAAAATTATTATCTATATTATCCTTAGTAGTAGAAGTAGTAGCAAATGAAACAACTGAAGTCTGTGAAGTAGAGATGGGTGGTCCAGATTTGCCTCGTTCCAAGTGAACGTATCTGTTGGTGGAATGGGCGGACTCAATCCACGAAGTCCATAGAACCGGGTAGAATTACTTTTAATGACTTACAATGTGACCCTAAAGCAATAGATCACATTATTAGGTAACTTCGTTTTTAATTTTTATTATATATTTATTGACATTAAACTGCAATTTTTAAACACTTATTTCAAGTATTAAGGCACAATATATGTACATACATATCTAATTATTTATAAAGATTAATAATGGAAATAAAAACTGTATAGCTACTACCTATAATACTATTATATTGATATGTAAGGACAAGTTGTAACCAACTATAAAGCTATACTTTAGTAGCTTTTTTAAATACCTACAACCAGTACCTAAGTACTATTCACCAAAATTTTGAAGAATCACTGCATACCTACTTACCTACTGCAGTACCAAAGTTTAAGTTACTTACGTGCAACAGCCAGTAAAACTTGAGAAAAAAATTAAAATTTGAAAGTAAATATGTGTTATTGTCTAACTTATTTGTGGTGCAGCTGCACAATAAAACTTATTTTCTTTTATCATTACACCACTTGTAAAATACTTAATAGATAGTTACTACGCCTATGGCGTTGACTTACCTGTGCAGACTGAGGTTAGGAAACTTATGTTTCTTTCTTTGCATATATAGCACTGCCGCACCATTATTTCAATAAATTAAATGTTAAAATTGTCACTAATCCACTTAAATTACGCTCACACACCGTAATAACGAAAATAGAAACACTAATGGAACGCTCGAAACACACGTAAACAAAGTAACAGGGAAACATGGAAGGTTTTTATAAGACGTTGCCACATGTTGAGCTATCAGTAAGATACATTATTATTTCGACCAAAAACATTTTTAATAGTGACTGATATAACTATAAAATAAGTTCTTAACAAATATAGTTATATAAGGTATTCATTGATACACATATCAGGCACTTGGTTATTTTGAATAATAGCTAAAACACCTCTATTTGTGACAAATTAGTATGGAGTTTGTTTCAATACTTAAAATAAACTTGGCAAAACCAATGTAAACAATCGGCACTTAGACTGTGCCTTCATGTTGGCAAGATGATAGAATGTGAAATGCTCAGTCCCCTTATTTATTTATTTGTCTGAGAGACGGACAAATAGAAAATAAATGAACGAAATCGATTCCATAAGTCATAATATATAACCTCACCTTTTCTGTTTTGACTTTGTTGACGGTTTGTTTATATTCCATTTCGAATTACTTAAATAATGAATATTGTAAAATCAACCATTTTAAATGCAGTCCAAGGATATGAAATAATTTTTCAAGATGAAGATGAAGAATATAGTTACAAATTGTTTGGAAAAAAATGAAAACTTCGCTGAAGAAACTGTGCCAAATTTTTTCTGCCAGGCAGTTTAAAGAACATTTTAGAATGTCTGCGGAAAAATTTGGAGACTTCTTAGGAACATTACACTACAAAATTACCAACTACAACTTCAAAAAGTCAATGACAATTGACAACCATGACCACCACAACCTCACAAATTCAGATTAATTTTTCTCCTCGGCCGAAATGCTTCGAGCAAACAGATCTTGCTCTGATCGATCTGATTTAATTTCTGAACATCAAGATTTACCTCCCCTACCTCTAGATGTAATTGATGAACGATACGGACTAAAAAGATCAATCTGAGGTAATTACCGAACGCCACTAGTGTACTCGTAGAACCTGATCGAATAAAATTGGTCGCGTTCAGCAAGACCATAAATATGTAATATGTAGTGTAGTACATACACACATATTTAGTTGAATTTTAAATTTCACTTATCGGTTTTTCGTTTTTCATCACTTGGATTTGTAACTCTAGTACTCATTTCAATAATCGAGGCATGTAGGTTATTTCAATAATCGAGTATTCGAGTAAATCCTATAATGCCGCTTTCATCTCGTCTTTTTTTTACATATCATAGGTACTCTTAACTTTTTCTTTATCTAATCTGTACGCTTAACCTTTAGGGTGCGTTTGGAGTCGCGCTTACTGTAGATTCCGATTCTGATGCCATTCCGATTGACGCATTCTGCGCGGCGTAGCCAATACAAATCCTTGAATCCCGATTCAGAAGTACTTTCAATATATTATTATGATATTAATATGAGGTTATGCTATATGTTAAATACAATAAATCAGTGATGGGTTTTTAGCCGCTAATTATATATTTAGCCAATGCTAATTATATAATTAGCAATTAGCCGGATAAAAATATTATAATTTCCCATTAACAGAATATACAGTGCGGTCGTAAATAATCCCCCCCCCCCAGCTAAGTTTCGAATCAGATAAGATAGAGACACCGGACTATATATATAATACTACTATATCGCGGGTAGAGGCCCAACAATTCCGAAAACATCACGGCGCCGACATACAATCTCTATCTTTATCGAGAGTATCTTAGTCAAATATGCGCATGCGCACGAATTTCGCGACATCCAATAAGCATGCAGCATAAATACTGCATCTAATCAGTAATTTTTATCAAATTACTGTTAATTATCAAATGTATGAAGATCGACTTGATATATTTTTTCATTCAACTGAATATATTAAAAATTTATTTGCATAGTCGTCTGTATATATTGTATTGATGATATATCTTTGTATTTCTTATTTGTTGTTTTTGTATTTTTACTCATGTTGTCTATTTATGATTTTATATTATGTATTTTTAATGTTGTTTTTCAAACCTTGTTCTGTAACTGGGATTCGTCCCGTTGGGCATTGTACTCTAAAATAAATAAATAAATAAATAAATAAATAAATAAATAAATAAATAAATAAATAAATAAATAAATAAATCTCTGTCTACCGACTTCTTTTAAAAAATAATTGAAAGTTGGGAAGTCTGTCAGCCTATAAAGAATGTGTCAGCTTCCGTAACCATGGATATAGACAAATTCTGCGCATGCGCAAATCGAACAAAGGGTCTCTGGAACAGTATAGCACTATATCTTTTGTCCTTTAATGTTTTCCTGCAGTTTTCAAAGATGGCGCTAGTGGCGCCATCAACTTTAAAACTTTAAATAGCAAGGGTGGTCATGTGATACCTCATTTGAAAGGTTTTTTAATTCTCTATAAAACTGTGGCTTGATTTTTAAATTTCATTGACTAGTTCCGGAGTTATTAGCGTTTGAAATTTATTTGATAAATATGGCTAATTATGATATAAAAATCTAGAAGCATTGCTTTCATTCACCAAATGTCATAATAATATGTCATTGTCAATTTTATTGCCAAAAAGTGCTGGGAGAACAATTTGAACATTAGAGAGTTTTTGAACCCCTTAAATTCCAGCACGTCGTTATCGTTATCGTTATTCTGCGCATGCGCAGTGCCAAAAATAGTATCATTTTCGGCACTGCGCATGCTCAGAATAACCATAACCATAACGATAACGTAAATTTTAAGGGGTTCAAAAACTCTCTATTAGAGAGTTTTTGAACCCCTTAAATTCCAGCACGTCGTTATCGTTATCGTTATTCTGTGCATGCGCAGTGCCAAAAATAGTATCATTTTCGTCACTGCGCATGCTCTCTATTAGAGAGTTTTTGAACCCCTTAAATTCCAGCACGTCGTTATCGTTATCGTTATTCTGCGCATGCGCAGTGCCAAAAATAGTATCATTTTCGGCACTGCGCATGCTCAGAATAACCATAACCATAACGATAATCTAAATTTTAAGGGGTTCAAAAACTCCCTAGTTTTAGCACGTCGTTATCGTTATCGTTAATCTGCGCAGACGCAGTGCCTAAAAGAGTATCATTTTTAGCACTGCGCATGCGCAGAATAACGATAACGATGTGCTAAAAAGGGGTTCAAAAACTCTCTTATATCCATATATATAATACTACTATATCGCGGGTAGAGGCCCAAAAATTCCGAAAACAACACGGCGCCGACATACAATCTCTATCCTTATCGAGAGTACCTTAGTCAAATATGCGCATGCGCACGAATTTCGCGACATCCAATAAGCATGAAGCATAAATACTGCATCTCTGTCTACCGACTTCTTTTAAAAAAAGTTGAAAGTTGGGAAGTCTGTCAGCCTATAAACAGTGTGTCAGCTTCCGTAACCATGGAGATTGCGCATGCGCAAATCGAACAAAGGGTCTCTGGAACAGTATAGCACTATATCTTTTGTCCTTTAATGTTTTCGGAGAAACCGCTTATGGGCTAACATAGGAAAAACGCGATATAGTAGTATTATATATATGCTTATATCTCCTATTTCCTATGTTAGCCATAAGTGGTTTCTCCGAAAACATTAAAGGACAAAAGATATAGTGCTATACTGTTCCAGAGACCATTTGGTCGATTTGCGCATGCGCAGATTTTGTCGATATCCATGGTTACGGAAGCTGACACATTGTTTTTAGGTTAACAGAATTTCCGATTTTCTACTTTTTTTTCAATGATGTCGCTAGACAGAGATGCAGTATTTATGCTGCATGGTTATTGAATGTCGCGAAATTCGTGCGCATGCGCATATTTGACTAAGGTACTCTCGATAAGGATAGAGATTGTATGTCGGCGCCGTGATGTTTTCGGAATTTTTGGGCCTCTACCCGCGATATAGTAGTAGGTATTATATATATATGGTTATTATATTATAAGTCATAGACAGGAAGAAATTAAATCTAGAGTTATTTAGCGATTTTGTAATACCGCAATCCTTATCATTTAATTAAGTACATCAAAAATAGAAATAATCATACAAATTGAAAAAAAATAAAACAAACTAAATTAAATTTAAAAAATAAATAAAAGTTCCAATATATTTCCCTATGAGGCCATTATTACAACTGACATTATAATATTTAGCCTGCTAATTTTGAAAGGATTTTTAGCTGACGGATAATTATCGATAATTATCCGGTCAATTACAATTATAAACGGATAATTACCGGCACGTCACTGCAATAAATACATAGATTCGACCTTATGAAGGTTTTAAGTTGATATTATCACCTATTAAATGGTGATATCTTTATCACAAAATATATATGTTCTTAACATAAATAAACATTCAAGTTAATAAGGTACCGATCTCTTCGATGAAAACTGGTAACCCTACTGAATTAATTTTAAAAAATATATTATATTTTAACACATAATAAATTGTCAACAACGACAATGTCAACAAAGTATTACAAAAATGAAAAAATAAAGGTAAAAAAATTTCACGCACGAATTTCGTGACTTCCAATAAGCATACAGCATAAATACTTCATCTCTGTCTACCGACTTCTTTAAAAAAAAAGTTGGAAGTTGAAAAGTCTGTCAACCTATAAGCAATGTGTCAGTTTCCGTAACCATGGATATCGACAAAATCTGCGCATGCGCAAATCGAACAAAGGGTCTCTGGAACAGTATAGCACTATATCTTTTGTCCTTTGATGTTTTCGGAAAAACCGCTTATGGGCTAACATAAGAAATACGCGATATAGTAGTATTATATATATGATTTTCGCAAACGAATAATGTATCCGCACCATACGCATACGCAATACGCAAGCCGAAACACACCCTTAACATTGAATCTGAACGCGCCCCTGATCATATTTGATTTTGGAATTTGATAATTCCTTGTCAAAAAGGTTATTTTCACATCATACACATAAATTTGCAGTTTTTCACTTTAAAACAACAAAAATCATCTCTTTTTATGTATTGAACAAAATGTTTTCACTGCAAAATCAAAATCAGGTATATTCCGCTGTTTCTTCAGTTTTATTTGAATTTAATTTGCATATTGTTCTAGGCATTTGCAACACTTACACAATTTTCAGCTAAAATAACTACAAGACATAATAATGCTTATTTCAAGAAAAAATCTGAAAAGGCTAACCAACCAACAAGTATACTTTGTCTAGATAGTTTTATGGAAGCGATAAAGAATTGTGATTTTTCTTTTGCTCGCCATCTGAATACAAAGAAATTACTAGCCAACCACTTTTTAAATAACTTTAATATCTCGTATGTGTCTCACGAAAGCTTTTTTGAAAATAAGCATGGATTTTCAGAGAAGGATTTGCAGAATGGTGTTCCTACAATAATAATAAGAGATAAAAAATCCTTGCATGTTCCGTTTGGATTCTATCAAAAATTAGTATCTGGAATCTTAAATAATAATTGTTGCACCTTTAATATACAATTTAGAGGATTTAAGACTGATCGAAGTATAAAAGCTGAAATACAACGTAATCCGTCGTTAGCAACTAGAGTTAAACATGCTTTTGGGCTTCCATCTCCCGAAAGTCTAGAAAACCAGTTAGGGAGCACCACTACAACTAATACTGGAAAATTAAAACAAATATTAAGCACTAACGATTCATTAAATGATAGTGAAAAGCAGCGAATAAAAATTGCCTTTGCTGAAGGTTATTTACTTGGAAATAACTCAAATTCTAGGACTGGAAAATCTTCTAAATATTTCAAACTAGTCACACAAATTTTAACCATTTTTATATTTTTGGCAATTGTTGTGAGTTTGATGGCCAGCGCAAGCGGGTCAGTTTTTAGGTAATTCTTGTTTTTTTATACTTATATGTAATATTTTAGGTCTTTCAATCATATTAATACTGATAACATGCTACTTTTGCACATGTTGATTAGTTTTTTGTTGTATTCGTTTAGAATATGCGTATTACCCATGTTTGTAAATTAGGAGGCTTTATAAACTGGTCATAATTTCACATCATGCCTGTCTCTGTTATTCAGATAAGCATCGGGATAACAAAGATAATATTTTCATCACATTAAAAATAATTATGAAACTAACAAAGCATTCCTTCTAAGCTATTTGTTGCAACACAACAGTGTTTTCTGATTAGCATTATATTGTTTTTATGAATGTATGTCTTGGGCTATTTCTGTAAAAACTTTTAAAACCATTACATCCTCTCTTTATTGTCCATAAAGATTACCATTACTTCAAACATCCCTTTTTATGCAATACTTTTAATAACTCAATCACACACAAAAGTAAATGTTTTGTTTTCAATTAGGTGAGCCGTAGGTGGGGAAGGCAGAATGCTGCACAACAAAAATACAAAAAAGGTCATCATGTTTGAGGTCAACTATATAGTCAACATTGTAGAAACAAAATATGCCCTTTTAGTCTCCGTACTGCTTTTTTTTTAAATAGAACAACTTGTATATTTTGGTATCCTTGAACTACAGAGAATCAGAGTAATTGGTACTGTTGGTTCTGTCCTAAAATGAAACTTTTAAATTTCTTATTCTTTTATTGGATTCGTCTCTTTCATATTATATTCAGAACACAAATGTCGAACTTTTCACTTCCACTGAATAAATAGCTAATATTTACACCACCAAATTGTAAGTATTTTTTGGATAATAAGTATTACGGATCTGATTATGGTTTAGGACAAAATAAGCAGAAAGATAAATATGTACAATGTTTATTTAATTAGAGACAACCAAGATATATGTTCTACAGAACAGTGTGAAATTCTAATGTCTGCTTAAATTATAGATTCTCAAAACAGCTTATAGCAAAGTAAAATTTTTTGTTGACAAACGTTTGTCAGTTTTTATTCCGCATTATTATTAACTATGAACTAATCATCCAAATTACTAGACTCTAAGTTCCTGAAATAAATAAACATCCATTATAAACCAGTCCCATTTCAGTTGGGATTATTTTTCCAAATATATGGCTTATGACTTTTTTTATTAAGAAGTGAGTATATACAAAGTCGGTGATATGTATGGAAACGATTGATTATTTCATAAAGTGAGATAGCTAGCAAAAAATGTTAAACACAAACGTTCTAGGTTTTTAAAATCTATTATAATAAAGAAAAATTAAGTATACAGGATACACGTTCTCCCAGCTAATACAAAGAGCGCTGACACTGATAAATGACTGGTGTAGTGGGTAAGCACTGTCTGTCAATCCGGACAAGATGGTTGTGGTCCCCTTTACCAGAAGAAAAAATCTGTACGGACTTATAGACCCCATCTTAGGTGGGAGGACATCTGGTTTTCGGGGGAGGTGAACTATCTATGAGTAATTGAAATTTGCCTGGAACTCGCGTCTGGAAAAACTATCGACAAGGTGAGACGGTCACTTTGTGTATGTTGACGCTTGATATACGTAGTATACTCTGGTTCTCTGGTCTGGTGGCATAAGGCCACGCAGGCCACTGTAATGGAAAAGCTGAATAAGATTCAAAGTTTGGCTTATGTAGGTATAACTGGGGCCATGGCTTCGGTACCAACAGCTGCGCTAAAAGTCCTGCTAAATTACCACCACATCAGGAACAATAACGATTGGATAGATAGTACCCAAGAAAGGGGCATTCCAAGATAAGAAACACATTGATGTCAGAGGCTATCTTAGAGATGATATCTGATAGAATTATTGTAAGGTTTAACTTCCGTAAGCCATTCGAGGTTCAAATACAGGATCTCAGTGACTGGAAGATAGAGTTGGAAGATAAATTCTCTGGAGACTTGGAGCCTTGTATGGGTCACAGATAGGTCCAAAACAGGCAGAGGAACAGCTTGCGAAGTTGCTTATAGTACTACCGGAATGGCTCTGGCGAAATGGGTTGAACTGGAACATAGGAATTACTAGTTTTTAAAACCATGGCAGAATCATGCAAAGTCACTCATTTATGAAAAGTCCTTTGCAGAGAAGAACTCTAGAGATGGTAGAGATGTCGAGCATGAGTAAACCTCGGCTCGGGAGCATGACAGGACAAATTAAGATTAGCAGAAAGGCCGATATGCCAGGGCTGAGATGATGCAGACGAGACTTCGCTTCACATTCTAAGTGAATGTTAGGTTAGGTTCAAAAGTGAGTGGGCCGAAAACCAGACCCTCCACCGCGACTATGTGGTCTATTGTGGTTCACACGTACTTATATTTCACCCAACAGGTCCAGCTTCTTAATGTATCTGATCTCTTTATTGGGTGAAAACTTATTCAGATCCTCTGGCAGAAGTTGTCCTTTGCCAAATAATGAGTATCTGATCCTTTCCCCAGCGGGGCAGATGCACAATATGTGTTCTGCCGTTTCATCATCTTCTAAGCACAAGCGGCACTCAGCATCTTCTGCTAGGGTAATTTGCATAGATGATATTTTAAACGGCAGTGGCCAGTATATAGGCCAATTAAAGTTCGTAGGTGGAAACTGCTTAACTCTAAAAGTTTTTTAGTTCTTGTTTTTGAAGGGTTTATTATGAACGCCTTCGAATGAACTAATCGTGGTAGTTCCTGCCAGTACTGGAGGATTTGGCCCTCAGCCCAGGTCAAGAGCGTTGCTTTGGCAGTACTCGAGGATATGCCAAGCACGGTTCTGGTCCGACAAATTCAGAAGCTAGAGAGTCCGCTGCCTCATTCCTTTCATGGCCAGAATGGCCTGGGACCCAGACCAGAGTTACAAGTGAATGTTAAGGCTAAGCTCGTATGAGACTAACGCTCCTGGGTAGACCATTTTTGGAACCTTGCGAGCTAAGAGAAATTTCAGTTAGTAGACTTTTGGACTTTATGCAAAGAACAGAGTTGGTCGCTGAATAAAAATTCGACGGGATACACAATAGGCCTAGATGTGGCTGCAGTGCTCTGGTACTGCCTATAGAGGAACCAACCCGCAGGAGAAGAAAGGAGAAATCGAAGTATGCAGAATCAATCAAAAAGTCATGCAAACAAAGTTGTTCTTTGTTTATTGTATATTTTTTTCATTTTTGGCTAAGATGTTCCTTCAGAAAAACACTGATATCGGAGTTGATGGGCAGTGTGTTGGAAAGAGAACATAAATTGGTCACTAGGCTACACACGCTACAGACTCTTTGTTCAACACATTATATATTATTGTATGTGGTACACTGTTTTGATCATATCTCTCTTATTATTATTATAAATATATCCATCATATTCTATATCAGCGTATTCTTAATGGCTCATCCTAACTAAAAGTAAAAAAATATACAGGGTGTTCTATTAAAAAAAAGCAACTGAGGTTTTCCTTGACTTTTTGACTGATATACTTAAGTTTCGTTTATTATAATATATTTTAAAAAACTTTAAATTTTTTATGTTTAACATTTTACTGTAGCTATCTCACTTTAAGAAATAATCAATCATTTCCGTATCTTTCAGAGATCCTGTATTTTAGAGATGATTTTATACAGTTGTAAATAGTTTTAATTTTAAATGTCAATCTGACAAGAACTACTTCTCGTTCATATAAAGAGTTCTCAACATAAAAATAGTCTACAGAAGAAGAGTTGAGGATCAACTCGAAACGTCTAGACGAAAGCTAGTTAAGTGTTTAATCTCTTTTAATTTTTTATTATAACTATTTTATTTGGACATATTTTAGAATATGCCATGTAATATTATAAAATTTTGTATAAAACTGAAAAACCACTGATAAAATTTAGTCAATATATCAAATATTATTTTATCACACGTTAATACAGTGGTTTTTTGGGGCAAACTTTAGAAGTTTGCCTTGTTACTACACTTTGAATAATTAATTTGTATACTTCTGGTTTTCTGCTTTTTGTTATTTTACAGGTGGTGTAATCCCAAAAGAAACAAACTATGAATAGTTTTAAATTGTTCAGTAAACTATATTCTAATTATCTGAAGAACCTGTATATATTTATATTATATACATTTGTTTGATTATATTATAAAATACTATCTTAACTGTGTATTATATAACAAAATGTGTTACAGAATTCAACTAGGAAATCAAGTTGAGGTTGATCCGGAAGAAATACATGTAACTTTTGAGGATGTAAAGGGGGTTGACGAAGCCAAACAGGAACTTAAAGACGTTGTAGAATTCCTTAAAAATCCTGACAAATTTTCTAATCTTGGAGGAAAGCTACCCAAAGGTGTATTACTGGTAGGGCCACCAGGTGAGTTAGTTTAACTCAAAACTTGAGTGAACTGAAACTATTATTTGTGCAATAAGAACTTAATTTTCATTTTCCCGTTTTTTATACTACATTTATACCACCTTAAGATTAACTTTATTGGAGAGATTTACCGGGTTTATAAGGTTTTGGACTAATTAGCCGGACTTATAACTAATTATTTATTAAAGAGGGATTTAAATTCATCAACAAATATAACATTACCAAATTGTTCTGTTAAGTTACAATGTTTTATGCTTAACTTTAAAATTATAGCTAAACTGTGAATATCTTTGTAATCTTGAAGGGGCTTGGAACCTGTGGTATGAAGCTAAAACTAACGTAGTTTTCCACATAACATCAAAACACTATACTGTACTAATTTTGATGCTTGAACTGGAAAAAAAAATTGCGAATGATATTTTGTATATTTATCATCATTGTTTTTAAAGAATTACAGATCCATTTTTAGTAGGTGCTTAATTTTATTTTATATTTATATAGTCAGTTTTTTTGTGAGTATTCTGATATATATTTCTATGGGTATATCTCTACTCTATCTCTGTTTTATGGTATAAAAGATGTATGCTTAAAAACGTAACAGTCAAGTGTTACAAGATGGATACTACACTTTATCAAGGATTCATAATGAAGGTTTATCCAAATCTGAATTAAACAGGGTATCCCACTTATATGAATCAATATCTCAAAAATCCAATGTTTCAACCATTGAAATATGCACGAGAAAATAATGCTAATCTTTGCTAAGTTCTCTCAGACTAATAATATTGTCAATGATAGTTGTTTATGTAACTAGTTTGACCTGAAGTTTAAGTAGGTACATTCCTTTTTTTTTTTAATTTGTTACATTGATAGTTTGCAAAACCGATACAAATTAAACAATTTTTCAAAAACAGGTACTGGAAAAACACTATTGGCAAGAGCTGTGGCTGGCGAGGCAGGAGTGCCCTTCTTTCATGCAGCTGGCCCTGAATTTGATGAAGTTCTTGTTGGACAAGGAGCTAGGCGTGTTAGAGACTTATTTAGTAAGTAGCCTAATAATAAAAATATTATGCCATTAATAGTATATTATTCAACCAGCATAAGGAGGGTGATGGTTATGACACGAACCTTAGGTGAATCACCCAAGGTTCGTAAGAACGTAAATCACCCGAGTGAATAATAGCCATTATATAGGACTAGAATACTATACTTTGGCTACCTCTATAAATAATATAATTTTTTTGTTGTTTAATAAAATCATGCAACACACAAATTGTGACGTTTCAAATCAATATCAAAATTGAGGAGCTCGCGTGCAAAACCAGTTATATCCATTTTTTACACGAAATCATGTTTTCACGATTTTTGAATCTTCTTCGTGAGGTCTATCGATGACTATACTCATTTGGGATCAAAACCCAATATAAATGTTTAAAATCCTTGTGTAAAATTACGGTTTTGGAGCAAAACCAGTTATATCCAAATTTTGTGATCAAAAGCAGATATATCCGCAGAACGCGTGTCTCAACAAATGCCACGGCGCCCTGGCTTTTGTTTAGTAGTCTTTTTAAGTTCGTGCAGCAAAGACGTCTTACTATTTTTATGTCAGAATTAGCCAAGAAAAAGGAATATTTTAAGTTATATAATCTGCCAAAGTAATGGACGGGGAAGACATTAGTATAAAGGATGGAAATGATGGTACTAGGAGAAGGAAAAGGCACGAAGCAAAACGTAATAGCCGTAAAAGGGAAAGGTAAGGCTTGTTTTTATTTTAATTAAAGGCAGAATCTTGTTAAGTCTTTACGTATTTTAGATATTCAGATCCTGACCCTAATTTAGACAACTTTAAACGCCCTTGCAATCATAACGGAAAAACTTATGAATGTTGCCAAATTAGTATGCAAGATGTACGAATTTTAAGAAAACAGTTTTATAGTCGTGCGGATAAGGTTCGTCAGGACACCCTACTCTGTCATTACATGTCTGTTATGTCGGCTCAACGGCACAGGAAAAGTAAAGAAATGCGAGAAAGGAATACAACAATCTGTTATATGCTAAAATCTGCCCAAAAAACCGTTCGAGTTTGTAAACTTTTCTTTTCTGCAACTTTTGGAATAACACACAACAGGCTTGTAACTGTAGCAAAAGTTCTACAGCAAGGTGATGTCCCAAAGGAGAAACGTGGTGGAGACAGAATATCCCAGAAAAGTGCATCAAAAAAAGACAGAGTACGAGAATTCATTAGTACACTACGCGGTAAAGAAAGCCATTACAGCAGAAAAAAATCGAAGCGTATATACCTTTCAGCTAGCCTTTCGGTGGCAAAATTACATAAAATGTATAACCAAAGAAGTGCCCTGAAAGATCGGGTTTCTTATGATATGTTCCGAAATATATTTTTAAGTAAATTTAATATTGGCTTCTCATCCCCCGCTTGCGACATATGCTCCAAGTGTACGAGATTGAAAGAGCAATTAAAATGTACAAGTGACGCAGAGAAGAAAAACAAAATTATGATGGAATATCGCATTCACAGAAAAATAGCCAAAACATTCTATGAACTGAGTCGCGAAAATCCAGATAATAGTATAACGTTCTGTTTTGACCTTCAGCAAGTGCAGCCTCTCCCTCGCACTCCAATCGGAGATGCCTTCTACGCTCACCAAATTAGCTTGTATGCTCTTTGCTGCGTGTCCATGTCTTCTACAAGTCCAACATTTTATACTTGGACCGAAAATTTAGCTGGAAGAGGTGCTCTTCAAATCGGTTCAGCGTTGCTGCATCATCTTGGAACTTTAAATTATTCAAGCATAAAACTTATCAGATTATTCTGTGATGGATGCGGGGGTCAGAATAAAAACTCACATATTATTCACTCCTTAATGTATTGGCTAAAACACAGATCCCCAGAAAATATACAAGAAATAGTGATAACATATCCAGTACGAGGACACAGCTTTCTTCCAGCGGACAGAGCTTTCGGAAGAGTGGAGAAAATTTTAAAAGCAAATCCCGTAATAATATCTAAAGAAAGATACCATGAAATTTATTCCGAAGTGGGATCTGTAAAAACCCTTGGATCTGACTGGCAGCTTTACGATGTGAAAGAACTGGAAAAAATATTTTCAAAAATAAAGGGAATTTCGAATTGCAAAAAAATCCATATAAAAAAGTTTGTGGACACAAATAACAGAATTACCGTTAAAGTAATGTCACATGAGTATTACCGATTCATTTCGCCAAAAAACACCTGGCAATAGGGAAATCGGAAAACGATATAGAGCTAAGGATGGTACCACTTGGTAATTCTATACCGGAGAAAAAGAAAAAAAGTTTAAGGCATTTAATGAAGCAGCATTTTGGAGACGAATGGGAAAGCAGGGAAGATCTTTTGTGGTATAAAACCTTGTTAAGTCTAACTGGTGCAACCATCGAAGATAGTACAGAGGTAAATGAAACCCAAAATGACACTCAAGAGGCCGAAGACGAAAACCTATGTGATTGCTTACACGAAGAGAGCGCTATACATATTTAACAAATATATGAAAACCGTACTATTCTTTCAGTTCTTAGAAAATAACCTAATTTTTGTTATTTCTTAGTTTAGATTGTTATTGTTTCTCAAAATATAGTATTTTCCTTGACAAACCTGTCTTATTTGTGTTCAAAACCAGATATATCCAATGTTTTTTTGCAAATTATACGAGATTGTTACTTTTTTCTTTGTATAGTTATATACTATCCTGTTTAAATAAACCCATTAAGTGAAATTGCTTCTATAAAATACAACTTTTTCTTAAGGTAAAGATTTGAAAGCTTTTTTTCATTTCCTGAAAATTTCATAAAAGTGGATATACCTGGTTTTGCACGCGAGCTCCTCAATTATGCTTTGACAAATTGTCATGGCTTACTAATAAAATGTTTTTAGGTGTGTTGGTAAATATAATAATAATAATAATAATTATACATCAATTTGTACTGTAGCAAAGGTAAATTTGTAATCGTATAAATTTATTATTCAGGTCAGTTACCTTGGTTGATGTCAATACTTCCTATAAAATTTAATACTTTTTTAATAATTTATAGATTGAAATTTTAACTAGGCGACAATATATTTTGTTAAACTTAAATTAGACAATAAAAGCATAATTCTAGATGTTAGTTCATAAATTTTCTAGGCTGGTGTCAAATCACGTAGTAAATTTTTTTGTGTGTGCTGCTGTGGTTCATGCAGAATTTCACCATTTTTTTTTTTCACAAGATCTGCATCAATTATTGTAATTCTTTTTTATTTACCTAATACAAAATACCACAGGAAATATCAGCCTATTGTGAATACCAATGGCCGCGTTCAGCAGACACCAAACGGTTGTAACATGTTTACGTTTTAAACGCAAAACGTTTATTCAGCGGTTATAGTCTGCTGAACGATCTTATTTTATTTTCCGTTGGTTTGAAATTCGAATGTGGTGGTTTGAAATTCTAAATCATTTATGGATATATTTGGCTTCAAAATATTCTTTCTCCATATTATTTTTGTTTTACGACAGCTCGTAACCGTCTACATAATCTGTGAAAATAACCTTTTTATCCTTTTTTCTATGCTTTCAACATGTTGAGAAAATTAAGCGTTAATATTTTACGCTTGCAAAAATGGCTACCGCTCATAAAACATGTTGACAATCAACATAATTTTCTACTATCGTTCAGCAGAACAATCACAAATTGTTTGTCAACGTTTGTATCTGCTGAACGCGGCCAATATCTCACTTGAGAGTGACTTGTCCTTTGTATAAATTTCAAACGTTTACTTGCTGAAATATTTTAATCTCTGCTATTCAAAAAATGGCGACCAAAAAGTGATTTCCATGCAAATGTAGACCTCACATTCATCTATAATGTGTCTTGCAGTCTCATCGGTCCTGTTAAAGTGCTGATCAATAGAGCTCACTGCAAACAAATAACAATGGCTTCTTATTACACCTGTCAAGTTTCAGTCATGCTCATCTTCACTACAGTTTGTTGTTGCAAATAACTCTCTCTCTCAGTTTCTTTGTATGATTTTATCGTGGTTTTAAATCCATTATACCTGCTTAATGACACAGTATGTAACCCAAGAAGGCTCCAGTTTTATTAAAAATATTGCCAATCCCTTTCTAGTAAATCATTTACATGTTTTTTTATACAATGCCTAGTATTAAACATTAAACAAACTACAATATATCAAATAATTTGTCAAAAAGTGTTCCATAAAAGTACTTATACAATAAAAATTAGAGACTTGAATTTTGAATGAACAAGTGTTAAATAACTAGAAGTTTTTTTTAATCCCGATAAACAATAATTCTGGTAGATATATATAGTCTAGTATAATTGAGATTTAATCAGTTAAACACATGTTTGTCTAATTGAAATATAGAAAGTTAAAATACATAGTATTATTTAACAATTTATTATTATACTAGTTTAACTTCTAAGGCAAACACCCATTTTTGTACGATTAATATTGTTAAAAGAGACTTGGTTCCGTATCTCTTATTTTTAATTGCTGTTTTATTTTACTTCCACAAAATATTTTTCGCCTGCTAATATTAAAAACAGAAGTCAAAATTGACTTGTTTTGTAGAGGCTGCCAAGAAAAGAGCACCTTGTGTGGTTTTTATAGACGAAATCGATTCGGTTGGTTCAAAACGTACTAATAGTGTACTGCATCCCTATGCCAATCAAACAATAAATCAGTTACTCAGCGAAATGGATGGCTTTCACCAGAACGAAGGTGTAATTGTATTAGGAGCTACAAACAGGCGCGATGATTTGGATCAGGCTTTGCTGAGGCCAGGAAGATTTGATGTTGAGGTTTGTTTTAATATTCAAAAATGGGTTTTAGCCTGCTAACAATATGTTGGGCCAATTAGCAGGCATTTTCCCCCTTAAATTCTTGACGTATTTTAAAATCTGAATATTAGCCGGTATTGGTTATTTATGCTATCTATTTTTTTTTTCAAGTATTACACTGTTTCTATGTAATTCTATGTAATACGTAAATATTTGTGTTTTTTAACAAAATGTCTGCTATTCATAGAACTAAAGTGCGATTCAGAATTAAGCAAAGTAGAATGACCTCGCCGATCTGGTAAAATGAGGTGAAGCATGGGCGTGCGTATTCTGTTTTACCATTGGGCACATTTCAGTTAATATATACTCGTATACTATTCTATAGAATACTTCTAGTATATGCACTTCCACTTTTTTAACTAACACAAATACGTATAAACACTGACACAAAGAATAAATACACTAATAATTTTACCACAAATTTTTACCGTTAAGAAACGCGCGCGAAATAACCCAATATCACGCCACTGTTTCGAGCGCAGTCGCTTGTTGGTTCCCATTGGTTCCTGATTCGACCAATCAACGTCGTTGAAGCTCAGAAAAAAAGAAAGGGAAAATGCAAGAATATGTATGTTAAATAAGGATAAACAGCTTGTCGTCAACTTTACGGCTTTCGCAGTTGTCAGTTATTCGGAAATTCCTTGATATTATCACAAGTATAAAGATATGTTATGACTTTATACTTGTGATATTATTAAGTAAAAGACAAATTAAACATTGTGTTTGCTTTAATAAAGTAGGGATAGTAAAGTACAATAGGGATAAGGGACGTTAAAGACAAGTAAAAAAATGGGTAAATAAGGTAATTAATATGTTTCCTGTTTTAAATAAGAATACTTTAGAAATAAATGTGACAACACAGATCTACTCTTTTTCCGGTCATTGCACTTTGCTTAATTCTGAATCGAAGTATAGTTATATTTAATTGGAATAAAGGTTATATTTTACATTTATATACAGCATAGATTGCATGATTTCCGCATAGATTGCTTTTATTTTTTAGAGTTATGTTTTAATCAAATTCCTGCAAAGAATTAAATATTTATAACCTATAGGCAATGAATAAATAAATTACATAATTTGATTTATATAGCATAAATGACTATCTACTTTGCATCAATACCTTCTTTTTTGTGCACTAAGACATAATATGTATAATTCTGTACTTTTTCTGTCTCATGTTTAATTGTTTAGATATAAGAGTTATTTGATTCTGTTTTATAAGATATTACAAAGAACTGATTTCTTTTAGGTTACAGTTCCAACTCCAGATTACACAGGTAGAAAAGAAATATTAGGTTTATATTTAAGCAAGATATTGGCAAAAGATATTGATTTAGAATTGCTTGCGAGAGGCACAACTGGGTTTACTGGAGCAGATTTAGAAAATATGGTTAATCAATCTGCCCTTAGGTATCCTCTTTTTTTTTTTTGTTTACCTATATACTTATTTAAAAATTATAAATTCAATTAAACTTGATTAAAAATTAAAACGAAATTATGTTCTAGCCAAAGATTTATTTGTATTACTTCTGTATATTCTAATTGGGGTGAAAGCATGAAGTTTGAAACATATATTAACTAAGGTAAGCAATAAATGTTTTTTTATTAGGGCAGCCATAGATGGTGCTGATTATGTAAGCATGAAATACTTGGAATCAGCTAGAGACAAAGTTTTAATGGGACCAGAAAGACGGTCACGCATACCCGATGAGGAAGCAAATCTCATAACCGCTTATCATGAAGGAGGGCATGCCATTGTAGCTTATTTCACTAAAGATAGTCATCCCTTGCATAAGGTTACAATTATACCCAGGGGGCCCAGCTTAGGACACACAGCGTACATTCCTGAGAAGGAGCGATACCATATTACAAAATCTCAACTACTTGCCATGATGGACACTATGATGGGGGGCAGAGCTGCAGAGGAGTTGGTGTTTGGACCTGAAAAGATTACTTCAGGTTTGCCTGTTATATATTTTTTTTATAGAAAACATTTACACCCATATTAATAATAATCACAATAACATCAAGTTTACTAATGACCACTAACCGCATTCTGTAGTTCATATTAATAATTAAATATTTATAGACAAATAACTAACAGCATGCTAAATAAGAAGTTAATGTGACAACATCTCATTTGTACATAGAGCTAATTTCACTGCAATAAATCTAACCTGCATTTACAAACATTTACGCAAAGTGACAAGAGTTAATAAGCAATCAAGGGCAGATTTAGCTTTTCAACATGGGGGAGTATCTCAAAGAACCATATTTTTAAAAAATGTTGTGAAATTAGAAATTATCTGTGCTTTCTGTGCATTTAGATAGGTACGTTTTTCTTTGGACAAACATGAAGTAGCAAATAGAACTGTTTAATAAAATATCCTTAAGTGAAGTACGTTTATATTTTTTTTAACTGATTACGTTTTTGCTTTTTGCTTCTGCCCTTGATAAGCATTAACTTTGCCTTTTATAATATAGAGATTTTGAACACCTTAAATTTTTACCTTATCGTTATCGCAATCGTTATACTGAGCACGCGCAGTGCGAAAAATGATAGTCTTCTTGGAACTGCACATGCTCAGAATAACGATAACGACGTGCTAAAATTTAAGGGGTTCAAAAACTCCCTAATGAATTCGATAAGTGCCATTTGATATGCCATAATAAAATTTTATATAATTATTGAGGTTACTGACATATAAATACGGAAAATTTCACATTTAATATTTAATATTTCAGAAAAACGTTCTCGATCTGTAAATTGGGAGGGAAAAGAAAAACTGCTGCCATTTTTGTCAAACTTTTAGGTTAACTTTAACTTATTGTAAAACATACCGAAACTGATAACTAGTGATTTAGCATCATTCTAGCGTTAACATGCATTTAAATGGTATTATTAATGCAGTTTTCACTAATTACATTCTAGTCACGTCTTAGAACATTCTAAGTTTTATTATTAATAAGGCTGTTAGTTTTTAAAGACTCCTTATACTTTAATGAATGCAATTATTTAATAAATAAACTGAAGTTTATTAGTAATTTTTTAGTTTGACACAAATGAAATATAACACATTAAAAATTCTTTTGCTGATACTACCTGTAAAATTATTAGAAGATTTGTAATGATCAACTATTTATCACATAAGCGATAAAAAGTAACTTTAGGCCTGAATTGCACATTTTTTTTAATAGTAATATAAAAAAATGCTTTGATTATGCCAACTACAAAAAATCATAAAACAGTGGCTAACTTCATTCCCTATTTCCAGTATTTTATTGAGGATTTTAATGTACCTCTTGTCAGTTCTAAAAAAATATATTTTTTAAAAACAAGCTTTTATTTGAGGAAAAATTTAAATAAATTATAGGTGCAAAAAATTTTTCACAGCTATTACAGTTATATCATTTTATTCATTTTGTTTGAAAATATATGTTTATTTGTTATTCTGTGTTCTTGAAAGGGGTGAAGATAACACTGACGTAGTTTTCCACATAACAACAGAACACTATACTGTACTTGACACCCATTTCGCCAATTAAGTTGGCATGATCTGAAATGATTAAAACTAAACCTATGCTAACACCGTGTCCTATTTACACCTAAACTATTGTTACGGTTCCGTGAACCATTGTGATTGCTCAGTGCTCTGTCGCGACAGTTCAGTGAATCATGATTTACTAACCAATAGAGTGGGCTGTATGAGATTAGCCTTCTATCACTATTTATACTATTTTTACACTTTGCAATTTCCAAACTCTCAAGTGCATCCAGCTGTCTTAAATTGTTACTATTTATCTTATGATTGTTCTCCAATGCATGTTGGGCGACACTAGACTTAACTGTTCTACCATATTTGAGATGAGCCATATGTTCCTTGAATCTAGTTTGAATTGACCTTCTAGTTTGTCCAACATATTTTTGATTACAGTCCTTACAGCTAATTTCGTAAATCTCCGACTTTTCTTTAGTTTCTATTTTGTCTTTTGGATTGCCTAAAAGTTGTAGTTTATTTCCCGATGAATAAACCACTGACATATCTTTATCTTTAAAAATCTTTCCAAAACCACAGGTGAAACGAGGACTGTATGGAATAGATATGAATTTTGGATTTTCTCTTTCTTTTGAAAAGTTGAGGAATTTCGAAGTGTCTCTTTAAATTTACGTTTCCTAATTAGGGGAAAGCTTAATAGGCGATGAATTAAAAAATTAAAACTGAAACTTGCCATTTTGTGTTGAGCACATGGTGAAAGTCATTAGGGTTATATCTTAAAGTACTGCAGCCGGATTCACATTCCTCGATTCGACACGTGTCGAATAGAAATCGATATATATTTTTTTTATGTAGAAATCGAGGAGGTAGCGATTCACAATGGTTATCGACCTCTCGACATATCGAGAATATCTGTCAATTCTGCTCGACAAGCAAATAGGTGTCGAACGCTTATGTTAGAGAACCATAACCCCATTTTTTTACGGTAGCTTTGTGAATTTTGCTCTCATCACTTTTTTCTTAAAAAATATTGCCTATTTTTGATATAATTCACAGAAGAAATCAAATACGCGATTTAAGGAGAGAAAGACGTATTTTGTTTAGAATTTGCACAAAATAGTCTACCGGTCGCAAATTCTCTGTGTTCTTCCATAAAATCTACCAAACATACTCAATGTTCTTCCCTCATTTTAAAAACCATGGCGATTCCGAATATATTTAAAAAATAACCAACATAAAACCAATCTCCAAAAATCCAAATTATATTTACAAACAAGGAAACAAGTTCGACTATGACTAGTAGTATAGTCAAAGCTATAGATTAATAATTTATAATAATACATAACCCACAAAATGTGGTCTCGATTGTCGAATAGTGGTCGACGTCAACACGTATCGTATCGAGCATTGTGAATCCAGGGGCGGGTATCTTTTCTCTATTATATGTCAAATTCTAACTTATTTTCACTGTTTCTAATTATTAGTACATCTAAGAACATTAAATAGGGCATAGTGTTAGCATGGGTTTAATTTTAATCATCTCCAGATGATGACAACTTGGTTGGTGAAATGCGTGTCGAGTGCAGTATAGTGTTTTGGTGTTATGTGGAAAACTATGTCAGTGTTATTCTGTGTTCTGTATAAAATTTTATATCGAGTCTTACAGCTGCTTGGCTTGTATCTCATAGACCCAGCTTTTAGAATAAACATAATATATTGTAAACACATATTGAATGTATGTTTAGGCTGTGATAATTCTCTAATTTTATAGGTGCTAGTTCTGACCTACAGCAGGCTACTTCCATTGCTACACATATGGTTAAAGACTGGGGTATGTCAGAGAAAATTGGCCTACGTACGATGGTCGACAATCCTAAGAGCTTCCATGGAGAAACTTTAGGTCCTGCAACAAGTGAAATGGTAATTACATATAATGCTTGTTATACAATACTTTTGGCTTATGTAGTAAGCACTGGGATTTAAAATATCATCTGCATAAATTCAGTTGGGTTAACTTTCTTACGTTTGTAGTAAAATCTGATTTACAGCCTGCTTACAATTGAACCTAACCTAATATAACAAAATATGGCGGATGGTTCAAATGACACTGTTTCAAGGATTGTATATAATTGCTGTGTTCAGCGAATGGTTGGACCACCACAATCAAGCCACTATGCCCAATTTTCCCAGTCGGTTGATGAGGGTGGCCACAACAATATTTTGTTGTCTGAATGATTTCGACTGATCTGACCATTCTCTGAACTCGGCCTATGTGTTTTGAGGTGTGTTTCAGTATTCCCAAATCATAAATAATGAATCTTCATGACTTGCGAAACCAAAATAAGAAATATTTGAGATAATACTCAGCTGATCTAAGATGCTAGGAAAGTTAAGCATATTCTTCTAGATTTACTACAAAGTTATAGAAGATATTAAAAGCACAACTATAGCCAGATTTACAAACCAGTCATCTGAAGGGTGTGTTACAAGAAAAATTTTGTATAAAACATTTTCATAAATTATAATATCTTCAAATTGTCTCATATTATCTTAGATATGATGTTATTGTTCACAAAATATTAACTCTTGAACCACACCTCAGAACCATCATATTACTATGTTAAACCCTGTTATTTCGCTTCATCTGGTTCATATACATTATCTGATTTTATTTATTTATTTCTTTATTTTATTTAACTAATTTTGTCACAATTTTTATTTGTCACTAATCCACATTTTTCTTGGTTATTTGGATCCAAATCACCTACAACATTCATGTAATAGGTACATTCTGATCTGATTCTGATTCTAAACTGATAGGCAAAAGTACTCGAAAACTAAATATCTTCTGTAAAGGGTATCCTACATTGAGTTATCCTAAAATTGTACGAGGAATTGAAACACCATAAAATACAGGGTGTTCTATGTAGTATAAGCATGTTAGCCACAATTTACAGTAAAATCACAAGTAGTCATCAAAACGGGATAGACGAAAACATACAAAGTCCAAGTTTCAAATGGTCCATCAATGCACTAGTTTTATATAGATGCAAAACTGGAAAATAGACCTAATTCATTCAATTCTAAGAAATAATTATTACGAAATTTGAAATTTGCAATATACTTAAATTTTATTTTCATTGCCAAATAAAAAAAAAGTTTGTCTATTCATCAAAATGACGATCATTTTACTTTTTCCAATGTTCAGTTTAATAAGTTCCTATGAAAAATTTTCTGTCTCTCAAATTTAGCACATACAAATAAAATAAAAAAATTCTAGGTGGATAGTGAAATTCGAAGAATTTTATCAGAGAGTTATGATAGAGCGAAACATATATTAAAATCCCATGCAAAAGAACACAAAGCTTTAGCAGAAGCTTTAATGAAATATGAAACGCTGGATGCAGAGGACATAAAGGCCATTATGGCCGATAAAACAGCAGAAAAGAAGAAATTATAGGTTCTCTATTATACAAAATATAATATAGAATAGAATATATTGTTAATCTATTTTGTTATAGTAAAAAAATCTTGTTTTGCAACCACAATGGCGCATAAATAAATATCTTAATTTTTGTAGTATGTATTATTCAGATACAACTTTTGTAAATATGACAATTTTAGATGGGTGTAATCAGGCCTTTTGTGACTTAAAATATATTTAATATTTAACAATTTTTTTATAGTGTTCAGATATGTTTTATTTACCCTGTGTAAAAAGTTCTATTTTTTTTTATTGTATCTAAAATTAATAAAATATGAATTAAAAACTAAATAATTTAATATTTCTTACAAGGGATGAGTCAGCTAACAGCTAATAAACCCACCCACATAATTAACCATAATTATGATAATAATGCAGTAAATACTATTTACTGCAGACCATGCAGTAAATACTATTGGTTGGCTAATATTCTGATATTAAATTTTGTTGAGAATACTATTGCAAATTTGCGCAAAATTGGTCATGTGTGTAAATTAATTTGAATTGTTGGATCTAAAATTAACTTATTTTATTCATAGTATTACTCTTTTAATAAAAATGGTCAAAGTACAGCTAAGTTAAAAAGTCCCAAAAGCAAATACCTTCAGGCTAAATGTAAATTCTGTGAATAAAAAGTAGCTGGCCAAATGTATTGAAAAAATTACGGAGAATTTACATTAGTCCAAAATACCTGCTAATTAATCCAAAACGATTTTGTATTAGCCAGCTAAAAAACCCATATATATAATAAAAAAACCCATCACTGTTTTTTAGTCTTGCAGCGAGTGGTTAGTGAACAAATAACTGGCCAATTAGTTAACAACTAGCCAATGACAGAGACTTATACAGTAGATGTATAAGTCTCCGCCAATGAGTTAGTTACTTTTAATTATCATATTACTCAAACCGATACTGATACTACTACACTTTCAATTCATCTGTGCCAGTTGACTGAGGTAACGATAGAAAGTAAATGTTATTATTTTATTCTCTTCATTGTATGCTGAAGGTTTATGCCTGGTTTAGACATTTTTTATGTTACAATTTTTACCACTAACTTTTTTCTTATCTTCACTGTATGCTTAAGGTTAGCACCTGGTTAAGAAATGCTTTAAACATATTTCTCCTGGTTTTAAATATCGGCTCGGAAAAAATGTACGAAGGTAAAAGAGACGAAGAAAATATAGAATTTTTTTTAGAAGCAACTAATACCTATATAAGGCATGATACAATAAAGGAAGGTATGATATTGCGCATATCCCTCCCACATCTGTGTCGTCACCGAGAGCGCAAATTAGACATTTTACAGTGTTTACATATGTAAAGGTGTGAAAGTTTCGTGGTTTTTACTACATTTTGTCCTCTAAATTAATTTTTTTTTGGCAGAGTATTTGTATAATTCTAGTGTATACTAATTATAATCATATGTGAGTATAGTTAAAGTTAATTTTATATTAACACGTACCTAAACTAAAAGTGCAATAAAAATGCGTTGTGCTGTGTGCTTGTATAATAGTGATAATCGCAACCAAGAGCCCAATAATTTAAATAATATTGGGTAATTATATTGCTATGATATTTAGACAATGTAAACATATTGCACTATCTATTATGTTACAAGGTTTTTCACGTTTCCACGGGATGAAGTAATAAAGAAACTGGGTGGTAGCTTGCTGTCGAGCAAAAAAGTTTAATGTACATACTGCCAGAATATGTTCCAAACACTTCACCGATGATGATTATGAGATAAATTTAAAGCCTGTAATAAATTATATAACCTGTAATAGATGTGGTTCTGTAATGTGCTCATTAAAAAAAAAAAATGAGAAACATTTAAAATTTTCGAATATTTAAAAAAAAATGAATACATTTAATAATACAGTCAATTTAGAATCTTAACCGAGCTTAAGGAACAATTTTCACTTTTAGTCGTAGGTGTAAGGCGAACGGCGAAATATATGTATTAAAGTTAACTTGTTGCCCACATCCTATGTTTATGAAGCGTTTATCCTATATTTAAGTACTAATCATTTTACACACGAATCAGAGTAACTAATTAGTTATAATAAAAATTGCAATAATCACCGATAACAGTTATTATTATTGAAGTAGGTGAGAAATTAAAAGAGCCAATTTTAAACCACCAGGGATTACCAGGGCATTTTGTATATCATAGGTACCTACCATATGGTGTATATCTAATCTGTGCTTATGATTATTAAAGAACACATTTAAGGACACTGGTTAAATTTCCCAATATTTTCCTATTCGGGACACTGTTTTGTGCCAATTATATGAAAGTTTTGATAATGTTTCCATTGAAATCGTATATAACATTTTAGCGATCATTCTGCGCTCTCGGTGACGTAATGCGCACAGCAGACGCATTTTCGTACTCACGAATGTCATACCTTGTACCCTTGTTTATATAAAATATAGTTAATCAACCGCAGTAGTGACACCTTGTGGCAAAATTTAATACTGCCAAGGTTGTTGAATTTGATTGGCTATTTCTATAAATGCACGAATTTCATTGGTCAGGTGCACACATTATCCACCATGACATCTGTACGCCATCCACTCGTACTAATGAGGTTGAATAACTATATATCTCTATAAACAAGGCTTGTACTTATTATAATATCATGTATATAAGGTACCTATTTGTTTAGAAAGAATGTATTAAAATAAAGTATAAAAGTTTTGGGTATTTTGTTTGAAAAATGGTAATTTTTGGGGGAATTTGTTGCTTTGGTTAGGAGAATTGTAAAAATCAAAAAATGAATCTGATATCTCTGATATCTGATAATAGTTGTTATAATAATTGTTAATATTCTATTTTCTATGGCTATATAATTTGTACTGTGGATAGTGATATTCTGTGGTAATGCTGTGTTCTATGCATGTTCTATGTAGCTCTTTATCCAGGAAATTAAACTGTGTATCTATAATCTGTGGTTCTATGTTCTGTGTTTTTGACAACTCTATCTGTTTTGTTTTTGACTTTTTAGATTGTCTCTAGAAATTTATAATTAAAATATTAATAATATATAAATTCCTTGCTGATATATAGATATTCTGTGATATATATGTTTAAACTTTCTTCTCTTAAAAAATATGTCTTAAATTCACAACTATCATATACAAAATATTTTAGTTATATATTTTTTTGCAAAATATGGTCAGTAATGTAATATCATATACCTGTGTACTTGTAATAATCACTTTTTCAAAACGTTCTAGAGTGAACTAAGGGGATTTTGTATAAGAAGCATAAAATTAAAAGCGGTGCCAAATATTGAAGTATCACCTTTAGAAAACTTTGATTTTTCGCAAGCTTTAGAATCAGTTTATCCGCTTTTAGAAATCATCTTTAGTTTTTTAAATTACAGTGACTTGAAGAGATGTTGCGAAGTAAAAATGACTTGGAGAGAAGTTGCTGAGAAAGTTTTGGAGAAAAGAATTAAACCTAGTTGGTTTACTTGTTATGGTGCTAAACCTAAATTAATTAAACACAGTGATACTCTTAATTATAGTAATGTGGAACTGGGTATAATTTTATATGATTTCAAAATAATTAGACTTAATTCTTATCTTTGTATTCATAACTTTGATGATGATATGGTAGTTCCTAGAAAAACTGGTAATACTCTAAAAAATTTTAAATATTTATATTGTATACTATTTAAAAATTTAATATTTGAAGAAGGAAATAAGCTTAAATTATAGCAATCCAAAATGCATGGCTTTTTATTTCAAGTATATACATATAAGTAGATACTTACATTGTTAATAAGTGACAAACGTTTGGAGTATCTTTATATCAGAGTGAGTTCTAGAAGTAGGTATAGAGTAATACAGAAAGAATTTAGTTAATTCTATCACATGATAATTTATTGATCTAGTTAAATGTCATGTTCAATAACAAAAAGTTTCATGTCATGAAATTGTATAATACATTTTTATTAGTTCTATAAGCCTCAAGTATGTCGAACTTATGATTTCCGCAAATATTCTAAGTAGTGACAGTTCAGAGAAAGTAATGTGTTTATAATCTTCGACAAGAATCGTGAAACCAAGTTAGGTGTCCAAGGAGTTTCTGAAAAAGTTCTCTTTTTTCTTTTTTTAGAGTACATATGTATACATTTGAAATCAGAAGACCTAAATGTGGCTCTTGTTAATAGATATATTACTATAGTTATTCACATACTGGTGAAATAAGTCAGTTTGAGTGTGGATCTTGAAGAAGAAAATTAACTAAAACCAATCAATATTTCGACTGTTATCTGTTATATACACATTTATATTTTACAAGACTACACATTGTCTTTTAAAGGATATAAAGGTCGAAGTAATAGTCAAAATATTTGTATTCATTATAAATCTGGTGAAATACTATTTTCATCAATTATATTTGTATAATGGGAGTAATATATATTAAAATTTATTGATCTTCGCATAATATAAACTACTTTCCAAAAAATTTTTAAACAATTTTGTTATACCCTGGATAACCAGTTTGAAACAGTTCTAGAATATCTTGAAGACGAATTGGTACCGCCAAATATTAATTACTGTTTGTTATCCTGTCCAAAAGTTACCTCATATTTTGATGTCAAAACTGATGTTGGATCTAGCTCGATTTTCGATGGATTATTCTTGCCTAAAATCCCAAACATAAGAACAGCCATGTTCCATTGCAATCCAGTTAAAAAAGATTTGTTATGTAAAAATATAGAGACCTGTATAAATTCAAATGAGGAAGTAAAATGTCTTCTTTTGTTTTGTACGAAGAGTTTAAACAAATCATTATATAATTTATTGCGATGCTTAATACCTGAGTAAGTGTAATTTGGATAATTTCTATTTTATATTCAGAATGAGTTAGGGTAGCATATAAATATACAATCAGTTAGTAAATATATGTCGAGGATCTTAATAAAATAAATATAGAATCTAAAAGAAATAGGTTTCATAATAATGCCATTAACCAGAGAGATATTAACACATCGAAGGAAGCAACGAATGAGATACAATATGAAATAGCATATAGCTATAATTTTTAATACACATGTTTTAAGACTGACGTAGTTTTCCACATAACACCAAAACACTATGCTGCACTTGAATGCAGTATAGTGTTTTAGTGTTATGTGGAAAACTACGTCAGTGTTGTCTTCACACCAAAGGTTCCAACCCCTTTCAGGAAGACATGTGCTGATATTGGGTTTGTTTTAATGGGCATACTATAAGGTACCTGCCAATCCGAAAACCTCTGTACTACTGGTGATTTGGACAATTTGTCATGTGTTTATAAAACATTTTAATATGTAATAAATATAAATGCAGACTTGTGCATTTACTAGGGAAACTTGATACAATGCCAAGATTGTATAAATGCAGGCCATAGATGCATTTAACATTTAATTACAACTTTGGAAATTTGATATTTCTTGCCAACTAAAATAATTTTGATAAAGTAGATTTTAAGTCACTATGGGCGCATTCAGGGAAACATAGCACTCCAGCACTTCAGCGCTTTACCGCTTCACGTTCGCTGGATCGACATTTTAAACGCAAGCTTAAAGTGACATAAGTAATTTTCAGTAATTCAGATTTTGTAATTAATATTAACAATAATTAATATTATCCATAGATGTTTTGTGCGTAAACCCATAGACTTAAACCTTACCTAAATTAATTTTATCGCTTGATGGAACTATTCAGCGATCCAGCGGGAAAAATATATGCTTTACCGCTTTAATAGAGCGCTGCAGCGGTTTAATACAGCGCTACATTTATTTGAATAAAGCACTGAAGCGCTGCGTTTCCCTGAATGCACCCAATTATTTTATCTATAAAAATATGAGCATCTAGTATTCTACTTTCAGGTAGACCATATTAATGTTTTCGTTACTACGGTGTCTAGACATTGTACCTATGAGTGTATCTAACCATCACATATATAAAAATACATCATTAGTTAATGATAATTCTTATTATTTTGAAATTGTGCTTTTATAAATTTATTATTATTTTTTAACATTTTTTCCTTAATATTTAAAATCCTTCCTGGATTTATATAAGACTAATTTGGTTTATATTTAAAATCAAACAGTGTACTTTTGTTATTGTGTTTATCTTAAATTAAAAGAAAAACATTGTAATTTTCTTTTTAAAAGATATAAATAAATATTCATCATTTTAGAAATAATGCCTCCAAGGTAGCAGTAGGAGGTGGTATTATCAAAGGAACCAAAACCTTTCAGCAAATTACTCCTACAAAAAGGATATTTTCTAGTAATGATACTTTCTGTATTGTTTTCTTACAAGAACATCACACACAACCAGAGTTTAATGCTTTTTCTTGTGTAATTTATGGCAATGATTTGTCAAAAGAAGAATTTGAAGAAAAACTTCTTAAGGTACCTTTTACTATTATACAGAATATATCACTGATATACATACCTTTTAGTTTAAAAAGCAAATAATAATAAGGACTAACAGTGTCGCATTTAGAGTATGTTGTTCAGCCAAGATATATTCAGATGAGGAGCTAGTGCTGTTTAATAAAGTATTTCCAAATATACCATTACTAGGCATGAATGTCGATGGTGAAATTGGATGGAATTGTATTTTCACGCCACAAGATAATGGTAAGGATTTTAATTGGCTTTCAAAATTATTCTGTTCAGCTATATAAATTTTATATACACTCTATTATTTTTAAATTGTTTTGCCCACTAATAATAATTATAATAGTGTTAATTTTATTATATGTTTAGGCAAAACTACTTATATGTATTATCACCACATGAGTGTCAGTCACTCCTGTCACAAAACAACGGGTAGTTGTTTCGGTCTATTAGATCTCCTTAGTTATTCAAGTTGTACATACGGATTTATCAACGAGGCTTAATGTTAGTCCGACTAGAGAAGGTTACGTGAAAAATTTGCGCCCGTGTTTTGCGAGTTTAAATGAAAGGCGTAGTCGGGCACAAAGTTGGTTACTCCCACTAACGCCTTAAGTCGCTTACATGAATCTGGGTCGTGTTAGAGTAAAGACGACTTGTAATCATTTTTACATAGAGTATATGCTGAAATTTTGCTCTATTATAAGTATAGGATCTAGGTTTCGACCTATTTCGTATTTTCATCCCATTTGATATATCGAAGTTGCATACATTTTAGGTAGAACCTGAAGCATGTCAAAAGTTCAAATTATTTTCAATTAATTCAGGGTTCCTTAAATTCTTTGCGTACAAATATTCACTAAGAACATCCAAATAGTTACTGAAAATCAGTGATAAGTGATAATAATTCAAAAACACAGGATGTTTCTGGGCGACCATCATTCAGCTAATTCTCAGAAGCTATTGAGACTCTCAGATTGGGCTAAGTGAGAGTCGTGTAGAAATATAGAATATTTGTAGATAACCATCACTTATCGGAATCTCAGAAATTATTTCAACTATTTTTTTAATGCTTCAATTATTTTTTACTTTTAGACAACGACGAATCAGAGGCAAAGAAAGCCAAGTACAAATACCCAAAAGTGCAGCATCAATGGTCTACAATTCTTGTAATGATTACATGGGGCCCACTTCTTTCAAATTAGTACTTTATGTTTGTGTTTAACGTAATGTTTGTTTATAGTGTTTAATTTAGAAATATTCTGTGTATAAGTGCCTATATTTATAAGAATTATATTCATTTATTAAATGCATTTGTGTTTCTGTACCATAAAATATTTGAGAATATTTATGCAAAATAAGTACATAAGTACTTATTAAATCAAGCATATATTGTTGTTTTTAACAGCAAGATTTAATTTGTTAAAATTTACCATTTGATAGATGGTTGGTGATAATATAAATAAAAATAAGTTGTAGGGGTAGTTCATGGGTGATTCAAATTGGTAGGTTTTCGAGGGTTACCCAGAGAAATACCGAGAATCTAATAGATATATAGAGCAAATCTGCTGCAGTAGCTGCAGTTTTTTTATGTTTTGTGAGCTGCAGTGAGCAGTGGATCATAAAAGTGTTCCGTTTAGCAGATGCGTGTGATGCGCTCATGCATTTCGGAATGGCTTTTGACACTTTGGCAGTTATTTTTGACAATTTATAATTTATTTAAATTCATGATACCAGCAAAATTTTAACTGACTCCCACTGTAGTCTATGACCATTTTCCCAAGCATATTCACAACATTTTTTACTTCAAATTCTCTCCTTTTAGTATAATCTTTTATCGTGTTCTCCAATCAGAGGCTTGTCAAAAATTTGTAAACACACTTTGGAAAATGGCCATAGGGTTGGTAGGTACAGTGGGAGTCAGTTAAAATTTTAGATAAAGAACCAGTGATGGGTTTTTAGCCGCTAATTATATATTTAGCCAATGCTAATTATATAGGTAACTAGAATTTAGCCGGCTCAAAATATTATAATTAGCCGTTAACAGAATATACATTGTTTTTTAATTTTTGACATCAGTAAAACTTTTTCACAGTTACCAATAAAATATCTATATTCATATACCTACCTATTTTACTAGGTAGGTAAGCATAATAGGTATTATTAGGTCCACCGCCTTCTAGATTTACTCCGTTTAACTCCGTTATTAGGTCATTATATTATAAGCCATAGATACCTAAGGAGAAATTAAATCTAGAGGGAGCGATTATTTTGTGTTTTATTTTATAATACCGCAATCCTCATCATTTTTATTTATGTAGGTCAGTGATGTGCCGGATAATTATCCATTTATAATTAACCAGATAATAATTATCGATAATTATTCATCGGCTAAAAATCCTTTCAAAATTAGCAGGCTAATTATTATAGTGCCAGTGGTAAAAATGGTCTCATAGGGAGATATATTGAAACTTTTATTTATTTTTTAATTTAATTTAGTTTGTTTTATTTTTTATTTTTTAATTTGTACGATTATTTTTATTTTTGATGTACTGCTTAATTCGGTGACTTAATTAAATGATGAGGATTGCGTTTCTTTTCATTTAGGATTGCGGTATTATAAAATAAAATACAAAATAATCTCTATCTCTAGATTTAATTTCTCGTTATCTATGACTTAATATGATGACCTAATAATACCTATTATGCTTACTACCTACCTAGTGGGTAAGAATAAATAGATATTTTATTGGTTATTGCGAAAAAGTTATTCTGATGTGTGAAAAATTAAAAAACTGTATATTCTGCTAACGGCTAATTACAATATTTATAAATGCTAATTATATAAATAGCATTGGCTAAATATATAATTAGCGGCTAAAAACCCATCACTGTCGATGCTCCACCACGCTATATTTCTCAAAAAGATGGAATGATTTCTATCCACGGATTTCTTAAATTAAGAAATCCGTGTTTCTATCACAAAACAGTAAAAGCCGTTCGTAAATTCAGCAATTTCTTTGTGACGGGCTATAAATGGCCGCGTTCAGCAGACAGCAAACGGTTTGTAACATGTTTACGCTTTAAACGCAAAAGTTTATTCAGCGGTTACTGTCTGCTGAACGATCTTATTTTATTTTCCGTTGGTTTGAAATTCGAATGTGGTGGTTTGAAATTCTACACCATTATATGGATATATTTGGCTTCAAAATATTCTTTCTCCATATTATTTTCGTTTTACGACAGCTCATAACCGTCTACAAAATCTGTAAACATAACCTTTTTAACCTCTTTTCTATGCTTTCAACATGTTGAGAAAATTAAGCGTTAATATTTTACGCTTGCAAAAATGGCTACCGCTCATAAAACATGTTGACTTGACATTCAACATATTCAACATAATTTTCATCTATCGTTCGGCAGAACAATCACAAATTGTTTGTCAACGTTTGTATCTGCTGAACGCGGCCAATCTTGTTCGTAAATTTTACATAAAATTGTATGATGTCCTATCATACCGACTTTTTTCATAATTTTTTTAAACTGAATTAAATATATATAATCATATATATTGCAATTCGATTATGACATAATTTAAATCGGAGTATTCCGAATATTGTAATGACTATCATCATAGATTACATAGATTACTATCATCATTAAATTTAACTGTTGAGCATAGTACACAGAGATATACTCCTGATAGACTATCATCATTAAATTTAACTGTTGAGCATAGCACAAATTATCCTAACGCTTGAGCATAGTACACAGAGATATACTCCTGATATACTATCCCACCAAATATTATATAGACAAATAATAGCAACACAGTTTTGTGATCAACAATATTTAAAACAATGGCTTTTTGTATACATTAGTGCCCAAGCATTTGGTCCAATCAAAAAATGCCATTTTAATTTACCGCCTAAATTGTTAGGGATTTTGTGACTGTCACCAATAAGCGTGGTTTACACAGATAAGTAGCCATGCATAAACATAGAATTGGCGATGGCGAGAGGGATCGTCAATGATTTTACAATTGTTTTTTAATAGTAAATATTGAATACTATTATAAATAGTGTAGTAAATATTATACACATATGTGTATAAATTGTTGTTCTTGAATATGTAAATCTTAAACTTTGTATTTACTAAAATAAAATATTCTAATTTGTACTTTTATTTTTATAATTATTATTTTCACCCCTTAAAACATAGCCGCCCATGCCGTTGGGCACTGTGACAGGTAATTTCATGAAATTTTTTGTTATTCTTGGTCACATTATTTTATATACTGACAAATAGGCAATTACTTATCTATACATATTTGATCGGAGGATATACTCCATACCTATCTCTGGATTCTCTGGCATAGTAGCAGCATAATCAGCTAAATCTAGTCACCTGAGCCCAGATTCTGATTCCTCGATTCAATATTGAATCGACCGTGTATCCTGTTATACATACTATAACACATTTCGTAATACCTTCTTTTTCTGATTTGCCTACTACTATCGAATCGAGAAATGCGAGTTTGACCCCCTGATACGGAATGTGATTAGCCGATTAAAGTAGTGCAACTCGAAGAAATGTTACATGTCAAATTTCTAGTTACGCTCCATATTTTGTTCTTTGGTGCATCCAATTCTTTTATAGTTTCATGCTTCATGGTCAATGGTCATCTTGGTCGCCATCTTATATTAGTGCGAGGGGTTGCGTTGTTTGCATCTTACGACATTTAATATTTTTGAAAAGAAGTTTGACGGTATATTTGATGCTGTTTGTGTTCGCGTTAATTAAAACCTAATACTTTGTTATACTATTATAAGTTTTAAAACTTGGGATACGCTAAAATGGATGGCAAAGAAGAAGCTGTTACCAGCGGTAGGATATTTGGTGTGGATATTAGTAGTTGTATTTCGAGTATAATTTATTTATTGTGTCACCTGTTTATTTGTTTTTTTATTCTTAATAGTAAGGAGGACACGTTCTGGAAAAGTAGTTCCTACACCTGCAAGTAAAGGTGTTTCAAAACCAACTACAAGAAGAACACGCAAGAAGGTGGTTCTAATGGAAGTCGAAGTATCTGATGATGAGGAAGGAAGTGTAAAAGATGATAAAACAGATTCTGAAACTAAGGAAGAGCACGTTGCAGAAAAAGATGAGAAGGAAGTGGAAGAAAAATTGTTAGAAACCCCTGAAGAAAGTGATGAATCCATGGAAAATAAAAATGACATAAATACTTCCTCTAAGGACTCCGAACACGAAGACAATGAAGAAAATGGAGAAGTGGTTAAAGATAATGATGATTCTATTACTTTTGTAAGTAGACTAGTGATTTTTTTTAAATTGACCATTCTATTAAATCAAACTGTCAAACGATTCAATGAGCATGCTTCATGATTGAAAATGTTTATAAAATTATAATGGCTTTAATGGCCTTAATTTTGTAATTTTTTTCAATTCTGTTTGACAAATATTGCAAAAATTGACTTGAAATTTGCACTAAATTCCAAAAGATTGCATTTCTCTTTGCTAAATGTTTGCAACAAAATAACATCTCGAAATTATTAAAATAGATTTTAGTAGTAGGTAGTTGACTTATCAAACCTTATATCAGTATTGGTAAAATAATACTTGGTAATTGTATAGTTATTCTACCTGCTCTAGTTATTGTACCTCTCTCTACCTTAAAATCGATAATTTTTAGTAAATCTACTTTTTTTGGGGAAGAGGGGGGGGGGGGGGGGGTGGATGGTATTGTGAAAGTCATAAGAATAAGGGTATAGATGCATAGTATTCAGATATTTTTGAAAATTGTGAACTTATTGGGATGCTTCTTTCTTATCAGTCGAATTCCTCTTTGATAGTCCATAATAATTTTTGACAATAATCTCATCAGTAATGTACACAATTACAGTTTATTTCATAAATAGAAATATCGTGATAATTTCATTAATTTTCATATTAATTGTCTGGATTGACAATATCTTACTGTGTTCAGAATTGCGTAACCTTACAAAAAATGCTCTATTTGCCACCATATCAACAAATAATTTGAAATGGTGAAAAATAATGTAATCAGACCCATAAAGTGTAAGTCTTAGGTAGGTATACCAAAAATTGTCAATTTTTAGAAGGGGTGTATACATTGGTTATGGTATGCTTATCCAAATATAAAAAAATGTACATGATGCTTCTTTTAAGAAAATAACTGAAAAGAAAATGTGTGTCTTTTTTTGGGCATTCTGTGTATTGTGTATAAGTATTGATCTGTGTCGGCAAGTTTTTTCTATTTTCATTTAAAAAGTGTACCAGTCAGATTCAATTATTGTTAGGTGAGTCGTTCAAATACGAATATTTGACATATTAAAAGTGAATATTAATTATTTAGTTTTTAATTCAATTATCAGGTTTATAAAAAGTAGGCTGTTAGAAAATATGCTCATCAGTAACAAATTACCTGGGTACGCTTTTTCTACATTACCAGGTTTTTTCCCAGAAATACGGATAACTTTATCCTGACAATGATAGAGAATCTAAATTAACAAATTATTATGCGAGTACCTTCACATTGCCATACACCAAATTGAGCTTTCAAATTGCGCTTGTGCAGAAATAGATATACTCGTACTTAATAAATAAACTCGTACTTTTTTATGACTCAAATTTAATTACTATGAAATATTCGAAAACAAAATTCTTCTTAAAAAATGTTAAAACATGACGGAAATGATCTAAATCCGCTAGCCCTCTTTATCTTTTCTATGTTGTATTGTATGACTAAAGTCGAAAAATAAGCAGAGTAATAGATTTGTATGGAGGAGAAGTAGGTATATATTTTGTATATATCTATACAGGGCATGGAGTCTGCATATGACGTGTTCTATAGATTGAAAAGGGTAATATTTTATTACTTCCGCTGTAGATTACCGGAATTAGGATTGTTTCCCACAGTGACTAGTAATTCTTCGGTTTAAAATTGTATAAGGGGAAAAGAATGGAAAAGATGATTCATCTGCCCCGATAATATAATAACACGATTTGGCCTAAATGTAAGTAAAATATGGATCGGATGTAACATGTGAATGGTACTCTTGTTTTATCCACATTTTTCAGCATCGAATAGAAGTTAAGAAAGTGTAGTTACGTTTTATATACAGGGCGCCCTATTTCTTGACCCGTTGCATGGGTAACTTTTTTATTAGTAGAGATACAAAAACGCTTAAATGAGCAAATTAGTGCAGTTTCGTATTAGTAATTCTACGGTAAGGCGAAAAATTATATACGGGGGAAGGTTGAAAAGTTATTGACAAAAAACAAAAAATCCAACTTTTCTATTATCCTTCGTAGCTCGTTCATTTGAAGAGTTAGAGAAAAATGCTTCACATGTTTTTTGCAGTATTTTTCATGTAAAATGACATGCACTTGCTACTTTTTATATATCTCTTAAAATGGTTGAGAATCACAGTAAAATATATTTTTTTTAAATGTAATGGATAGGTGGCTGTGACATTAACCGAAAGTCCCCTTTTTTCTCTTTCAGATGATATAACATAGTCCATATTTTATCCTTACAAAAGTAATAATAATCGTTGTTTTTAAAGAAAGTTTATTGTCACATCAAGAATGCTATGGATTATAGAACAAAAGAATGTTTTGAGAACAGAAATTATTAATTAATTAATTATATTGAAGTAAATGTTCGAAATGACCACCATCTTGTTGGATACATAGTAAGCAACGTTTCTGGATACTTCTTAAAATATTATTTATTGTATGTCCATGTATGCTTCTAATTGCATCTTGAATCCTGACTTTTAGATCCTCTATATCTAGAGGAGCTGTCACATAAACTTTATCTTTCAATAACCCCCAAAGAAAGAAATCTAAGGGGGTCAAATCAGGTGTTCGCGCTGGCCAGTCGATATCCATTCTATTTCCTATAACATTATCAAACTGTTCATGTAAATATTGTTTTACCTCGCGGGAATTATGCGCAAGTGCTCCATCGTGTTGGAAGTATTTAAGATTTCTAAAAATATGAAGTGGTAATTCATTTAAATATTCCTCTGTTAGAGTATTCCTTAGAAAATGAAGGTAATTATTCGCATTCAAATTATCTTCGTAAAAATATGGGCCAATAATTATGCCACAAAAAAATCCACACCACACATTTATCCCAAATTGACGTTGATTTCTTCTTTCAGAAACAAGATGTGGATTTTCTCGGCACCACATTATGTTATTATGGCGGTTAAAAGTACCATTGTTGGTAAATCTACTTTCATCACTGAATAAAATCTTTTTCCAGAAGTCTAGATCCTCTTCGCATTTTGAAATGTACCATCGACAAAATGTCATCCTTCTTTGATTATCAGCTGGATATAAAGTATTGCATATGGAATAATGAGAAGGCTTTAAATTGTTACCTGTTAAAATAGCTCTTACAGTTTCCTTGGAAGTGTTGCAGTGATGTGCAATTTCTGCAGTTGAAGAATCAGGTTTAAAATTTACATAAGCCAAAACATTTATTTCAGTGTCTTCATTGAAGTTTCTTTCATCCTTAGGCTTTGAAAAAGAACCGTATAATCGTATATTATTTTCCAGCTGTCTAAATATTCTATGATGGGGTTGCCTTCGTTCCATGTAAGTTTCAAAATAAAGATTCGCTGCAGCTTGTGCATCTCGATTTTGGTTATAATAACAAAATAGCATATCATTTTTCTCTTCGTTGGTGTACATATTTGCAACACTATTATTTTGTATGCAGTATTAATAATAAACAATAAACTACTTAACAAAAACTAAAAATGTCACTTATGATCTGTCAATAATTAAATGCCAACTAGACGTTTTTAAAAATATCAGGAATCTTATTTTTTGTTTTATTTCCATAGCATTCTTGATGTGACAATAAACTTTCTTTAAAAACAACGATTATTATTACTTTTGTAAGGATAAATATGGACTATGTTATATCATCTGAAAGAGAAAAAAGGGGACTTTCGGTTAATGTCACAGCCACCTATCCATTACATTTAAAAAAAATATATTTTACTGTGATTCTCAACCATTTTAAGAGATATATAAAAAGTAGCAAGTGCATGTCATTTTACATGAACAATACTGCAAAAAACATGTGAAGCATTTTTCTCTAACTCTTCAAATGAACGAGCTACGAGGGATAATAGAAAAGTTGGATTTTTCGTTTTTTGTCAATAACTTTTCAACCTTCCCCCGTATATAATTTTTCGCCTTACCGTAGAATTACTAATACGAAACTGCACTAATTTGCTCATTTAAGCGTTTTTGTATCTCTACTAATAAAAAAGTTACCCATGCAACGGGTCAAGAAATAGGGCGCCCTGTATAGTCTAAAAATTAAGTTTCAATAAAATCACAAATGCTCACATTGTACTCTTTATGTATTAAAATTTTAATATTTTCCCAATTTTCAACCACTGGTGGTTAAGAGTAAAAAGTGATTAAGTCCTTCCTGAGTCACTATTGATATTTAATTAATGATTACTATAATTTGTTTCTCATATTATCAATATGAATTAAGTACTTGGTGTCATAATATTATTTTTGGTACCTCTTCCTAAGAAGAAATTTATGAAGAAGATTTTTTGTTAAAGTCCAGCGAGATAATTTTCCAAATGTTGATGTGATGGTGATTAAAAGTAGATGACCCATTAGATTATTTTAGAGTGCTCTTTGATTTAAATTTGGAAATTTGGTACTGTGGGGTTTTTTGGGTATTGCTATCTTCAAATAAAATATCGGCGTCCCTGTAGCTCTTCCAGTTATACTGGGAGTTGACATCAACTTTATTATTTTAAGTGGAACAACCTGTATATTATTGCATTTGTTGATTCTACATTAAATTTTAGCATCACAACTGTTAGGCATTTGTTGTCAGACCAGTTAAAAGTGCATTATAATTGCATTTTTATAAATTGTTGCTGTAAAAGTTTAAAAAGTAAATGGACGAAAATAATGACACAAATTAAGTTATTATGAATTTATTCTTTTATTTACTTTGGAACAATAAAAAAAATTATTTGGATAATATGTGGATTTGCAGCTGCCCAAACATTGATTTCTACGATTAAAAAATCCATCCCTAGCAAATGTTTACTTTTGCAATTTTTTTACTACAAAATTTGGATATTCTTGAACTTTAGTTAAAATCATTTCGCAAAAATTTATACTTTTGAGAAAATCTTCGGGATTCAGAACTTGAACATTTACAGATTTATTATCAAATCATGCATTTGCATGTACCCCCTTCCGGATAACCTTTATATTTATTGATTTGGGATTGTCTTAATTATGTACTATTTTAATAATAATTTTGTTTCTTTAAAATTTCTTGAATTGAACACCTAATTCCCATTAAATGTTGAGAAGACTGGGGATTAGCCTGAAAATATACTAAAACGGATTATTTTCGTTCATTTCTTTTTTAAACTTTTACAGCAAAATTTTATAAATACAATGATTATGCGCTTTTAAATTTTTTTGACAGCAAATACCTAACTGTCAACAGATTAATGGTTTGTTTGTTTTAAAGCTCTACTAAGAATTACTATATCTACTAAATAATCTACTAGGCCATCCCTTTCCCACATAAGCCTAAGATCATCATCATTATTATTATCATCAACTTTTAGCCACCCGGTATTATAAACTTTTTTGAAAATGAACTATTTTTCATTTTTTCTGCCAAAACAATCAGCCCTGACATTGTGTCGCTTTGTTTGTGGGGCACCCTGTATAATATATTATTCAAAACATTTATTGATACAATCAATATTTCATTTATATTGCAGATCTTAAATGATGTGGATATGCTGGAAACACCAGAAATAGAAAATGAAAATTCTGAAAATGAAAATAAAGAAGCAGAAGAGAGGGACAATACGACAGATTTAGTAATGGAAGTAGACGCAAAATCAGGAGAAAGTGAAATAAATGGTTTAATAGAATGTAATTTAAATGCAGCAAATACAGAAATTGAAAAGGTGGAAATTGGGGAAGCACAAATTGAAGAATCTGTTGTAGAACTAAAGGGAGACACAGAAAAGATAATAATAATGGACACTGCTCCTGTAACAGTTGAAAAAGTGTCTGACTGTGAGCAACATAGTGAGGATGAGGTAAAAGAGACTGTCAAAGTAGCAGAAAAAAATGTAGATGAATTTGATTCTGATGAGGAAAAATTGCGTCTGTCACCTGAAAAGGCTGAAAGTGATTCTGATTCTGATAAGAAAAATGTGTGCAAGTCATATATAAAAACTAAAGATGAAGAAAGCAAAGATAGCTCTGATTCTAATAAGAAAAAACGTGCTAAATCGCCTGTTAAAAGTGATGGTGAAGAAAGTAATGATGAAGCTGATTCTGAGAAGAAAAAAATTTGTGTAGGAAAAACTAAAGATGAGGAATCAATGGAGATAAAGGAATTGACTGACTCAGATGAAGATAAAATTAAATGTAGCTCCCAAGAAGAGAGTGAACAGAATACTGAAGAAGTAAGTGAAGGATCAGTTAAGGAAAAAAAGCAAAAAGAGGACAAACAGGTACGTTTATTCATTTTTGTGTAGTTGGCAACAATATATTTTCTTTATTTTTTATAGAATGGAGATCCTGATGCAGAAAATATATCTGAAGATGAACTACCAGGGGTGCCGGTTGTTAAGGTTCCTGAAGCTGAAGAAGTCTCTGATGAAGAGTTGCCTGGTCCTAAAAGGGCTGAATTGCCAGCAGATACTGAGGTATGTCTCTGTTATTTATAGATTGTGCATTGTGATAAGGTACCCTTTGAGTTAAGTTGTAGTTTTATTTCTTTAAATTTTAATTTATTTGTTTTTTCAGAACATTAGCCAATTACCTAAATAAAAGTATAGTTTGTAAATAATATACCACATATATTAACTATCTTATTCGGTATAGTTCTCAATTTATTTGGTTTAAAATTTTTAAGGTGGTATCTGAAGATGAATTACCATCCGTAAAAAATGAATCAAAAAAAGAGGGAGTCAAACGTAAATTGGATGAAGGTGATTATGATCCAGGATCTCCCACCTCGGAAAATGAAGTTCCAACCAAGAAACCCTCGCTTGAATTAGTTACAGAAAAAGATAAAGAGGAGAAATCGGCTAAACCGAAAAAATTGCCAGAGTTAGATAAATATTGGAAGGCTGTTAATGATGACCCAACTGATTTTACGGGGTGGACTTATTTGCTCCAATATGTTGATCAGGAGGTATTATTGAAATGTCTATAGATAATGACAACATTTTATTTCTGTTCTTTTCTGCAGAATGATATGGAGGCAGCTCGGGAAGCATATGACGCGTTCTTATCCCACTACCCATATTGTTACGGTTATTGGAGGAAATATGCAGATTATGAAAAACGCAAGGGCAACAAAAAGAAATGTGAAGAGGTAGGTATAATTTTGAAGTAGTGATTCGTGGAATGCTTTATTCACTCACATAATTATTTTGCAATCCCTACAGCTCGGCGTGCCGGTGGCTGCTATTTACCAATTATCATACAGTAGTGAATTCAAATATTATTACTATTATTGTAAATCTGTTATGTTATTTATATGTTATTTAAGTTGTATGTTATACTTTAAAACAAATAGCTTTGATATATATATGATGCAATGAATACTTTTCTTAAAAACAAAATGTAGTGAAATTGTAAAAATCAACCATGAGTCGGGGACATGACTGAGCTAAGATCAGCGAACCTGCATCGCTGGATGGTATTATCCCAGCCCCAAATGTAAGGAAACAAATACTTCCTCGTGATAGGTTTTCATATAATTAAATCAGTCTCACATAATATATCGGATTTTTTTCAGGTATATTCATCAGTTGGTGTGTATTTATTTGCTGCTATCAAGAACACTATTCAGTAATCCTTATCCAGCAATGTAATACACATCATCTGCTTTTTAATATCATGTGTTCTAATTAAAAGTTGTAAAAGGTATTCGAGCGAGGATTGAAAGCGATTCCTTTGTCCGTTGACCTTTGGATCCACTACCTCACTTATGTTAAAACATCTAGACCTGATGATGAAGAATATGTTAGATCACAGTTTGAAAGGGCACTGACTGCTTGTGGTTTGGAATTCAGGTCAGACAGATTGTGGGATTCTTATATCAAATGGGAAACCGAAGGCAAACGCTTGCAAAAAGTCACAGCCATTTATGATAGACTACTGGCAACTCCCACTCAAGGTTACACTACACATTTTGATAAGTAAGTAATTGTCAATTATCAATATTTTCTTAGGTTCTGTGGTCAGAGGGTTCTGCATTCATATAACTGGGAAGCTTAAGGAAAATTTTCTGTAAATTTCCCCTTTCTGGTTTCAAGGGCGTGTATAAGTATTTATGGTAATGAATGTATGGTGTTGTCAACATAATGGGCCTTTTCCACTGAATTGCATTTTACTATTTTATTAATATCAAACGTTATACTGGTACATAAGTAAAGGTAGAATCAACCAAATTTATTAAAGAGTTGTAATTAAGCGAAGTTATCCAAGTACAAAGTGACCGGTCTTCATGAATCATTTCATCAAACTGCGCGGTTCGCTGACATCACACTCCAGTAGCCAATAAAATGTAGACAAGTCAAAGAAAGGCTCCACGTTGCCACAAATAATTTTACTTTTTTCTTGGCAACGATTAAATTTACATTCTGGTAATTTTCAAATGAAAATATTATGTATTTTTAGGAGAAATGGTAATTTTGAAATGAAAATATGTATTTTTAGGTGAAATATTCTCCATAAATTATTACTGAAGCAAATCAACATGATTATTTTACAATTTATCCCTTGAGCGAAATAATTTTTAGGTATTTTTCACTAAAGGTGACAACACTGCACAATCTATGCTAGAATCAACTAAATGATGATTTGATAACTTAGGTTATAAAATCTAACCTTCTTGTCTTAACATTGCGCACTTCAGCACTTAAGAAAGTTCATATTTGTGACGTAAAAGTCGTTAACCATTTCACTGTCGACTCTTGGAAGATTGTCTGAATCAGCCTTAAGATATCCCTCTTCAATTGTATTCATTTTAAATCAAATTAATCGAAACACAAAACGAAAGTTAGGTTAAGTACACTTAACTTGACAGAACACAAAATGCAGGGCAGCCAACAGACAACAACGAACTGGAGTATGACGTCAATGGTGCGTTATTTGAAATATATGGTAATTTTAATAATTTTTTTAAAATATATCTAGCGAAGAACAAAATTTTAAAAGATACTTTTTAGGCATAACTAAAGTTGCGTTCGGTAATATGCTCACGGATGCGACGAGATTACAATCACGTGATTCCAGATAAGACTGACAAATAGAAAATAAATGAACGAAATCGATCGCATAAGGCATAATATAACCTCACCTTTTCTGTTTTGACTTTGTTGACGGTTTGTTTATATTCTATTTCTAATTATTTAAATAATGAATATTGTAAAATCAACCATTGCAATCCAACGATATGAAATCATTTTTAAAGATGAAGAATGTACAAATTGTTTGGAAAAAATTAAAACTTCGCTGAAGAAATTGTGTCAATTTTTTCTGCTAGGCAGTTTAAAGAACATTTTAGAATATCTGCGGAAACATTTGAAGACTTCTTAGGAAAATTACATTACAAAATTACCAGCTACAACTTCAAAAAGTCAATGACAAATGACAACCATGACCACCATAATCTCACAAATTCAGATTAATTTTTCTCCTCGGCCAAAATGCTTCGAGCAAACAGATCTTGCTCTGATCGATCTGATTTAATTTCTGAACGATCAAGATTTACCTCCCCTACCTCTAGATGTAATTAATGAACGATACGGACTAAAAAGATCAATCTGAGGTAATTACCGAACGCCACTTAAGTATATATTTTATAATAAGCGAATAAAAGAAAGATGTGGAAAAGGCCCATTAGAAAAATAACTAGTAATGTGGCAATGTGGCGGGGATTGCATGAAGGCGGGCAAGATTTTAAATGCTATAAAATGTTCCATTTTGGAACAATATCAGTGAGAAAATAGTTTAACACTTTTAAGAAAGCTGTAAGAAGATAATTAATTGTCATTTAGCTGTCAATTTTTTTGTCATTGTTTGGGTCATGAAGTATAAGAGAAGGAGTCCAACTTAATAGGGTTTGCCTGAGAAAATGGGACATGGTATTGAGTTATTCATTGAGTATTGAGTGTTTAAGTCAAAAGACTTCAAGTTTAACAGTTTTCCGGGGCCAAAAAGTCTTTGACATCCTTCAAAAGATATCAAATTTCATTTAACAATAAAATTTAGATAAATATTATTCATTACTTCATCTAGAACATTTTGATGTCAAAATGTCGGGTTTGAAAAATAGTTCAAGATGTGTGTTTAGTTCAAGATGACCCATTCTAAGTCATTTAAAATCTCACCTCATACGGATTTTCACTGGATTTTTCCTATGATTACTTTTAACATCAATAATTCACAAAGGTGTAAAAAATTCGGCTTAAATAATTTGAAAAATCATTTAGAGTAAAAGTACTAAAGTATGGTTGATGCCAGGGATTATAAAGTTACAGATTTAGTAAAATCAAAACTTTAAATCTTCCTTCTGTTATTGTGGTCAAAAAATAAAAACCCGTAATTATGGATTATTAATAACTTTTCAGTTTCCAAGAACATATTTCCTCAAATCCACCAAACAAAGTAGTGGAGGTCGATGAGTTTCTTGCACTTCGAAAAGAGGTCAGGCACATGTTGAAGCATGATGTCACAACAGAGGCCACCGCGGATAATTCAGATGCACCACCTGGTGATGAGGACCAATCAAAAGTGATTAGTTCTGATGAGGAAACTAAATCTATAAGGGAGAGGATTGTTTCCATTAGAAGAAAAATTCACAAAGCCACAGTGAATGCCGTTACGGCTCGATGGAATTATGAAGAAGGGGTAAGTACGACCTGTTATTAGAATGGGAAAAAATACCAGGCCTTTTCATTTTGAGGGTTTAAGCCCATTTGAAGAGACCCGGTTTCAACTCAAATCTGGTTTTAAGCTTAAACATGGATTAGTTATGTAGAAATATTAAACTTGTTACCAAATACTAGTAGTTTTTATCAACAATTCATTAAAGAAATATTTAATTTGATAGCAAATTCTTAGTATGTTATACTAAAAATGTATTCATTATTCTATAATACTAAGTTATAAAAAACAAAGTTTTTTAAAGAAAAACAGTATGACAGTAAAACATTTTTATTGGCTATTCCAAAAATGAATGCGCCCTCTGCATGAAAATATTTGAACCTACTTTAAAAAGTAATTTTTGGAGGCTTAATGATAAATAACACGTATTTGGGTTTGTTTAACGTAATAATTTAGTGGTGCTTGTGATTTGTTGGTATTACAAAGTTAAAAACGACGTGGTTAGTATTTGTACATCTTTATTTTTACATTTTACAATGGCATTCAAAAGAAATCAACACAACAAAAACCGCCGTGTTTATGGGTGTCATTCTACAAAATGTGTCAATAGAAGTGTTTAAGATAGAAGATAGGTAAAAGTTTGGCTCTAGTATAAGAAACTGTTTCTCACTCATTTCACCAAAAGGCATGTAACAATTTAATAACGGGGAACACATTTATTTACACAACATAACCACTTTGTTGCAGTTTGTCTATAGTTTTCGACTATTAGTCTTATAAAAACATAATATATTTTAATTAAACATTATTTAACAAAAAACAAGCACTAATATGGTATCACCATACAGTTTATCATACTTATTTTAGCCAAAAATGTAAGTAAACAACTAGAGTACCTGTTTCAACCCAAAAAAGTCATATAATTAGCAATGAAGCACTTATGGGACGTTTGACTGCGTTTAACACTCTTTTTATCCTTTATTGCACCCTAACCTGCACATATAGTCACTATTTATGGCAGTTGAATGCTAAATTGCTAGATGATGTGATACGAAATGCGAAATTTTTACTTGTCTTCCTCCATATTTGTTTACAATTTGCAGCGCTCTCATCGGTAATTTGAATCGCCAATTAAGCACAAACCCAGTTAACAAAAACAAAAAACAAGAAAATTAAACACAGTTACACATAATTTGAAGTTATCTATGATTATAATAGCACAACATTGTTGAAATTAAACTGCCCGCAGATTAAACCCCCAACACAACTGTAGCTGTTGTCTTGTTTAATTTATTTTTGAAAAGGAACCCATCTAAGATATCTATTCTGTATCATATCTGTTAAAATTAACGGTACTGCTAAAATTTATACCGAATCGGAAAAGAGTATTTTTGGGAAAGATAATCTCTGATTGGTTAAGAATTTTAACAGTGCCGTTAAAATTAACAGACATACAGAATATACCCTTATAAGACTGTTCCAAAACCCCCAAACGGTCTGGAATTATTAAAGAAACAAGTTCTTATGATCATACACTTTATCTGTTCTGATATGTGATTATACTCCATCTCCCATCTGTAAATCTCGTGTTTAAGATTTTACACAGTATATTCCGCGCCTAATGTGAAACTTAACGAAAATATTGTTTTATTGAAAACTTTTAAATCAATTTGCCACACACAAACAACTTTCATATTATTTTCTCTTCCGCTAAAGCTTCTGTTCTTTATTTTTGTTTTACTTTTTCAAAATGATGATTTTGCTAACTGGTTGTTTTGTATATGTGCATACAAAATAACTCTGAATGTAACTTTGCAGACATCGCAAGGGCCATCTGATTTTAGTTTAGTATTATAAAGAATAAAATTTTTTGTTATAAAAATATTTAGTAAGTATTTATTTTATTTTTAGATTAAACGACCGTACTTCCATGTCAAACCTCTGGAAAGGTGTCAACTCAAGAACTGGCAGGATTATTTGGATTATGAAACCGAGCAGGGTGATAGAGTTAGAATAATTGTTCTCTTTGAGAGATGCCTCATTGCCTGTGCTTTATACGAGGAGTTTTGGATGAAGGTATGCTTGGAAGTTTTTAATTTTTAGTGTGGATTTGCATGCAAAAATTTAACAATAGACTGTACATTTGAGTGCATTTAAAAAAATGATGTATACTAATTTATTAAAGATAGGCAAGTATTTTCATACATGGTAAATCAGTTAAAAATATTCAGTGTATAATTTATTCACATGCAACCCTTCAAACTGCAGGTTACATATATTACGTCAATTGGCATAATAGTCAATCTTTGAGGTAAAACAGTTCTATTTAAATTTTCATCTTACACACGCTCTTGCATTTAGGAGCGAGTAGGAGTTTTTTTAAATATCTGAGGGTTTGCCCTCGGTTGAAGATCTACATTTTTATTAAAAATAGAAACAATAGATGTTAAGAAAGGTGAAAATTTCATGTTCGAATATTATCTGAAGTATTCACAGTTTACAGTATAACCGTGAACATGTGGGAGTGTATTTATAATGGTGATGCAAGTTACTACTATAAACTGCATTAATTTGCGGTGCACTGCAAACAATTATTGTTATGATGTCGCTAATGATTAAAAATTTATAAATTTTATTAACATACATAATCCCTCATAAATTCCCCTCGGGATAAATGTACCTAAATTAAAAACACTAAATATTGTTAGATTTTATAAGAAAAATACTAAATAAACTTATATTGACACAGTCAAACAGTGCGTTATATTGTCACCCTTGACCGCAACTGTGTGAGCGTCGCGTTGTCGCGTAGCTTCGTAACATCGTAGCCATTCGTTTCGAGCACACTCGCATTAACTCGAGCCAGGCATAGACACATACTTACGTCAAAGAGCGGTAAATTTAAAATCTTCAATACAGATCTAACACGGCCAGACTGACCATATTCCGCTCTCGGAATATAGGAAAAGTTCAGTGATGCGAGGTCACTAAATATGCAATCTTTTATTTCTTTTTCTATAAATTCTATTTAAGCAGTTTATTAGAAAAACTTTTTCAAACAATATTTAAAATAAGTATGTATCATGGATACATACTTATGTGCTAATAGAAAATAATATTACAAATCTTTAATCTTTTGCGACTTGTACTTCTTCTGCATCTAACTCTCGTTGGTCAGTTGCCCCTGGTTCAATGAAGCTCCTTGAATCGGGTTCCTCTAGATCGGTAGAGTTTGCTGTAATAAAGCGACAAATGTCACAGATAGCTTGCAATGATCACCACACAAATTTGTTTTTCAAATAATCAACACAACAAGAGCTGTGAAACATAGAAAGACACGATGGAAATACTACACGTATTTACGATGGGTCTTTCCAATGATTTATTTTACTTAAAGACTTGTAGACACGATGGAAATACTACACGTATTTACGATGGGTCTACAAAACACATAATATAGCTATCAATAAAGTAAAGAGACACGATGGAAATACTACACGTATTTACGATGGGTCTTTCCAATGATTTACTTTATTTAGAGACTAGTAGACACTATGGAAATAATACACATATTTACGATGGGTCTACAAAACACATAATATAGCTATCAATGCCTATGTATGAAGGCAAATATAGTCAGGTACTCACCAATATTTAACTCTAATAAACATTCCAGATCATCTGGGGTCCAATCCTTTGGCCACATGCGTAACTGGTCCTTTGAACATTTTAAAGTTTGTCGCGTACCAATTTTTTGAAGTACATAACGGTCATTTGAAAGCAAAGACTTTATTATGTACGGCCCAACAAACTCTGAATCGAATTTTTCAGGTCTTTGTCCCCTACTTAAGAGAACTGAATCACCCACTTTGTACTGCAAATTATCTCTTCGTTTTTTGTTTAGAGCAGTGACTTGATTTTCTGCATTTTTCCTGAGGTTGTTTATAACTTTAATGCGATCAGTAGGAGACCTACTTAATTCCGAGTCGTGCAAATCAACTAAAATAGAGCGAATTTGCGGGGTTTGTCCCTCCTGGTTGAATACTAACTTAAAAGGGGAGTGACCAGTAGTCTTTTGTTTAGTCGTGTTGAGTACTAATTGGATCTTCCACAATTTGTTCGGCCATTCTGTAGATTTCTTTGACTCCACCCGGAGCATATTCGTAATAGTACGCATATATCGTTCCACTTGTCCATTAGAACGATGCGTCCCTGGAGTCGTTACATGTACCTCGATATTAAAATATTCTAGGAATTACTTGAATATTTTCGCCGTGAAATTTGTTCCAGCATCATGGATAACTTTACTGGGTGTCCCAAATATGCTTAGAAAAGTTGAAAAACTTTCCTTAGTTTCATCTGCAGTAAGTGTGAATTGGGGATAAAGGAGACACAATTTTGAATAGGCATCTATAATGACCAAAATATATTTATGATCGTTGATACTTTTGGGCAAAGGACCTAAACAATCAACATGTATCGTATGAAAGGGTTCATTTGGTTTTGGAATTGAAGTAAGGAAACCTTGTTTAGGACCAGTTCTATTTTTACGTACTGCACATAATAAACAGTGTTCCACATATTTTTTAACATAACGAGTCATATTGGGAAACCAAAAGTAGAGTCTGAGTGATGCTAAAGTTTTTTCCCAACCAACATGACACTGATCATCATGAAAAATTTTGAGAAGATTGTATCTATTATTTGATGGTACAAAGGGTAACCGGAAGGTTTTCCCATCTTCGCCTGTAATGATTCGGAGCAAAGTATTTTTTTCAAACTTATATTTTTTCTTTACATTTTCGTCGTGATTGTTCAGTTGTTCAGCTATTTTATTACATTCCGTATCTTGTTTTTGAGCAACAGTAAGCCAATTTTTTATGTTTATTCCCGAATCAATCTGATTTATAGTCTCTATCGGATTTCTACTGAGAAAGTCAACATGACTTATCTCGGAACCTTTACGGTAAACTATTTCAAACTGAAAATCTTGCAAGTACGCCCACCAACGAGCCACACGAGGCTTTAAATCTTTCTTATTAGCCGACAACTTCAAGGAATTACAATCTGTAATAAGCGTAAACTTTAGCCCAAGTAAGTATACTCGAAAATTCTTCAAGGCCTTTACAACGGCTAGGGTTTCAAGGTCAAATGAATGATATTTACTTTCGTCTGGTGAAGCCTTTTGACTAAAATATTCCACGGGCCGAAATGAATCGCCATGTTTTTGTAGCAAAATTGCACCAAAACCGATACTGCTGGCATCAGTGTGCAATTGAGTCTCTAAAACAGGGTCAAAGATTGACAGTAACGGTTTTTGTGTTAATACATCAATTACATATCGTCTCGCCTTTTCGCAGTCAACAGTCCAATGAAAAGGAACATTATTTTTTGTCAAATGTGTTATGGATGCAACTCTGCTGGAAAATGCAGGTATGAATTTCCGAAAGTAGCTGGCTAAGCCAATGAATTGACGTACCTGTTTTACGTTAGTAGGAATTGGACTGTCCTTGATAGCTCTGATTTTATGTTCACCAGGACGAATACCGTCACTGGATATTTCTCGACCAAGGTAATTAATTGTTTTCATAAAAAAACGACATTTGGAAATATTAACGGAAAAATTGGCCTTACTCAATGCATTTAAAATCAGTGTCAATTTATTTAAACCGTCATCTACTGAAATACTAGGTATCAAAATATCATACATGTAAACAATTGCGACGTTGTATTTTAAATTCCCTAATGCCGAATTAATGGCTCGTTGAAAGACGGCAGGCCCATTGGCCAACCCAAAAGGCATTCTCAAATACTCAAACTGGCCATCCGGGGTCACTAATGCCGTTTTAGCAATTGAGTCAGGAGCAATCGGGATCTGGTGAAACCCTGCTGCCATGTCCAGGGATATAAAAAATTTACCCTTACCTAATCGATCTAACTGATCGTCTATACGGGGCAGCGGGTATCGATCTTTAACTGTAATTTTATTTAATGCGCGATAATCCACACATAAGCGATCTGTCCCGTTTTTCTTCGCAATTAAAATCACAGGACTCGCAAATGGTGAATTACTCTCTCGTATAATTCCGTTTGTCATAAGATCTCCGGTAATTTTGCGTAATTTAATGCGTTCTGATTCTGACATACGATAGGGATGATAATAAATTGTTTTGTTTTCAGTCAAAGATATTTGTAATTCCCCAGTATTTACAGATTTTACATAGTTACCGGTCGTAAATAATTCAGAAAAATTTGAAAGCAACTTTAACAATTTCTGTTTATCTGCGTTACCCAAATCAGTTATTATGTCAACATTAGATTGAGCAGAAACGATGTTTACAGGAGTGCTAGGAATTATTCTTATGAAAGCACTATTCTTTAATAAAACAACATCATGCTCATACACATTTTCTCCTATTACAATATCATAACACGAGCGACTGTGCGGTACAATAACAAGATCAAGTTTCACTACTACTTCGGGCAGTTCTACATCACAGCGTGTATAAAAGAATGAATTATGTACCGTACCGTCAAACCACTGCAAAGGAGTTATACGCGGAATTTTTTTTAATTTCAGTTTATCGACCAATAGCTCATTTATTAAAGAACAAGTCGAGCCTGTGTCAACTAAGCAGTTAGTGTTATAACCGCAAATTTTTACTGGCAATATTTGTAAACTTTCATTCGTTGGAGAAAATGAGTTGAACAGAATACGTTCTTGTTTAAATTTATTGTCGGTCACCTGACTCAGCATTCCTTCGGACTTGGGATTACTTTTATTTTGCCGCCTAAAACAATTCTCAATCTTATGACCTGAGCGTTTGCAATATCTGCAATAAAGATTGTTTTGATTTTTTAATGGAATTTCTTTACCAACTGACAATTTTTTACAATCACGTGAAATATGACCGGTTTCGCCACAATTATAACAAGAGCGTGTTTTTTGTGTTGAAGTTGACACTTGTGAATATGTTCTCTTTCGAGATACATTAGGGTTATACAATATATCACGCGATGAACTTTCTGAATTTTTAACGTAATTACCCAAAAATGCAATTAAATCACTAACTGACGACGTTCCCGAGTTATATGCCGCCGTTCTTACGGTAACGTCGTCGACAGAATGTGCTATTATTTCAATTAAGTCTGCCTCAGACCAATTTGCACGTAAAGACTTTAATTTTTCTAGTTTTATTCGTCCGTATTCTGCATAACTGTGTGCATCCGAACTCCGATAGCTTACTGCATCAGCTAAAAGTTTTCCCAAATTTCTCTGTTTTGGGAAGGAAACAGAAAAATCTAATTTAAATCGTTCCCAAGTTTCTTCCTCGGGCTGCCATGCAGTAAACCACCTTTGGGCTGCCTTTAATAAAAATGGACCAACTCTACTCACGGTTTCCCTGTCCGACCAACCAAATTCATTTTTATAACCCTCGATTTTCAATAGCCAACCACTACTGTCCATATTTTCCGGGTTAAAACTTGGAAGGGCTAAGGAAGCGGGAGTTTGGGATGCAGCTGGACTCGCAGAAGACTTTGCCGACTGTTCGTTAACTCGTCGCTGAAGATCTTGTAGAACGTTTGCGATGGCTCCCAAAGAGTTTGTTAAATCTTCCATTTTTGCACTTTTTACCAACACACACTCAAAGCAACAAAAGGACACGTGTACCCCACACCTGATGTTAGATTTTATAAGAAAAATACTAAATAAACTTATATTGACACAGTCAAACAGTGCGTTATATTGTCACCCTTGACCGCAACTGTGTGAGCGTCGCGTTGTCGCGTAGCTTCGTAACATCGTAGCCATTCGTTTCGAGCACACTCGCATTAACTCGAGCCAGGCATAGACACATACTTACGTCAAAGAGCGGTAAATTTAAAATCTTCAATACAGATCTAACAATATTATAGGTTTCAAACACTTGTATCTCTTAATTCTCTAATCTCTATCCATTCATCATAGAAATATGTGATTTTCTTAGATTGTCTTGTACTGCTATTTTGGTTTTGGAGTACGCTTGCTTTACCCATTTCGCTGCTGTAGACGAATATATTCACGGTAAAGTTAACTCCTGTAGCAGTATAAATTCGCGTCACATGGACAATACAAGAAGTTTGCGCTTGCTTCCAGAGAAGCAGAATTGTATGAGAAAATCTAACTTATAAATCCAGATAAATCTAGATATAACACAAAATAGTATAAAGCAATAGAGTAGGGGTGTGTTCACTCGTGCTTGTGAAAGCTAGTGTTGTATGTTTTTGATTTATTAGGTTTTTTATTACTAGGGCTGGTTGGTCTTTGATTCTAGGGTGGTTAGGGTTTACCAACCTAAGTCATTCATGGGTATTGACCAGTGGCGTAACTAGAATTTTTGGGCCCTTGTGCAGAAATCTGCTCGAGCCCTCTCGCCAACACCCGACCGAGTTGCAATAGTTAACTTTTTTATTTCGCACTCAGACTGGGTCCCTCCGGGGCCCCTTAAGCTCTTGGGCCCTCCTAGGGCCTGCCGCCCCAGCGTAGTTACGCCACTGGTATTAACACAACCTACAGAATAATAATAATATGCTGCTCCTTATCCCACCACAAGGCTCTGACTTTCAAACTAATCCTTGTGATTAGAATGAGGGGTAGAAATATTATATAATCGAGTGCTAATGCTAACCTTGTTATTTTCAGTTTGTGCACTACCTGGAGAGTTTGAAAGACCCCGAATTAGTGTCTAAAATCAGGGATGTATATGAACGAGCCTGTACTATTCATCATTTGAAAAAACCAAATTTACATCTACAGTGGGCAATGTTTGAAGAGAGTGTAGACAACTGCAGTAGAGCAGCTGAAATTCTTGTAAATTTGGAAAAGTCTGTTCCGAATGTACTTCAAATAGCATATAGGAGGATAAACTTGGAAAGGCGTAGGGGTGATCACGAGAAATGTATGCAGCTCTATGAACACTACATCAACAATTCCAAGAACAAAATGATATCCAGCAATATAGCCATCAAATATTCGAGGTTCTGCCTTAGAATCTTAAAGGATCTCGAAAAAGCTCAAGAAGTACTGAAAACAGCTATTACTAAGGATCCTAATAATCCCAGATTGTACCTACAGCTTATAGATCTCACATTACAAAAAGAGAATGTAAGGGAGGCCGAAATAATAGAGATAATTGATTCATTTTTGGACAAGGAAAGTACCGATTCAGAGCAAAAGGTTTTATTTGCCCAAAGGAAACTTGAATATTTAGAGGATTTCGGATGCGATATACAATCAGTACAAACTGCTTATGACCAGTATCAAAAGTTCATCAAGCAAAATAAGGAAAATGTGAAAAAGAAGGAAGCGAAGAGGTACCTAAATAACCCTATTATATTGTATTATTAAATCATAATTGTAAGGTTTGTTCCAACAAGAAATTCTTAATTAATTCCCAACAGCTTCTGAGCACATATAACTAATTGCATGTGTTACCACAAACTAGTTTACATCTAACTAGAAGTTTGATAAAACAAAAAATTGTTATTTGTGTCATATTTTTTGGTCTTGGTCTGGAATCATTTTTTTGAATCTTTACTTTTTTCCTTTGTACCCTTTATTGGCCGTGTTCAGTAGACAGCAAACGGTTTGTAACATGTTTATGTTTTAAACACAAAACGTTTATTCAGCGGTTACAGTCTGCTGCACGATCTTATTCTATTTTCCGTTGGTTTGAAATTCGAATGTGGTGGTTTGAAATTCTACACCATTATATGGATATATTTGGCTTCAAAATATTCTTTTTCCATATTATTTTCGTTTTACGACGGCTCATAACCGTCTACAAAATCTGTAAACATAACCTTTTTGTCCTCTTTTCTATGCTTTCAACATGTTGAGAAAATTAAGCGTTAATATTTTACGCTTGCAAAAATGGCTACCACTCATAAAACATGTTGACATTCAACATAATTTTCAACTATCGTTCAGCAGAACAATCACAAATTGTTTGTCAACGTTTGTATCTGCTGAACGCGGCCAAAGTTCAATATGAAAAATTATTCAGGTATCAGAAAGTTTCGAAACATATTTTATATTTCTGCAACTGTCATTTTATATGATGTATAACTTGTTATAAATGTGTCATAAAAAAGGCTTCAATTTGGAGCCCTGATGGAGCGGTGCATTAATAAATAATTGAAGACCAGTCACAGATTCTCGTAATTCACAATTGTCACAATTGTAATTCTTATTACAACAAGCTATTGCATTTTACATTTTACTTGAGCTTTTGATGCTAATATCATTATTTTTGGCCTAATTTGGATGATTATAGAATGTGGTAATGAACAAATATGTGCAAATTTAAAAATAAACCATCTCTCGTGGTTATTAGATTGTGTGAAGGGACTTTGTTCTGATTAATTATTTAGATGAACGTGTCTTGAAAAACCTTGTTCAGAGTTTAGATAATTATTCAATATTTACTTCTTGAAACATTAGTATTAAGTATGTTTATCGTTTCTTGTAAGTTTGAGAGCTACTCTCAAACCTACATAGACTGTCAAAACTCTTCCTCTTACTAACAATACTGTACACTTATTAGAAAATACTAAATACTGACCAAAACTAATCACAACTTTGTTCTAGTGATGCATCATCAGCTAATAAAAAGGATAAAAATCCGGTACAGTCCTCATCGCAGTCCAGCTCTTATGGAAGTTATGGTAATTATGGAGCTTCTTCCAATCAGGCCTCTTACCCATATTCAGGATCTCAGCAAGGTCAGTACAATTATTCACAGTATGGCCAGGGCGATCAGTACCAATACCAAAATTGGCAATATCCCCAAGGGGGTTATGGAGGATACAACCAGTGGGGTGGTTATAGTGGCGGGTACGGCTACTAGACGGTTGGGACCCACTCATCGATGAAACTTTTATTTTAAGACTTAACAGTACACTTGGAAAAAGTTCAAGTAGAGTACATGGAAGTAACAAGTTTTATGGGAGGACGGCCAAGTTGAAAATTTTACCACGTAAATGTGTGAATGGAGCGTTAAGTATTTTTCATATTATCCATTTTGTAATTATTTCTGTCATTAGTTTTAAAACATTTAATGTAACTAGAATAAATAGAATACAAAACAGATAAGTACAGAAAAATAAGTTTTTATTCCATAGTTTTACACTTAAAAAATCACTTTATAAAAAGATTCTGATAAACTAAATAAGACTATTGTAGGACTTGTTCTCTTTGTCTTCTGTTCGTATATTTCATCACAAACATCGTTTATGTATTTTTTGTGCTTCTGATGCCTGAAACAAACAAATTCTGTAAGTATTTTAAATGTTTAAAATAAAGAGTGATGACAAAAGTGCATTTTTATAACTTTATATTTGAAAACTTAAAAGAAAGTTAAATTCTGCAAGACTTCCAATAAAAAAATCCTTTATTTTTCTATATATGTAAGCTTTAACGTGTTTATTTATCTTTATTTAAAAGAATAAGTAGTTACACGGTTAGATAGATTATGGGTAGGCATTAACAAGTTAATTTGTGATTACAAAATACACAGTTTCAAAATGTTAAAACAGTTAGTCTGACAATACTGATGATCACGCCACACTCTCTGGTTTTCTATCATCTCCCGGGAGGGCGCTGCTATCTTGGTTTGTTCGTAGGAACAAACGGGGATAATAGGGTAAAGAGTGCGTCGTTACAGTCTCCCCCTCTGGTTTCGAAGACGACCCGGTGAGGAACCAGAAACATTGATAGTAGTCTTCTTCTTTGGACGTCCACGTTTCTTCAGAGGTTTCACAGGTTGGACATCTTCATTTAGATTACAGGGTGTCAACAATGAACAATGGTAAACACCCAAGGGCACATCAGGAGTAGCAATATTGGCTATTTCAAATGAAGTAGTGGATACTTTACGAGTAATAATGTACGGCCCATCTCTTTTAGGATCAAATTTAGTAGTAGTCTTCTTCTCTAAGTTGCTACGAGTAGAGCTAGCAACCCAAACCTTATCTCCGATTCCCAGTACAGGAGCAGGCCTTCTATGCTCGTCTGCATAGTCTTTATGGCGATCTTGTGCCTTTTCATTAGTTGCTTTCGCATCCGCCAATATCGAGGCAACTTTATCTAAATATGGAGTGATTTGGGGAACAAAAGTGGTCGATTGAACAATGGTTCTCAAATCATTGGTAACTTCGTCGGGAGTTCGAAGTTCTCTTGCGAAGGTCAGGTAAGCAGGTGTATAGCCTGTGGTCTCACATTTCGCTGAATTCATAGAAAACCGAATAGATGGGAGTTTTTCTACCCAACTGGTGTGATCGTTTCCCACCAATATTGCTAAGCGAGGTTTCATATCTCGATTCTTTCGTTCCACCATATTGGATTGTGGATGATACAATGGGGTTAAATTTTGTTTTATGCCTAAACAATGACATACATGCTGCATGACAGCAGATACAAATTGCACGCCGTTGTCCGAGATTATTCGACGTGGGAGACCGTATCTTAAATATATTTCATCAATGAGTAATTTAGCACATTCTAAAGCGGTCGCTTTAACTAATGGGAATAATTCGACCCACTTAGATGCTGTATCTTCAACTATAAATATCCATTGATGTCCGCTAGGGGTCACTGGTAAAGGTCCAAACAAGTCTATTGCCAAGATCTCAAAACGTTGTGCATACACTGGTGTCTGAAGTAATCCCGCCGGTTTCAGATTCACTGCCTTATACCTTTGACATTCTGGACAAGCTTTGACATAGTCACTGATAAATTTTCTCATACCAGTAAAGTAGTATTGTTTAGCAATCCGCTGTATGGTACGTTCTATTCCATAGTGAGCTGCTGTTGGAGCGTCATGATGTTCTTGTAGTACTCGGGTGCGTTCATGAGTCGGAACTACCAACTGGGCTTCTTCCTCATCATCAGAATACCTGTATAGTACACCGCTTGACATTATATAACCACGGGAGGTCCATCTGGCAAAATTTTCATTTTCGTGATTTTCAAAGCTGTCTATAATTTTACGTAATTCCGGGTCTTTAAGTTGTTCAGCACGAATTTCATCAGGAGTTCTACCTGGTAAATCAACGGTGACCAGACAAATATCACAAGATGCCGTGTCTTGATGATCACATGATGGTCTGGACAACATGTCTGCCACAACATTATGTTTACCTGATATGTAGCTGATTTTTAAGTTATATCCTTGAATAGTTAAGGCCCACCTGGCCAGTCTTCCTGTTGGTGATTTTAGAGTCAGCAGCCATTTTAACGGCTGATGATCGGTAACGACTATCACAGAGGAAGTGTCCAAATATCCTTTAAACTTATTTAAACTCCAAACTACCGCTAAAGCTTCTCGCTCGATTGTAGAGTAGTTCCGTTCAGCTCCTGTCAATAATCTACTGGCGTATTCGATAGGTCGTTCATCCGGACCCTCTCCTTGTATTAACACTACTCCCAGGGCATATGATGAAGCATCCGTCCTCAAAACATAGGACTTGGATCCATCGTTCTGCTGTAAGATAGGTGCAGACACAAGGGCAGTCTTTAATTGATCGAATGCTTGCTGCTGCTCAGATCCCCAAGTCCATTCAGCATTCTTTTTCGTGAGATTACTCAAAGGTCTTGAAATATCAGAAAACCTCTCTATAAAGCGTCTATACCATGAACATGTCTGTAGAAACGATTGAATGTTCTTTACATTACGGGGTGGTGGCATATTAACAATAGCAGCTATCTTATCTGGATCCATCTGAATTCCCTCACTCGTAATTACGTGACCAAGATATTTCACTCCCGCACTCGCGAAAGTACATTTGTCGCGATTGGCTCTTAATTTAAATTGTCTCAGTCTAGCCAACACCAACTGCAAATCACTGAGATGAGAGTCAAAGTTTTCAGACAAGATAATCAGATCGTCTAGATATGCTAAAACTAGAACATCCTTAAGTCCACTACGGAATCTGTCCATAAGTCTTTGAAAAGTCGCCGGCGCGTTACGGAGACCGAAGGGCATTGTACAATAGCGAAAAGTCCCGAAAGGTGTCACGAAAGCCGTTTTATCTTTGTCTATTTCACGCACTTTCACTTGATGGTAACCCGCACGTAAGTCCATAGTTGTTATATAAAAAGTTCGTTTTGTAGCATGTAATAAATCGTCCATTCTCGGAAGAGGATACGAATCAACTGTAGTTATAGAATTTAAAGCACGGTAATCAATGCATAACCGCGTGCCTCCATTTTTTTTAGGAACTAGAACAGTAGGTGCAGACCAGGGACTCTCACATTCTTCGATGACACCGGTTTCCAATAGTTTGTCTAATTCGACTTTTAACTTGTCCTTATTTGCTGGAGTTATACGGTAAGGAGGTACAGAAATCGGTTCATGAGTTCCCGTTTCTATCTTATGTTCAGCATACGGTGAGGGCTCTCCCCCTAGTGCAAAAATATCAGGGTTCTTGTCTAGAAGATTACCTAAACGTACTCTTTCTTCACTAGTGAGCATTGTTCCTTCATCCGGTCTTAAAATATTTATTGAATGAATTTGAACTAATAACGAAGAAGTCATGCTCTCAAACGGCAAAATGAATTTTTCATCTGGTGCCTCATTAAAGTACCATTGCTGTTTACTTATGTCTAACAAGATATTAGCATCATGAATAAAATCTATCCCCAAAAGGGTAATATCAGCAGCAGGTAAGCAAATAAAAGTTGTTGGAATGCATCGACCTTGAAGTTTAACTTCAACAGTAGCAATACGTACGTTTTCATCTTTTACAGTACCATCAGCTAATCTAATACGCACTCTATCATAAGTAAATTGATGTCCTGCTACTTCTAAAAGTTTACATAGAGAAGTACTCGCTACACTTTGCTTAGCAGCGGTATCAATCATTCCAATACCATTAGAGGTTAGGATTTGAATTGGCAACACCGGCCTGGCCTTAGGCGAAATAGATGAATTAGTACTTTCCAGAGAACAGAAATCAATAGATGAGCTAGCGGTAGGTACCTTACAAGTTGGACAATTGGATCGAATATATCCTGGTTTGCCACAACCAAAGCATCGAAGGGTAGATGTCGTAGCTGTTTGTGATGTAGCAGTAGTGGCTTTTTGCTCAGTTACCGCATTTGTAACCGATTGGTCAGAATCTGCCTTTTTGTTACTAAGTTTACGACAATTCTCCTTGTAATGCCCATAAAATTTACAGTAACTGCACTTAACCCGTTTTGAAGTATCACTATTTTTATCCTCCGTTCGATCTGGCAACGTCTCTTCTACTGTGCGACATCTTTTTAATAAATCGACAAAAGTAGTTATATCATCACGAGGAATTTTTTCCCTTATACGCCCATGTAACAATCCGTACACCATATCAATTTGTAGAGACTCGGTGAGTGTATCGGCAGGTAGCTGAGAAAGAATCGCGCGAGCATTACATATAAAAATGTCACAATTAGTCTTTGAGTCTTGTTCTTTCGAAAACAGTTCGCGAAACACTTTAAAATTAGGTTTTTTCGGTCCGAAAGTTGTTTGCAACAATCCAATAGCGTCTTTCCAAGTATTAACAGAGTCTTTCACACCTTGCCACCAAGTAGCAGCGAAATCGTCTAGTAACATTGACAAACCACGTAGTGCATTTACATCGGACACTTTGCTACAGTCTTTATAAGTCTCAATAGCGTCTATAAAAGCGTTCACGTCACTATCTTTTGTACCATTAAAACGCGAAGAACATCGAGTAAAATTACCGTCCTGAGCACTGACATTGACATTATTTATTTTACTCAAAAGCTCTTGAAACTGCTCCTGAGTTAGTGTAATAGTATTCTCCGACATTTTGGGCCTGTTTGATACACTTCTCAAATTATATGAATGTTTATGATCCGTTTTGACAAGTTATAAGTATTAAAATAACGTACTTACAGTTTCTGCAGATATTTACTTGTATTCTTTTACCTATGACGAAACCCAAGTGATACGGCACTGGAATTCCGAAAAATCTGGAAACTAACTTGACCAAACTATGTAGGTAGATACTCGAACTATACACTTTTGTGATATTGTGTTATAATATTCCTTGTAGGATGCTCTTATAACAACTGATTCCACTCTTTTTTAAAAATGTTGTTTCACACTGCACAATTACACAATAGCACGAAACAAAATGAAAATTGTTTTACACAGCTGATTTTATAATGTTCCCCACTATTAAACTTGCACTGGGTTGAAAATACACTTTTACAATGTTCCACACAAAGGACGCTTTTGTAAAAACTTTTATTTACCCGCACAGCAGTTAGGATGCTTTTTAAATCGAAACCAAGTTGACCAAACCCGTTGTACGACACTTAAACGTTTTCGTAAATCGCGAATACACTGTTAATGGCCACAGTTGGGACGCCAATTATTTAACGTGTTTATTTATCTTTATTTAAAAGAATAAGTAGTTACACGGTTAGATAGATTATGGGTAGGCATTAACAAGTTAATTTGTGATTACAAAATACACAGTTTCAAAATGTTAAAACGGTTAGTCTGACAATACTGATGATCACGCCACACTCTCTGGTTTTCTATCATCTCCCGGGAGGGCGCTGCTATCTTGGTTTGTTCGTAGGAACAAACGGGGATAATAGGGTAAAGAGTGCGTCGTTACAAAGCACATTTAAAACCACGATTTTTACAAAAAGCAGGTTTATTATAAAGTTTTCTAGGCAAATTTAAAGTTACCTAAGAGTTAGGTTAATTTATTTTCAATGAAAAATATAGATTGTCCATTCCATGTCCATTCTTCCAAATTCCATGAAATGGCCATATTATTTTCAGAAAAATATGTGTAAATATAAATTGTTATTAAATTTACACATATTTTTCTGAAAATGATTGGACATTTTAACTAGTCATAATGCCTATCAAGTTTCAGATTGGCATTTTTTTCTGTAAATAAATGGAATTTGGAAAAATGGACATTTTCCGATTAAGAGCAATCTATACAAAACCGGTCTCAGATTTTTACCCCTCTATTTGTAGTTTCTCCCGCCTTAATAGATAAGGGAAAAAAGTCCGGTATGACAGATACATTCACTGGCACAAGTGAATCGACTTTGACCATGCCCTGCACTGTGTATCGTTTAGCGTGTTCCTGTCATGTGCTCCTTGCGCTTGGCTCAATGCTCAAGGGCGTCACGAACTGTTTGTGAAAGAAACAGTTATAAACATGTCCTATGCAGGGTGTGCATAAGGGGCAAGGAGCAATGCACACGTGCAAGAAGCCCAATGAAAGGAACAGTCGACAAGCTGGCTTGAGCTGCTAATAGCAGTTCATCTGTGTGAAAGGAACACAGTAATTGTGTATCGATTATTTAATAAGATGATAAATCATTCATTATGTTTGTGGTGCTGAATGGCATGGAATCATTTTTTACTTATGAAAACAAGCATATGAAATAAATTAATAAAATTATTTCATTTATGAAGATTCACGATATTCAATCCAAAACAGTCATAATTTTATCTGACTGTCAATTCTTATTTGTTACATAGATTGTAAGGGAGTCCTTGTGTGGTCCTTGAGATTATTACAAATAACAAAATCGAGTAGAACCGAATACTCAGGGTACAGATGGGGTTATCATTGTAAAATATTCTAATGGTAGCCCCATATTTAAAGACAAACTCTTCCTAGATTTCATAGAGGTGCTCGTTGCACACAAAAAAAAAGTTATGAAGCTTTGATAACAATTTCTGATCTGTCAAATATGTTGCTTTTCTGTGTTAGTAAAGTGACATATTTGACATTTCACGCCAAACGTACGGATTGCTCTTAATACTTGAAAATAGTAAGGAGTAATAATTATAAAATGCCAAAGGGAAATTATTACAAACAACATAAACCTACCTTTCTATAACATTCTCAACGGATTTCTGGAACTGGTACTCGGATTCAAATTCTAAATAAGATGCTAAAGTCCGTAATACATTCGATTCGATGCTAAGACCTAAGACGATGACATATCCTGTCAGTTTTTTAAATAGACCATCTAACTGAGATCTGATCTACAATATAAAAAATGATTTATTAGTTTAGTTTAAATCTATACAGGGTTATTCAGAACTTATCTCTAAAACTTTGAGGATATGTGCATCCTTAAATAAGAATTCCATATCACCAAAAAAATTTTAAAAAGTATTAGGATTTACCGTAAACAATGTTTAAAGTTATACCATCATAAAGGACTATGTAGATGGGCAACTGTACTTCAACATCTAATATACCTACCACATTCCTAAGAATGTGGTAAAAAAAGTAAATACGTTTTCTTCCCTCGAATGACGACCGAGCGAATACAGTTGAAGCGGGGATAATATCTCTATTGTCTATTCAGTCATCAGTCTATCTGTGTCTTCTCTCAATGCCGGTGTTTTATTTATATCGTAGGAGTGTTAAACTGTAAAATTTTTAAAATGGCTCATGTGTACAGTAATGCTGAGTTAATGGACTGTTACCAGTGGATTATCAATTACAAGTTAGGTTTTGTGAGTGGTTGTTGCAGCAAAATGCTGAAAATGCCCAATTTACTTAATAATTTGCGTTTACAAGATCAGCAACCAGGAGGAACATTCGCTTTAGTGCTGCAAAATTGGATAGCTTTAGAGACAAAATTTCGAACAGCTTTTGTAACAAGGTATGTGCAAATTTTTTATAAATTTCATGTTTCTAATACCTAGTAATCAAGTAGCGCAATTCTTCAAAATTAGTGCAACAAAATTTTATTCATTTTTAAGACACGTCACTTTTGTCACATCTATCTATCTTTAAGTTTATTTTAAAGTAAAAACGCTGCAAATCTTTTTTGCACAGGGTGTCTGTATACTCTCAGAATTTCCGAAGTTTTTTTGTGCTAGCCAGTTTGCATTGTCAGTCCCAAGGTCATTCCATTACAGTGGACCAGTATCCAGCGGCGTGTAATGAAAAATTTTTAAATAGTTTTCAGAAGCCACCAAAAAATTTTTTTTTTTGCACTACCACATTGCTACATGTATGTTGAACATCCCCAAATTTTATTATGGATAAGTTCTGAATAACACTATAGACATGGGGGATTTTAGTAGGTTAATAACGTTTTGAGGTACTAATTATCAACCTTAATTAATTATTAATATAAAAGAACTGATTAATTTAAATGTATATACGGGTTTTTAGCAGGATAAGGCTTGGAGCTAATTAATCAATTAGAAGACAAGCTAGCTATCAAATATTAAGTTAGATTTAAATTTCACATTAACCAATACAACAGTACTAAATACTTATATTCAGCATGTTTTATCCTCAATTGCTTTGATTTCCACATTTGCCCAGTATATTCTTGCTGAGTTTCGCACAAATTTTAAAATTGAAATATCGATTAAAATTATCTATTAACTAGCGTATTTGTAGCGATAATTATGGTTAATTGTGCGGGTGAGTCATTAGCAGACCTGTAACTACGATTATATAATTATCTTATATTGATTCAAAGGATGCAAGATTAACTTACCTGATTTTCATACCTCCTTCTCCCGTTTGAAGACATTTTATCGACAAATAGCACATTCACACTAGCTTCTTGACAATGGTCGCCACGTTCTCCATAAGAAGTGCGACTATCTGACTTTGATAGAGCAGATGGCGACATTGGATTCTCTTGGTACCCCTCATTGGCAGTTTTTAATATTCGTTGCACGTTTTCTACTAATTCAGAAGTTGTAAATAACTTTTCCTGAAATCTAATGAAAAGATGTAACGTATAAATTAGGGATACCGATACCCGTTAATTTTACTACCCGGGTACCCGTTTTTAATACCCAGTATTTACCCGCTACCTGTTAATAACCCGGTATACCCGTTAATTACCCGTTATTTATCTATTACGCGCTATCAACCCATAGCATTCAACATAGCAAATATTTTCCAATTCATATCATATTTTATATCGCCAACGCAAAACGGCAAAAAAAACAAGTTGTCATATGAATGAGTGACATAGAGGACGACGGAGTGCAGGTACGTAGAGGGTTATCGGGTATTTAACGGATTATCGGGTTTTTAACAACATGTTATCGGGTCCTAAAAATGGAACCGGGTAGCGAATCGTTATTGGGTACCCGGGTACCCGTCGTCATCCCTAGTATAAATATATTTCAATGAAAATCTTATAAGCTTTTTTGAATTCAATTCTTTTCTGCTTCAAACTAGATATTTGCTTGGCTAGACATCTATTTATATTTTTATCTGAGTAAACTGACAAATAGCCACTTCCTAAAAACTAAAAACCTGATGTTCTCCGATCTCCAATTCTTATTCATATTAGTGTCTTTTAATATGGTACTTTATTTAAAATTGCATTGCATTTGGCCGTTAATGAAGATATGACTATATGAAAATGTCGCATCCGAATTGTTGCTTAAACTAATGTGTTGTATTGGTGGGCTTCATATAAACTTCGTACCTATTACCTATTACCCCAAAACTTCGTAGCAAATTAATCATACAAAAAGGTGCCAAACATGCAATTGGAGGTAAAATAATAAAGAACAGTGAAACGCCGTAAGGTACTCTACAAAGTTACTTTTAAAAGGTACAATGTACTGTCATGCAATTGGGAATTAAACAATTTAAAGTTGGTTGATAGAAAATTATAGGCTTTACTGTCCCATTGCAGAATAACATTCAATTTGACGGTATTAGAAACTAGTGGCTGAAGTCTGACGCCCAGGGCCCAATGTTTGTCAAACTGTAAATGAATATCTTTGCTTGCCATAGATGAACAAAGTGATAGAATAACCAAGTAAATATATAATCATAGGATCGTTTTAACGACCAATTTGCCAAATCACAAATCTTTTAGAAAGGTATAACGTAAAGGTTCTAAAAAATAAAATGATTTACCTAGTATCTGTATCCCAAAACCGAACTCTTACGGTTCCTTGATCAGTATCTTTAAGAATGATAGCGTGAGAAACTTTCAGTTCATTCAATTGTTCCTGCATTTCTTCTACACTGACAGCTTCCATTAATGAACTTCTTATTCCTGCTGCCCATAAACTTCTGAGAATCTGAATAATCAAATTCAATTTGAGATAATTAAATAATGGGGAAAGCATTAAGCTATACAGTGTATAAAATAGGAGCTATATAATACACAGATGTCTAAAGTCTCCTCTCCTTTTTGAATCAATTGTGTTTTGTAAATAAATTTCCCTATTACAAATAGGGCATCTGAGATTGACCTAAATATTGCATTTTTAGTGTATTGTGGGAGAAGAGAGAACAGATAAATATTTTTTAATTTTTTTAAATATTTTGAAGATGCTTGAAAAGATAATTTATAAAAATTATATATTTTTGAAAACACAAGAAAAAGGTCTTTCCAGATTATGAAAATATTACATGACAATCAAGTTTGTCATGTCATTTTGGTCTCAGATGCCCAAATTGTGTTTCTGATTTTTTCACATTTTGAATCTTCAAAAGACACCCTGTAATCTATATTAACAAAGTTTTTTGTAAAATCAGGGATGGGTACAAGGTGAATTATATCCATGATCATAATAAATTTGTTTTTTTTGTTGCTCTGTAAGCGCTATGAACAAAAAATTTTAGAATGGTGTCATCTTGCATATCATTTGAACTATTAAATCAATTCTCTACCAATTTCTTTTTGAAAGATAGTGTTGTTAATTTCTGGAAACATACAGGGTTATTCAGAACTTAACTCTAAAACTTTGAGGATATGTGCATCCTGCAATAAGAAATCGATATCACAAAAAAAATTATAATAAAAGTCTTAGGATTTCCCGTAAACAATGTTTAAAGTTATACCATTATAAAGGACTACGTAGATGGGCAACTGTACTTGAACGACATCTGATATATCACATTCCTTCAAAAAACAGTAAACAACAGTTTTTGTACCTGGAACGCCTGGTTAAGACTGAGCGAATAGAGTTGGAGTGGGGATAATATCTCTATTGTCTATGCAGTCATCAGTCTATCTGTGTCGCTGTCTCAGTGCGGGAGTTTTATTTATCGTAGGAGTGTTAAACTGTAAAATTTTCAAAATGGGTCATGTGTACAGTAATGCTGAGTTAATGGACATGATTCTTATTTATGGTGAAGTTGGAGTGGACAAGATGGTGGCCCGGGACGACCACAACGTATTTTAGCAGCTGAAGAACAAGTGTTGAATCTGGCCCGTCAAAATCCGCGAATAAGTACAAGTCAGATCGCTAGGAAACTGCCTGGGGCACTGTTACCAGCGGATTATCAATTACGACTTAGGTTTTGTGAGTGGTTGTTGCAGCAAAATGCTGAAAATCCCCAATTTACTGCTGATGGACAAAATTTGGAACAGCTTTTGTAACAAGGTATGTGCAAATTTTTTATAAATTTCATGTTTCTAATACCTAGTAATCAAGTAGCGCAATTCTTCAAAATTAGTGCAACAAAATTTTATTCATTTTAAAGACACGTCACTTTGGTCACATCTATCTATCTTTAAGTTTATTTTAAAGTAAAAACGCTGCAAATCTTTTTGTGCCGGGTGACGGTATACTCTCAGAACTTCCGAAGTTTTTTTCGTGCTAGCCAGTTTGCATTGTCAGTCCCAAGGTCACGCCATTACAGTGGACCAGTATCCAGCGGCGTGCAATGAAAAATTTTTAAATAGTTTTCAGAACCCGCCAAAAAATTTTTTTTGCACTACCACATTTGTTCATGTATGTTGAACATCCCCAAATTTTATTATGGATAAGTTCTGAATAACACTGTATAATTGGTTAAAATATTCCGGTAAATATAATAAAATATATAAGTAATAAGTCATTAGTCTTGTAATTTGATCACTGTTATATTTCTTTATTGTTATCTAAATTAAGCATCCAAAATATTCCAAATGAAATTAAAGATTATTACCTTCGTTGTTTCTTTAATCAAGTGTTTAGTACCAACGGAACAAACCACAACGTGTAGAAAACCTATTTGCTCTTTTTGCAAGGCCTGCACCAACTTGTCAAGAGAAATGGAAACCCCTACTGCTGACTGCTGCACATCTCTGCTGAGCATATTGGCTTGTTCCATAATGCTGCGATACGAGGATATCATAGAATCATATCTACCACCTGCGGCTAATACATCCATATTCCCATGTTTGTGCTTCTTTTTTAAATCACATACAAACTGACAGATCATACCCGAATACTGATGAACATTATACACAAGGCCGGGAGACACCACAATATCAAACTGAAAAATACCATTGTTTTATACAGATACCAGATACCTACACAGGGTTTACTGACTTTTAACCCTTCAAGTACCCATAATGAATATACGAGTGTAGGCTGAAAAGTAAAGCACACATGCCAATATCTCCAAAAGTAAAAAAGTAGTGTTGGCAAATGTCCGGACATTTAAAAATTGGACAAATGTCCAGACAACAAACTGTCTGGACATTTTAGACACTTATACGGACATTTTAGAAAATGAAATATAACAGGTTTACTGTACAGCACATGTCATAAGCTTCAAGATGATACCAAATACTTATATATTCTTAGAATATAATCTCTGAAATATAAGCATTAGGTGAAAAATCAATATTTTCGTAATAATGTTTAATTTTCGTCTAAATTTTATTAGCTTATGGTTAACATAGTAAAAAATGAATAGTGTTAATTGCGAAATTATGATTTAATTTGAAGTTTAAGTTTCTACGGTGTACATGTGAAATACACGTGTACAAAACACGTGTACGTTTCTACGGTGTACAAAATAATCAAATAAATTATAGAATTATATTTATAGAAATTTTTATATAAAAATTTATTTCATACATACATGCACTATTATCTTTGTTTTAATACAACCAGAATTTTTTTTCACCTACTAGATTCTGATATGAATATCATCTTTTGTTATTCTGTATGGACGCCATAGTAGAATTTGATGTGGTTAGATAGAGAAAAAATCAAGGAATTCGGCGATGTGTAATACTTCGGGTTTTGAATGTAATTAAGGTTTATAATTAGTTGTTAGGTCTATAATTTTCTATGTAGTTTCTTGTCATTTATTGACTTTTAATTATAGTATCTCCAAATCAGAATCTCTGATTTAACCATCTTTAAGCCCAAATAATTGGAGTAAAAACCCGAGAAAAACCACAAAAAGACTATAGAAAACAATTTCAAGAGATTGTGACAATTTTGAATTGGATTTTTAGGTCAGCTCAGTTAGCTGAAAATGGCGGTAATTATAAATCTGAAGGAAGCTGGACAGATACAATAAATGTCTAGACATTTTCATTCTGTCCAGACACTTTTAGACACATGTCCGGACATTTAAGGACACATATATAAGTGTCTGCCAACAGTGCCAACACTATAAAAAAGCTATAATAGTCTTCTACCTCCGTCGTTATGCATGTTTTTTCATTTAGCGCTACATAAACAGGTCAAAAGAGAGTAGAGTGCCGGCACTATGTCTATGCAATTAAAGCAACAAGCAATAATTTATCGTAGTTTATTTTGGGATTACATTACCTGCAAAATAATAAAAAACAGGAAACCAGACGTATTAAATAAAGACCGAAAGTGTAGTATCAAGGCAAACTTCTAAAGTTTGTCCCAAAAAACCACTGTGTAATATACAATAAAAATAAATGTGACACATTAACTAAATTTCGGCAGTGATTTTTAGTTTGATTAGTAAAATTCTATAATGTTGCAAATGATATTTCGAATTATGTCTAAACAAAAAATATAATAAAATTTAAAAGACATTAAACACTTAACAAGCTTTGTTCTATATGTTTCAAGTCAATCCTTTATTGGCGATGAGGGTGCTATAAATTGTAAACAAATATCTATGGAGGAAGATAAGTAAAAATTTTATATTTTATACATCACTTAGCAATTATTAGCAATCAACTGCCACAATATAGTGATTTTATGTGGTAGTTAGGGAGAAATAAACAATAAAAAGTGTGGTAAAAGCAATCATATGTCCAACATATATCCCACATTCTTTGCTATAATAATATGCTATATGATTTTTTTTGGTTGAACCATTCGGTAGTTTTGTTTACTACATTTTCGACAAAAATAAGTGTGATGAACGGTAGAAAAAGTGTCTGTGGCATCATCATCCAGGATCTGGAATCATCTCCAGATGATTAAATTTAGAAATTTGCCGTGATACTACACTTTCGATGTTTATTTTGATTACTTCTGGCTTCCTGTTTTTCATTATTTTGCAGATTTATCCTGTTCACACAGTGGAGACTATTCAAGGTATCACACTAAACCGTTGGATAATCAAATTTTGTAGATGCATGTATAAGCAGGTCGGTAAAAAATATCAGTTATTAAAAATCGCTTGATTTGCGATGATGAGTATTAATATGAGCAATGATATATACATTAATATGAGGATGTGGCAATCCTTCATTATCCCCTGATCAACCTACTGATGTTTTGCATCTACAGAACAAATTGATCATTACACCTGAATGTCTCAGGTAGAGGTCGAACTTCATGACCGTATGTTAACATAGTACCGAGTCCTCGATTCATGAGAAAATAATGTCAATATGACATAGTTTGACAGTTCTTTTGCTATAAAGAACTGCCAAACTACGTCATATTGCATACAAATCTATTCCGACGACTTAAGAATCAAGGACCTGCATTCAACTCCATTTGCCACAGGAAAAGGCAAAGCTTACAGAACGAATAGTTCATTGTAAATATTTGAAGCAGTAGTGTCAAGTATAAAGTTACCAGTACAAGTTATTTTTTTTATTATTTCTAGAATAAATATCTATAAACATTTGCATGGTTTTTACTTTACTTATTAATACCAGACAAGTTGTTTTTATATACTTTTTTTTGTTAATAAAAAATTTCCACGCTCTGAAAGGGTAAAAATCATTCACAATGTCTTAGCTATAATAAGTGTTACTGGACAGGAAATCTACTTACCTTTACACCATAAGCTTCAGCATTTTGTCCAATAATTTTAAGTTCTTGCAATGCTCTTGTAGCTAACTGGCTAGCTTCTCCAGACCTTTTCTTAGTTATCATTTGAAACTGATTCACAGCCTTTGAAATCTCAAATTCAGAATTAAATAGGTTCAGTAATAAACTGATTGTGTTATCTGACAGACCCAAAGTTATAAAGTAATTTTGCATTTCATATTTCGGCACTTTACATTCCTAAAAAAAAAACATTATTAATAATTCTAGACTTTCTAATTGAGCTTAAAATAGTATATATATGGATATGTAAGTTATTAATATTTCAAAAGTATATAAGAACTAGAAAGAAAAATCTCTAGCAATAGTATTAGTGGTACTAGAGCGCTAGTTAAATAATTATTTCATATAAGTTTTTACAAAATTGAAAGTCAATAATTTCGAAGATATTTTATTTAATACACTTTTAGGTACCACATTCTTAAGGCCATTAAAGTATAAATAATTGTAGAACTATTACCTTTACATCTGAAATCATATTATAAACCTCTTGATGTTTGTCTTTAATACCACAATGAAGTAATATTGCTTTCAGCAATGATGTATGATTCAGTTTTATTAAAAAACGCTTATTCTTAACTCCAGGTAACTCATTGATTATCTCATATACAATGTACAGTACCTCAGCATCTGATGTAAGATTACCTAAAATTCATATTTTACTAAGTGTAATTATTTGTTTTAAATAAGAGTGCCTCATAAATAAGAACAATTCATTAACCGCATACACTTGATGTTAAATAATAAACACAACTTGCCTATACACCAACATGCCTTCCTTAAGATATACAGTACAGGGAGTTTCAGTGACAATTTAATTTATATATAAAAATCGCATATGCCACAGTGCAATTGTCACTTTGACAGCGACAAAAGTTACTTGCAACTTTTACAGTGACAAATGCACTAGTGGTTTTTTCACTTATTCATTTTTTAATCAATTATCTGTTGCCTGTCTAATTGTCTGTTGCCAAAATAAATAGTTTGACATTTCTGTCAACAAGTTATTGAATTATTAAACACTAACAATGAATCGATTCGGTGATGCTCAAATAAAAATGTGTTTATTCTTCAGTGGCGGCTCCTCCTTAAGACGGCATGGCCGCGCGCCCCTCCAAAAATACCAAAGAAATCATTATTATTATCATTATTGTAAATTAAATGCAAATGTTAAAACATGTATTGTGGTACAAAACTATTATTAGGAAAGGTTCGAGCGCTTGAGCTATCGTACTCATAATGCCAGTCTACATTACTGGATCACCACAGCACACCACTGCGCAGTGAGCAAAGCATCACAGCTTCGTGGCAGCACTTTGAGTCGCGGCCCAGGTAACTATGGCAACCGACCCGATCTCCTTTTCGACTAGACTCGTTAGATAGACCGTATGCTTATATTATGCAGATTTGGCCGCGGCCAAACTCGCGGCCCTACTACAACATTATAACATATTTTTAACACATTACATATTTTTAACATTATTAAATTATTTATTCAATTTTTGTGAAAAGACAATTTTATATATTACTTAACATGAATACTGTTAGTAGTATAATAAGAGCTAATTTTGCAAATCTTCCACTGGAAAATAAAGTATAAATAAAAGAATTGGGCGTTGCCTGCCCAATAAATAATTTCGATGAAAAAGTTATGGCAAAAATGTATTTCTATGAAAGACCGTAGAGCTGATTTCAATTTTAGAAAGTGAGTGCACCCGTGTATAAATAATTGTATGAAGTTTTGTTTACCTACGTAATAATTTAATGTGTCGTTTGATAACTATAAATTGAATAACTAAAATACTTTTGAGTTTGTGATTGTGCCATATCGTTATTAATTAACGGATATCTAAAAACTAAAAATAGTTATGTTCCTGCTTCCTGAATTCTCGTTTTCAGCTTTTTGAAGGTAACGTCGTATATGTAAATTTTTGATATCTAAATATTAATTACCTACTACTTACCTATGTAAATATTATTTTAAACAATTTTTGTCGAGGTTTCCGTCAATCGTAATAAAAAGGAGGATATTTATGTAACGAAAGTTATTTTTTCAAGCAAATATTTTTGCTCTGCGAATTTCTAAATTATAATTTTAAGGGGTTTGACCTTGAAATATGCAAAATTTTTGCCTGCGGCGCATTTTTTTATTTCTGCGGCCCCCCATATCCAAATGTCACCAGCCGCCACTGTTATTTTTAGTGTTTCATAAATAAAGTTTGCATTCATATGTTTCTAAATTTCTTATTCATTAAATTGTCCTGCCGAATTACACTCGATGTTTGTATTGATACCGGATAAATTTGGATTGTTTAAATTCTAAACTGTTTCCTTTAGCAATTTGACTCAAAAAACTGTCAACCTAAAATTGCTCCACCTTCGGTGTCGCGTTGGCAAAAGTTTCTCATTAAACAATTGAAATTTATCTGGTAAAATACAAACCTCTTGTGCAATTTGCACAAGAGGTTGCAATAAGTGAAAATTTGAAATAGAAAAACTTTGGTAATAGAATTTTTTTAAGTTGCTTTCATACTTCAAATTTGGTATGATTATTTTTTATTTTATTACAAACGACTGGGCAAACCAATAATAAAGATGTGGAAGTACAATCTGAGCTCTACTGCCAGAATAGTACGTAAAAAAATTATCTACTCCTCCCTAACATTTTAAAGAATAGCTGGGTCAAAGTTATACCTCGTTTTAACTTACAATTATGAAAACATTACCTTGCCTAGGACTAACAATATCAAATGCACATTCATAAAGTTCCCTGGGTTGAAATCCGAAAACCTTCTTTTCTCGATATACCCTCTCAATAGAAAAACGCCTTAATAAACTAATACTGTTCCATGCTACATATTTAGCAAAAGGGACTCTAAAAATGCAAAGTCGTTAAGTTATGGCACATAATTTTAAATATTAAGTATTTACCTGAGGTCATGAGGCAGAGATACAATACTGCCAAAATGAGTCATGAGTTTAACACAAGAATCCAACCCTTCATAAAATTTGCTTTTAGGCATTAATAAAGGAGTAGATAAGTTCTGACCGCCATGTTGCTTAAAAATCTAATAAAAAAAAAAAACTAGAATAGTATACGTTAACAGCCATAAGTATAAACCTACTTTTACACAGACATCTCTGACAAAATCATACAGCTGTAATGGCTTCATAGTATTGGAGGTGAAGGGATCTCTGTCATAAGTTATGTCCTGAGCAGATGTAATTTTCTGATTAAAACAAGAAGCGATTAAATACTTGTAACCCTTCAGCTGAGGGTTACTTAATGTGTGTCTAACTAACTCTCGCAGTTCACATTCTTCCAGTACTGGAGGAGGAACATGTTCAGATTGGAGAAGCTCCTGAGAGGTAGGACGTTTTGAAACATCGTGATCAAGCAACCATCTATAACATTTGTATATTTAGGGTTTGAATCAGAACCTGAAGTTGTGTTATAATACAACAGGTGTACTCTATACAATATATTATAGGTAATATCCAGATTGGGATGGTGGTAATCAGATAGTGATCCACAAACTAGAGATACCCAAGAAATATTAATATCAAAAGGTAAACTATCAGTAAAAATAAGAATTATTACCTTATAAGAATTTGTTTCCTCTCATTTTCCTTGCCAATAAAATCATCTGGAAACGTAATCTCTTTCATTCTCAACTTTGTTAATATCTTGATTCTTTCCATTGATGTTTGTAAAGGTTTATAACACATTTCAAATAAAATTATACCTAAAAAAGTTTTAAGATATACCTGTACAACAAAAAATAAGTTTAGCGCTTACCTAGGCTGTATATATCGACTTTCTGGTTGTATACAACCTTTGATATTGCATTTATTTCAGGAGCAACATATAAGGCGGTTCCCACCTGTCCTGTTTTGCTTTCATCAGTTTCTTCTTTTTCACTTTCCAAGAGACTCTTAGAAAATACATACTCATTTTGCCTCGATTTTATTACAGTTGTAGCTAAACCAAAGTCCCCTATTTTAACGTGATCCTCAGAATCCAAGAATATATTTACTGGTTTCAAGTCCCTGTGAATCATTCCTTGTTGATGAATATGTGCTAAACCTAACAATTAAATGATGACATCAGAAAAAACAAATTATTATCGGATTTTAAAGAATACTCTTTTTACACAATACTGCACATCGAAACATCAATTTTTAGTAACAAGAAAATTATAATTAAATTTAAAGAAAAAAATGTTTAATTCATGTCCGATCAAAGAAATTATTTACCCTCAACTATTTCTCTGAACAGTCTCCAAACTCGATCCTCATCAAAGTATAAATTATTATCAATTGCTGTCCTTAAAGTGCTTTTTTCACAAAATTCCATTTGTATATACATAAAATCAATTTTTCTAATGGTATCTGGGGAAGGCTTTATAGAACCATTATCTCTGATTGAAGGGGCAGAGATAGAGGGATCTTTTGATAATACCTCAGAATCTTGTTCAAATTCAATTCCATCTGAATCTGATTCCTCACTGTAACTGAAAATACATATTTTTTATTAATCAGATCACAATTCTTTCTCTTGAAATAATACAGTCTTAATTAAGATGGCAAAATAACACTGGTGCCGCAATAGTTTGAGTCTGTGCTAATCTGGATATTGTTATAAACCGTATTGGGTTTCTGGTTCATAGTTTGCATTTTCTTGAGATTTCTTAATATAGATTCTAATTATGTGTTTATTACTGTACCAAATTCCATATACCGGGTTTCCCATTTCATTTGACTAATGGCAATTAACATGGGCTATTACATTTCATTGAATTTTATATTCCCAGGGCACACTATGAGAAATATTGCTAACGGAATCGATAGTACTGACTGTCAAACACTTCTGATTACCAAAATACTAAAGCGAAATGGTTTTTTAATTAAAATATCAGTAAAAATTCGTTTTAAGTTAATAGATATAGTTTACATAAGCGTTTTAAGGAATGTCATGTTATGTCATCTGGTGGACTAGTTGGTTAAGCGGCAGTGTTTCAAACTGAACCGCAAAATTTTGCAGGTTAAAATCCCGCCAGAGACAACTTTTTTTATTTTACTTTTTCATTAATTACAAATTATTAGTGTTTACTTATTCAAATAAATATGGTTCATTGTCAATACCTAGTTATTATTTTTGAAAGTCACAATATTTGCTTATCAAAAAAAAAATAAATAAAACATGTTTTAATTGGTTCGTTTCCTTTATCTTTAGCTAAAGCTACTATCTTATAAAATAAGTAATCAACAAGCAACATATTTTTTATTTATTACATGCACTGTGCTTTTACTATTAATAGTGTACTTATCTCTGCTAATAGTTACTACATATTATACCTCAATCTGGATATTGAGTTAAACAGTTACAGAGGAACTGTCGTAAATTAGTAATAGGTTTTTTTTAGAGGAGTTTTTTTAAAATATGATGAGTTTTTTTAAAATATATTCTTATTTTAAAAAACTCATAATTTTCGAATTATAGTTTTTTATTTAAAAAAAAACCTATTACTAATTCACGACAGTTCCTCTGTAATACTGTTTAACTCAATATCCAGATTGAGGTATATGTAGTAACTATTAGCAGAGATAAGTACATTATTAGTAAAAGCACAGTGCATGTAATAAATAAAAAATATGTTGCTTGTTGATTACTTATTTTATAAGACAGTAGCTCTCGCTAAAGATAAAGGAAGCGAACCAATTAAAACATGTTTTATTTTATTATTTTTTTGATAAGCAAATCAAATCATGATCATCGCGATTATACATCATGGGTAGACGTGGATAAGTTGTGCTCCGTTAAAAGTGAATTTTAATTGGTACAGATAGCTTTAAAAAATCTGCTTTTCACTATCAGTGTATATCATAACTATTGCAAGTATATGAGTGAATTTGTACCTAATATTGTAGCTTGAAACTTATTTAATTAATTAAGTCTTTTAATATTAAAAGTTGGAGTATCGTAGTGTAGCCGTATCACCTTGATAAAATAGTGAGCATGGCTTCTACTAGAAATAAAGGCAAGACGCCATCAGAATCTACTACCGAAGATATAATTCACAAAGTATGTATGGAATTTGCTGAGAGGATAGAAAAGTCTATGGAAAATAAGTTTTCTGGTATTTATGAAAAATTTAATGAACTCAATAAATCGTTTTCGCAGATAAATAACTGCATAAAATCCAATGAAAAAAACATTGCTTTATTACATGAAAGGGTGGATGTTTTGGAGCAATCCAGCAAACAGAATATATTAAGAATTAATGGGCTGGCAGAGGAACTGGACGGCGAACTTGTTGTCAATAATGTATTGAATCTTTTTTCCGCGACATTGGGTATTGCCTGTACTGCTGAAGATTTTAATAGTGTTTACCGTATCGGCAACTCTAATGGAAACAGAAACTCACCGCGCACTGTGCTTGCTAGTTTTGTAAGTCTCTCAAGACGCTCTGAAGTCCTTAAAGTGAAAAAGTTGTTAAAAAATATGAACATATCCATTTTCGAAGACCTCACCAAATCACGTTTTAACTTACTCAAAACTGCAAAGAAGAAATTGGGGCCAAAAAAGGCGTGGTCAACTAATGGAAACATTTTTGTTTGGAATGAAAATGAAAAGAAGCGTTGCAGAGTGTCGTCAGAAGAAGATCTGAACCTTTATTGAAGTGGTAGTGCTATAATACCTTTTAACTTGGTGTACTTATTTGAATTCACTGTTTACTCTCTTTTTATATTGATATTTTCTTTGTGAAGTGAGAATTTTTTGTCACTGATAGCTATCTTTAATTTTTTATATGGTTATTTATTGATTTCCTATTTAAGTATTTAAAAATAATATTATTCCTACTAATTTAGCAATAAATTGTAATGGATGATTCATTTAATTTACGTATTAGTGTGCACATTATTTCACTTTGAATATAGGATACAAACGCAAGTATATTTACAATTTTTGGTTTTGAATGTGCTCATTGATCTGCTGTAGTTACAAATTTTATGCTACAATGTTTCGCTGAGTTTAACTAAGTAGGTATATAAAAAAAACTGTATAACTGTAAAACTGTATAATAATTTCTTCTGTACGAGGTTGTATTAACTTAGTTAAGGAGACCTCTTAGACACGAAATATGATTATTTTTGTTATGCAACATAAGAACACAAACTTAAATTTTTCACATTTTAATATCGGATCCATTTTTACTGGTTTTGATTTGTTTTCGGAATTTGTTTTAGGAAACTCTTTGGATATAGTTGGAGTTTCAGAAACTTGGTTGAATACATCCTTCCCGGATTATGGTGTAAAAATTTGTGGGTATAACTTAGTACGTAATGACCGCTGTAGCAGAGGTGGAGGCGTGGCTTTCTATATAAAAAATAATATCAAATTCAAGGTACTGGATGTTCCTAATTTCGTTGATAGTCCTTTAGAAAGTATTTGGATCTCGGTGAAGATATCTGGTAAGAGGTTTTGTTTGGGTACTCTGTATAGACCACCTTCCACAAATCTTCCTGTTGGTTTAGAGCACTTAGAAAATGTTTTAGTTAATTTTATTCCCGAGTATGATTATGTTATAGTTGGTGGTGACTTAAACGTTAATTATTTGGATAGAAATAGTATAAACTTCCGTAAACTTGATTGTTTATTAAAAAAATTTGATTTTAAGCAGATAATTACTCAATATACACACAAAACACGTAACTCTCAATCGTTAATTGACTTGTTAATTGTTTCTGATTCTAACATAGTTAATGATACTCATGTTATTGATATGGAACCAATTTCTCACCACTCTATTGTCAAATGTGACTTAAAAGTGCAAAAAACTAAACAGGAATGTAAGTTTGTAACATATAGAGATTTTTCAAATTTCGATTATGAAGCGTTTATTAATGATCTTAAACTGATGAGCTGGGAGACTTTACATTTACTTGATTCTGTGGACGAGATGTTGGAATTTTGGAACTCCAATATATTGCTAGTTTTTGACACACATGCTCCGCAAAAAACTGTAAGAGTTACCAAAAAGCCTGCGCCCTGGCTTACGCCTAATCTTAAATTAATGATTAAACTAAAAAACGAGGCATATAATAAATTTAAAAAACACAAAACTGAATCCTGTAATAATTATTATAAATCTTTACGGAATTTAGTCAACCGTTCAGTTAAGGCAGAAAAAAGGGCGTTTTTGCAATATAAATTTAAAAGCGATCCAAAAGCATTTTGGAGAACATTGAAATATCTTAATGTCACCGAGAGCAGAAATAATACTACTGATGTCGATCCCCAATCATTTAATGACTTTCTATCCAATGAAATACCTCAACCTAGACATGGCAGCGATTATAATGCAATCTTGCGGAAGTACGATGAGACAGCCCCCTTTTTAAAAAAAATTAATTATTTTAAGTTGGTTACCTCAGAAAAAGTAGGAAAAATAATCAATAAAATTACTACACAGGCAAAGGGTTCAGATGGAATTAATAAAAAAATGTTAATGTACATATTTCCTTGTCTAATTGATCATTTTACTTTTATATTGAATAAATGTCTCTCAACAGGTGCCTTTCCTGTGGTCTGGAAAGATTCTAATGTTATACCAGTTCCAAAAAAGACAAACCCAACAGCTATGTCAGATTATCGACCAATTAGTATTCTGCCAGCAATGTCGAAGGTATTAGAAACAATTGTGCGGGAACAACTGAATGATCATTTAATTAAAAATCAAATCATTCCATCAGTTCAGTCGGGATTTAGAGAAATGCATAGCACTACCACAGCCTTACTTCAGGTAACAGATGATATATTTCGGGCAAATGATAAAAGTTTGTGTACTTCTTTAATACTACTTGATTTTAGTAAAGCCTTCGATACCTTAGATCATAACATTTTGTTAAATAAATTACACTTCTTCGGTATTGGTGAACTCGCGTATTTATTCTTTATCAACTATTTGGCAAATCGCAGGCAAAGAGTTGTCTCACACAGTAAGACTTCTTTTTTCCATAATATCAAGCAAGGTGTTCCTCAAGGGAGTATACTTGGTCCTATTCTTTTTTCTATTTATACAGCGGATTGCTACTCTTGTTTAAAATATTGCAGTATTCATCAGTACGCAGATGATACCCAACTGTATTTTTCTTTTCACCCAGATAAATATGCTGCTGCTGCCGATTTCATTAACTTAGATTTGGAAGCTATAGTTAATTTTGCTAATGCCCATAAATTGATTTTAAATGAATCTAAAACTCAGTTTCTCATTTTCGGGAAAAATAGGCTGAATTTTTTAGAAAATCCACAAAATTTTGTTGTAAAAATAAACGACCTAGTACTAAAGCCAGTTAGTGGATGCAAAAACCTGGGACTTTTCATAGACACTGATCTTAGATTCACTTCTCATGTAAATATGTTGGTTCAAAAGTCATTTCACAAACTTAAAATTTTGTATATGCAAAGAGAATTTTTAAACACTGAGACAAAATTACTTCTCTGTGACTCACTTATTTTGTCACATCTCGCATATTGCGATGTGATATATTGGCCTGCAATGCGCGTAAAAGATAAGAACACCCTTCAAAAAATACAAAATAATTGCTTACGGTATTCCCTTAATTTGCGTAAATTTGATCATATATCTGCAGTGTTTCCGCGTACAGGTTGGCTAAAACTACAGGAAAGATATACATTTCATCTGTTATGCTTAATTTATAAAATAAGTAATGTAAAGTTGCCCACTTATCTTTATAATAAACTAATAAAAACTAGTGATATTCATGAATGCCCAACGCGTAACCGGGATCTGTACAGTGTGCCTAAACATTCTACGACCGAATTTGAGAGAGGCTTCACCTACAATGCTACAAAATTATATAATGCCATACCCACAAATATTAAATCTACTTCCACAATTCTGTCATTCCGAAAACAAATTAAGAACTACTTACTTGACCGTCAGAATCGTTAGTATTCATGTCATTATATTTCAATATGCATTTGTTTTTTGTGTTCAAATCCTTGTTACTATATCTACCTACTCTATATGTATTTTTGCTAGGTTGGTTACATGGAAGAGCGGCTTCAGCCGAATGGCGCCAACCAATGTTTTATAAATATGTTTAAATTGTGAATTTTGCTAAAGAAAAATAAAGACATTTTTATTATTATTATTATTATTATTAAATATTGTGATTTTCAAAAACAATAACTAGGTATTGACAATGAACCATATTTATTCGAATAAGTGAACACTAATAATTTGTAATTAATGAAAAAGTAAAAAAAGTTGTCTCTGGCGGGATTCGAACCTGCAAAATTTTGCGGTTCAGTTTGAAACACTGCCGCTCAACCAATTAGTCCACCGGATGACGTTTAATAATGTCTCTTAAAACGGTTATGTAAACTACACCTGTTAACTTAAAACGAATTTTTATGGATTTTTAATTAAAAAGCATTTCGCTTTAGTATTTTGGTAATCAGAAGTGTTTGACAGTCAGTACTATTGATTCCGTTAGCAATATTTCTCATAGGGTGCCCTGGGAATATAAAATTCAATGAAATGTAATAGCCCATGTTAATTGCCATTAGTCAAATGAAATGGGAATCCCGGTATACTACATAATGGCAAACTTTTATATAAAATATGCACATCATCAGAGTCTCATTAATATATCATACACACATTTATACAAATAATGCCTAAGCACAATTGTGAAAGATCTAGGTTCCTTACTTAGTCTGAATAAGAAAAGGAATTCTAATTGATGATAACCAATTTACCTACCTCAGAACAGATGTGGTGCAACTCTGTTCACGGTATAAAGAGATGTCAATTAAATTTTCTCACAAAATATATTTTATACATTTTATTACATGCTCAATTTGCCTGGATTTTATGAAAAGGGTATTAAGATAAAAAGAGTGATCTAAAATAACCAAATGATTGGAAATCCGGTTACTGAAGAGGATATATTTTTCTGATATTTTTATTTATTTATTTATTTATTATTTTAACTACATCCAACAGGCCTAAGCCCAATTATAGGAGTATATCAAATACAGGAGTGTAAATATTAACTTAATAATAACACTAAAACAGGATAGTAAAATACATATAGAAAGAAATTAAAGTAATATATTATAATAAAACAGCAACAGAAACACCATTAGCAAATGATTAATTGGGAAGCAAACCAGCAGTGGCGGCTATTCAGGTGAAGTAGGTGAAGTGCCTCTTCACCAAAAATAGGTATTCAATGCTATTTTTAAACTCAGTATGAATAGCGAAGATATTACCAAAATACATTTTCTTTATTATTAACGTAATGTAATAATAATAATAAGTAAATATATTTAATAGTAATATATTTATCATACGCTACACACACATAAACGTTACAAAATATAAAAAGAATAGGTACGTAGCCGTTTGTGGTGAAGAGGCGTCGAGTCAAAACCGCTAAACCTGCATCAGTACACTGCATTGCCATGGGAACGCTTTTACAGCTGACGTCATTATAAGGGACGAGCCAAGACGAACTCCCACTCCTTACGGTGCAAGTGAAGAGTTCGGCCATCAGTGTGCTTCGCGTCATCTTTTCCTAACTTGTCTTGTCAGTATGTTGTGAAGTAGATGCAATTTTGATTTCGCAAACGCCGTTAGCCATTTTTTTTGCATTACTGCATTGTGCATGTTAAAGATCGTACATTTTTATTATTGTATTAGTTTACGTATATATAAAAACTAGGTGAGTGCTTAAAAATATAAAAATATTAGCTAGCTCTTCACGCATTTTTGAACCCGCGAGCCGCCACTGCAAACCAGATATATTGTTTCTATATTTTTTCATAGTAACATGAAAAATATCAGTATTAATAAACCTGTTAAAATTACTGCACATGGTGTTTAAGGGACAATGAAAATGGTGTTGGGAATTTGGTATGGGAAAATAAAATGTTTGGTGTGTTCTTGAAGCAATTCTAGGAATGTTGAAACAAATACATCTTAATAATTCAGAAGAATCAATTAAATTGTGAATGATTTTATATAAAAATAACAAACCTTCAATGTTCCGTCGCTTGTGAAGAGAAAAAAAGTTAAACTCATTAAGCAATTGTAAATAGTCATTGTTTCTGACACAATAAATTTTATGCTTTCTATAAAATATAAACTTTAAGAATTTTCTCTGTACAGATTCAATCATATCGATGTATTTAGCTTCATGAGGATTCCAAACTCAGGCACAATATTCTAGCTTGGTTCTGACAAGTGCAAAGTAAAGCATACAGATAGCATGAATAGAAGTAAATTCAGTGCTATTACGAATAATGAATCCTAAAGTTTTCTAAGCAGTTTTTGTAATACTTTCAATGTGAGTTGAAAAGGTTAATTTGGGGTCAAATGTAACTCCCAGGTCGGAGTTTTCAAATGTGCGACTAAGTAACGCATCATCGATATCATAATTATAAGTAAGAGCAACCCGACTTTCTATGATACGTCATAACCTTGCACTTGTCGATATTCAGAGATAATCTATTATATTTACACCAAGCAGATAAGGAAACCAAATCTTGCTGTAACAATTCAGTCTCGAACAGGTTCTATCTCTCTATATATCTTCATGTCATCAGCAAAAAGTAGTTTATCTGACATTATTTGACTACAAATATCAGAGATAAATAAAAGAAACAGTAATGGTCCTAAGTTTGACCCTTGGGGTACACCAGAGCTAGCAATAAATACTGACGATTTTACTCCCTCTATCTCAACAAATAATATCCTGTTAGATAAATATGAACTAATAAAATTTACTGTTTGAGATGATATACCAAAAGTAGATAGTTTTCCCAATAATATTCTGTGTGACACCCGATCAAACACTTTACTAAAATCTGTGTAGACTAGGGATGCCGACGGGTACCCGGGTACCCGGGTACCCGATAACGACTCGCTACCCGGTTCCCATTTTAGGACCTGATAACCCGTTAAAAACCCGATAATCCGTTAAATACCCGATAACCCTCTAAGCACCTGCACTCGGTCGCCCTCTATATCACCCATATTCATATGACAGCTAGTTTTTTTGCAGTTTTGCGTTGGCGCAGGTTTGGCGATATAAAATATGGTATGAATTGGAAAATATTTGCTATGTTGAATGCTATGGGTTGATATCGCGTAATAGATAAATAGCGGGTAATGGGTAATTAACGGGTAACGGGTAATTAACGGGTATACCGGGTTATTAACGGGTAGCGGGTAATTAACGGGTATCGGGTAAATACCGGGTAATGAAAACGGGTACCCGGGTAGTAAAATTAACGGGTATCGGTATCCCTAGTGTAGACTACGTCTACCTGCTTTTTAGAATCTACAGCATTTGAAACAAACTGAGTAAAGCTGCACAAATTGCTTTCAGTACTACGTGATTTAACGAATCCATGCTGTTCAACTGGTAACATACATTTTACATGTGCACGCAGCAAATCACATATTATAATTTCAAATAATTTAGAAAATACTGAAATCAACACAATTGGTCGATAATTCTTGATATCTGAAGCAAGACCTGATTTATAAATTGGAGTAACCCTTGAGAGTTTCCAGATATTAGGAAAAATACCTTTTTTTAGAATAAGATTATAGATTTGAAAGAGAGGAATAAAGAAACATTGAATACAGTCCTTAACAATTATAGGTGGAACATTGTCAGGTCCAGTGGATAATTTATTTTTCAACTTTTTGCTGGCTTCTAATATTGTATTTTGAGAGATATAATTAATATTTAGATAGCTACTAAAATTGGTATCATCGTTTAAAAGATAATTTCCTAACAGCGGTTCATCAATCAAATATACACTATTAAAATGTTTGGCAAAACCTTCAGCAATAGTGTGAATGCTTGAAAATGTTTCATTTTCATATGTCATAGAACCAGGTATTCGGGATTTGTTTTTTCTTGGAATTGATAAAGGACCAAAACTGTTTAGGATTATTGCTCAGCTCAATCTCTGCCCTTGCAATGTAACCTTTATAGGCTTTATTTATGTCTGATTTAATTTCACATCTAAGGTTTTTTAAGCGTTGATGATAAAAATGAAGTTTATGTTTTTTGTACATTTTAAAGTAGTCATTTTTTATTTGAATTTTGTGTATAATATTTTTATTGTACCATACAGGATATTTAAAGGATCTACATTTTTTTAATGGAACGCATTCTGTGATAATAAGCTGAAGAGTATTATCAAAATATTGGCAAGCTTCATTTACATCATCATACAGATCAATCTGATACCAATCCACATCACCCAGCATAGTATACATTTTAGTATAATTAGCTTTCCTATAGTTAAATCGAAACATATTTGACTGAAAATTACAAATTTTATTGCATTGAATGGGAATAGTTACAAGCAGACCAGGATGATATGGATCAACAGGTACCAATGTATCCTCAGTATGTAAAACTTCACCTTTTACATCCGAGGAACAGATAACTAAATCTAAAATGCGCCTGTATAAGTTTGTTACGTTATTTATTTGGACTAAATCATTATAGCTTAAAAAAATATTAAACCTATTTGACAAATTTGTTTTAACATCCCTATCAAAATACTCAGGAATATTAAAATCTCCTAATAGTATCATTTGATTTATATTGGATTGCTGATCAAGAAAATCAAGGAAAATATTGTACTGGTCAAACGAACTATCAGGTGGAATATACACCACACTTATAATCACTGATTGATGATTGTTAGGAGTTATTTTTACACTTACTAAGTCAATATTAAGTTATTGCCGTTAAGAAATTCAATTAAAAATGCTCCCACCAGAACTTTACATGAAATTTTCCTTTGTAGTGCCAATACTATTTACTTCTTAACTCAGTTAATTGTCAATGTAAATTTAAAATATCAGATAAAAAGGCACATAATAGTACCTTTTTCTTAAAATTATAAAAGTTAAATAATATGATATAACCGTTTAAAACAGAAAGCTTCTTTTTAGGCCTTACCAATATTTGTATTGTAATATATATTTGTACCAAGGAACAAAAAATGATTAACCTCTTCTAAATGTAAAATAAGGTCAAAAATAAAATAAAATCGATGGGTCTAAGCGGTTTCTAAAAAAATTGGGTATTTATAAAATAACAAATTTATCCACTATTTATGCAGATGACTTAAACACAGAAGACAGAACTTATTTCTGAGAACCTGTAATACAGGCTGAACCAAATTTGATTACTACTACAGAGATTTCGGAAAGTATTAGAGCTAGAAGAAAAGCCTTAAATGGGAAAAGTAGTGCAGAATTTAATGTGACTGAACATTCTGCTGAGAAAACAATTGGATTTGGTTTCGTTTCGATTTTATTCAGAAAAAAATGAAAATCATCATTTTTGAAAAACAGCTGAACTTTTTTATTTGTGGTCCGATTGAAAAAATCTTTGAAGGGTTTTGTTTGGTTTTCTAAGGGCTACAGTGGTGTAGTTAGTTATTTTTTTTTAGTTCATGGTTTCCGAGAAAATAACAGGAACTTCCAACGCAAATGTTAGAAGTTATTTCAAAATATTTTTGCATCATATAATCCCATTTTCATGGTCTGATAAGGAATTTAATATTAAAAAAATATATTTTGTGCCACAAGCCTATTTCGAACTTTCGAAGTATGGCATATTATACCTACATCAAATTAATCAGAAAAATTCGCTGAGTTCGAAAATGAAAATATACAATACGGCCCCCATAAGAAAAAATAAAGTAACTGTTATTTTCTCGGAAATCATGAACTAAAAAAAATAACCAACTATGCCACTGTAAAGCCATTAGAAAACCAAACAAAACCCTTCAAACATTTTTTTGATCGGACCACAAACAAAAAAGTTACAGCTGTTTTTCAAAAATGACAATTTTAATTTTTTTCTAAATAAAATCGAAACGAAAAAAATCCAATTGTTTTCTCAGCTCTCACCAGATCTTATAATGTTGATCCACATTAAATTCTGCACTACTTTCACCATTTAAGCATTCTCGTAGCTCTAATAGTTTCCGAGATCTCTATAGTGGTAATCAAATTTGGTTCAGCCTGTATAACTTTTAAGAAATATCTTCTTTACGATGTTAATTTGACTTATCTGCAAATAAAAAGCTTGCTATAATAAATACTTACACAGCACCCCAAGCTTCATTTTCATCATCACTAGAGTCTTCGTCTGATGGGCTATTGAAAGTGACTTGGGATTTGCTATCATACGTAATAGAAACCTCAACGCTTTTCATTGGCGGAGCTAAAGCTTCAATATCATCATTTATAGTAAACTGAAAAAGTATAGATGCTGCATAAAAGTCATTGCCACGTTTATAATATAATATCACACAATATAATTAGGTGTGAGCCACATCAGACCACATGGTTTTCGGCCCATTAACTTTCGACCTAATCTACTCATTTATATATTTTAAAGGTAAACTATTATGACGATTATTTAATAACAGTGTTAAACATTTTTTTATTATTATAGTTATATAATATAGAAACGGGTCACCTATTTTTCTTTTATAAAAGTGGGATTTTTTCAGTTGTTATTGCCATACCATCATTTTTTTTACTTGTACATCTACTTGTCTTTATTAAACCTGCAGTTGATTTAGAAACATTACCAAATTTGTTTATATTTAGTATTTTTTGCAAAATTTCCGCTTTCTGCAAAATGAATATGCTTTTAGAAAATAAATAAAAGTCTCTTTGGCGAACTCATTTGTTTTAGCAGTTTTGACAAGTGTCACTATGTACTGAATGTAACTGTTGTGTATTGGTTAAGATCTTTCGCAATAAAATGTCTTAAAGTGATGAAACAGTGTCTGTAACCATTGCTTTTGATGATGGCAGAAGCCCACATTACGTTGCTCAAAGATTCGATGTGTCATGGAGTGCCTACCCTGCAACGTGTTCATGCAGTTTTTCACTATACAGTCTGGAACTGACCCTCAAAGACTAACTACCAAGTGTGACGACCGTTTTGTTGTTCTGAGAAATCAACATTTAATGGCTGTTGAATTGACAAATTAACATCAACATATCATAAATGAAAATATTAGTGAGAGGATGATCAGAAGAAGGTTAAATGCTGCAAATCTTGTGACCCAAAGACTCGCTGCAGGTCTGAAATTTCAGAGGTGCCACTGTTGTGATTTGCCAGAGAGCATGAATACTGAAATGAAGATGATTGGGGACGTGTAATGTTCAAAATGAGTCTACATCCTGTTAACATTTTGCCGAATGCACTTTCAGCCCAAGACATTTCAATGGAGGCTCAGTCGAGGCACAGACCAAGCTGTATCTTGTTCCTAGGGACTCGCTGACTGCTGAAACACTTCAAGACTATATTGTCCCCTACATACCAATTATGCCAAATTTGTGCTTTTTATGCATGATAATGTTCGGTCCCATGCCGCTAGAATATAAAAGGTTATCTCCAAGTACAGACCTATATCCCATCGAACAGGTATGGGACATGTGTCGACGAATTCGAAACCGTGTTCCTGCTTCTACGATACTAAATGAACTACGAGAATACCTCAACACAAAATTATCCCCTTGAGTAGTGGCACGTCGAGAAGAATTCAGGTAGTAATTCAAGCTTGGGGAGGTAACACGCGATATTAACCAACTCTATAAAATTTATCAGCAACGACAAAAACCTTTATTTCATTTGTTTTAAGGTTTAATATCTTAAAGGCTTAAAAAAATACTGCTTTTATTTCAATCTTGTGGTGATAACTATAGTGTTTGGCCAAAAATATAGAGAGTGGCTCATTCACAGTATATAGAGGTGTTTGACGGGCGAAGCGTGCAAGGATCGCGGTTCCATAGCCGCGTCTGATAAAAATAATAAAAATGTTTCTATAACCCGTATTAATTATAGTCTAGCGGTTTTAAAGCTTTTGCGTGTTCTTACAATATAAACAAACATTAGACATTAACATTAAAATGAGAAGTTCCAACACTGGGAAAACAAGCAATCACTAAAAATGTTAAGTAAAATGTTTCTAACCATTGCAAATAGCAATTACCCTAGGTTAGGTTAGGTTCAAAAGTGAGTAGGCCGAAAACCGGACCCTCCACCGCGACCATGTGGTCTATTGTGGCTCACACCCACTTATATTTCACCCAACAGGTCCAGCTTCTTAATGTAGCTGATTACCTTATTAGGTGAGAATTTGTTCAGATCCTCTGGCAGAAGTTGTCCTTTGCCAAATAATGAGTATCTGATCCTTTCCCCAGCTGGGCAGGTGCACAATATGTGTTCTGCCGTTTCATCATCTTCTAAGCATAGGCGGCACTCAGCATCTTCTGCTAGGCCGAATTTGCACAGATGATATTTTAAACGACAGCGGCCCGTATTAGGCCAATTAGAGTTCGTAGGTGAAACCTGCTTAACTCTAGAAGTTTTTTAGTTCTTGTTTTTGAAGGGTTTATTATAAACGCCTTCGAATGAACTAATCGTGGTAGTTCCTGCCAGTATTGGAGGATTTGCCCCTCAGCCCAGGTCAAGAGCGTTGCTTTGGCAGTACTCGAGGATATGCCAAGCACTGGTTCTGGCCCGACAAATTCAGAAGCAGCACCCTCCCTAGCTAGAGAGTCGGCTGCCTCATTCCCTTCATGGCCAGAATGGCCTGGGACCCAGACCAGAGTTACTCTATTTTTTCTGCTCAATTGAGCAAGTGCCTGCTGGCAGCTCCATACCGTTTTTGAGTTGCAACGGTAGGAACCAAGAGCTTTTAAGAGCTGCTTGGCTGTCTGAGAAGATTTTTATCGATTTGCGTGTAAGTTGCCTTTGTTCCAGCCTCTGTACACACAATTCGAAGGCATAAATTTCTGCCTGAAATATAGTTGCATAGCTGCCAAGGGCTGAGGATATTTTCACCGTTGGGTTGCAACTATATACTCCGGCTCCAACCCCCATGGGTGTTTTGGATCTATCTGTAAACCAACTATCTGCCCTCAATAGGTCGGCATTATTCCGATTCCATTCATCTCTTCCTGGGAAGAGAATATGAAAATTATTAACCAATTTCTAAAAATACTTCTAAAAATGCCTGTTACCTATTCTGAACATTGTAATCTTGCCACACATTTGTCACAGTATGACCTACCTTTAGCCACGTTTTGTCTATGTAATATACTTTATTATAAGAGGCATAAAATTATTTAATATTTAATAGATGTTATCTAGGCCCGACCACAATTTCGTCTTTTTTTTATAAACATATTTTTATGACAAAAAATGAAAATTCATTTGGAGCGCCTTTCTTATGAGAATTTTGTTAGATAATCTATGTAAATTTTCTTTTATCTTCTGCTTTCGAAGCATTAATTTTTTTATCGTTGGTAATTTCATTTTTAAAATAAAATCATGAATTTTCTTACATATAGCATATTTCATGTCGTCATCGACCTCAATCTTTTTCCTACCGCTAGCAAGAGTAACAGACAATTTTGTTAAAGAACAAATCATATACGTCTTTTATCGTTCGTACTTGCTTCTATTTAAAAAAAAAACGACCCTACAATGTAGTGACTAACCTCACAATTAACTGTCATACAGAAGTTGCTTACAAAAAACATGCTCTACGCCACATCCACGAACACTTGGATGTTGTCGATATGAAAGTGCACATGTTCCAGTTTTCGACCTAACATATTCATATATTAGCCAATCACCTTGGTGATGGTCTAAAGTACACCAATCACATTGCACCTCATAAATTATTCAGTTCATAAGTATTGTTAAGGATTATTTCATAGGGTGAATAGTAATAGTGCTTTAATACTACTTATCAGTCACTCTCTATAATTTTAGCCAAACACTATACAGATAATTTAATTATGTAGAATGCAATACTAAATACATTCCTAATTTTGAACAAGTAATACAAGTTACTAAATAGCAAACCTCATCTCTCCTATTAATTTTTGGTATCTTTTCCTCAGCAGATGATTTACTAGAATTATCGTCCACTTCTTCCTTGATAGTAGCTGTCTCTATCCAAGAATTATAGTAACGAACAACATTTTCATGGTTTAATCTCGATAACAATTTAACTTCCCTTACAATTTTCTTATTCAAAGACTTATTTTTTGGATTTAGTTGAATGCTTTTAATCGCATAGTAACAGCCATCTAGTTTATTCCTTACCTGAAAATAATATAAGAAAAATAAAGAAATAAAATAATTTGTTGGAATTTTTTACTTTTGAAACATCCCCAAATGCTCCTTTTCCAAGCTTTTGTAAAAATTCGAATTCACTCCTATATCTAGACTGCCCACTGGAAACCTTTAATAAATCATGAAGCATTTCAGGAGATATATTCCTTTCCATCGCTACTTCTTTAGTCTGATGTTTAGGAGAAAAATGGGCAGTTGCTATGTGAAAAAAAGAATGATTTAATAATTGAGCTGCTGTATAGCGTTCAGATTCATCTTTTATAAGGCATCTAAAAAAAAAAAAAGATAATCATAAACTGTACAGAAGACCAATCATAAATAGAAGCATAAACAGTATCCAAATATATTTTTTGAAGACAGAATATTATATCTACTATAAAAACAAAAAAGTTGGAATACATGTCATGCACTGGCCATGTGCTTAGATCAATATTTATTTATTTATTTGTTTTCTAAAACTAAATTATTTATTGAGTAGGTATTATGAAATTGTCACTTATAATTGCACAAGAGGTTTGTATTTTACCGGATAAATTTGGATTGTTTAATGAGAAACTGTTGCCAAGCAATTAGACGAGAAAAACTGTCAACTATTAAAAACGCAACACCGAAGGTGGAGCGTTTTTAGGTTGACAGTTTTTCGAGTCAAATTGCTGAAGAAAACAATTTAGAATTTAAACAACACAAATTTATCCGGTATCAATACAAACATCGAATGTAATTCGGCAGGACAATTTAATGAATAGTAGAATGCCACAGATTGATGATTGAGTCGCAACTGTATTAGCAGGCACACAGGTATTAACAATTTGACTAATTTCGTTGTTTTTACTCACCAAATCGACTCATTATTAGTGTTTAATAATTCAACAAATAAGTTGTTGACAAAAATGTCAAACTATTTATTTTGACAACGGATACCGCGATAAATGATTAATAAATGAATAAGTGAAAAAACCACTAGTGCATTTGTCAACAGTAAAACCACAAGAGCTTTTTTTTTATCGGATAAATTTCTCTTTGTAACGAAATAATTTTGCCAATCAGTTATTTTATGAGAAAAACTGACATGAAAAAATCGCGAGACCGGAGGTCGAGCGATTTTGTCAAATGTCAGTTTTTCGAGCAAAATTACTGAATGGAAAAATTTTGAGTTAAAAAGAAATTTATCCATAAAAATAAAGCTCGAGTGTTTTTTGGCAAGATAAATTAACGACAAAATATATTTTAAAGTGACGTGCGACTACTAGATGTACTCTGCTTTTGAGGAACAGGCATTTTTATCGGTGATAAAAAACGATGCACCTTTTTTATCGCTGTCAAAGTGACAAAAATGTCACTGCCAAATAGACTATTTTATATAGGAGTTAATTTATAAACAGTAAAACCACAAGAGCTTTTTTTTTATCGGATAAATTTCTCTTTGTAACGAAATAATTTTGCCAATCAGTTATTTTATGAGAAAAACTGACATGAAAAAATCGCGAGACCGGAGGTCGAGCGATTTTGTCAAATGTCAGTTTTTCGAGCAAAATTACTGAATGGAAAAATTTTGAGTTAAAAAGAAATTTATCCATAAAAATAAAGCTCGAGTGTTTTTTGGCAAGATAAATTAACGACAAAATATATTTTAAAGTGACGTGCGACTACTAGATGTACTCTGCTTTTGAGGAACAGGCATTTTTATCGGTGATAAAAAACGATGCACCTTTTTTATCGCTGTCAAAGTGGCGATTGCACTGTGGCATATGCGATTTTTTATATATACATTAAATTGTCAGTTGAAAAGCCCTATCTATTGGCAGATGAAGTTTATTTATTTGTTTTAATTCATGCTTTATTACTGGCGGATTTATGCACACACATTTAACATTTATCACTTCCGATTTTAACATTTATCTAGATCTGATTTCTCATCCCAGAGATAAAACAACAGTTTGAACACTTTTAAATATATCCATTATACATCACATTAAAGATTTAATATCCAGATCTGTCAATTTAAGAGTTGGCCAACTTTTATCTTGTCTTAAATGTTTTCTTAAGTGATAAATGTTAAATGTGTGTGCGTAAATCCACCATTAAAAAAGTTAAAAATATATTTTTCGAGTAGCCTACATATATATGCATCCCCAGTATTACAATGTAACAAATTATGTACACTTTTCTGGTATTGGAATTATTGAAACGTATTTTCAATACCATTTCAACTTCCTTTTTGGCACTATGCCTGTTCAGTATAAAGATTACGAGAACGTATTTTCCTTTAGATATACTCACAAGTAGTTTAATTTTATATTAATTCATATTAAGTTAGTCGAAACAAACTTACCTTGTTAGAAAATCATATAAATCAGACTGTATTGAACTTGGAATTGCCAAATTATCATCAGAAACATTGCCACCTTGCAATAGAGAAAGCAGTAACTTTCCAAAATTAAAAATATCAGTCTTCTTAGTATAGGTATTGTGCGTGTGGGATATTAAATCTGATAATCTCCTATGAATACTATAGTTTGCCAACTTAACGAGGCCTTAAAAATAGAGGAAAGGCATATGATATATCACAAAGACAATAGAGTTACTGGACACCCCCGTAATGTTAAGCAGTATATAGGTTTCTCTTATTTTGATATCCAAGCATGTGCATGTGGTTGTTTGGCCTTAAATCTGCAGGTTTAAGGTATGGTATTGTCTCCCTTATCTAATGTTTTGGGGGTAAACGACAACAATCGTGAAAATATTATAACCTTTAGAATATTGTTTCATGGATTTTTAGAGTGATAAGGATCAATAAACAAAAGTATTAACAATAAAATAAGTATATAAATAACAAAATGTGGGAATACCAAAAACTCAAGCTGGGGTATCAGTACAAAAGTTTACACATCATTATAAGCAGTCTTAAATACAAATATTCCAATCTTATTTCCTTTCTTCTTTTCTAAATTTTAATATTCACTTGAATTTGGACAAATTTTAGGTTAGAAGGAAAGTGTAACGTCAAAACAAGGCAATCTGTTTAGTCCAATTCAATAACTAGTTTCGTGAACAAAATAAGGTTAAGCAGTATTTAAATAAAGTCCTCATTAATACTACACGATAGTTTTAAAAGGATTTACAATAACTCTATTAATACAGAAAGAAGATACCTGTGTCATTTATGTAAACATTTGTATCTTTAATATCTTTGTGAACTACATTATTCCTATGTAAATAGTCGAGACCAGTAAGAATGCCTCTTGCAATATGTTTGATGAAATCCACATCAACCTTAATGTTTTGGTTGAAGAACAAAGAAAAACAATTGGCACCTACAATAAAGACATTTTAATGTAATTTACAATTTCACATAAATTCACTTACCATTAACAAATTCTTTTAACAAATAAACAATCACATTGTTTTCTACTACTTGATGTTTAAGGCTATAATAATGAGCAAGATGTAAATGTTTCAGTTTAATTAAGTACTTAATTTCTTGCTCAATACTGCTTAGTTGCCGCTGGATAGAGAGCATGTCATTTTTAGTTTTAATTTCAATGTGCCATTCGCTAACAATGACCAATTCACCAGATTCATGATCTAAGCCACTAAATACTACATGATTCGGAATGGAGTGCTCTGAAAGACAGAAAAGTATAAACAAATAATTAATTTTTCTAAAGAACTATTGTAATATACTTATACATCTTCCTCTCTGAATTTCTCTTTTGTCAAATTCAATTATTGAAGTACCTTTATGTTGACATTCAACCTCATCTCTGTTATCCATAGTATTCTCTGTACGTTTTCTATAAATTAAATAGAAACATGACTGCATTCTCACACATTTAAGGCAAATATAGATTAATTAGTTAATTACAAAAAGAATCATGTGTTCAACAGATATTACCAAAAGTATTACTATACAAGGTTATTCAGAACTTATCTCTAAAACTTTGAGGATATGTGCATCCTTAAATAAGAAATCGATATCACCAAAAAAATTTATAATAAAAGTCTTAGGATTTCCCGTAAACAATGTTTAAAGTTATATCATTATAAAGGACTACATAGATGGGCAACTGTACTTCAACATTTGATATACCTACCACATTCCTAAGAATGCGGTAAAAAAAGTAAACACGTTTTTTGTACCTCGAACGACGACCGAGCAAATAGAACTGGAGCGGGGATAATATCTCTATTGTCTATTCAGTCTCATCAGTCTATGTGTGTACTCTCTGTGTACCGGTGTTTTATTTATCGTAGGAGTGTTAAACTGTAAAATTTTCAAAATGCCTCATGTGTACAGTAATGCTGAGTTAATGGACTGTTACCAGTGGATTATCAATTACAAGTTAGGTTTTGTGAGTGGTTGTTGCAGTAAAATGCTGAAAATCCCCAATTTACTTAATAATTTGTGTTTACAAGATCAGCAACCAGGAGGAACATTCGGTTTAGTGCGGCAAAATTGGATAAGGCGTGCCCAAAATTGTGTACAAGTCGAGGAATATTATTTCGAAAAGTTTTGTAATAAGGTATGTGCAAATTTCTTATACCTAAATTTCATGTTTCTAATACCTAGTAATCAAGTAGCGCAATTCTTCAAAATTAGTGCAACAAAATTTTATTCATTTTAAAGACACATCACTTTGGTCACATCTATCTATCTTTAAGTTTATTTTAAAGTAAAAACGCTGCAAATCTTTTTTACGCCGGGTGTCGGTATACTCTTCAGATCTTCCGAAGTTTTTTTCGTGCTAGCCAGTTTGCATTGTCAGTCCCAAGGTCACTCCATTATAGTGGACCAGTATCCAGCGGCGTGCAATGAAAAATTTTTAAATAGTTTCCAGAAGCCGCCAAAAAATTTTTTTTTGCACTACCACATTTCTACATGTATGTTGAACCTCCCCAAATTTTATTATGGATAAGTTCTGAATAACACTGTATTGTCTTTTGAAAAAGTTTAAATATTAAGTACTTAGGTACTTAGCCTTGCTTCGGTATTTACTTGTCCTACATATTGTAACGTTTGTCTAACCTCCAAACAGATTAAACCAGCTTGTTCGACAAAACAACACAAATCTTTATTGTCACTAGATACAAACTTCAACTATTTTTCACAACTGTCAACACAAATTCCTTAGTTTGACGTTTCGACTTAACGCGCTCACGCTTTCGATTAAAAACTCCCCGGCCTCTTGAAATCACGAGTATTTATATATTTTTCAAGCTTCTGGAATATTCGGGAGCCTCTTTTTGGATTCCGGAACATAATGGAATGATTCTATGACTTAAACGAAAATTCTAGATTAGAAACGTCAACCTAAAGATTTTACAAATGTTAATTTATAAACAATAAGAAATGAATTAACAAAACAGGCAGATTCACTAGCAAGGTAGGTGAGCTTCCGTAACACTGCTCCCCTCTCAGAACTGATCGTCTCGATCAGGTTACTCCATTGTCCGCATGGTGTTCTTGATAAGGCGTCAGTCGATCTATGTGAACAATCTTCATTTTGGATTGAGGATTTCTTTGGATCCTATACACGACATCGTTTAACCTGGTCACAATCGAATAAGGGCCTTCCCAAGATCTCTGTAATTTAGGTGATTTGCCCTTAGTCCTCTTTGGGTTGTACAGCCAAACTTTATCATTTTCATGAAACCCACTACTGTTGGCACGTAAGTCGTAACGGGTCTTCATTCTGTCACTTTCTATTCTCAGCTTTTCTCGTACCTCCTCATGTACCAACTTTATTCGATCTTTCAGGTGGCGGAGATAGTCACTGATATTTTCCTGATGTTCTGGTCTATTTGCAATGAGGTCTATCGGTAGACGTAATTCGTTGCCAAAAATCACACTGGCTGGTGTTTTACCAGTGGTTTCGTGAACTGCCGCTCTATATGCTAAGAGAAATGGAGGAAGGCAGGTGTCCCAGTTGGTCTGCTTTTCATTCACGGCAGTTTTCAGGAAATTTTCAATGGTTCGATTGAATCTCTCGACCATTCCATCTGATTGTGGATGAAGAGGTGTTGTTCTAGTTTTCGAGATACCTAGTAGTTGGCAAACATTCTGAAATACCTCAGATTCGAAGTTCCGTCCTTGGTCAGAATGGATTTCCCTCGGAACTCCATAACGGCATATCCAGTTTTCAAATAGAACCTCTGCTACGGTGATTGCTTCCTGATTAGGTATAGGATATATTTTTGGCCACTTGCTGAAGTAGTCCATAGCTACCAAGATATAACGATTGCCAGAGTCACTTCGAGGAAATGGGCCAGCTATGTCAATAGCTATTCTTTCAAATGGAGCACCGACATTGTACTGCTTCATCTGTCCGCGACTTCGAGTCATTGGTCCCTTACTAGAGGCGCAGGTTTCACAATGCCGGCACCACTCTTCCACATCGGAACGACTCCCAAGCCAGTAGAATCGCTCTCTGACTTTGTTCAAAGTCTTATTGATTCCAAAATGTCCACCACCAACACCACTATGAACCGCTTGGAGAACTTCTGGAACTCTTGTCCTGGGTAATACAGTCTGGTAGTTCCTTTCTTTACCGTCCGGACTCTCCCATACTCTTTTTAGTAGGCCATTTTCTACAACTAGGGAGTCCCATAATGCCCAGTAACTTTTCAGAGATGGAGATTTATTGGAAATATCCTGCCAATCAGGTCTATCCATTTTATTTATTTTCCATTGGAAAATTGGGCCAAACTCTGGATCTTCACTCTGTTCTTTAGCAAGGCTTCTACTATCCCAATGTTCTGGGCCTTGGATGCTAATTCTTCGGCAATGAAAATCGTCCTGTTCCCTTGCTTCCTGTCGCAAGCAATATCTACAATCAGGAAGGCATGGCCTTCTGGATAAAGCGTCAGCGTTGCGATGGCTCTGTCCTCTTCGGTGTTCAATTTTGAAGTCGTACTCTTGCAAACGTTGAAGCCATCTTGCCACTTGGCCTTCCGGGTTCTTGAATTGCAGGAGCCACTTCAATGAAGCATGGTCGGTTCTCAAAATGAACGGCTGACCATAGAGATACTTGTGAAAATGCTCCACTGTTTTGACAATGGCAAGTAATTCTCTCCTAGTCACACAGTAGTTCATCTCTTGCTTGGAAAGGACTTTGCTAAAGTAGGCAATCACTTTCTCTTGTCCTTCCTCTACTTGCGATAGTACCCCTCCAATTCCAGTATTACTGGCGTCAGTGTCTGCGATGAACTTCTTCCCAGGAATTGGATATGACAGGATCGGGGGAGAACACAGGGCGCCTTTAAGCTTCTGAAAAGCTTCCTGACACTGTTCCGTCCACATAAATGGTTGGCTATTTTCGGTAAGTCGATGCAGAGGTTTGGCGATATCGGCAAAATTTTTCACAAACTTCCGATAGTATGTGCAGAGTCCCAGAAAACTCCTTAATTCATGTTTGTCTCTCGGCACTGGCCATTTCCAAATGGTTTCAGTTTTCTCCGGATCAGTTTTGACTCCATCTGTAGAAATAATGTGTCCTAAATACCTGACTTCTTTTTGGAAGAGCATGCATTTCTTGGGACTTAGCTTCAGTTGGGCTTCTCTTAACTTTTGCAAGACTTCCTGTACATTCTTTAAATGATCTTCAAAGTTCTTGCCAAGTATTATCACATCGTCAAGATAGACTAGACAGGTTTTCCACGTCATTCCACGGAGAATTGTTTCCATCAGTCTTTCAAACGTGGCTGGCGCGTTACAAAGCCCAAACGGCATAACGTTGAATTGCCACAAACCTGTCCCAATGGAGAAAGCTGTCTTTTCTTTGTCGTCCGCATGAATTTGGACTTGCCAGTAGCCACTTTTCAGGTCTAAAGTAGAAAACCATTGAGATCCAGATAGTGTGTCCAGAGTGTCGTCTATTCTTGGCAACGGATAACTGTCCTTCTTGGTGACATCATTTAATCTTCGGTAGTCAACACAAAATCTAGTAGAGCCGTCTTTCTTCTTCACCAAAACTACTGGAGAGGTCCATGGACTTTGTGATGGTTCAATGACTCCCTGTTGTTGCATCTCGCTCAACAATTTCGATACTTCTTCTTGTTTGGCCAATGGAATTCTTCGTGGGGTTTGCTTAATTGGAGCGGTGCCGCTGGTATTTATGCGGTGTTGAACTAGGTCAGTTCTTCCTACATCGTTCTCAGTTAGTGAGAATACATCTTGGTGCTGTCTTAATAATTCTTCTACTTTATGAACGTCATCCGATGGCAATGATGACGTGGATCGGTTAACCAGGTTTTGCAGAATTTCCGGCAGTATTCGAGGATCACAGCGTGCTGTTGATGATTCTACATTCTTGAAAACTACATCGACTATCTGACAAACTCCCAAGGATTCTCCTTTCTTCACTTTTTGTGGGTAGTCTTTCAGATTTAACATTCTCACCAACACTGAGTTGTTCTTCTTTTGTGTTAGAGTTTTTCCTATTAAAATTCCTCTTTTGGAAAGATTGCTCTCCGGTTCTGGTTCCACAATTACTGTTTCTTCAAAAGTCACCGAACTGTTACAAATTGCCTCAATAGTTACTTCTGATGCCGCGGGTAGAATAATGTCTTCTAATGCTTTAACGGTTTTAATCGGTAGATTTCTCACTTCAGGATAATGCATTAAAATTTCTTCACCTTTGGTCTTTAGTAGTCTCTGGGGAAGATCCAGGATAAAATTTTGCTCAGTCATGATATTCAGACCAAGAATGACGTCATCGGTGATGTCGGCTACAAGGATGTCTTGTTGGAATGTATTTGTTCCTAAACAGATGTTTGCCACATGGATGCCTTTTACTGGTATGACTTCCCCATTTGCTGTTTCCAAAATGAAGTTTCTGTCTGGCTTCTGAATTCTACAATGGGCTACGATGTCTGGCCTTACTATGGTGTGACTTGAGCCAGTATCAAGGACCATTTCGCATTCCCGGCCGCATATTCGCCCTGGTACTACCAAGCTGTTGCCGTTGTTGTGCAGCCGGGTAACCTTGATCTTCATGGTTGGTGGGGCTTGGTAGCACCTCACCAGCTTTCGCCCCTCAAAGCTGGCTAGTTGGCGTTTCCCTGGTCCTGTTCCGATGTGTTTTTAGGGCATCGATTCCTGAGATGCCCTTCCTCCCCGCAATTCCAGCATCGTATGGGTCTACGTCTGCTAAATGTAGCAGAGTCGGTATGATTCCGTTCGGTTTGGAAATTGTTCAAAAAATCTTGAAAATTTTTCAGCAATACCTCCACATTTTTGTCATTACTTCGATAGTCGGCTGGCTGATATTTAATTAGCCTTGCTCTGCCTTGACCCCGTCTGGATGCTTGTTGAGCAGCTTCAATTTCTAACGCCTGCGCCAAGGCTTCGGAAATGGTTTTGTTTCTGGCTAACCTCAACGCCTGACTGATTTCAGGGTCTCGCAGTCCATCTATGAAGCTACTTACAGCTAATTGCTCTTGGAACTCTACAGGGGCAGTGGGGTAAGCTAGCTTCACCATCCGGGCTATATCGGCCTCATATTGCTGAATATTTTCTTCGAATCGTTGTCTTCTACCCTTTAATTGAGCCTGGTAAACATGTTGCATGTGGGCTTCACCATACCTCATTTCGAGAGCACTTTTCAGCATTTCATAATCGGTTTTGTTCTGCTCAGGCATCGTTCTTAAGATTTCCATAGCCTCACCTCTTAAAGCTACAGTTAACGATATCGCCTTTTCACCTTCGGACCAGTTATTTGCCATGGCAGCCGCCTCAAATTGCTTTAAGTATGTGCTCCATGGTACCTTTCCATCAAATGTTGGTGGCTTGACCCTCGAAGATGCAGAATTACCTTCAACTTTAATAACTCCTGTCGTGGACAGCGGTGTGAATTTTCGGTTGACTTCTTTCTGCATCTCTTCGACTTCACACTTCAACGTACTGTTGACTTTCTGCATTTCGTTGACTCTCTCTTCGACTTCACACCTCAGCGTACTCACACTTTCTTTTACAATTTGGACTTCGTCTTGCATACTATTCCTCAATTGATTTATTTCTTCTTCTACAGTTTCTTCAAAATCTTTGAATTTTTCTTTCATTAGCTCTTCTAACTTTTTATTACTTTCTTCTAAACTGTTCTTTAGTTCTTCTTGGCTGTTCTTCAGTTCTTCTTGGTTATTCTTCATTTCGTTTTTTAATTCATCTTGACTGTTCTTCAGTTCTTCTTGGTTGTTCTTCATTTCACTTTTTAATTCTTCTTGGTTATTCTTGATTTCCTTCATCATTTCCATTAATTGTGTCAAGGTCTCATCCATTTTTATCGATTTCGATCTGGTAACTGGCATACACTTACTATTTGATCCCTTTTTTTTTTTTTTTTTTAATCTTCGAACGTTTCACGTCGTGGAACGTCCCACTTCTGACACCAAATGTAACGTTTGTCTAACCTCCAAACAGATTAAACCAGCTTGTTCGACAAAACAACACAAATCTTTATTGTCACTAGATACAAACTTCAACTATTTTTCACAACTGTCAACACAAATTCCTTAGTTTGACGTTTCGACTTAACGCGCTCACGCTTTCGATTAAAAACTCCCCGGCCTCTTGAAATCACGAGTATTTATATATTTTTCAAGCTTCTGGAATATTCGGGAGCCTCTTTTTGGATTCCGGAACATAATGGAATGATTCTATGACTTAAACGAAAATTCTAGATTAGAAACGTCAACCTAAAGATTTTACAAATGTTAATTTATAAACAATAAGAAATGAATTAACAAAACAGGCAGATTCACTAGCAAGGTAGGTGAGCTTCCGTAACACTATTGTATTATAAATAACAAAGTATTTAAAAACTTTATGGCTGCTCAATTTTCCTACCTCATATCAATTGAAAACCTTCTTGTTGTTTCAAATTCTTCATCATTTTCTGAGTTTTGTCTATTTTCTCTTCTCAATCGCACTTCAGATTTCAATATCTCTTGTCTTGATTGTATTTCCTCTCTCATATGTTGTCTCTAAAATGAAAGTTTTTATTTAATCAGCTCATTTACTTACATACAAGTACTTAATATTTATATAGGTATTACCCACCTGCCTATCTTGCTCATTCTTTTTTGTTTGCAACTCTTTTAGTTCTTTTTCTTTTTGTCTTTCTAACATTTCATCGTAAAAGCTCTTTGAAGTTGGTTTATTGTGAGATAGTAAAAATTCTTGTACAAGTTGTGACAACTGAAATATCATTTCTTCGCCTTTCAGTTCATTGGCCTTTTGTTCTAATTTTTCTTGCAGTTCAGCTAATACTATATTTGAAAGACCCTTTCCATTTTCTAGTAATATTTTTGGAACTCTAAATAAATATTTAACTTATAGAAGTTCACAGTTTATTATTTATCCTCCATAATAGGAGAAATTTCACAATATAAAGCCAGGCTAGTTTTTGAGGGTAAAATATGGGGAAAATATTTAATAAAAGTAAAATAATGTCTTACCTATCTGGATACTTTTCCGTACAAATAATGTGAAGATCTATTTTAACATAAACTTCTTGTGTACCTGAACTTTCCTGTTGAGGAGCCAATGAAAGACTAAAATTTAGGGGTCTCCATTTATTCCACACCGATTTACCACGTAAATCTTTTAAATCATCACCATAAATTGCCTGGTATTATAATATTCTTATTTGAAATTATTTTAAAAACGTTTTATTTATATTTAATTACCTGTAAAGCCTCAAATTCATTTTTCTGACGAACTTCCTTAGCTTCTTCACTGTACATGATTACATTTTTAAAAAGTATGTTTTTTAAATGTGATGAACAAGAGTTTATTTGATTTTAGGATGCCTTTTTTATACTTTAAAATATGTATTTAATTTCCCTATCTATTACTGTTTATTTATGACCTTTTTTATTAATGTTTATTTATGATTTTTTTTCTATTTTCATCGTAGGTCGCTATTCCCACAAAATCACAGAGAATCCATAAAATATACTTATGTGTGCATAAAATAAGTACTTATTTTAGAGAGGATTTCACAGTCTGTGTTGTTTTCACAGATTATAAAGAGGTGGTTTTACTGGTTTTTCACTCAACTCTCGATCTCTCAAGACGCAACTCTCCTCTCATGATCTCTCAACTTAGAACGAGAACCGAGAACAAAGAATATAACGAGAAAAACTCTAAACTTCTAAACCACTAAGCACCACAGAATATCTCTAATCACTTAACTCCTGACAGTTCTGACTTAACCCAACTTTATATCACAGTCACAGTATCACAGAAGAGTTAAAAGGACAAAACAGAGTTAAGACTTTTGAATGACCTTGGCCACGGAATTATATGCAGAAGGAAACTTTGACTTTACTTGATCTTTTTCAGTACATCAAAAGAGGGCGCTTTTTATTTAAAGAATTGGTGAATATAAAGGTCCATTTAAATCAGAGCGAAAAGAAGCGAACGAACGAATTCGTTTGCTTAAGCTTGTGTAATTTGAATGGAGAACAAAACAGGAGCGAACGAACTCTTCCGTATTTCTGCATACATATATTAGGGCGAACAGAGACGAACGAACGAATTCGTTCGCTCGCTTCTGTTCGCTTTGATTTAAATGCATCTTTAGAAATAAGAACGTATTATTTTGCGTTCTAACAAAAAACAATATATTGTTGATTCTTATTTTATATTCAATATAATAATTGGTGCCATAATTAGTATTTGAAAGGAGTGACTTTATTTTATTTGATTCTTAATTTTAAAGTCACTCCTTTCAACAACCAATTACACAGACCTTTTGCAATTTCTGGAAAGTCCAATTGAGCTGAAGCATCCACATTTAAATTTGGCATTATAAAAAAAAATTTGTGCATACTTTTTGATATAAATAATACGTGCTTTCTACGTTTCCACCACTTACTGGATACTGGATAGAAGAATGTGGTTTCCACCAAAGAACATAAAATATATACAACACAGAATATCTATAACTGTGAATGGTGGACGAGTTAGTGTACAAATCTATCACTTTTGATATGAAAAAAATTGTAGAAATTTCCCCTCTCCTTACCTCGTACTTCGGTTGCAAGGTTCAACAATCTTGCAGCTAAAGCACTTACTACACTTTGATATCACTGTATATAAGGTCTCTATTAAAGGAGCCAACTATATAATTCAGTGGTTCCAACAAAGGAGTAATAAACTAGTTCACATTTCTTCTGGTATATCCGCATAGGGAAATATTCGGATACCTATCACGATAGTAATGAGTCACGATACACACTGTAATGAGTAGTCGACAGATTAACCGACCAAAATAATTTTAGGAATACTATTAATGAAAAACACAACTTAAGAAAAATAAAATATTAACAACAACATTTGTAAAAGTGACATAAAAATGCTAAAAGTTAAATTGTTTCGTAGCTAAGAAATTGTATTTAACAAAATTCATTAAACTTGAAACCACAGTAACCGAATACGCTTCTGCACCTGATATCTTTAGTAATTACAACTCTACAAAGTATGTTCATGCCCATGAAAGTTCATGTCCATCGGGCATGGTCAGAATGTCCACACTAAAATTTTTTAATTTTACTTGTTCATGATCATCGATCATCAGTGAAAACTCATATTTCGAACTCAAACATTAAACAACCGTATCATTTTATTATATACAAGAAGCTATAATATTATTTACAAACGTTATTATCAAACTGCCATGAAAACAAAAATGAATACTAACGTATTCATTTTTGTTTTTAATTTATAATACATTCTAAAAGATAATCTAATAAAAATATCACAAAAATAAATAATAAATTATGTAAATGTACATGTAGGTACAAAAGACACAGACAGTAATGAAAATGGAATGGTAATTGGGTAGGGTTTAAACACAGCCCTGCATAGTTTTCAGGATTTGTCAAGAAATTAATAGTTACCTAGGTATATCCAACTCACAAAATTTATTTAGTTTCTTAATAGACAGTCTTGCATAATGCACTTCAAAACTACTTATATTTTTATTTAATCGAAGAACACAAATGTTATTAAAATTTGACAAACAACTTTTTTGTTTTCATCTTTTCACCACAAAAATAATGGCATTTTCTCCTGAACTTAAAGTCACTGAGTATAGTTAAATTGTACAAAGAATATTTTTCTTATCTTAAACACAAATTTTACCTTTGTTTTAACAGATTAAAAAATTATGTACTGAAACTAAGGTAACTAACAAAAATGGATAACAGCTCATAGGTTTTTTAAAACATGTTCTAAAGGTCGTGAATGATATAAAAAGTGGCATGATAAATTCAATAATTTGAATATATTTTTTATAGTCTGATTCCCTGAATTGAACTATCGGTATGTTATTAAACTATTATGCACTTTTTAAATTTAAACTTATGAAACTTGATGCTGGCTTAAAGGTTTAAGACAATATTTAAATGATTATACAAAAACTATTAAGGATTTTTTGTAATTAGCTTCAACATTGTTATAGAAGCTTAAATATTCAACAACTCCAAATATTGCAACAACTATTATTAAAATTTTATTTTGGATTTGGTAAGAAAATGTCTGTGCTGTTTGTAATGTAGGTACTATCTACATTACAAACCCCAGTAAATTTTAAAATTGATGTTATTTTATAAAACTGATGTAGAATTAGATATTATTGTTATATCACTTATGCCCTATTATCTAAAAGTATGTATGTGCTATATTTTAACTGCTTTTATTTTTGGGAAAGTTGGTAGTGCAAACGAACTAGTTAGTCGGACAATACCTGTTCCTAGAACAGTTTAAAAGAAAAAACTATTAAAATAGTTAATTTTCCGGTCTTAAATAAATTACTGAAAACACTCCTTGGACAATGCATCAGAAAGACGGATTCAAAATAATAAATGTTTATCCGTCTTGCTCCTATAAATCTAATGGATGGTGTTCTTTTACTTTTGCATATAGAATATACGGACCAGATTAGAATGGCACTATTTTATATGTACTGCCCCCAAACACAACCCATATCGTACAATTGGCGGGTGTCAATGTATTTAGGCAGATGAAGCAGGAGTGGAGAAAAACAGTCAAAGAATTACAGAACTTCCAGAAAATATCCACTACATTATAACTAATATAAATTTTTGCAAAATTTCCGTCAAGGATTGCAAAATACTCTAAATGGAAAACCATACTGTTAAGGCTTTTCATACATGAGGGTTGTCTCCAATGTTGAGAATGTGGAATTTACAAAATGTGTCAAAACATTCTTACGAAGCAGCACCAAAATCAAAGTAGGACTAATACTGAACATTTAACGGCAAAAGATTTCAGTTCGGCTGAGGAAGTAATACAAAGTCCGAACTGAATTAGAAAAGTACGGAATAAACTCAGATGTTGTTATTAACGAAGTTAACACATGGCAAGAAAATCATTAGTAACAGAATCTGATGGACTTCAACATCCTATCTCAATTTCGGTTTCCACAAATACTTCAAGGAATTTGATGGAGAAAGTGCACAAAATATCATAGGAAGTATTGTACCAATGAATTAGTAACGTTGTTACTGATTGAGATAGGAGGTCCTATTGAGGTAGGAGAAAACGTAATATTGAGAAACTTTGAAAAAATTATAGTAAACCACGAGGGCAGGAAGTGTAAAGAACCCTGTCTTTAAAATATGAGAAAGAAGCAACATATTTAATAAACGACATGAACAAAACATGATAATAGTACGATGGGACTGAAAAGGATACTCTTTCAGAAAATACGAAAGTATATAAAATGAATGAAAACGAGACTATTTCAAATGAATCAAAAAACAAAATTACACCCATTGGTGGATTAAATCCATTTCAAAAACACCTCACTTACTCAGAAGAGTACCTGAAGAAGAAGACCGATGGTCATGAAGAAACATGGAGAAAAAAGGAAGAAAATCGAAACTGGCTAATAAAAGTAAAAGAAAAATAAGAGAATAGATAAAGATACAGAAGCAAGAAAAATCAAAGAAAAAGAAAAATCTATCTGCAAAGAAACGAGTCAGGAAAATAATGATCATAAACAGAAAGTAAAGGTAATAATGAAGAAAGGAAAGTGCAATGTACGCTGTGTTTGGAAGACCTTGTTAGTGACGTAGAAGAAGATGAAGAGAAAAGCATTGGAGGGATCAGTCTCCCAGATTGTACCACCCTAAATGCACAGACATGGCAGGGCTGCCTTACAATGAAGCAATCTAAAAGGATTATATTTGCGATATATGAAGTTAAAATCTAAAATAAAATATAAAGTAGCTAATATATTATTTATTTTTTAATAAAATATTGTTTCTATATTTCTCTAGCTCCGTCTTTAAATGTTTATGACGATTATAAGTATGACTGAAAAAGGCCGCTTTTCAGCACCCTGTCTGAAAACTATTAAAAAACATATTTTTAAGGTTACCCTTAATTAGATAGAAAATCAAATAGTTTCCAGGCTTGTTTGTTTAAAAATGTGTTGCTTAAACTTAAAAAGCATAATTAAATATTTAAAAATGCATAGAAATTGTGTCCGACAACCAGTTAGTTCATTCACCCTATTATTTTAAATTGTTTTAGAACCCTAATTTTGGAACTCTATTTTTTAAATGATATCTATTTATAAATATATAATCTATTTTTATCTATTTATACATTTTATATATAAGCGATATTTCAAATAAATCCCCCAATAATACCCTACACATCACTATTAATAAATACTTTATATAAATTATAAACCTGGCTGACAGAGCTGTGTTTAATACTCATTTAGCTAATGGCAACTTCAAGGTTGGTTAACTCCAACTGAGGTCGTAACCTTTCCAATTCGCAGTAGGAGCTAGGTGCACTGTTTTCCCTTTATAATAGAAAGTAACTATTCCTTTATACGCAGTTCGAGGCACACCACTCTGAAAATATAAAAGAATATAAACGTTATCAAAAAAAAAAAAAAGAAGAAAAAAAAGAAAGAAAAACCTGAATAATGAATGTCATATTTTGATTGAAATCTTTAACTTTAGTGCAACTAAAGTGAGTTTATATCATTATACAACTACACTGATATGCTCATAACTTGACCAAATTTTGTTTGTTCTGTGCATGACGTCATTCGTGAGGGAAAAATGGTGAAAATTCATATACCTTACAGTCAGTGATATAATTATTTTCATGTTTGTCAATTGTAATCCCGAATTATTATAATTGTGAAGTCCGAGGGTTATCAAGTTGTTATTTTTATATTACAAGGTGGTATTTATTTACAGTAGTGCCTCTTATTCTCTTCAAATTGTAAAATTTAGGTTAGAATTATATACAGTAGGTAGGCAGGTACACAGAATGCGGTTTGAATTAAAATCAGAAAGATTGATATTTAATCCACTATTATTTTAGTTTTCCTGAATGAATTGTGTATTATAATTCCATAATCAACGTTTATTTTATTTTGTTATCTTTTTTTACAAGTATTTTATTTAATTTTACTCGTAACTGACGTCACGCTCAATCGATAGACCACACCCTATGCGCATTGGCATGTCAGTGTAATTGTATCATGAGTTTATATCAGTTTTATTCAAGTTCAGCTAGGACATGCCAATTAACAATTGGCCATATATTGTTACTCCAAAACAACCGGTATGAGATAATGATCACATCACATCCAGTTGACTCACCAGGAGCTAAATGGTAACACATTATGCTCAATCATGTTCATAAATCCAGAAACACATCAATTTTATTTATTCTAATTGCAAATGTCTGTGTGTCTTGATTACTCAGATTAGTCTTCTAAATGTGACCAAATATCTGATATTTATGATGTGGATTTGTAACATTTTTCTTTACTTTAATTAGGTATATTAATACTATACCTACTCAAGAAGTGTTTATGACACATTCTCTTATTGATGCTGCATTATTATTTTCATTTTCAATGTATAAAAGGCAATATGTGGTTCTAACACTATATAAACTTTATAAGTGTTATTGTTATTCTTCGTATTACATATTCTTGGGCATATTCTGATATTTAAAAAGAAGATAAAGCTGCTGTAAACATTTTTTAATCAGGAGACTGCATTTTCAGAATGTATATCGTAATCAATATATAATTTTGTGTAATGATAATAGTATATACAAACTGAACTAATGTAACAAAAAACTAGTTACACTGATGATTGCACTTACCTTAAAATCATCCATCAATCCTAATTTCTTGGTTATTATTTTATATTCATCTCTATTTCTATAAGTAATTCTAACAGGACCATTATAATCAACCTTACCCTCACGAAGATCCTGATAATTTATAACTGGACTTTGGTAGACATTTTTAACAAAACTACTGTCATAATTTTCCTAAAAAAATTCGAGGTTAACATCATACACAAAGAAACATAATGGCATGACAAACCTTTAATAAATATGATAAATTCATTTTGGTAAAAGGCACAAACTCTTCATTTAGTTTAATATATTTCAAATGTTTTTCATAAAACATACCACTGAAACATAAAAAAAATTACAAATCTTTCATTAATAAACTCGAAACAAGAATCCAAGCGGTGCATGTCATAAGGACCCACAATTATAAAAATTGTTATTTGCCACAAATATAGAAAAATATATACAATTTTGATGTACCTCAGCATAGCTTACACTATTGTGATTTAGTGCGATTATATAATTACAAGAAAACATATGTTTTTGACTCTTTAACGTCATATAACTAATTTTATATCTGATGATGTGCACCACTTCAATTCTTGTTTCGAGTATAGTACAAAATTTATTATATTACTTTGAAACTCCTGTTTTTCCAAACGTTCTAGTTCTTGAAATTTCAGGACGAATGCAGGATCTGCCTTTTCTTTGTAGTGGATCTCGAATCCAGTCATCCCAATAACTAAAAAAATTATCAATATATTAGAAGATTGTATCAGAAATGAACAATGTATTTTTGTTCTGAAAAAATTCACCCTATTTTCAAAATTCTATAGAAATAAAAAAGAACTGGTTTTTTAACGATAAATTGATAATCTTACGCTCTTGGCCATTTCGTATACAGCTCAAGCCATAAAGACTTTGTCAGCATCCACCCTAAACCAGGGAAAAAATCTGTGCGGTACAGGAGATCTGGTCGATTTATATTTACTAATCCTTCTTTGCCATTATCATTCCAAGCAGATATACACCAGAGAGATGGGTCTTTTATTAGCAATGGGTATGCCCCAAGAAAGTATTCAAAAAAGTCTGGGGATACCTCTAGATCATCTATAAAAAAACAGATCATATAGAATTGATACATCAGATAATTTTTATTTCTTCATCTTTTGAAGAAATTATAGAGCAAAGCTTAATAGTGTTAGTGGTAATGTTGGCTCACAAACATAATCACCCCCCCCCCCCATGCCTTCATTATGCATCATGTTGAGTGTTTCACTAAACACTGTACTTTTCTCGTAGCAAGTTTCACTATGAATGTTAGCATAATTAAAACTACAGAAGTGGGGTGTTTTGGTATTTACTGGACAACTAGTTGTGTAAATTTTACCCCAACTTCTAAGTTCGCAGAACAAAAACTGATACACACTATCATCGATTACCTTTCCTACTCACAAATTTGGAAGCCACAAGCTTCTACCATTCATAGAATTTGGTTGTTTTCTGTAAACCAGCAGTCGTTTTGAGGTCATATTTCTATTTACTGTCAATCTGTGCATTTGTTTTAGGTTATTCAAAATTACTTTTTGTATGATCAAATAAAACATGAGATACCTAATATAATTAACATAACCAAACTGTGGCTAAATTACAATTTGTATTTCAAATATTTTATATTTTGATTTACTGATGTTCGAAACTAATATTTGATTTGCCGATCTATATGTGATTGGCGACAATTATTGTTTAATGAACTTGTTAAATATTTTAACCCAAGGATTGCTCTAATGAAAGTATTTATTATTAATTTCAATAGTAATAATTTGATTTTTGAATAATTGAAAAATTAAAATGTTTAATCAAGCAATCAGCATGAGACCAAATTATGGTCCACCATGGTGGACACCATGTAATAATCCATTGACAGAGACAATCATCAAAAGTTGATAAAAATGCAGAGGTTATACACACAGTCACTAACAATTAAATATTTTCTGATTCGTTTCCTGGTTAGTTCTGCTAATCTAGTAAGATGAAAATGCTTAATGAAAGAATCAAATTTAATATGTTGATTGCGGTGGTGATATATTGTTTAATTCTTATTTTTTTATTTAATTGTTACTGGTCGTGGCAAACATATGTAGGTATATTTCTTATTATGTAGTATCTTGTATTTGACTTGGTATTTAATCTAAGCAGAAATATTATTACATATTTGTTCTTCTGTTTATATTTCAATTGCAGCTAACCTGCATCGGTCTCCAGTGATACACACCGTAGAGACCGATTTTGCAAAGCAATAATAAATATTAGTGTACTGTTATATAGGCCATTGGTGATCAGTGCCATTCTTTTAGCATAAAATAAAATTTTAATTGAACTTAATTGAAGTGTTAATTTCTGCATATCGAAACTGTAGTAAATTTCCATTTGAACTAAAAATTTAAAAGAATATTGATGGTTTCCAGAGACCGATAACACAGTCAAACTGTCAAATGGTTATCATTGAGAAAGTTAGACAAATAAAAGGCAACATATTATAAACAATAAGCTAACTAACCTTCTACAATAATGACAGTACTGAAATTAAAATTAAAAAACATTTGGTTAAGTGCCCACCCATAATGCCGGGCTATTTTGAAATACCCTTTAAACTTTTTTTCTTTAGGCGGAACCTGTATATCAGACTGATCTGGTTGCTGAATAAGAGAGACTTGGTTTCCATATTTCTCTATAACTTCTCTAGTTTCTTCATGATTACAATCCTAAAAAATAGTAATAGAATAAACAAAAATACAAATTTAAATTTACAAAAATTGCAACAATTCGTGCTGTCAGAACATATTTACCTGACTTATAATAACAGGGAATTGATCTGGATCAGGTCTATATTGTATAAGCCTATCTACACATTTATTAATAGTAACACGATTACAAGCAAATACGAGTATAGGAATTTTAACATTCTGTATTTCTTTAGGTACTAATTGTCTTTGGCCATGATCTCCTTTCTTCTTAATTTCTAACAGTTTATGAGCATCACTAATTATGTCATTATTTTTCTTATACTGTTCTGATATGCCTTGTTCCAAAATCACAATTTTTCGATCAACATTCACTGATGAATCGGAGTAAGTTGGACGATACGTTGAAGTGAAATATAGCATTGAAGACCATGATATTATTATTAAAGCTAGTACTATAAATGTGCGTTTTATTCGCATGTTATATTTAAAACTGACTATAATACAACTGGAAGAAATTGTGATATCAGATTTTTTATAGTAGAATATAATTTAGTCTACCTTTACATGCATGGTGCGTAGAATTATCATTATTCCAAAATATTGTTTCGTTTCTCCATTTTCTACATTATTATTTCTTGTTGTGTTCGTTTAATTATGAAAGACCAATTTTGAAATACCTTAACCAAAAATACACAAGTGTAGACCTTAACCACGAACTAGAGAGGAGACACGTCAAATCACAGAATATCTATAAGACGTCAAATAATTAAATTCATCACTTCACCTTACGGTTGGCGATCTTGAATCGTTTTTTTGAGTGATTTTTAGGTGAAAAGATCATTTTTTGGATCGATCTTTTTTCAATCGATTTAATCGAGAATCGATCTTATTTATTCAGAATCTATACGCGATTCATTTTAAGATCGAAGCGCCAAAATGGCAGTGTCCTATACTAACCTATGTTCACTGACACTGACGTTTGAAATTTTATTTATCAAAGATTTGTTGTCGAGAACTTTAAACCAGTGATGGGTTTTTAGCCGCTAATTATATATTTAGCCAATGCTAATTATATAATTAGCATTTAGCCGGCTAAAAATATTAAAATTAGTCGTCATCAGAATAACGACTATATACATTATTGTTTTTAATTTTTGACACATCAGATCAGAATACCTATTATACCTATTCATACACCTTTCTCAAAGCACTGCCAAATTCCTGACATATGGTTAACTATTATATGCTAATTAATTACTACACTGGCCAATATATCGGGAGACTAATTTACTTTAATTTGATCATTACAAGATTAGATTAATTAAGTTACTAATTACTAATTTGGATTTTCTAACAAAAAGGCCAACAAAGAGGTTAGGTTATCCCTCTACGACATATAGCATGCGCATGCATGGTCTTATTGGATATTTAGCCTGGTAATTTTGAGTGTTTTTAGCCGGCGGCTAATTATCGATAATTATCCGGTTAATTATAATCAGATAATTATCCGGCACATCATTGCTTTAAACCAGGTAAAAAGCTTGTAAAACTATTTTGAAAAGGGTAAGTAGTGATATAAATAGTGTTTTTTAAAACTAACAACTAGCGACAACAAAACGCAATGAGATTGACTCTTTTATGATTGACCAACATAAACTCACAAAAAATAATGTCTGTTGCATGTAGTTAAGAATTTTGTACTTCAAGGCAGCAGTAGCCAGCGACAGAAAATGGGGAAGAAGAATCAGGGGAATACAACTCATGATTGGTTGGATTTACTGTCGCGACTCTGTACCCGGCTTAACTCTGTAATGTCCAACTTATAGTTTCCACGATAACTCTAGATTTTCCCGCTTTTGGAAAAGTATGAAACTGATCTCGGGGTTTTTCTTTGTACAAGAGGAACAATGACGCTCACAACAATAATGATTCATATCTAATCAAAGCATTACTAATATAACAACGGATATTTCAAAATTCAACGTAAAACTCTGCGTAAAACTGAACCAATAACTCAAGCGTTAGTTGTGCGTACCGCCAGTAGGTAGCGTATTGCTTAGCAAGAATCGCGTACTGCGTTTTCGTGTCCTCGATATACTGGTTGTAGTGCACACTACCCTAAATAGTGACAAACGAATGGAATTCTGAAATTAGTGTAATCAAGTGCTGCACATTTCGAACAAACGAATGGACCTTATGATTCGATTAGCCACAGATCCTCAAGGATTGTTAACTGTTTACAGGATTGCTCGATCCCTATACTACAATGTAATCCATAATTGTGACGTCATCAAAGATCCAAAGATCTCGAACTTGTAGAAATAGGTACACTTTATACTGTTATTACAAACTTTAATAAATAATAATATTAATAATCATTCAAATACGAAAATTCTTTTGCAAATGTGAAATATAACAAACACAAAATAGGTATATTTCGACAATTCGATTACATAGATCTTCGATGACGTCAGAAAGGCGGATGACAAAATTGAGCGATCGAGCAATCCTGTAAACAGTTAACAATCCTTGACAAATCCTATTATTATTATATATAGATATTCTGTGCCACAAATTACATAGATATTCTGTGAATTACATATCTGTGTTTTTCTTTTTCTGTTTTGTGCTGTGTGTGTAGTGTGTAGTGTTATTCTGTGGTGTAATCTTAATATAATCTGTGTGTGCTGTATTCAAAAAATACCTAATTTTTCGCAATTTCGGGTAGTTTATGATTTTTTTTTGCCTTTTTCTATTTCAAAATATTGTAGTAGTAAAACCTGTTTTGTGAGTAAAACTATGTTGTTCTGGGCTTAGTTTGTTAAAAGTGGATGAAATAATTATAATGTTATGTATTCAAAGAAATTATTTAATTTGTGACTGAATTTTTCTCGCTTTTCTCATAGAGGTACTGTGTGCATAACGTAAAGTACAAAAATAGGTATAAAATGCAACAAAGAGAAGAAAAACAATTGGAGTCTGCATTGGAGTCTATAATCCAACGAGTAAATGACTTAAAACAGTCTATAGCAGCTATGATATTCAAAATTGAAAATGAATATGAAACGATGGCCTGGCCGACACTCTTGGATAACTATGCATTAATATCTGGTCAGGTAAGAGTGTGATCTGTTTAATTGAGAATTGGCCATTAGTTAATACTAATTATACCTATACCGTATTTTAGCTTACATCTCTTTCCAAAGTTATGAGCCATGATAAGTGCCCCGTTTTAAGGAACTTAACAGTTTTACCATTAATGTTGTCACCTGAACGAGACGATCAATTAGCACAATTGACAGAACACCGAGTTACTACTTTTGCTCATGATTTAGTTCCTGATTATCTTCGAACAAAATTGGAACCTCTAGCCGAAACTAAAATGTTACAGTTGGAACATAAGGCACAGAACTTACAGTATGATAATGCTCAGGTAAAGTAAATAAAAGAAGATACTTACAGAAGATACAATTTAATTATGATACTAGTAATATGGTAGTCATATTGTTTTCCATTTTAGAAACAAATGGCTGCTTATCAAAAAGTAGTGTCTCATGTTTGGGATATTGTTATTAAAGCTCGTGAGGAATGGGAGGTCGAATCTTCTTCAAGGGGTAACAATCAACAAAACTCAAGTGTTGCAGATACACATCTATTAGTAGCTGCTGTGGGAATGGGCAAAGGATTGAAGGTAGCTACTTACAGTTTTGTATTATGATGATAATACTAAACAAAAGTTTAGGATAGTGATGTGGATTTGCCGGCTAAAAATATTTTTATTTTTCTTACCCAATTTTTAGCCGACAAAAAAATAAGCTGAGAATGGTAAAATTGCAAAATTATTGAAGTTGTTACATTCTCCTGGTTAATTTGATACCAAATACATGTATGTTATTCAAGTTATTATTCAAGAATTATAAAATTTTTTTCATTTATGTTTGGAATTTTATTTTTTCTTATTTAATGGAAACTACCAAGATTGTAGATAAAGAAAAAAATTTAATTTTTTAATAGAAACAACAGTTAGCTAGGTACGCAAGTAGTTTTATTGTAACAGATATTATCACGGTAACTCATGGGCAGATAGGAATTAGAAAACATATTTAATTTTTTATAGCTTTACAATTGAGTTTTTTTTTTTTCAATAAACGTTTATAATCTTTACTAGTGGTAAATTAAGAATCAAGCATAAATACCTTTTGTTTGTGAAAAATATCACATAGAATTCATTGTTTGCATTTAAATTTAACATAATGAAAACAGAAAAATAAACATTATGTTAGAACTGCACTAAGAACTGCACTAAATATGAAAAAAACCAAATCCATGGTATTGAACTCAAAGATACCTAGTTTAATGTCTGATTGAATTTACTGAAATTCTGGTTGAATTTAGGTTATAATTGTCTCGAGGTCGACTTTTGGTGGGAATTTAGGCTAAAAATGTACTTTTCTAAGCTGGCTAAAAGTTAAAAATGGAAATAGAATTTTGATATATACTGTATAGGTACTGTAATACTAATATGATTATAGCTTACTAAAAATACTCTATTATCGCAATACATATTTTTTGAGAATACATACTACAATGAATTTGAGAAAGTTTGACATTTATTTGAAATTGTATATATTTTTTAGATGGGTCCTAATCCAAATGGACAACCTAATCCCACATCTGGAGGAATGATGGTTGCACCACAGGGTAGAACAGGCGGCCCCCCTGGACAAAGTCAGCTACCACCTAGTACCCAAGCAATGGCTATGAATAAGGCTCCCTCAGCTATTA